>CM077673.1:385025879-386225879 GCA_039707655.1 Elymus sibiricus | reverse complement strand
TATACCCTACTCATGCATGTCAACAAATATGGCAGCAGAAAGTAAAGACATTGCACATGAAGTAAAGAGTTGAGATAGGTAGATCAAACGCAATTGGAGACGCAAAGATTTTTCCCGTGGTTCCGATTGGTGGTGCTATCGTACGTCCACGTTTATGGAGTCTTCAACCCATGGAGGGTAACGGTCGCGAGAGTCCACGGAGGGCTCCACCCATAAGGGTCCATGAAGTAGCAACCTTGACTATTCCATGACGGCTTCCGTCCACGAAGGACTAGCCTCACTATGGGTAGATCTTCATGAAGTAGGCGATCTCCTTGCCCTTACAAACTTCTTGGTTCAACTCCACAACACAAAGTAGGAGGCTCCCAAGCGACACCTAACCAATCTAGGAGGCACCACCCTCCAAAAGGTAATAGGCTCGGCAATGATGATGAACTCCTTGCTCTTGTGCTTCAAGTTGATAGACTCCTCAACACACAATCACTCTCTCACAGATTTGGCTTGGTGGAAGAGATGGGATTGGTGGAAAGCAACTTGGGGAGGCTAGAGATCAAGATTCATATGGTTGGAATGGAATGGCATGATCTCAACACATGAGTAGGTGGATCTCTCTCAGAAAACTGGATGGGGCAAGTATGGAATAGTTCTGAGTGCTTCTCTTTCGAGTGGGTGGTGGTGAAGGGGTATATATAGGCATCCCCAAAAATCCAACCGTTACACACAAAATGACCAACTCGGTGACACCGATTTGTTAATCTCGGTGGTACCGAAGTGACCAAAAGGTGGCAACTTTTGAATCTCGGTGAGACCGATATAGGAAACTCGGTTGCACCGATAAGGTGACCAACGGTCAGATTGCCCATTCTCGGTGACGCCGATCCAACAAACTCGGTGGGACCGATTTTGTGAATTTGCGTAACAGAAAGTTGGCAACCTAAACTCGGTGGCACCGAAGCAGAATCGGTTGCACCGAAAGGCTAGGGTTTGGCTAATGTCTGTCTGAGTATGGGAATCGGTGGCACCGAGTAGAAAGTGTTGGTTGCACCGATTTTGGATATTTGACTTTGGACAGACTTTTGTGGAAGAGCTTGTGGGTGTTTTTGGTGACTATCACTTGTGCACGTATGAGCATTTTGTTCACCAACAGTACCTTACCCCCTTTTAATAGTATTGGCTTTCCTATGGACTCAAAGTGATTTTTCACAAAGTAAAATGTAGAGTCCTCTTGCGTGAAGCTTTGCTAATCCATTTCCTTGCATCTTGGGGTATCTCCACAATCCTTTTGCCAGCCCTCTCTCTGGACTTCTTCTGAAATACACTAGGTAAAAGTATTAGTCCAAGAGACAATGTATGTTGTCATGAATTATCAAAACCACCAAGGGAGCATGTTGTGCTTTCATGGTCAAAACATACGGGGGTATATATAATGATTTTTTTCTAGGTCAGAATACGTGCTCGGGCAGAAATTGGAGTCCGGGAGGCACACGAGGGCCCCACAAGCCATTAGGGCACTACCTAGGGGGGCGCCCTGTTGGCTTGTGCGTCCCTCGCGGGTCTCCCTGACTCCTTTTTATTTTTATAATTTTTCTTAAATGCCAAAACCAACATAAATTATTTTTATAATTTTATAATTTTACTTACCGTACCACGTACCTGCCCCTTTTTGAGGTTCTGGAGCATTCCTGAAGACCTTCCTTATGTGTTCTTCCGGTGTTATAACTTGGATGATATTAGTTTCCTCATTAATGGGTGTACCTGAAATATAGTGCTTGATTCTTTGCCCATTCACCACTCTTGGGTTTTTGCCTTCGAAGTTATTAATTTTTATAGCACCGAAGCGATAGACCTCCTCGACAACATACATGCCTTCCCATTTGGAGAGGAGTTTTCCTGCAAAAAATCTAAAACGAGAATTGTACAAAAGCACTAGGTCTCCTAAATTGAATTCTCATTTTTGAATCCTCTTATCATGCCATCTCTTAACCTTTTCTTTAAACAACTTAGCATTTTCATAGGCTTGTGTCCTCCATTCATCTAGTGAGCTAATATCAAATAACCTCTTTTCACCGGCAAGTTTAAAATCAGAATTAAGTTCTTTAATTGCCCAATAAGCTTTATGTTCTAACTCAAGAGGTAAATGACAAGCTTTTCCATAGACCATTTTATATGGGGACATCCCCATGGGATTATTATAAGCAGTTCTATAAGCCCATAGAGCATCATCTAGTTTCTTAGACCAATTCTTCCTAGATCTATTGACAGTCTTTTGCAAGATTAATTTTATTTCTCGGTTGGTCAACTCAACTTGGCCACTAGACTGAGGATGATAAGGTGATGCAATTCTATGGTTAACATCATATTTAGCTAGAAGTTTATGGAAAGCACCATGAATAAAATGTGAACCACCATCAGTCATTATGTATCTAGTGACTCCAAACCTCGGAAAGATAATGTCCATAAGCATTCTAATAGAAGTGTTATTGTCGGATTTCGGGCTCCGCTAAACCCTTGAGATTCGAACACAGGGGCATGTGCGAAGATCCCCTGCAGCCTCGCCCTACCTAGCTCACTACTCGATGGACAAGATGATGAACTCGCGCGATGACGAGGAAGAAGATGAACACAGTGGTTTACCCAGGTTCGGGCCGCTGCAAAGCGTAATACCCTACTCCTGCTTTGGTGGATTGCCTCTCGTGGAGGTATGGTGGATGAACTAGTACAATGTTGAGGAGCCTCGTGAGGGCGCTTCTGAGGTGTTCTTGGCCCTCTGCTGGCCTGGTGATGGATCGGATGGATTGGTGGATCGACCCGTCCCGGATCCCTCTCTACAGTGCAGCCTAGCCTCTATATATAGCGGTGGCCCGGGTCCTCTTCCCTTATCGCAATGGCGGGAAGGGATCCCACAACGGCCAAATTTGAAGAGGGACAGGAGTACATCCCCGCCCTGTCCAAAGGCGGTCTTCGCCTGCAAAGTAGCTGTCGATGATGCAGAGGGGGGCTCGGCGATGACATCCGTCCTGCGGGGCTCGTGGTCGTGGTGTTGTTGCACCGGAATGGAAACCTTTGGGGGTGCTTTGGGAACCCGCGTACGTCCTTGCTCCCTTTGCACCAAAGGGGAAACTGCACCGCCTGGCGCGTTGGCGCCCGCCTATCCTTCCTTGCGTCATCTTTGACTCCTGAGGCCGGGCTCTGCATAGACATCTCCGCCGCTCCGAAGGGGGGCCTGGGGAGGCCCATCCCTTGCCGGTCTTGACGCTGCTCCTCCTCGCGAGCCTAGGGTCCTCGCGAGGGCCTTGTCTTGAGTGGGGCTGCGTCTGGTTGTGCTTGGCTGATGAAGTGGGCCATGCCCTGGGCCGCAGGCAGGCAGGTATGGGTACCCCCGTTCCCAGAACGCCAACAGTAGCCCCCGGGCCCAAGGCGCGCTCGAGCTGGCTTTCGGGCAAAGCATTGAGGGCGGCCCGAAGTGCCGCGGGCCCCAAACACCTGCGGGCCAGGCTTTACGCGCGTCGAGCGCCTAGGCGGCGACGCCCCCGCTCCCCGAGGGCGTCAGGAACCGCTCCAAGTCAAACTGACGCGACACCTACGCGCAGCGCCGACCATCATTGCCCTACCTTGAATGCTGCTGCCCCTTCGGGCCTCCACTCCTTGGGCCACGCGGATGTGACCTGACAATCGGCAGGCGAGGCGACGCGGACGGTAATGCGCTGATCGAACCGCCCCACAGCGCCCGAGTGGCGCACGTCGCCTGATCTCCCACAACGCTTCGCGGCTGCAGTCACGCCTATAAATCCGGCCCGCCCCTGGTGGCGGAGGGCACTGCAGTCTTGAGGTGTCTTCGTGCTTCCATTGCTCCTCAGGTAGAAAACCCGCTCTTCTTCCCAGCTTCTCCTCTCCCATGGTGTCTGGAGGAAGTGCTGCAGGCGCGGGGAAACGCGCGGGATCGTCAGCTCCCCTGCCTTTTTTTGGAGGCAGCGGCGGGGGGCCCCCGGGGCCGGCGCAGGTTCGCCGGCGCTGGGCCATGGTCGATGAGTGAGCACCCTGCTGCCTCCTCTTTCTTAGCTGTCTTGTCTAGTGCTCCGGTCCTGATCCCCTTCTTCTTCCAGGGCGCCTGCGGCCAAGAAGCGCAAGCTCGACGAACTTCAGGAGGAGGTGGACGCGCTGCGGGCCAAGCTGATGACCGCCGAGGCCGCCTTCCAAGCTGCCCTCAGGGGCGAAGCGGAGGCTAGGGTGGAGCTGGCATCCCTCCAGGCCCAGGTTAAGGAGGCAGCCGATGCCGTGCAGGCCGCCCAGGATGAGGCGGCGCACGCCAAGATGCTGGAGTCCTAGCGTGCTAAGCAGTACCTTGACATCGCCCGCCGCGCGACCAGCACGGTGAGCCGGTTCGTCGGGGAAGTCCCCACGCTGCCGTGCGCGCATGGCGATGGGGGCAATCTTGACTTCTTCCGGAGGGTGGTGGAGGCGCTGGAGACCGGCGTTTCCCGTGCGAACGCGGACAACGAGTCCGACGCGCGCGACCTCCTGGACCTTGCCCTGACGGGCGTCTTCTCCAACCTGCGCCGCCATGCCCCGGAGCTTGACCTTCGGCGCGTCGGGGAGCGGGTGCCTGTGGGGATCCAGAAGCCCCTCCGGGACGAGGTGCGCCCGCACGTGGAGTTCCTGGTGGAGCGGTTCGTTCAGGTGCCCGCCTCCGGCGGGGCGGATAGCTCTGGCGCCGTGGCGGCCCGCGACCCGGACGGCGACAACGACTCCTCCGCCTAGGCCTCCCCTGTCCTCTTTTCCTGGTGCCTGCAATATTTGAAGAAGAACTCGGCCCCTGTGGGCGTTAGTCTTTTGCGTATTACCTTTGTCTGCGTCCTTCCTTGTCTTAAATTGCCGGTCGCCTGCTTGCCATGATGTGACTTAGCTTCTTCGTGCGGGGCTCGGCGCTGCTGCCGAAGCGGCTCAGCGATGGTGGCCAGCAGGGCCCTCGCGAGGCTCTCTCTCCCGAGGGGCTGCTCGTGACCGCCACTCCCCGGGTTCGTGGCCTTGCTTATCGTCGTGGCAGGGTCCCCCCCCCCACCGCGCTGTTTTTCTTGGCGCCACAGGCCTCTGGGATCTCGGTAGCCGCGCGTGGTGGCCCGCAGTACCTGCATCTCCACATTAGCATGCACAACCCTTATCCCGTCCTCGGGCCGCCGTTAGATCAGGAGGCTCTTGCTCGGTTCGGTAGTGTGCTTAGCTTATAGGGCGGTGATGATCTCGTGCGTCGCGAGGTGCGGCCGGATTGTCCAGATAGCCCGAGATTCCACCTGAGACGCTTCCTCCTTGTTTTTGGTACAGTTTGGGGGACCCTTTCGGTGCTCTGTGTCTGTAGGTCCCTGTCCCGCACATTTCCCTACCACCGTAATGTACGACCGGATCACCAGGACGCAACTACGAGGTGAGGCCTTGACACCCTTGATGCCGACCGGATCACCAAGGACGACATCAAGGGGCGAGTGGCTATATGACCGGTAAGGATCCTGAGGCGCGATGCTCAAAAGCCCCCTTTGACACTCAAGCGGCTCTACGTCGGCAGGTCCCAGTCCCGCACATTTCCCTACCACCGTAATGTACGACCGGATCACCAGGACGCAACTACGAGGTGAGGCCTTGACACCCTTGATGCTGACCGGATCACCAAGGACGACATCAAGGGGCGAGTGGTTATATGACCGGTAAGGCTCCTGAGGCGCAATGCTCAGGAGCCCCCTTTGACGCTCGAGCGACCCCCATTCCGTCCTGCCGGCTGCTGCCTCAGGAGGCACTGGGGCCTCCCGAGACTCCATGCTGCGGTGCCGCGCTGCGGTCAGAGCCCCCGGGCGGAGGTCGGCCGCCAAAAGGTGCAAGTCCCTGAGGCGACAGGGCCTTGCTATCCTGCTCCGTGGCGCCTCGGGGAGGGCCGGAGCACATGGGCCCTTGCGAAACACCAAATCAGAGAAAGAGGCTCCAAGATCGGAAAAACGAGAAAACGATGAGAGAAAAGTCCCCGCCCCTTTTTCTTTTAAAGATAGAGAGGGGAAAACTCCATATGATTCATCTATATTAATAAAGCTCGCGATACATCAAGATCGTATCATCTCAAGAACACGAGAGAGAGAGATCAAACACATAGCTACTGGTACATACCCTCAGCCCCGAGGGTGAACTACTCCCTTCTCGTCATGGAGACCGCCGGGATGATGAAGATGGCCTCCGGTGATGGTTTCCCCCTCCGGCAGGGTGCCGGAACGGGCTCCCGATTGGTTTTTCGTGGCTCTGGAGGCTTGCGGCGGCGGAACTACCGATCTAGGTTTCTTTTTGGGGGTTTTAGTATTTATAGGAATTTTTGGCGTCGGTCTCACATCAAGGCGGTGCCCGAGGAGTCCACAAGCCAGGGGCGCGCCCTAGGGGGGGCGCCCCCCAGGCTTTTGGCCTCCTCGGTCACTTCCTGGCCCTGCTTTTTGCTCTAGTATTTTTTATATTTTCCAAAAATATTCTCCGTAAATTTTCAGCCCATTCCGAGAACTTTTATTTCTGCACAAAAACAACACCACGGTAGCTCTGCTGAAAACAGCATCAGTCCGGGTTAGTTCTATTAAAATCATACCAAAATCATATAAAATTATTGTAAACATGGCATGAATACTTCATAAATTATAGATACGTTGGAGACGTATCAGCATCCCCAAGCTTAATTCCTGCTCGTCCTCGAGTAGGTAAATGATAAAAGAAATAATTTATGAAGTGTGAATGCTAGCAAACATTTTCATCATATTCTATTCTTCTTTATATAGCTTGGACATTTGGACTTGTAAATGATTCAAAGCAATAATCTAGTTTTAACATAATGACTTCAATACTCAAGCATGTGAACAAGCAACCATGTCTTTCAAAATATCAACACTAAAGAAAGTTATCCCTAGCCCATCATGCTCAATCATTGATCCATTCATGAAACACACTCAAATAATAGCTATGCCCAATGCTCAAGTACGATCATAGTGCCCCCTAGTTGGTGCTTATAAGAGAAGATGGAGACTCAAAGCAAAAATAAAAATTGCATAAAGTAAATAGATAGGCCCTTCGCAGAGGGAAGTAGGGATTTGTAGAGGTGCCAGAGCTCAAGGTTTAAATTGAGAGAGAAAAATATTTTGAGTGGCATGCTTTTCCTGTCAACGAAAACGACAAAGTAGCTCACAATACTTTCCATGCTAGATACATTATAGGCGGTTCCCAAACAGAATAGTAAAGTTTTTACTCCCCCTCCACCAATCAATCACACTCCACGGCGAGCCGAATCCACGGGTACCGTCCATACAAACAATAATCCCGGGGGAGTTTTGTTTCATTATATTTTGATTTGATTTTTGAGCATGGAACTGGGCATCCCGAATACCAGCCACTTTCTCGTGAATGATAGTGAATCAACACATATCGTGAGAATAACACACCTAGCATGGAAAATATTGGATACTCCCCACCGTTTCATGAGCGGTACGGACACACAAATGAGGAAATTTATTTTGAAAATTTAGAGATGGCACATACAAATTTGCTTGGAACGGCATGGAAATACCGCATATAGGTAGGTATGGTGGACTCATAAGGCAAAACTTGGTTTAAGGATTTTGGATGCACAAGTAGTATTTCTACTTAGTACAAATGAAGGCTAGCAAATAGATTGGGAAGTAACCAAACCAAGGAACGAAAAATCACATAAGTGAGCATTGAGTCATAACACACACCGAATAATGCACCACAAGTAGGATGTAATTTCATTGCATAACTATTGACTTTCGTGCATGCATAGGGAATCACAAACCTTAACACCAATATTCCTACTAAGCATAATTACTCACTAACATGACTCACATATTACTATCATCATGTTTCAAAACTATTACAATGAATCAAGTTTAATTTGTCCCATGATCTTCATGAAAGTTTTTATTATATCCTCCTTGGATATCTATCACTGTGGGACTAGTTTCATATATTGCCATTGCTTTTCGACAAGGTCAAACAATTTTAAATGAAGCACATGAGCATAAAGATTTCATCCCTCAAAAAGTTATAAGTTAAGCATGAGAGGAAATGACAAGCGACTCCAAAAAGATATAAGTGAAGATCAATGAGTAGCCAACAATTAAATAACTATGTGAAGACTCTCTCATATTAGAATTTCAGATCTTAAGTATTTTATTCAACAGCAAGCAAAAGAAAAATAGCACTCCAAGAATAGCACGCATCATGTGAACGAATAAAAATTTAGGCTCAACATAGGCTAACCGATAATTGTTGGTGAAGAGAGGTGGGATGCGTAGCATCCCCAAGCTTAGATGCTTGAGACTTCTTGAAATATTTACTTGGGGTGCCTTGGGCATCCCCAAGCTTGAGCTTTTGTATCTCATTCAATCCACTCATATCATGGTTTCACCTATTCTCAAAAACATCATCCACACAAAACTTGAAAAGAACTCGTGAGATAGGTTAGTACACATAATAATAAATCAACTCTTTATGTACTTCCAAGACAAGTTGCATAATAATTTTCAAACATTAGGTACTGTATACTATCATTTCCACAATTTATATCTACCAATATAGGCTATGGAAACTATAGGATAAGTAGATAACAAAACTATGACAACAATCTGTCCAAACAGAACAGTCTGTAGCAATTTATGAAAACATTGTACTTCTGTAACTCAAAAAATTATGAAAATTTAGGACATGCTATAAAATTTATATGAAATCACTGTGTAAAAATTTCAGAAACTTTCCATGTTGCAGTAAAATATGAAAATTCAAACACTACGGCCAAAGTTTCTGTTAATACACAGCACACATCAAACATGCAATTCAAGCATCCTAAAAGGCAATTCTTGGAACTTTTTATTGAAAAACAAGATTATAAAAGACACCTAACAGAGAACAACAAAATAATATGACGCTCCAAGCAAAACTCATTTTATGTGACGAATAAAAATATAGCTCCAAGTAAGATATACCGATAGTGTTGAGGACGAAAGAGGGGATGCCTTCCGGGGCATACCCAAGCTTAGGCGCTTAAGTCTTCCTTGGATATTACCTTGGGGGTGTCTTGGGAATCCCCAAGCTTAGGTTCTTGTCACTCCTTATTCTCCTCATATCGGTGTCTAACCCAAAACTTGAAAACTTCAATCACACAAAACTTAACGGAACTTCGTAAGATGGGTTAGTATAGTAAAGATAAATCATTCACTTAGGTACTGTCAAGACAAGATTCATAATTGTTACCACATGATACCTACTGTATTCTACCATTCCCATCATTTATACCACTAAATATGAGCTATGGAAACACTAAAACAAGCAAACTATGCATGCAAAACAGAATCTGTCAAAAACAGAACAGTCTGTGAAGATCTGTCATATAGCCATACTTTCCAGTCTCTAAAAATTCTGAAAAATTAGGACAATCTAGTAAATTTGTATATCAATCATGTGTAAAAAATTCAGATCAAAAACACATTCCAGTGAATTTACAAAATTCCTGGACTGAGAGCAAAAGTTTCTGTTTTTGCACAAAATCAAGTCAACTATCATCCACACTATCCCAAAGGCTTTACATGGCACTTTATTGAAACAAAAGCTATAAAACATGATTATACAGTTGCTTAATCATGCGGACACATACAAACAGAAAGTAAAAGTGTTGGGTTGTCTCCCAACAAGCGCTTTTCTTTAATGCCTTTTAGCTAGGCATGGTGATTTCAATGATGCTCGCATAGGAATAATAATTGAAACATGCAAGAGAGCATCATGAATCTCATGACAAGCACATTTAAGTCTAACCCACTTCCTATGCATAGGGATTTTGTGAGCAAACAATTTATGGGAGCAAGAATCAACTAGCATAGGAAGGCAAAACAAGCATGACTTCAAAACTTTCAACACATAGAGAGGAAACTTGATATTATTGCAATATGTAGAAGCATAAGATCCTCTCTCATAATAATTTTCAGTAGCATCATGAAGGAATTTCACAATATAACCAGCACAAAAAGCATTCTTTTCATGATCTACAAGCATAGAAATTTTACTACTCACCACATAAGCAAATTTATTCTCATCAATAGTAGTGGGAGCAAACTCAACAAAATAACTATCATGAGATATTTGATTGACATAACCACTTTGAATATTAAAATCATGATGACAAGTTTCATGATTACTATCACTCTTTATAGCATACGTGTCATCACAATAATCATCATAGATAGGAGGCATGCCATCATCATAATAAATTTGCTCATCAAAACTTGGGGGACTAAAAATATCATCTTCATCAAACATAGCATCCCCAAGCTTGTGGCTTTGCATATCATTAGCATCATGGATATTCAGAGAATTCATACTAACAACATTGCAATCATGCTCATCACTCAAAGGTTTAGTGCCAAACATTTTAATAACTTCTTCTTCTAACACTTGAGCACAATTTTCCTTTCCATCATTTTCATGAAAGACATTAAAAAGATGAAGCATATTAGGCAACCTCAATTCCATTATTTGTAGTTTTCTTTTATAAAACCAAACTAGTGAAAAACAAGAAACTAAAAGATTTAATTGCAAGATCTAAAGATATACCTTCAAGCACTCACCTCCCCGGCAACGGCGCCAGAAAAGAGCTTCGTTGACGGGATGTGAGTGCCGCTTACCTAGCCTCCCCGGCAACGGCGCCAGAAAAGAGCTTGATGTCTACTACGCAACCTTCTTCTTGTAGACTCGTGTTGGGCCTCCAAGCGCAGAGTTTTGTAGGACAGTAGCAAATTTACCTCAAGTGGATGACCTAAGGTTTATCAATCCGTGGGAGGCGTAGGATGAAGATGGTCTCTCTCAAACAACCCTGCAACCAAATAACAAAGAGTCTCTTGTGTCCCCAACACACCCAATACAATGGTAAATTGTATAGGTGCACTAGTTCGGCGAAGAGATGGTGATACAAGTGTAATATGGATGGTTGATATAGGTTTTTGTAATCTGAAAATATAAAAACAGCAAGGTAACTAATGATAAAAGTGAGCACAAACGGTATTGCAATGCTTAGAAACAAGCCCTAGGGTTCATACTTTCACTAGTGCAAGTTCTCTCAACAATACTAACATAGTTGAATCATATATAAATCCCTCACGTGCGACAAAGAGTTCACTCCAAAGTCACAAATAGCGGAGAACAAACGAAGAAATTATTGTAGGGTACGAAACCACCTCAAAGTTATCTTTTCTGATCAATCTTATGAGCTATCCCTATAAGTGTCACTAACAGCCCTAGAGTTCATACTAAAATAACACCTTAAGATACACATCAACCAAAACCCTAATGTCACCTAGATACTCCAATGTCATCACAAGTACCCATGGGCTTGATTATACGATATGCATCACACAATTTCAGATTCATCATGTTCAATCCAACACAAAGAACTTGAAAGAGTGCCCCAAAGTTTCTACCGGAGAGTCAAGACGAAAACGTGTGCCAACCCCTATGCATAGATTCCCAAGGTCACGGAACCCGCAAGTTGATCACCAAAACATACATCAAGTGGATCAATAGAAGATCCCATTGTCACCACGGATATCCCATCGCAAGACATACATCAAGTGTTCTCAAATCCTTAAAGACTCAATCCGATAAGAAAACTTCAAAGGGAAAACTCAATTCATCACAAGAAGATAGAGAGGGGAAAACTCCATATGATTCATCTATATTAATAAAGCTCGCGATACATCAAGATCATGTCATCTCAAGAACACAAGAGAGAGAGATCAAACACATAGCTACTGGTACATACCCTCAGCCCCGAGGGTGAACTACTCCCTCCTCGTCATGGAGACCGCCGGGATGATGAAGATGGCCTCCGGTGATGGTTTCCCTCTCCGGCAGGGTGCCGGAACGGTCTCCCGATTGGTTTTTCGTGGCCCTGGAGGCTTGCGGCGGGAGAACTCCCGATCTAGGTTTCTTTCTGGGGGTTTTAGTATTTATAGGAATTTTTGGCATCGGTCTCACGTCAAGGCGGTGCCCGAGGAGTCCACAAGCCAGGGGGGCGCGCCCTAGGGGGGGCTCCCCCCAGGCTTGTGGCCTCCTCGGTCACTTCCTGGCCCAGCTTTTTGCTCCAGTATTTTTTATATTTTCCAAAAATATTCTCCGTAAATTTTCAGCCCATTCCGAGAACTTTTATTTCTGCACAAAAACAACACCACGGTAGCTCTGCTGAAAACAGCGTTAGTCCGGGTTCGTTCTAATAAAATCATATAAAATTATTGTAAACATGGCATGAATACTTCATAAATTATAGATACGTTGGAGACGTATCATCCCCCCGGCTGTGCCCGCCTTCACCTCGCTCCGCCGCTGTGGGACGGCGCTGCCTAGCCGCTTGTGCCTCGCCGCCGCCGTGACCTTCGTCTCCGCCATGGCATCACTCCACTTCCGCCTCAAACCGGTCTACTTCCACGAGCCGCCGCGCCACCGCACTAGCTTGCTGGCAAAGGCATCCACCTCGCCACTTCGCGCTGGCTGGCTGCCACTCCTCTGCTCCCGCACCTTGAGCCGCCGTGTGCCGGCTATGCTCCTCTACTCCCGCGCCTTGAGCCGCCGTGTGCCGGCTACGCTCCTCCGCTCCCACGCACTGAGCCGCATCCGCCTCAGGCCGGCCTACTTCCACGAGCTGCCGCGCGGCCGCATTAGTCAAAAATCATGGCGAAAGAAAAAGCTTTGCTGACTCGCCAAAAGAAATCAGGGCGATTAAATCATGGCCAAAGTACGATCTGGTCCTCGCGCGCCTTCGTTCGTCCGTGTTCAACCGACAAAAATACCAGGTGTTATCCACCCTGTTTATTTTATCAGTACATATTAAATTCTTTCGAGAACAATTACTTTTCCTGCAATATTTGTACGCAGGACAATTCTTCATTACAAAGTGGCATTAAAATGCGGAGGAGGAGCGTGCACCAGCATCATTCCGCACTGGTGTTTGTCCGTGTCGCATTACTCAACAAACTCGCGCACCGGCTTCCGACGCCACGACCGCACAGGCTTACAACGCCGCGGCCGTCTCTCGCGACCGCACCGGCTTACAACGCCGCGGCCGTCTCTCGCGACTGCACCGGCTTACAACGCCGCGGCCGTCTCTCGCAACCGCGCCGTCTTCAAATGCGCGGCTGACTTCTACATATACATCAACATGCCAGGGGCCGCATACACCAGTACGAGCCGCCTAACGAACGCTCGCAAGTCGCCACCTTGCGGTCCAGTCTACATTGACCCGTCGGTGTCATGCTTGCTCACTCAAGCCGTCCAACGAATGCGCACGAGCCGCCGCCCCCGCAATCCGGAGCACTCAAACAATGATGGAGCAAAAAAGGGAAATATATATTTGTTATCAAATTCCACCAAGAGGAGCCAGAGGAGCCTATCTACATGAGAATAAAGCATGGGTCAAGAGGCATATGCACTCAATTTGGCCATGACATTTTCCAAAGACATATGATGAGCATCACGAAGATCATCAGCTCACTGCATCGTCTCCAGTTTGGATAAAATCCATCGTTCAGCCACCAATCTTATGCTGGCTTATGCCACAGCGAAGGATGAAGACTGTCAAGCCGCCTCCTCGAGTCGACTTAAGACTCGGGGGTTACACACTCATGACTCGACAGATTCAACCGGGCTCAAATATTCTGGAACCCTGGGTCGTTGTAGGGAGATAATCCGGTCCCGGGGGCTGCTGCCTTATTGGCGGAAGATTTAAAGTCACCCAAGAGGACGAGCCGCCATGATGCGACCGTTCAAACATGGGTGCACTACCTTATTGGCGGAAGATTTAAAGTCGCCCAAGAGGACGAGCCGCCATGATGCGACCGTTCAAACATGGGTGCACTACCTTATTGGCGGAAGATTTAAAGTCGCCCAAGAGGACGAGCCGCCATGTTGCGACCGTTCAAACATGGGTGCCCGGATTTATTGGATCATCATATGGTCACTTGGGGGCTTCCAACTCTATGAGTTTAGCTTTCATACCCTCTTGGCCGGCTTTATATGCCATATTCGAGTTAAACCTGCCTGTTTGCAACTTGCTACTCCGCCATGTGACCCGCCGAACCTTTGACAGTCAATCTTGCCAAGAGACCCTGAACTCCATAGTCAATCTCGACAAAGACCCTGAACTTGTCAAGGTTTAAACGGTGGCTTTTGTCACGAGAGAGCTGGCTTACAGTGAGCTAGGATAAACTCGCCTTGTTTGTTGTAGTCTCTCCGCTATGTGGCCCGTTCGTACTCTTAACAGTCAATCTTTTTTAAGACCCTGAACTAGTTAAGGTTTAAACAACGGATTTATGTCACGTGAGAGCCAGCTTACGGGATGAAAGGCTTTCATGCCAAGCTTCTTTTGAAGCAAAACTTGAGTTTTTCAAAAAAAAACGAAACAGAGCTAGTCTCTTTTTGTCGAGCCTTCAAAGCCGACATTTTTATACTCTGTTATCATACACATGCATCATCATACATTGCATCATACATTGCATCATCATTGCATCGTCATACCATGCATCACATATGCATGGATATCCTGGTTTATGTTGCAGGAGCCGGTTTTCAAACCGGGTTATATTATATAAATCTTAAATAGCCAATGTGGCTGGATTTTTGTTATGGTTATCATAACCTATATTGGATGATTGAGGTTTTCAAAGCCCCTTCAGAGTAATGGCTATTATTCCCTCATCCAAAAATACTAGCTCACAGCAGGGAGCATGGTTCAACATTGATATGCCAAGCATTCAGCAATATCCTCCATATAATGGATATGATTTATTCTGCAATGGAAAGAATAGTCCCGAGTCGCTGCAGGCATACAACCCGGCACTTGGGGGCTACATTATTCAAATCAAGATTATATCTAGTATGCAAGTCCCATGTCGCTGCAAGCATGCACCACGGCACTTGGGGGCTAATGCAAGTTCCTTATCACATTACTAACGAACCCGGTTATCTCAGGGAGATGAGCCAGCCTTCAATCATTTTCTAAGTCTCAGCCCAGTATTAGTTTACTGAGCCGGCCCATGGGGGCTACAGTATTCAGCTGCTTTAACAAATTATCAAGGTCCAAAATTGAAGACCCGGCCCATCACATACTGATGAGCCGGCCCTTGGGGGCTACACATGTGAAATACAAGACACTCAGTCTATATCTGGTGACTCAGATGAGAACCCAGATTTCTCAAAACCAAGCTCAAAGTCCCAGGTTGTTGCAGGCAAGACAACCCGGCACTTGGGGGCTACACTGGCTGAAGTTTTATAAGTATAAAGATGATTACAAGTCCCAGGCTGTTGTAGGCAAACCAACCCGGCACTTGGGGGCTACACAGTCCAATATATTATTGAAAAGCACCAAGTCATCATGGATAAATTCGGAGCTTGGGGGCTACAGGTAATATGGATATAAAAATAGAAGAGCACTTTCAAGATGTCAATTATGAGCGAGAGGTATCATTTTTCTTCATGGAGCTGACATATTGAAAGACCGGCTCTGCATCACACGGATTTCTTTATTTCCAATAAATTTATCAATTCAATTGGAGTCTAGTTGTTTCACCCAGTATTATCAAAGATCATGACCCAGTATTGTCAAAGATCATGACCCGGCCCATCATTTGGCGGTTCAACATCATAAAGATTTCTTATTCCCAAGATTTTCATCAAGCCAAAGTATTGGAGGCCGACTCAACAGCGTATGGGTGTTTTATTCCCAATATTTTGCAAAGGACACAGACCTGCAAGATGTCTGTGAAGATGGCTCGTTAATATGAAGAAGAAACCCGGATTTTCAAGGAGCTACTTCATTAAGCCGACCAGTGGGGCAAGCCGGTCCCTTAACATATTTGTTATTCTTATTTTAGGATCTTACCATGAATAAATTCAAGCTAACCTGGGGGCTAATGTCGGGGATATTACCCCGCGGTATAACCCGGCCTGAAGTATGACCTGGCCGAGGCTTGGCGACTCACTGCTGCGCCTGCCGAGCTTGGCGACTCATTGGTGACCCGGCAGGAGGTATGACCCGGAAGGAGGTATGACCCGGCCCATCGTATGGCGGCTCATAAGTCACCTCTATTACCGGGTCGCAGGACGACCAGGCCCAAGGCCCAGCGTGTAAGCCGACGCTAGGCGGCTCACAGAGAAGGCCCAAAGGAGAGGAAGGATTCCCTTACAAGAGAAACAAGACCTGGATTAGGACTCAAGAAAGACTAGTCCTAATCCTACTCCTAGTAGGACTCTACATGTAAACCTACCCCTTTCACTTATATAAGGAGGGGTAGAGCACCCCTAGAGGGACAAGTTCAAGTCATTAGAGATAGACAGTTTAGAGGCTCTCGAGATTAGAGGTAGCGATTCCGCACCCTTGTAATCGAGATCGTCATCATCATCAATATAGATACAAAGCAGGACGTAGGCTTTTACCTCCATCGGAGGGGCCGAACCTGGGTAAACTCGCGTCTCTCGATTCCGACCAACCCCTCTCAAGCCGCCACCTAATTGCGATGGCCTCACACCTAAGTTCTCTCATGAGGACATCATGCCGTGACAAAACCACGACAATCAGCAATAGGATAAATTATACCTGCTTCCAAAAGTTTTAATACCTCTGTTCTTACCACCTCCATAATCTTAGGATTGAGACGACATTGGTGGTCAATGACTGGTTTATCATCCAATTCCATATTAATCTTCTGTTGACATAGAGTAGGGCTTATGCCCTTAAGACCATCGAGAGTATATCCGATAGCAGCCCTGTGCTTCTTCAAAGTTTTAATTAACCTTCTTTCTTCATGCTCTGAAAGGTTAGCACTGATAATAACAGGATATATCTTCTTTTCATCAAGATAAGTGAAACGTCCATTTTGCATCATGATTTCCTACTGTTATTTATAATGTTTCTATGCATAATAAAGCTTTATGGAGTAATTATAACGCCTTTTCACTCATAATATGCAAGGTTTACACAAAGAGGGAGAATGCCGGCAGCTGGAATTCTGGACCTGAAAAAAGCATATCAGAGATACCTATTCTGCACATCTCCAAATAAGCTGAAACTTCACGGAGAATTATTTTGGAATATACGAAAAATACTGGAGCAAATAACTACCGGAGGTGGGCCACCTGGTGAGCACAAGATACCAGGGCGCGCCAGGCCCCCCGGCGCGCCCTGGTGGGTTGTGCTCGGCCTAGCCCACCTCCGGTGCCCATCTTCTAGTACTTAAAGTCTTTTGACCTAAAAAAATAAGGAGAGGACTTTCGGGACGGAACGCCGCCGTCTCGAGGCGGAACTTGGGCAGGAGCACTTTTGCCCTCCAGCGGAGCGATTCCGCCGGGGGAACTTCCCTCCCGGAAGGGGAAATCGAAGCCATCGTCATCACCACACCCCTCTCATCTTTGGGAGGCCAATCTTCATCAACATCTTCAACCGCAACATCTCCTCTCAAACCCTAGTTCATCTCTTGTGTTCAATCTTTGTACCGGAATCTCAGATTGGTACCTGTGGGTGACTAGTAGTGTTGATTACATCTTGTAGTCGATTACTATATGGTTTATTTGGTGGAATATTATATGTTCAGATCCATTATGCTATTTAATACCCCTCTGATCTTGAGCATGAATATTATTTGTGAGTAGTTACCTTTGTTCTTGAGGTCACGGGAGAAGTCATGTTGCAAGTAATCATGTGAATTTGATATGTGTTCGATATTTTGATGATATGTATGTTGTGATTCCCTTAGTGGTGTCATGTGAACTTCGACTACATGACACTTCACCATCTTTGGGCCTAAGGGAATGCATTGTGGAGTGGTTATTAGATGATGGGTTGCTAGAGTGACAGAAGCTTAAACCCTAGTTTATGCGCTACTTTGTAAGGGGCTGATTTGGATCCAAACGTTTAATGCTATGGTCAGATTTTATCTTAATACTTTTCTCGTAGTTGCGGATGCTTGCGAGGGGGTTAATCATAAGTGGGAGGTTTGTTCAAGTAAGAACAACACCCAAACACCGGTCCACCCACATATCAAATTATCAAAGTAGCGAACGCAAATCAAACCAACATGATAAAAGTGACTAGATGAAATTCCCGTGTACCCTCAAGAACACTTTGCCTATTATAAGAGACTGTTCTGGCCTGTCCTTTGCCACAAAAGGATTGGGCTACCTTGCTGCACTTTATTTACCGTTAGCATTACTTGCTCGTTACCAATTATCTTACTATCAAACTATCTGTTACCTACAATTTCAGTGCTTGCGGAAATTACCTTGCTGAAAACGGCTTGTCATTTCCTTCTGCTCCTCGTTGGGTTCAACACTCTTACTTATCAAAAGGACTATGATTGACCCCCTATATTTGTCGGTCATCAAGACTCTTTTCTGGCGCCGTTGACGGGGAGTGAAGCGCTCTTGGTAAGTGGAAATTGGTAAGGAAAAACTTATACTATGTGCTGAAATTTAATGTCACTTGCTACTATGGAAAACGATCCTTTGAGGGGTTTGTTCGGGGTATCTTCAGCTCGACCAGGACCACAATTAGTTGCCCCTCAACCTACTGCACCTACTGAAAATACTGGTTATGAAATTCCTTCGGGTGTGGTAGAACAACTGCTAGCTAATCCTTATGCAGGAGACGGAACTGAACATCCTGATATGCATTTAATACATGTGGATGAAATTTGTGGCTTATTTAAGCTTGCATGTCTATCTGGAGATGAATTTAAGAGGAAGGTTTTCCCTTTACATTTGAAGGGAAAAGCATTGACATGGTATAGGCTATGTGATGATATTGGATCATGGAACTGGAATCGATTGCAATTAGAATTCCACCAAAAGTTTTATCCTATGCATCTAGTTCACTGTGATCAGAATTATATATATAATTTTTGGCCTCGTGTAGGAGAAAGCATCGCGCTAGCTTGGGGGAGGCTTAAGTCAATGTTATACTCATGCCCGAATCACGAGCTCCCGAGAGAAATTATTATTCAGAATTTTTATGATCAGCTTTCTCATAATGATCAAACCACGCTCGATACTTCTTGTACTGGTTCTTTTATGAAGAAGACTATTGAATTCAAGTGGGATCTTGATAACCCACAAGTATAGGGGATCACAACAGTTTTCGAGGGTAGAGTATTCAACCCAAATTTATAGATTCGACACAAGCGGAACCAAAGAATATTTGAGAGTATTAGTAGCTGAGTTGTCAATTCAACCACACCTGGAGATTAAATATCTTCAGCAAAGTGATCAGTAGCACAGTAGTATGATAGTTTTGATAGCAGTAGCAGCAGTAACAGTAACGGTAACAGTGATAGCAATAGTTTCGCAGCAGTTGGAACAGTAGCAATAACAATAGTAACTTAGCAAGAACAATAAGTGGAAAACTCGTAGGCACTGGATCAGTGAACCCGTTGGATGATATTCGTCATGTAACAGTCATAACCTAGGGCGATACAAAACTAGCACCAGTTCATCAATGTAATGTAGGCATGTATTCCGTAAATAGTCATATGTGCTTATGGAAAAGAACTTGCATGACATCTTTTGTCCTACCCTCCCGTGGCAGCGGGGTCCATAAGGAAACTAAGGGATATTAAGGCCTCCTTTTAATAAAGAACCGGAACAAAGCATTAACACACGGTGAATACATGAACTCCTCAAACTACGGTCATCACCGGAAAGTATCCCAAATATTGTCACTATCGGGTTTACGAATTATAACACGTAATAGGTGCATATGACTAGGGAAGATCGAATCAAGAACATAGATATAATGGTGATAACATAAACGGTTCAGATCTGAAATCATGGCACTCGGGCCCTAGTGAGAAGCATTAGGCATAGCAAAGCCATAGCAACATCAATCTCAGAACATAATGGATACTAGGGATCAAGCCCTAACAAAACTAACTTGATTACATGATGAATCTCATCCAACTCCTCACCGACCAGCAAGCCTACGAAGGAATTACTCACTCCCGGTGGGGAGCATCATGGAATTGGCGATGGAGAAGGGTTGGTGATGACGAAGACCGAAGATTCCCCTCTTCGGAGACCCAAACGGGCTCCAGATCTAGCCTCTCGATGAAGAACAAGAGGTGGCGGCGGCTCCGTATTGTAAAACACGATGAAACTTTCTCTCTGATTTTTTCTCCGAAAATAGGAATTTATAGTGGCGGAATTAGGGTCAATGAGGCCACGAGGTGGGCACAACCCACCAGGGCGTGCCTAGGGGGCCTAGCACGCCGTGGCGGGTGCTGGCCACCCTGGCCCCCCTCTTCGGTAGATTTTGGCTCCAATAATTCTTATATAATCTGAAATAAGTCTCCAAAGAGTTTCGTTCCGTTCCGAGAACTTTTATTTTTGCACAAAAACAACCCTATGGTAGTTCTGCTGAAAACAGCGTCAGTCCGGGTTAGTTTCATTCAAATCCAGCAAATTAGAGTCCAAAACAAGGGCAAAAGGGTGAGGAAAAGTAGATACGTTGGAGACGCATCAACTCCCCCAAGCTTAAACCTTTGCTTGTCCTCAAGCAATTCAGTTGACAAACTGAAAGTGATAAAGAAAAACTTTTACGAACTCCTTTGTTCTTGTTTACATATCTATGCTTAAGTAGCACCCAGGTTTTCAGCAAAGATTATGACTAACCATGTCAACAATAATCTTATAAATTATATTAACTCATATCAATAACATAAGCAACTAGCGAGCAATAATAAGATATCTCAAGCGCCAACACTTTGTCAAAACAATCATGATACAATATGACAATAGTGGTATCTCGCTAGCCCGTTTTGAGACCGAAAAATATAAATGCAGAGCACCTCCAAAGTTCAAGCAGTGACTAAACATTGTAATTCATGGTAGAAAAGATCCAGTCATGCTGTACCCAACATCGACTATACACAATGCATGAGGATGACAATAGTGCTCTCAGGTCTGGCGCTTGTTTGAGAAGGTGATGACTCAACATAAAAGTAAATAGATAGTCCCTTCGCAGAGGGAAGCATGGATTTGCAAAGGTGCCAGAGCTCAAGTTTTAAAATAGAGATAGATATAATTTTGGGAGGAACACCCTTCCTGTCAACGTCACGACCAAGAGTTATCAATATCTTCCATGCTAAACAAATTAGCGGCATTTCCCAAGCTGTAAAAGTAAAGTGTAAGAGCACATTTCTCCATGTGTGGTTTTGGTAATTGATGACAATCCCTATGGACTAATGGTTGCCTTGAGTTATATTCGAAGGATTTGTCCATAGGCACTTCTTGAAGTCCATCTGTTGGTTTCAAGGAGTTTATATCGTGACCAAGGTGGTATTCAAGGTTTTATCCAAAGATTGGTCATGTGTGAGTTGAGCTTATTGCAAGCATGTCTTGAAGAAGAAGATTGTGTGAGCATTCATGTTTGGCTTCAAGACATCATCTTTATGAAGAGAGAATATAAGATACAAGGTTGATCAAGACTAAGTCAAAGAGTGAATCAAGTTGATCAACATACAAAGCGTACAAGATGTACCGAGAGGGATCAAGTGATCCCATGGTATGGTAAGCACTGTCCATTATGCTTTGTGTACTAACCCGTGGTCTACGTGAGAGTTCGTTGTGGGGTTAGGTATATTTCCATGGGCTTGCGTCAAGAGGAAGATCTCATACAACCCATGGAGGATGACATCAAGTGGTGATCGTCATCAAGGTTGCGGTGTGCTAGTTCAAGTGAAGCATCATGGAGAGATCATGCTTGAAGCTTTCCATCCATTGTGGTGACAATGGACTTGTGAAGATGTGCCAAAGAGTGGCTCACCCATAGTGGAGTATGGGGGAGCAATCAACTAGTCTTCATCGAGCCAACGCAATCAAGAAAGGTGGTCCATCTTGAGAAGGACAAGATTGTCATCATCTAGCTCAAGGGGACTATGCGCAAGTCTAAGGTTGGACCTTGATAGGGTTTTCTATTTTACCAGTCTCATGGTGATAGTTGGGAGATCGGGTTATAGGATCGATAGCCGTACTATCAAGGGGGGCTCTCAAGTGAGTAGTGGAAGTACCGCTCTGTTGTTCCAGGACGGGTATAAGCGGAAGTACCGCTCCCCTGAGTAGTACTACCGCTTGTGTACGGGCTGTGGGGGTAACTGTTGGATTTTCCCCCACCTCTAAAAGGGGGTCTTATTCCCCATTGCTCTCCAACTCTTAAGCTCGTGTTCTTCCCCAATTGTTGACCTTCTTCGAGCTTGGTAACTCTCAATACCTCCAATGATTCTTGCTAGTTCTTGAGGGAATAGAGAGAGGAGATCTAGATCCACATTTCCACCAATCACTTTCTCCTCTTTGTGAGGGGAACCCCTTGGATCTTGATCTTGGAGTTCTTCGTGTTCTTCTTCGTTCTTCCTCTCATTTCCTCCATAACATTCGTTGTTGTGGTGGGATTTGGGAGAGAAGGACTTGGGCACTCCGTGTGCCCTTGCCATTGCATTTGGTGCATAGGTTTGAGTTCTCCACGGTGATACGTGCAAGTGAGAAGTTGAGAAGCTTATTACTCTTGGGTGTTTGAGCACCCTAGAGCTTGTTCCTCTTGGGTGCCTTGGCGCCCTAGATGGTTGGTGGTGCCTCGGAGCTCAATCATTGTGGTGTAAAGCTCCGGGCAAGCGTCGGGGTCTCCAATTAGGTTGTGGAGATTGCCCCGAGCAATTTGTACGGGTACTGGTGAACCGCCCCCAAGGGTTGCCAAAGTGTACGGGTACCAGTGACCACCCCCAAGGGTTGCCATTTGTACGGGTTCGGTGACCGCCCTCAAGGGTCCCTTAGTGGAATCACGGCATCCTGCATTGTGCGAGGGCATGAGGAGATTACGGTGGCCCTAGTGGCTTCTTGGGGAGCATTGTGCCTCCACACCGTTCCGAGCGGAGATTAGCATCCACAAGGGTGTGAACTTCGGGATACATCATCGTCTCCACGTGCCTCGGTTATCTCTTACCCGAGCCCTTTACTTGTGCACTTTACTTTGTGATAGCCATATTGTTTCTTGTTATATATCTTGCTATCACTTAGTTGTTTATCTTGCTTAGCATAAGTTGTTGGTGCACATAGGTGAGCCTAGTTGTTTTAGGTTTTGTGCTTGACATATTAAACGTTAGTTTAATTCCGCATTTGTTCAAGCCTAAACCGTAACTATTTTAAAGCGCCTATTCACCCCCCTCCAGGCGACATCCACGTCCTTTCATAAAGGTTTACTCCCCCTCCACCAACAATCACACTCCACGGCTAGCCGTATCCACAGGTACCGTCCAAACCAACAACATTCCTGGGGGAGTTTTGTTTAATTATTTTTTATTTTTTATTTTGGGACTGGGAATCCCTATTACCACCCCTCTCGTGTAAGGACGAGTGAATATACACTCATCATGAGAGTAACCCGCTTAGCATGGAAGATACTGACCTCCCTGTCGCTCCATGAGCGGTCCAGGCACACAAAACAGATGTTTATTTGAATTTTTAGAGGTGCCACATGCAAATTTACTTGGAACGGCAGGGTAATACCGCATATACGTAGATATAGTGGACTCATTTGGCATAACCTGGTTTAAGGATTTTGATGCACAAGCAGTATTCCCGCTTAGTACAGGCGAAGGCTAGCAAATAGATTGAGAAGCGGCCAGCTAGAGAGCGAAACCGGTCATGAACATGCATTACATATAATAAACATTGACAACTAGCATGAGTAGGATATGGACACCATGAACATAAATATCATTAAGGCTATGTTGGTTTTGATTCAACTACATGCGTGAACATGTGCCAAGTCAAGCCACTTGAAACATTCAGAGGAGGATACCATATCATCATACAACATCACAACCATTTTAATGCATGTTGACATCCAAGATAAATGATTATCCACTCCTAGCTACTTAATCATGGCATGAACAACTATAATCTCTAATGGTCATTGCAAACATGTTTGATCATAATAAGCTGAATCAAGGGATACTAGGTTAAACATACACTACTGGAATCAGAGAATTTGCCGTCTGCTGGCAGATGGCAAAGAAAGGATTTGCCGTCAGCTTACAGAAAACAGACGACAAAGAATTTCCTGATGGCAAAGATATTCTTTGCCATCAGTGCAAATTTTGCCGTCTGCCAGCGGACGGCAAAGATATTCTTTGCCATCAGTGCACACTTTGCCGTCTGCCAGCGGACGGCAAAGAGCCCAAAGGCAGACGACAAAGAGACCGGCTGGGCCCCACTGGGCCGTGGACCTGGCTAGGTCCAACGGATGGACTTTATGCCGTCCGCTCTGGCTTTGCCGTCTGCTGGAAGGCTCTTTGCCGTCCGGGGGCAGACGGCAAAGAGGATGCGTGACCTAACGGCCGTTTCCCCCCGGCCCCACCTCCCTCTCTCTCCCCCCTCTCCCCCCTCTCTCTCCACCCACACCACACACCGGCCTCCCCCTTCACTCCCCCACCACCGCCGCCAGCCATCCCTCGCCGGACCTCCTCCCTGTGGCCATCTCTCCCCGTGCTGGCCCTCCTCTCCGCCTTCACCCCTCCCCGTGCCGGCCACCCCTCCTCCCCGCGGCCACCCCTCCCCGTGCCGGCCACCCCTCCTCCCCGCGGCCACCCCTCCCCGTGTCGGCCCTCCTCTCCGCTGCCACCTCCTCCCCGCGGCGGCCACCCCTCCTCCCCGCGGCCACCCCTCCCCGCGCCGGCCACCCCTCCTCCCCGCGGCCAGCCCTCTCTGCGCCGGCCCTCCTGCCCGCACCGCCGCCGGCCACACCCGCCGCCAGCTTCTGCGCCCGCCCCGGTCGGGCGCCCCCGCAGCCCCGGCGCCGCCGCTGCCGCCGCCCCCCAACTCCGGTGAGTAGCTATATTTTCTGTTTTTTTCTTTTGTTTTTTCATCTAATTAATTAGATTACTTAGGTTAGTAATTAGCTAGCTACTATTAGTTAGGTTAGTTAGGTTAGTTAATTAGGTTAGAAAAAAGGGAAAAGGAAAAGAAGAAGAAGAAGAAAATTAGAAGGAAAAGAAGAAAAGTAGAAAAGTAGAAGGAAAAGAAGAAGAAAAGAAGAAGAAAAGAAGAAGGAAAAGAAGAAGAAGAAGAAGAAGAAGAAGAAGAAGAAGAGGAGAAGAAGAAGAGAAGAAGAAGAAGAAGAAGAAGAAGAAGAAGAAGAAGAAGAAGAAGAAGAAGAGAAGAAGAAGAACAAGAAGAAGAAGAGGAAGAAGAAAAAAAGGAAAAAGAAGAAAAGGAAGAAAAGGTGCCACTGACCCCCGACGCCACTGACCCCCGACCCTCGACGCCACTGACCCCCGACCACCGACGCCACTGACCCCCGACGCCACTGACCCCCGACGCCACTGACCCCCGACCCCACTGACCCCCGACCCCACTGACCCCCGACCCCCGACCCCCGACGCCACTGACCCCCGACGCCACTGACCCCCGACCCCCGACGCCACTGACACCTGACCCCGACCCCCGACACCTCTTCGGCCTCCTGTTGACCGAAAAGGTGCTCTTCGGCCTTCCAGAGGCCGACGGGGTCATAGTTTTGTAAATTATGAGTTAGGTCATATATATATTCCGATTTTGTTATAAAAAACATCATATTTGTGTTGATCGGGTGGATTTCAATGTGCAGTTGTTCGACGACCTCCCCGTGCGTTTGACGAGCTCCCCGACGCGTTCGTGGGTGAGCACAAATGACATCTCCTCCCCCCCCTTAATTTGCTCTGTTCCGGTCTTTGTGCCGATGAAACTTGCTAGCTATAGGTGTCTTCAATCATCAGTATGCGTGACCAGTATGCGTCTCCCGTTCGAAAGGGCGGCATCTATAAATATGCATGTCTTTGCATATTTATAACCGCCATCCTTTCGAATTGTCCAACGTTATCCATGGACAACCCGAGTATGTGTAGATTGGGTTCGTTTTCCCTTATGCTCTGCTCCGGATCCAATGCGGAATTTCGTCAGTGCCTCCCTGTTGTTCTCCGGGTACACATCCTCTCTGCTTATTGCCGAGACGTGTATCAGGAGAACAGTGGGGAGGTGCTGCCGAAATTCTGCGTCGGATCCGGAGCAGAGCATGGGAAAACGAACCCAATCTACACATACTCGGGTGGGATTAGGACCTATCTTTACCTATTAGCGTGTAGGTTGCATGGACGTAATAAAACTGACAAACATGATTAACTGATGAATATAGATGATGAATTATATATATATTTCTTGTGTGTTTAGTAGGTAGGCAAGATGAGTGATCGTGCATGGATGTACATCGGTCACCCTAGTCAGAAAGACATGACCATTGAATGGTTAACAAAAACCAAGGGGTTTCTGAGAGCCGCATTTGCAAATGGCCAGGAAATAACCTGGTGCCCCTGTGTCCGGTGCGACAACCATAAAAAGTGGACACGGGATGAAATGGGTAAACACTTGCAGAAGTGGGGTTTTATGCCTGATTATACGGTGTGGAGATTTCATGGTGAGTCTGCCCAACGTGCCAGAGCTGAGGTGGTTCGTCGTCGCACCGACGAGCATGGTACCGGGATCGAAGACATGGTGCAAGACTTTGATGATGCTCGGGATTCGGACAATGAGATGGAGGAATTTGCAAAGGCTTTCTATGAAATGTTGGAGTCTTCAAAACGTCCTCTCCACGAGCACACTGAGCTTTGTCAGTTGGATGCCATCGCGCAAGTAATGGCTCTGAAGGCTCAGTTCAACCTGGGCAGAGAATGCTACGACGCGATGATGACAATATTTGGACGCTTTCTACCCAAAGGCCATGTATTGCCTGCAAACCTGTACCAGTCGGACAAAATCCTACATGTGCTTAAGATGCCCTATGAGAAGATAGATGCCTGTGAGAATGGATGTGCCTTATTTAGGCTTGAGTATGCGGGCTTGAACTATTGTCCCATTTGCAAGTCTTCCAGGTATGTTGTGGTAGAGAACGGTATGGGTGAGAAGAGTCAGACCAAAATCCTAGTTAATGTTCTTCGGTACATGCCAATCATACCAAGACTTCAACGTCTTTTCATGGTCGAAGAGACGGCCAGATAGATGATGTGGCACAAATTGGGCAAAAGAACTGAACTAGATGCAGATGGGAATCCGATGTTGGGACACACTTTAGACTCTTTTGCGTGGAAGCACTTCGATGCATTACATAAGGATAAAGCAGCAGATCCAAGGCATCCTCGAGTCGCCATCAACACAGATGGGCTCAATGTGTTTGGTATGACAGCAACCCAATACAGTTCTTGGCCTGTATTTGTCATTCCACTCAATGTCCCCCCCGGAGAGATTATGAAAAGAAAGAACATTTTCTCGACGTTGATAATTCCAGGGCCCAACTATCCGGGGAAGAATATGAATGTGTACATGCAGCCGCTTAAGGATGAATTGCAAGAAGCTTGGGATAATGGGATCAAGACATATGACGCCGCTACAAAACAAAACTTCAAAATGCATGTGTGGTACATGTACTCGACGCATGACTTGCCGACATATGCGCTATTCATTGGCTGGTGTGTGCATGGAAGGTTCCCGTGCCCCACATGCAAGGCAGCTCTTCAGTTCCGTTGGCTGCAGGCGGGTCGCAAGTATTCTTGCTTCGACTTGCATAGACAGTTCCTGGATCCTCGCCATAAGTTCAGAAAAGACAAGAAGAATTTCATCAAAGGTAGAGTTGTCAAAAACTCTGCACCACCTGCATTGACAGGCCAACAGACCCTGGATCAGTTAAACCCTCTCGAGCCTGATCCAAAGCGTCCAGGATATTTCAAAGGGTATAATTCGGAACACGCATGGACTCACAAGATATGCTTGTGGGATCTGCCTTACTTTAAAGACCTCCTTTGCCCACACAACATCGACGTGATGCACACTAAAAAGAATATCGCCGAGGCCCTTTTTGGTACATTGTTCGGCATAGAGGGGAAGTCAAAGGATAATCCTAAGGCTAGAGTCGATTAGGAGGCTCTATGTGATAGACCGTTACAAAACATGCGACAACCGAAAGGAAAGAAGAACTGGAGGAAGCCAAAGGCATGGTTTAATCTTGGAAGGCCAGCTATGAGGGTAATGATCTTGTGGGTGAAAATGCAGTTGATGTTCCCCGATGGGTATGCAGCGAATCTAAAGAGGGGAGCGAGTCTTGACAAATTGAAAATATTTGGTCTCAAGAGTCATGATTGGCACATATGGCTTGAGCGTGTAACGCCAGTGATGTTGCATGGCTTTATCCCTGAGGATGAATGGCTAGTACTGGCAGATCTGAGCTATTTCTTCCGTGCTCTTTGTGCGAAAGAACTATCGCCTGACGTGCTAGATGAACTGGAAGAGTTGGGGCCGGAGTTGATCTGCAAGTTAGAAAAGATCTTTCCACCGGGCTTCTTTAATCCAATGCAGCATTTGATTTTGCATCTCCCGACCGAGGCAAGATTGGGGGGGCCCGTGCAAAATCGTTGGTGCTTCGCAACTGAGAGGATGCAGAAGTCGCTTCGAGCAAAATGTAAAAATAAACGTAGAATTGAAGCATCGATGGCCGAGGCATTCATTACTGAGGAGGCGACAAACTTCGTGACAGCACACTACGAAGCCAAGAATCGTCATTTGCATAATCCGAAGCGTCGGTACAATGATGGTGACCGTGAAAAAGGTCGATCCAACCTCAGCCTATTCAAAGGGAAGCTCGCACCAGCCGGTGCTTCGAAAGCAATAGCGTTGGATGTCGAAGAATGGCGGACCATTTCGTTGTATATCTTCAACAACCTAACAGAAGTGCGGCCATACATCGAGTAAGTTCTCGGTACATTGTTTCGCAACTTCTAATTCCTTTGAACTGCTCTTATTCCCGGATATGTGATATAGTCGATACGTCGCCAAATTCTCAGATGGAGCGGTGATCCAAAAGGATTCCATCGAAGAGTATGAGCTTCTGGCAAAGCATGGAGGCGGCTATCCCGGTTTCATCTCTTGGTTGAAACAAACGGTAATTTCTATTAGACCATTTCATTTCTTTGTCTAGTTTGCAGCTAATGCAACAATCCTTTTGTATTAAACTTGTAGGCTAATTCAGAGTCTATGGACGCCGAATTGAGACAAGTCGCTAATGGTTTTGACTATAAGGTCCGTTCATTTGACAAATACGACATGAACGGGTATCGCTTTCGTACTTTTGGCAAAGAGCTATCTATGGCCGACCGAAAGTCTACAAATTGTTGTGTCTCTACTATCGGCGAAGGAGGTGTCGAGTATTATGGAAGAGTTGAAGCAATTTATGAACTTATATTCTTATTTGGTGAAAACCCACCAAACGTCGTAGTCTTCAAATGTTATTGGTTCCAGCCGAAGGAGACTAGGACTCATGAACATATAGGGCTAGTCGAAATCAAACAAAGCACCCATTTAGATGTTCCCGATGTCTATATTACGGCTCAACAGGCGACCCAAGTTTTCTATCTACCGTGGGCCTGCCAAACTGATCCAAATCTGAATGGTTGGGATGTCGTTTATGATGTGCCGCCACGTTTTAGACCACCTCCCCTCAAAGAAGATGATTATGAACCTCACATTAACCCAGACACATATGAAGGAGAATTCTTCCAAGAAACACCTCTTTCCAAAAAACGTTTCAAGAACCGCTCTACTTCACCCCAGAACATTGAAGTAGACAGCGACAGTGAATCCGACTTCACCCCTAAGCCAGAACAAGAAGAGACGGAAGAAGAAGAGGTTACTGCTGCGGATGACCTCTCAATGCTTGACCGATTACATAAAGGAGGCCTTCCACAAGTTGTTCTCGATAGTGATGATGATGATGCATTTATTGATGATTGTGATGATGATGATGCATTTATTGATCCCGGAGCATATATAGACGATGAAGATTATTATTAGTTCATGTCATGTATTATTCAATTTTTATTATATACATGATGATGATACACTCAAATTATATATATACTAATTTTGTTTACTCTTTGTCATGGCAGGTGTTGAAAGATGGTGGGGGCGGGTCGAGAGCGATCCGAGGCTCCTTCGTCGGTGCGTGGTGGGAGGGGTACTTCCATTCCACCCCAAACTCTCCGGAGAGCGTTGTACGACAGTATTGGGACACCCGAGGGCGCTTCTTCGTCGGCGAAGATGCCCACCTGGAGAGGAGGTCGGGGGAAGAAGAGAGCTCCTAAAGGTACACGTGGTGGCCGCGGGAGAGGTAGGAAGGATGCTACGCCTTCCTCGCCGCCACCCCCAGCTGATTCACCCGAGCACAGGACTGCGACGGTGGACCCGTCTGAGGTGGAGGCTACAAGGACTCCTGTCCACGAGCCTCGGGTCGATGATCCTTCTGTCCCAGACGCTTCGACCCGCGAGACTCCTGTGCCAGAGGCTTTGTCCTACGAGACTCCACACACTTCGACCGGATGGGATACCTGGCCTAATCTACATTAGTCAGAGCCGAGTGGCCATGCTGATGGTGGCGGGGATCAGTTTTCTGATAGCGGGGACGAGGTGGTTGAGGGGGCCACTGTCTACCAGCGTGGGTGTACACGTCTCCCGCCTGTGCCGGCGACCCGCGAGCAGAGGTGGCCGATTAGGCCTGAAAAGGAGAAGTAAGTGCATTTACTCTTTTTAAACCTTTTGCCTTCACATTTCTTCACATATCTAATGCGTTGGCTTTGTCATACTGCAGGGGTTGGATTCACGCCAAGGATGTCCGCAGGCCCAACTCCATCCTTGGTGTGATTTTACGGCATAACTTCCCGGGGTTTGTCACGTTGCCCGGCGAGGGTAAGCTTCCAGAGTTAGGATTGAACTGAGAGCACTACTTGGCTGCCCCGGCCCCGCCGGAGGAGATGATTGACGATGTGTTGTGCCACACGAGGGCTGACATGGTGATCAGAAAGTTCTGGGTAATTTCTCCTTTACACAATAAAAAATCAATAATAGCTAGTTATTGTACTAATCAGTGTTGTCTCGTTTGATTGTAGACCTTCTACAGGTGTGAGGAGGGATACGAGGAGGCCGCGGCAAAGCTTATCGATGATGAGTGCAGACGCCTACTACAGAACTTACGGCACGAGGCTCAGGTACAGGCTGATCGAGACTACTACGCCTCGCGGCGTATTAAGAAGGACAAGTCGTCGTGCCGCGGAAAGTTTCTGCACAAGGAGTAGTACATGAAGGTAATTACCTATTCTTAAGGCCTTGTACTTAGTTTCCTTGCTTTGATTCGTAGGCGTAGCTCTCAAATTTCTCTTTACTAACTTAGGTGCCCCTGAGATGGTGTGCGGATAAGATGGATTGTTGGGAGGCGTTGGTGAATGAGTGGTGCTCTGACGAATGGCGAGCCGTCCACGACGATTGCAAGGAACGGCATGCCCAAATGGAAGGTGTGCCACACCATCAAGGCAGCGCCAACTTATTTCAGTTCGGGCGGAACTGGGTATGTGGTTTGCTTCATGATTCCTGCAATTCATTCTTGATGCTATCTTGACCCCTTTATTAATACTTTATTCCTCTCTTGTAGGCGCATTACAATAAGACGGAGGTGCCACAGGTGTACGACCTCTATGCCATGGCCCATACTGCCTCGTACAAGAAGGCCAAGGCATTCTCTGAGTCTGACCTCGATAATCGCGACAACTTCACCAACATATCCTCCCACAACAAGCTCGTGAGGTACAGAGATGTGGGGAAGGCGGTGAATGGGGAGGACTTCAACCCGAGCCAGCATCCTATTGATCCAGAGTTGGTGATGATAGCTGGCAGCGGGAGGCCCCATGGCCATATAGCCATTGGAGATGGACTTATACGGTCTTCGCGCACTCTCCGGCAGATCAAGGCGCCCAAACGAGCTCCTGTCATGAGATAACTCCTCGTCCATGGCCAGTCCAGCTCGCCATCGAGGTTAGTCATAGGGACTCAGATACCTTTCCTCCATTACATTGTGTGTGCGAACAAAGATGATTACAATGCTAACGAGGAGTTGTGTTGCAGGCTGCTCTGCAGAAAGAGAGAGAGGCAACCCAGGCGCTTCTGGCGGAACAGGCCCAACAGGCGGCGGAGGAGAAGAGGGATTTGGAGGAGAGGACAGCTAGGTTGTTGGAGGAGGAGAGGGCACGGAGTGATGCGTCTCACCGGGCCATGTACGAGCTCCTCGTGGTAAGTTTCTTCTTCATATTAGCCAAATCATGCACTACATGTTCGTTTCATTAATAACCAATATGATTGACTTGTCAAAACCAAATGTGCAGTCTTTGTGCGAGAAGACCGGCGAGACCCCTCCACCGATGCCGGTCATTACCACGGCTGGAACGGTGAGTTTCATTTCAATGTTCATTAGTTAGTAGTCTTAACATTTCAGCGTCATCATGCTAACGCAAATGATCTTTGGTGCAGCATAACTCCCGAGCCGCATCGCACGATCCTTCTCCAGGGCCAAGTAGTGCTCCAGGTGACACCGGCCCGAGCAACCCCGGTGCTTCACCTCCGTGATGACGAGAACGGTAAGCCCTAATATGCCACTTACTTGGCTCATTTTCTCAAACAAAGACAAACTTAGCACTTAGCCAAACTTAGCACAAAGACAAACTTAGTACTTAGACAAATGTCATATTTTGCCTCAGTTAGCTTTGTTTCCTCTAAAAAGACATAATAAGCTTACTTACCTCCGAAATGACATATTGTACCTAAGTTAGCTCTAAAATGACCTATACTTAGCATTGTTTCCTCCACAATGACATAATAAGCTTAGTTAACTCAAATCTTTGTTTCCTCTAAAAAGACATAGTAAGCTTACTTACCTCCGAAATGACATATTGTACCTAAGTTAGCTCTAAAATGACCTATACTTAGCATTGTTTCCTCCACAATGACATAATAAGCTTAGTTAACTCCAAAGTGACATAATAGACTTGGTAACCTCATAGATGCCATAGACTTAGCTTATTTTCTTGCAAAATGACACAATAAGCTTAGTTAGGTCAAAAATGTGATAATTACCTAGGTTAGCTCTAAAATGACACAAATAAGCAATAAGAAGAAGAAAAACAAGAGGAGAAAGAGAGAGAAGAAAAACGCTTCTTCATCATCTTCTTCTTCTAGATCTTCTTCTACTTCTAGATCTTCTACTTCTTCTAGTATTCTTATTCTAACTTTCTTATTTCCAATTTTGCAGATTTGATTGAGTTCGCGGCAGCTTGCTTTGATGTAGTGCTAGTGTTTACTTTCTGTTTTCATTTTGTATCGATGAACTTACGTGAAACTTTCTACCTATGTATGAGACTATGTATGTATGGATGAAACTATTGTAATATGGTGAACAATGTGACATTTGATACATTTAATTTGGTATAATTGTTGGTTGATCATATCCATATGGCAGGGATATTGTTTCTGTGAAATATATATATATACATATCATATATTTTCCTGTGAAAATTGTTGAATATAACAAAAACAGGCAAAGAAGAGGCAATACAGCCTTTTTGCCGTCTGCCCCGGACGGCAAAGACCTCTTTGCCGACGGCCACCGTCAGCAAAGCGGGCACGTAGTAGCCACCTATTAAACCTGGGAGCGCCAGGCCTGGGGCCATTTGGCTTCTTTGCCGTCCGAGGCAGACAGCAAATGGCTGGGTGGGGGGCCGTCAGGGGCAGACGGCAAAGGGCTGGGCGGGGCCGTCGGGGTGTAGACGGCAAAGGGCTGGGCGGGGCCGTCGGGGGGCAGACGGCAATGTGCTGGGTGGGGGCCATCCGGGGCAGATGGCAAAAGACTGAGTGGGGGACCATCCGGGGCAGACGGCAAAGGACTTGGTGGGGGCCGTTATCCACCTAACGGTCCTAACGTCAGTACTACGCCGTCCAGCCGCGTTGCCGTCCGCAGGCTGACGGCAAAAAAACTTTGCCGTCCGCTGTGCCATGGCAGACGGCAAAGAACACCTTTGCCGGAGTTTATTTGGCCCAAAATTTTGCCGTCCGCTGGCGGACGGCAAAGGCCTTTGCCGTCCGTGGTTGTCCCTTTGCCGTCTGCCATGGCAGACGGCAAAGAGCCTGATTCCTGCAGTGATATTTACAAAAACAAAAACAAGTTGAGTTCATACCTGCTCTTCTCTGCCACAGTCAATTCATCAAATATCGTCATCATTGCCTTTCACTTGCACGACCGAATGATAAGAAAATAATAATAGTGCAAGAGTGCCGTGGACAAAGCTGGAATCTACAATCATTTTATTCAAGTGGAGAAGACAAGGTAGAATGGGCTCTTTGTTAGACTAACAATGATGCATATAAGAGCCACTCAATATTTTCATTGTGTTCTTCTCCTTGGTACGACTCAAACAAAAAGAAAAGAATTTCAGAGAAACACACTGGAATATTTTTTGAGTTTTTGGTTTTTCTTGAAGAAAGGAAATTAAAGAGAAAAACAAAATGAGAAAAACTATTTACAAGGGAAAGATCCCAACAAGTAAAAGAAGAAATGTGAAATCTTCTTGGGTTTTCTTTGAATACTACAATTAAACTAAGCTAGAAAGAAAAACCGAAAAGAAGTAGGAAATATTTTTTGGTTTTCTCAAAGTTTTTCAAATGCACAAGAAGAAAGCGAGAAAACAAATTTAGCATGGATATTACAATGAAAAAGTATGAACACCGACAACTGGAATGAAAAAGTGTGAACATAAATGTAATGTCGGTGGAAATACGTAGTCCCCCAAGCTTAGGCTTTTGGCCTAGCTTGGTAATCACCATCCGTAGAAACCATCCGGTCCCAAGTCGAAGTGAGGTGGAGGCGGCACCTGAGCATCCCACCCCTGGGGCTCCTCCTCAGCAGCTGCTAGGTTGTTCCGGTAGGCTGTAATGTCATGTGGCATAATCCTGTATCCATTCCTGGCAATAGAATCAAACAAAGCAGGTGCAGGCACCGGAATAACATCACATGTTTCTTTGCTAAATACCAGGTTGTAAAGAATGTCGCGGGGAGAATCAGATACATCAAGAAATTGGTGATCTTGTAGCGACTTGTGATCAAGATAAACTCGGGACAAGAGATAATCATGTGGGCGAAACTGAACATTAAAGTGTCTTGCTAAGCGAGTAGCATCAATACCACCATGTATCTTTCCCTGAGTTTTGTTAAGGTGTAAGCGACGAGCTATGATAGCCCCCATACTAAAAGTGTGATCATTATAAAGTGCACGACGTAAAATAGCAAGGTCAGGGGCACTGAGTGTGCCGACCTTCTCCCTAGAGGTTGAACACTTAGCAATGACCAAAGCAAAGTAATGAACCGAGGGAAACTGCAAGCTGGTAGCAGTAGCGTTTGACACACCTCTATCCTCACCTACTGTTAAAGTGAGGAGAAAATCCTCAAACTCAGATGGCCTAGGTTCTCTCAATTCCCCATCAGAAGGGATCAAGCATATGTTGCAGAAGTCAGTTAGCGACATTTTGTGAGTTTCAGCATAAAGATTAAACTGCACTTCAGGAGGGTTGTTCCTCCCCAGAAAATAAAAACCTTGCACAAAGGAATTTGTAAGGATGTGATATTGGTCACACTTAGCTGCGAAGAACTCAGTTAACCCAGCGTTTGCAACAAACTGAGCGAACTCTTGATGGAATCCAGCCTCCTCCATGAATGCATCATGCGGCCATCCACACGGCCGCACCTCCGCCCTTCTTGGGGTGTGAAGGTCACTGTCCGATGATTCCCCAATGACTCCTTTGGCATTTTTCTTGGAGGAAAACTTCCTAAATAAATCCATCTTATTCCTATAAAAATTCTGAAAAATTTTAGTCCTCCAAAAATTTGTCAACAAAACTTTGTAAAATTGATAGCAACTACTCCTAAGCATGCATAGAGGACATTTTGAGCATTCAAACTACTTAGAACTCTAAGATTTCAACATGCAAGCTCATCTACAACAGCACCAAGAGTAGCTAATTACTCTAAATATAACCCACTAAATCAAAAACTAATTGGAGCAATGGAGGAGTCACATACCAAGTAGCAATCCCCCCCAAACAGTTTCAGAAACGGAGCTTTGAGCTAAGAGATCGAAATCCGCGGGTTTGAGAGCAAGAACACGGGAATGGTGGCTGTGGTGAATTTTTTCTGGAGGTAGGTGATGATGTGGGCTAAACAGATAAGTGAGGGGTCCCATGTGGGGGCCATAACCCACCAGGGCGCGCCTGGGGGTGCTGGCGCACCCTGGTGTCTTGTGGGCACCAGCTGCACCCCCCTCTGGTATTATTTGCACCAAAAATTCATAAATATTCGGGAAAAATCGTGTTAAATTTTCAGGGCATTCTGAGAACTTTTATTTTTGGGTCATTTTTTATTGCAGGGTAAAAGCAGAAAACCGGATAATCACATCATTTTATTTTATTTGACTAACTAAAACAGAAAATAAAAGGTGAGGGCAGAGAGTTGTGCTTACTAGAGTCATCGACTCCATACCTCTCAAGAATGATCCATTAATAAGGTTGATCAAGTCTTATTAACAACCACTTCCGATCAACATGAGACTGAAGAACTTACGTAAAACACTAAGTTACCTCAATGGGGATGTGCATATCCCCTACAATAAGTATATCATATTTCTTTTTGGCAGTAGGTAGAGGTAATTGGAAACTCCCAATAATGATGGTCGGAGATTCTTCAATAACATTTATACCATTCACTTGGAACTGTTTCTTCGGAAAGTGCACCGTGTGCTCATTACCATTGATATGAAAAGTGACTTTGCTTTTATTGCAATCAATAACAGCCCCTGCAGAATTAAAAAAGGGTCTACCATGGATAATCGACATGTTGTCGTCCTCGGGCATCTCAAGAATAACAAAGTCCGTTAAGATAGTAACATTTGCAACAACAACGGGCACATCCTCACAAATACCGATAGGTATGGCAGTTGATTTGTCAGCCATTTGCAATGATATTTTAGTAGGTGTGAGATTATTCAAATCAAGTCTCTTATATAAGGAGAAAGGCATAACACTAACACTGGCTCCCAAGTCACACAAAGCAGTTTTGACATAGTTTTTTTAATGGAATGGTATTCCCGGTTCTCCAAGTTTTTTTAGGTATTCCATCCTTAAAAGAATAATTAGCAAGCATGGTGGAGATTTCAGCTTCAGGTATTTTTCTTTTATTAGTGATGATGTCTTTCATATACTTTGCATAAGGGGCCATCTTTAGTATATCGGTTAAGCGGGTATGCAAGAAGACTGGCCTAATCATTTCAGCAAAGCGCTCAAATTCTTCATCATCCTTTTTCTTAGATGGCTTAGGTGGAAATGGCATGGGTTTCTGAACCCATGGCTCTCTTTCTTTACCATGTTTCCTAGCCACAAAGTCTTTTTTATCATAACGTTTATTTTTAGATTGTGGGTTATAAAGATCAGGAGCAGGTTCTATTTCAACATCATTATCTGGTTCTTTATCATTGCTAGGTTGAGCGTCTTCATGAACATCATCATTATCATTTTCATTATCACTAGGTGAATGTTCATTACCAGACTGAGTTTCAACATCGGAAATAGAGATATCATTATTATCAGGAGGTTTTTGTATCTCAGGTTCACTAGAGGTATGCAAAGTCCTATCATTTTTCTTTTTCTTTTTCTTTCTAGAAGGACTAGGTGCATCAATATTAATTCTCTGAGAGTCTTGTTCAACTCTTTTAGGGTGACCTTCAGGATAAAGTGGTTCTTGGGTCATTCTACCTCCTCTAGTTACTACTCTAGCAGCAAAATCATTCATATTACTATTCATTTCATCAAGCAATTCTTTTTGACACTTAGCAACTTGTTCTAGCTGAGTTTGAACCATAGAGGCATGCTTTCCTACACCTCTAACATCATTACTGATTCTAAATAGCAAGTCACTCAAGCGAGCAATCATATCAGAATTATATTTCAATTGTTTCAGAACATGTGCATTGAAATGATCTTGCTTCATAATATAGTTGTCAAACTCATATAAGCACCGACTAGGATGTTTATTGTCAGGGATATCACCTTCATCAAACTTTAATAAAGAATTTACCTTTACCACCTGTGGAGGTGGTGGTGCGTCAAGGTCATGTATTTCTTCAATAGGTGGTAAATTCTTAACATCCTCAGCCTTAATACCTTTTTCCTTCATAGACTTCTTTGCCTCTTGCATATCTTCACGACTGAGAAACAAGATACCCCTCTTCTTCGGAGTGGGTTTAGGCGGTTGTTCAGGAAGAGTCCAATCATCATAATTCTTCAATATGTTATTCAATAATTCCTCAGCTTGTTCAATAGTTCGTTCCCTGAAAACACAACCAACACAACTATCTAGGAAGTCCCTAGAAGCATCAGTTAGTCCATTATAGAAGATATCAAGTATTTCATTTTTCTTGAGAGGGCGATCAAGCAAAGCATTAAGCAATTGGAGAAGCCTCCCCCAAGCTTGTGGGAGACTCTCTTCTTCAATTTGCACAAAGAAAAATATTTCCTGTAAGGCAGCTTGTTTTTTATGAGCAGGAAAATATTTTTCAGAGAAGTAGTAGATCATATCCTGGGGACTACGCACACAACCAGGAGTAAGAGTATTGTACCATGCCTTAGCATCACCCTTTAATGAGAACGAAAATAACTTGAGAATGTAATAGTAGCGAATCTTCTCATCATGAGCAAAGAGGGTGGCTATATCATTCAGTTTAGTAAGGTGTGCCACTACAGTTTCAGTTTCATAGCCATGGAAAGGATCAGACTCAACCAAAGTAATTAACTTTGGGTCGACTGAGAATTCATAATCCTTATCGGTAACAAAGATAGGTGAAGTAGTGTGGCACCCCGGCTCAGAGAACCGGATTACCAGTGTTTCCAACCCAGAGATCATGTCTTCTGGAAACACACAACAACTTGGTATAGAACGGAACTGAACTTTATTGATAGGAGTCGGGTACAAGCACATATCTTACAACAGTGACGAGGCCAAGGGCACCCTTGGTGCTATGACAATATCTACATTATTTATGTCACATAGCAGGGCCTCGGAATACTAAGTACTTCTACTGCGTAGCGGAACATAGCGCAACTCCATCCACAGGGACACTGCTGTGGACACATCCTAGTTAGCATAGCCAGCACCTTCAGGACCTCCGTCCTCGGATTCTCCTGCATCTGGCATGATACGCTAGGTGAGTACTTTGAATGTACTCGCAAGCTCACGACAACCAAGTAATGCAGCAAACAATAGCATAGCAATCAACATGTTATCATCAAGGTAATTTACTTACTGTACTGATCATCAACTTACTCTTCTCCGGGTTGTCTCACAACCCTCGGAATACTCATACCCAGTGAGTACTTCCGAACACAAGACGAGTTCTTCCATCATTAACATCACTATTACGGTTGACCATCTACTGAGGTCTGGATGGGCTGTCCATTACCGTGGACGCGGCTATTCGAATAGATTTGACACTCTGTAGAGGTTGCGCACTTTACCCACACCATGAAGCACCTGGCCTCGTGATCCCACTCGGGTGGACCAGCATTGCTTCAACAAAACCTGCCTGACCCGTGACTCTTTCATCGTACCACCGGCACTCTTCCTCCCCCGGAGGTCAGCCTTGGGTGGCCCCTGTGTCCTCATGACACCTGCCACCGTCGTGGCCCAAACTATGTAGACCCAAACGGGGCCTACTGTCCCAAACGGGGATGCCGGCAGAAACTGAACTATCAACTGGGCTCACAGGATTATCACCGCCTACCTGATCAGGGTAGCGCGCGTGCATAACCCTCCCTCTTTGGAGGTACCGGTGAAAGGTCACGCAGTCGGGCCCGGTCAGGGTCGTCCCATACCGGCAAATGTGGTTGCACGAGTATGCCCGGACAGGTGACTCAAGATCAACCACTAAGTTCATTTGACAACAATAGTGGTTCAACACAATTCTTGAGTATGTAATTATTACCATGAATTAACTATATCAATTAAATTAACCTAATGCATATAAAAATGCAATGCTATGGGAATGCATGCACGAAATGGGTATCATGGCTTGCCTTGCTCTGTTGAGTTGTCCACAAACTCCCGATCTTCAAAACCACAAGAATTCCCATCTAAAAGTATTTTAAAACAGTAAAAGAAAATGTCACATAACACATTTTTCTAAAACAGAAATTCTGTGAGTATTGGAAAAAATACCAAAGTTGGTCAGAAAATAAAGGGGTTCAATACAAACCTAATGCAAAAAAAATCAATTGAATTGAGCTAATAGATAAAAAGTTATTGACGGTCAAAGTTGGGTCAAAAATCTGTTTTAAATTAAATAAAACTGGAATTCCAGAAAAAACCAGAGTCGCCACGTCGAAGGCGTAAAGCCTGAGTACGCCTCCACTAGCGTACCGCTTCGGGCGCGGCTGACCCACTGACGTGTGGGGTCAGCTCTATTTAAAACAGAAGGAGGGAGAGAGAGCAGAGAGAGGGCGGCGCTCCGGCGATGGTCGCTGGTGATGGAGGGGGCGATGGGGTCCGGCGACTACGGGAATGGAAAGAGCACACGGGGGCGGTCCTGCACGTACCCGCAGCGTCTCCAGAGGCGGCCTGACGAGGTCGTCTTCCTTCTCTCCGGCGGAAGCAGCTTCGGGTGGCGGCGGGTCACCGGGCAAAGCTCGAGGCCAGAGGGCCTCTTGGCCTTGGCTCGCTTCTAGGGCTCGATTGGATGCTGGCTAGGGGTGGTGGCGAGCACAGGAGGGCTGGCCGTGGCTATTTATAGGCGGGGCGGCGGTGCCCGATCTGGATAGCGCCGCGGGGAGAAGCTACCGGAGCTGGGGATGAGCTGGCCGTCGCGGAGCAAGCTGAAGTGATGGAGGAGAGCAGGGAGTTAATGCGGGAGGCAACGGCTCGACGGGAGGAAGACAGCCAGCGCGGCTGCCGTACTGCCACTGTGCCGCTCGTGGCGCACGGTGGCCGTATCCGGCGGGCGCAATTCTGGCGAGGGTGAAGGCTCTGGGAGGAGGGAGAAGGCCCTGGAGTGGCTACGTGGACGAGGGAGAGGTCGTCGGCACGAGCGGACAACGCACAGCTACGCGGTCGTCGGCCTCCGACGAGACCCGAGCCTGGCGGTGCTCAGAGTGCGCGTTTGGCAGGGTTGGCCGTGTGGTCACCGCGTGCATTGGCACACATGGCGTGAACCAGCCTGCCAAATCGTGTCTGGTGCATCGACCCTGGGTCGAGGAGTCCCATCGTGCCACTGGTTTGGCCTAAAACCCACTGAGCTGAAGGGTAGCATCAACTACATTTTCTGGTCAGAAACTTGGGGAGGATCTGGAAGAAAAATTAGTTGTGCTACAAGCCAAGTGAGTTTTCTGGGGTCTTCTAGGTTGGAAGGACTATGGTCTGGCAAATTTTGAGAGGATTTGAGAAAGAAATGGATGGGGTTCCTTTGGAAACTATCATTCTGGTCAGAACACAAATGAGCTTGTGGCACTCAGCTGGTTGCTCTGCAAATGATGAAACCTGGTGGAGAGAGGTCATTTGGTGCATAGCAGATGCCCTAAAAATATCAAAGCAATTAGGCATCTCTAGCTAGCACTTCCTTCACAGAGGTTTCAGAAATGCAGAAACTTACCAGAGCCTTGCTGCTCAAAAGTTGTACTGGCCAAGATGATATTTTTGGAGATTGAGGCAAGATAGAATGCCTAGGAGCTTGAGGAATTTATTGGGAATTTTCTGGAATAGAAACAATAGGGTTGCTTCACAATGGACAGATTCTGGTCAGAAGCAAAATAATTATTCTGGCCAAAATTTCCCATTGGGCAATAAAATATTTTTGGGGAATATGGAATCCCATGATGATGAGAAGATGGGGAAAAGGTTTGGGAATTATTTGACCAACCAAACTATAGGTTGCTTCACAACCCATAGTGATGACCTAAATTCCCAAATTAAGAAAATGATTTTAGAGAAAAGATAAAATAGTGAAAAATTATCCAAGAGAGGCATGGAGGGTTAAATCAAGATGATAAAGGTTATGAGATGCTTGAAGAAAAATTCATCAAGTCATAGGTCAATTCAACTGAAAGGGTTTTGAAAACCAACTGAATTGCAAATAAAACCAAAATGTTTTTGAAAAGAAAAAGTTGCAAAAATCAGGGTGTCACAAACCTACCCCCCTTAGGATGAATCTTGTCCTCGAGATTCGGTTGCTCAGGGAACAAGTACGGATATGCAGATCTTAGGAAGTCTTCTCTTTCCCATGTAGCCTCTTCCTCTGTATGGTGCTCCCATAGCACCTTGTAAAATCTGATTACCTTACTCCTGGTGGTTCTTTCCATTTCATCCAGGATCCTGACAGGTTTCTCTTCGTAGGTCAGGTCTTTAGCCAATTCCAACTCACTCATGTCCGCTTGCTTGATCGGTGGTGCAATGCACTTCCTTAGCTGTGATATATGAAAAACATCGTGCACTTCCGACAATTTTGCTGGTAATTCCAACTGATATGCCACTCTGCCTCTTCTAGCAATCACTGGAAATGGGCCGATATATCTTGGTGCAAGCTTTCCCCGAGTATGGAATCTCTTCACGCCCTTCATGGGGGTTACTCGGAGGTACGCATATTCTCTGGGTTCAAAGGTCACTTCCCGGTGCTTTGGATCATAGTAACTCTTCTGGCAGGATTTGGCTGCTCGCAGACGTTGTTGGATATCCTTGACTTGCTTCTCAGCCTCGAGCATCAAGTCTGTACCAAAGATTCGGCTATCCCCTGTCTGAGACCAGTTCAATGGGGTGCGGCACTTTCGTCCGTATAATGCTTCAAACGGAGACATCCTCAGGCTTGACTGGTAGCTGTTGTTATATGAGAATTCCGCATAAGGTAGACTGTCTTCCCACTTGGGTCCATGGGTGAGAGCACATGATCGAAACATATCCTCCAGTATCTGGTTCACCCTTTCTGTCTGCCCGTCGGTCTGCGGGTGGTATGCCGTGCTATGCTTCAGCATGGTTCCCAAGGCTTGGTGTAGACGCAGCCAGAATGCTGAGGTGAATAGGGAACCTCAGTCTGAAGTGATGGACTTAGGGACTCCATGGAGGCTAACTATCCGGGACATGTAGAGCTGTGCCAGATGATTTGCGTTGAAAGTGGTCTTTACTGGAATAAAGTGGGCCACTTTCGTGAGTGTGTCCACAATGACCCAAATAGCATCGTTACCTCTTGTTGACTTAGGTAGTCCAACAATAAAGTCCATGCATATGTCGTCCCACTTCCACTGGGGTAGTGGCAAGGGTTGTAGTAGCCCAGCGGGTTTCTGGTGTTTCGCCTTAACCTTGTTGCAGATATCACAGCAGGCGACATAGTATGCTATATCTCTTCACATTCCTGGCCACCAAAATGTCTCCCTCAGATCCTGCTACATTTTTGTTCCTCCTGGGTGGATGGAATATGAGGACTCATGAGCTTCTTTTGAGTATTTGCTGCCTCAGATTATCCTGATCAGGCACGCATATCCGCTTCTCGAACCATACGGTGCCCTGATCATCCACGTGGAAGGACTTGGCTTTTCCTTTTGGAATCAGCTCCTTGATTTTCTTGATTTCTTCATTTGGCTCTTGGGCCTTCTTAATTTCTTCCATAAGAGTGGGAGTAATTTCCAATGTGTCCGAGGTAGTTGGGCCGCATAGCACCATGTTGAGCTCGGCGAACTCTTCTTGCAACCTTGGATGCATCCTTCCCATTAGGGCGTTCACGGTGCCTTGCTTCCTGCTGAGAGCGTCCGCGACCACATTGGCTTTCCCCGGATGATAATTTATCCCAATGTCATAGTCCTTGACTAGTTCAAGCCATCTTCGTTCCTTGAGATTTAGATCAGGCTGAGTGAAAATATACTTAAGACTCTTATGGTCCGTGTATATTTCACAGCGTTGTCCAATGAGATAATGCCTCCAAATCTTCAGGGCATGAACTACGGCTGCTAATTCCAAATCGTGTGTGGGGTAGTTCTCTTCATGGGGTCGTAGCTGTCTGGATGCATAGGCTAGAACCTTCCCTTCTTGCATTAATACGCAGCCGATTCCACGCCTAGAAGCGTCGCAGTAGATGTCAAAACTCTTGTGTATGTCTGGAAGAACTAGAACAGGTGCGGTAGTGAGCCTGGTCTTCAATTCCAGGAAACTGCTGTCACATTCCGTCGTCCAGACAAACCTTTGGTTCTTCTTGAGCAATTCCGTCAAGGGCTTGGCTATCTTAGAGAAGCCTTCTATGAAACGTCGATAATAGCCTGCCAATCCCAGGAAGCTACGGACTTCGGTCACCGTGGCTGGTGTCTTCCAATTTAATACCGCAGTGACCTTGCTGGGGTCGATGGCTACCCCTTGTTCTGACAGAATGTGCCCCAAAAATCCCACCTCTTTTAGCCAGAATTCACACTTACTAAATTTGGCGTACAGGCGGTGGTCTCTCAACCTTTCCAGGACAGCTCGGAGATGCAGCTTATGCTCTTCTTCGTCCTTGGAATATATCAGGATATCATCGATGAACACCACCACAAATTTATCTAGGAAGTCCATGAAGACTTTGTTCATCATGCTCATGAAGTAGGCTGGAGCATTCGTCAATCCAAATGACATGACCGTAAATTCATACAGGCCATATCGGGTGGTGAACGCTGTCTTGGGAATGTCCTCTTTCCTGATTTTTAGCTGATGATATCCGGTTCGGAGGTCGATCTTGGAGAATACCCGGGCTCCATTCAGCTGGTCAAATAAGTCATCAATACGAGGGAGCGGGTACTTATTCTTGATAGTGACCTCGTTTAGCTGACGATAGTCTACGCACATACGTAGACTTCCATCCTTCTTCTTAACGAAGAGCACTGGTGATCCCCATGGTGAGATGCTTGGGAGAATATACCCTTTTTGCAGCAATTCATCCAGTTGCTTCTTTAATTCTGCCAATTCTGGTCCTGGCATTCGATAGTATTTCTTGTAAATTGGGGCGGTGCCGGGAACCACTTCGATTGCAAATTCCAACTCCCAGTCAGGGGGCATTCCGAGTAATTCTTCAGGAAATACATCCGGAAATTCGCAAACTACCGGAATCAAGTTCATATCCGTGGCGGTAGTTTGGTATGCCATTCCCTTCCTTGTTCTCATCGTGCTGGCAAGGAATTGGACAGTTTGTCCTGCTGGGTTAACTAGTGTTACTGTCCTATTGGCGCAATTAATGCACACCTGGTGGGGTGTCAGCCAGTCCATTCCCAGGATTATGTCCAATCCTGAAGATTCAATAGCAATGAGTGCAGCTGGAAACTTAATTCCATGTATTGAAATTTCCAGATCTCTATAGATCAAATTTGTTCTGAGCAGAGAGCCAGGGGATTGTACCACCATGATTTTGTCTAAAAGCGACAGGGAAAATTTATGCAAGGTGGGAAAACTCCGCGAAATAAACGAGTGGGAAGCCCCGGAATCAAATAAAATTACTGCAGGTATGTCGTTAATAGAAAACATACCAAGGACTACTTCTGGAGCTTCGCAGGCTTCCTCAGCGGAGATATGGTGGACGCGTCCATGGCAGAAATTAGGATTGGGGCGACGTCCAATAGTATTGACCTGCGGCTTGATATCGGCGGATGACTTCCCGTTGCTGGCGGGGCACTGTTTGGAATAGTGTCCACTCTGGCCGCAAGTGAAGCAGGTATTATTGCGGCGACAGTCTTCTATCACGGGCTGTTTACCGAAGATCTTGGTCTGGCTCACTGTCTTGTTATTATTGCTGCCGTTACCCCATGTAAGCTTATATTCAGAGGTGCCCGGCTGCCAGATACGTGGCTTCTGAGCAAACGGCTCGCGGTTGTCCTTCTTAGGCTCAAACTTCTGCTTGTGGTTGTCTTGTCCGGACTTGTGCTCCCTTTCGGCTATGAAGGCCTTGTTCACCAGTGTCTGGAAGTCAGGAAAGTCTAGCATGCATAGCTGGCAACGGAGGGAGTGATTCAGTCCTCCTAGGAATCGATCTATCTTTCTCTCTTCGGTGGCCACATCATAAGTAGAGTACCGTGATAGATTGTTGAACTTGTTAAGGTACTCTGCTACCGACATGCTTCCTTGTGTCAAAGCAAGGAACTCCCTTTGCTTCACCTTCATGATGCCGGTAGGAATATGATATTTGCGGAATAATTCCTTAAATTTTTCCCAAGTAATTTCTTCCTCAGATGACCATGTTGCCTTTGTGTTATCCCACCATATGACTGCTGGCCCTTCCAGGTAATGAGTGGCAAATGGAACCTTGTCTGAATCCTCACAACGGGCTATTTCCAGCTTCTTCTCTATGGTCCCAATCATCCGCTTCTATCGGATCCACAGCTTGACCAAAGTTGGGTGGCTTTGCGCGCTGGAAGTCAGACAACCTGTAATGTGATCCATTATGATTGTGGTTCTGACCTACCATAACCTGCATGCTCTTCAAGAATTCCATAAGATCCTGGTTTCTCTTTTCCTCAAACATTCTCATGATCTGATCCATAGTAGGTGCTTGAGGTGGTGGGGGTGGTAAATCTTCTGGTGCTTGACCTGCTTGTCTGGCGGATCGACGGATGGGGGTTCCATCGCCGCCTTGGCTACAACTTCTCTTCATCCTAAATTTGTTCCCATTGCAAAATACCGAATCGATGAGCAACATCCATAAGGGAAACACAGTTATATGACACCAGAAAGAAAATACATGAAAAAGGCGAATAAAGCAAACCACATAATTATACAAGATAACCCAACATTATACATGGCAAGCTAGTAGGGGAATATCATGGCTAAACTGCTCATACGGCAGTTGACATATGCAAAGATGCATGCTCAACAACTCAAGCCTCCACTCTAATGGCGCTGATGGCACGGACACTGCCAAACCACAGACTCCTCGTCATCTGATCCTGAGTCGGAGTCAGAGCTGATAATGTGAATCTCATCCTCCGGATCAAAGGAAACACGATGACGCTGCTGGGACGGTTCTCCTTCTGGGGTAGAAGGAGCACGACGCCTCAACATTGGAGCAGCTGGAGTGGCAAGGAGTGAGGCCCACTCAGCCGGGGTCTCACGACGGCTACCAGACGGAAATCCTGGTGCCACAGAGGCGGTAGAAGGAGCCTCAAATCTGGGTGGATGTGGAACTGGTGGTGGATATAGGGGTGGATGGGTAGGCTGAGGTGGAGGTGGCACTGGGGTCACGGCTGCAAGCGCCGCTAAGACACGAGACAGCTCCTCAGCCAGGGATATGATCGTACGATAGCTGGCGTTCAGATAGCGAGACAACACAGCAGTCGCACGGTCACATGCCGGGTCAACATGAACAAAAATGACTCGCCCTGTCGTAGGCGACAGGGTGGGATAATAGAGGAAACCTGGATGAGTCTGCATCTCAACCTCGTGGAAGCGCAAGTCAGTGAGAGCCTCCATTGCGGCAAACTCAATCGCCAACTCCGGGGTGGAAGCCGTCCCGCCCTTGGTAGAGCGAGACTAGCAACCAAGGTCCGAGCTCGCGATCATGAAAGCCTCTGCATGGTACTCGTACACCGACTCAGCAAGCTGCTCCCGAAACACCTGGTACACTGGCTCTACACCGTGAGGGTACAGTCGAAGCCAGACGTTCTGGAGCAGTACTGGAAAGGTGGATGGTGCAGGCTCAAACTGGTAATGGAATGGAACCGGTGCCATCTACACTCACAAGACCCCCGTTAGAAGAATAATGAATTAAGATGCATGCCATGCAACAATCAAATGCAGCAATCAAATGCACACTCAGGATCCTATACTAATCGCGGTGCTAGCACTGGCTAACTAGGGTGTCCTACAGTCAACCTGGCTCTGATACCAAGCGTTGTGGCACCCCGGCTCAGAGGACCGGATTACCAGTGTTTCCAACCCAGAGATCATGTCTTCTGGAAACACACAACAACTTGGTACAGAACGGAACTGAACTTTATTGATAGGAGTCGGGTACAAGCGCATATCTTAAAACAGTGACAAGGCCAAGGGCACCCTTGGTGCTATGACAGTATCTACATTATTTATGTCACATAGCAGGGCCTCGGAATACTAAGTACTTCTACTGCGTAGCGGAACATAGCGCAACTCCATCCACAGGGACACTACTGTGGACACATCCTAGTTAGCATAGCCAGCACCTTCAGGACCTCCGTCCTCGGATTCTCCTGCATCTGGCATGATACGCTAGGTGAGTACTTTGAATGTACTCGCAAGCTCACGACAACCAAGTAATGCAGCAAACAATAGCATAGCAATCATCATGTTATCATCAAGGTAATTTACTTACTGTATTGATCATCAACTTACTCTTCTCCGGGTTGTCTCACAACCCTCGGAATACTCATACCCAGTGAGTACTTCCGAACACAAGACGAGTTCTTCCATCATTAACATCGCTATTACGGTTGACCATCTACTGAGGTCTGGATGGGCTGTCCATTACCGTGGACGCGGCTATTCGAATAGATTTGACACTCTGTAGAGTTTGCGCACTTTACCCACACCATGAAGCACCTGGCCTCGTGATCCCACTCGGGTGGACCAGCGTTGCTTCAACAAAACCTGCCTGACCCGTGACTCTTTCATCGTACCACCGGCACTCTTCCTCCCCCGGAGGTCAGCCTTGGGTGGCCCCTGTGTCCTCATGACACCTGCCACCGTCGTGGCCCAAACTATGTAGACCCAAACGGGGCCTACTGTCCCAAACGGGGACGCCGGCACAAACTCAACTATCAACTGGGCTCACAGGATTATCACCGCCTACCTGATCAGGGTAGCGCGCGTGCATAACCCTCCCTCTTTGGAGGTACCGGTGAAAGGTCACGCAGTCGGGCCCGGTCAGGGCTGTCCCATACCGGCAAATGTGGTTGCACGAGTATGCCCGGACAGGTGACTCAAGATCCACCACTAAGTTCATTTGACAACAATAGTGGTTCAACACAATTCTTGAGTATGTAATTATTACCATGAATTAACTATATCAATTAAATTAACCTAATGCATATAAAAATGCAATGCTATGGGAATGCATGCACGAAATGGGTATCATGGCTTGCCTTGCTCTGTTGAGTTGTCCACAAACTCCCGATCTTCAAAACCACAAGAATTCCCTTCTGAAAGTATTTTAAAACAGTAAAAGAAAATGTCACATAACACATTTTTCTAAAACAGAAATTCTGTGCGTATTGGAAAAAATACCAAAGTTGGTCAGAAAATAAAGGGGTTCAATACAAACCTAATGCAAAAAGAATCAATTGAATTGAGCTAATAGATAAAAAGTTATTGATGGTCAAAGTTGGGTCAAAAATCTGTTTTAAATTAAATAAAACAGGAATTCCAGAAAAAACCAGAGCCGCCACGTCGAAGGCGTAAAGCCTGAGTACGCCTCCACTAGCGTACCGCTTCGGGCGCGGCTGACCCACTGACGGGTGGGGTCGGCTCTATTTAAAACAGAAGGAGGGAGAGAGAGCAGAGAGAGGGCGGCGCTCTGGCGATGGTCGCCGGTGATGGAGGGGGCGATGGGGTCCGGCGACTACGGGAATGGAAAGAGCACACGGGGGCGGTCCTGCACGTACTCGCAGCGTCTCCAGAGGCGGCCTGACGAGGTCGTCTTCCTCCTCTCCGGCGGAAGCAGCTTCGGGTGGCGGCGGGTCACCGGGCAAAGCTCGAGGCCAGAGGGCCTCTCGGCCTTGGCTCGCTTCTAGGGCTCTATTGGATGCTGGCTAGGGGTGGTGGTGAGCTCAGGAGGGCTGGCCATGGCTATTTATAGGCGGGGCGGCGGTGCCCGATCTGGATAGCGCCGTGGGGAGAAGCTACCGGAGCTGGGGATGAGCTGGCCGTCGTGGAGCAAGCTGAAGTGATGGAGGAGAGCAGGGAGTTAATGCGGGAGGCGACGGCTCGACGGGAAGAAGACAGCCAGCGCGACTGCCGTACTGCCACTGTGTCGCTCATGGCGCACGGTGGCCATATCCGGCGGGCGCAATTCCGGCGAGGGTGAAGGCTCTGGGAGGAGGGAGAAGGCCCTGGAGTGGCTACGTGGACGAGGGAGAGGTCGTCGGCACGAGCGGACAATGCACAGCTACGCGGTCATCGGCCTCCGACGAGACCCGAGCCTGGCGGTGCTCAGAGCGCGCGTTTGGCAGGGTTGGCCGTGTGGTCACCGCGTGCATTGGCACACATGGCGTGAACCAGCCTGCCAAATCGTGTTTGGTGCATCGACCCTGGGTCGAGGAGTCCCATCATGCCACTGGTTTGGCCTGAAACCCACTGAGCTGAAGGGTAGCATCAACTACATTTTCTGGTCAGAAACTTGGGGAGGATCTGGAAGAAAAATTAGTTGTGCTACAAGCCAAGTGAGTTGTCTGGGGTCTTCTAGGTTGGAAGGACTATGGTCTGGCAAATTTTGAGAGGATTTGAGAAAGAAATGGATGGGGTTCCTTTGGAAACTATCATTCTGGTCAGAACACAAATGAGCTTGTGGCACTCAGCTGGTTGCTTTGCAAATGATGAAACCTGGTGGAGAGAGGTCATTTGGTGCATAGCAGATGCCCTAAAAATTTCAAAGCAATTAGGCATCTCTAGCTAGCACTTCCTTCACAGAGGTTTCAGAAATGCAGAAACTTACCAGAGCCTTGCTGCTCAAAAGTTGTACTGGCCAAGATGATATTTTTGGAGATTGAGGCAAGATAGAATGCCTAGGAGCTTGAGGAATTTATTGGGAATTTTCTGGAATAGAAACAATAGGGTTGCTTCACAATGGACAGATTCTGGTCAGAAGCAAAATAATTATTCTGGCCAAAATTTCCCATTGGGCAATAAAGTATTTTTGGGGAATATGGAATCCCATGATGATGAGAAGATGGGGAAAAAGTTTGGGAATTATTTGACCAACCAAACTATAGGTTGCTTCACAACCCATAGTGATGACCTAAATTCCCAAATTAAGAAAATGATTTTAGAGAAAAGATAAAATAGTGAAAAATTATCCAAGAGAGGCATGGAGGGTTAAATCAAGATGATAAAGGTTTTGAGATGCTTGAAGAAAAATTCATTAAGTCATAGGTCAATTCAACTGAAAGGGTTTTGAAAACCAACTGAATTGCAAAAAAAACCCAAATGTTTTGGAAAAGAAAAAGTTGCAAAAATCAGGGTGTCACAAGTAGCAAACTTAGGATCACATTTCAATCTAGCATTCAAAGTCTTTTCCTTATACTTGCGTAGCAATTTCTTAAGATCGTTTCTATCCTTGCAAGAAAGAATTTCTCTAGTCACCTCCTCGTCCATAACATAACCTTTAGTTATCTTAGACATTTCAAATCTAGGAGAGCTAGGACTAATAGGTGTTTCATAGTCATCATCACTCTCATGGGTTTCATCAGTTTCAGCAATCTCATTAGTTTCAGCAGTTTCATTCTCTTTAGCTCTAGCAATTTGTTCATCAAGAAATTCTCCTAGTGGCACATTATCATCAAGCATGGTACTAGCATCATCATAAGCATCATTCATAGCAGAGGTAGCATCATCAATAACTTGCGACATATCAGGATTACTAGCATGTGGTGGTGTTGCAAGCTTACTCATAACAGACGGTGAATCAAGTGCAGAGCTAGATGGCAGTTCCTTACCTCCCCTCATCTTAGAGGAAAAAATCTTGGTCTTTGGATCCTTCAGATTCTTCATAGTGATCAATTGATATAAATCCCAAGTGACTCAATCTGATCCAACAAATATAGCTATGGTCCCCGGCAACGACGCCAGAAAAAGCTCTTGATAACCCACAAGTATAGGGGATCCCAACAATTTTCGAGGGTAGAGTATTCAACCCAAATTTATAGATTCGACACAAGGGGAACCAAAGAATATTTGACAGTATTAGCAGCTGAGTTGTCAATTCAACCACACCTGTAGATTAAATATTTGCAGCAAAGTGATCGGTAGCACAGTAGTATGATAGTTTTGATAGCAGTAGCAGCAGTAACAGTAACGGTAACAGTGATAGCAATAGTTTCGCAGCAGTTGGAACAGTAGCAGTAACGATAGTAACTTAGCAAGAACAATAAGTGGAAAACTCGTAGGCACTCGATCGGTGAACTCGTTGGATGATATTCGTCATGTAACAGTCATAACCTAGGGCTATACAAAACTAGCTCCAGTTCATCAATGTAATGTAGGCATGTATTCCGTAAATAGTCATACATGCTTATGGAAAAGAACTTGCATGACATCTTTTGTCCTACCCTCCCGTGGCAGCGGGGCCCATAAGGAAACTAAGGGATATTAAGGCCTCCTTTTAATAGAGAACCGGAACAAAGCATTAACACGCGGTGAATACATGAACTCCTCAAACTACGGTTATCACCGGAAGGTATCCCAAATATTGTCACTATGGGGTTTACGGATCATAACACGTAATAGGTGCATATGACTAGGCAAGATCGGATCAAGAACATAGATATAATGGTGATAACATAAACAGTTCAGATATGAAATCATGGCACTCGGGCCCTAGTGACAAGCATTAGGCATAGCAAAGTCATAGCAACATCAATCTCAGAACATAATGGATACTAGGGATCAAGCCCTAACAAAACTAACTGGATTACATGATGAATCTCATCCAACTCCTCACCGACCAGCAAGCCTACGAAGGAATTACTCACTCCTAGTGGGGAGCATCATGGAATTGGCGATGGACAAGGGTTGGTGATGATGAAGACCGAAGATTCCCCTCTCCGGAGCCCCAAACGGGCTATCTGGCCTCCCGATGAAGAGCAGGAGGTGGCGGCGGTTCCGTATCGTAAAACGCAATGAAACTTTCTCTCTGTTTTTTTCTCCGAAAATAGGAATTTATAGTGGCGGAATTAGTGTCAGTGGGGCCACGAGGTGGGCACAACCCACCAGGGCGCGCCCAGGGGGCCTGGCGTGCCCTGGTAGGTGCTGGCCACCCTGGCCCCCTCTTCGGTAGATTTTGGCTCCAATAATTCTTATATATTCTGAAATAATTCTCCAAAAAGTTTTGTTCCGTTCCGAGAACTTTTATTTCTGCACAAAAACAACACCATGGTAGTTCTGCTGAAAATAGCGTCAGTCCGGGTTAGTTTAATTCAAATCCTGCAAATTAGATTCCAAAACAAGGGCAAAAGGGCGAGGAAAAGTAGATACGTTGGAGACGCATCATATCTCTTGGAAAGAATTAAACGCAACTCTGAAGATTGGGAACTCGACGAAGGTAATGAGTGAGGTATTAAGCTTAAGTTTGATTGTGTTAAATCTTTTATGAATACCGATGCTTTTACCAAGTTTAGCACTAAATATGGACTTGACTCTGAGATAGTAGCCTCTTTCTATGAACCATTTGCTACTCATGTTGATCTCCCTAAGGATAAGTGGTTTAAATATCACCCCCCTATTAAATAAGAAATTAAAGAACTGGTCATAGCTAAAGATGAGACTATCATTTACAATGTTGATCCAGTTGTGCCTACTGCTTATATTTAAAAACCACCTTGCCCTGTTAGGATAAAGGAACATGCTAGGGTATCAACTGTGGTTTGCAAAAGTAATATTAAAGCACCTAAGCCCTCTGAACAAATTAAAGTAGAACCTAGTGTTGCTATGGTTAAAGATCTCTTGGTAGAAAATATTGATGGGCATGTTATTTACTTTTGCGATGAAGCTGCTAAAATTGCCAAACCTGATGAAAAAGATAAACATAGACCCATAGTTGGCATGCCTGTTGTCTCAGTTAAAATAGGAGATCATTGCTATCATGGTTTATGTGATATGGGTGCTAGTGTGAGTGCTATTCCTTTTACCTTATACCAAGAAATTATGAATGATATAGCACCTGCTGAAATAGAAGACATGAATGTTATTACTATTAAACTTGCCAATAGAGACACTATCACACCACTTGGGATTGTTAGAGATGTTGAAATCTTGTGTGGGAAAATAAAATATCCTACTGATTTTCTAGTTCTTGGTTCCCCACAAGATGACTGTTGTCCCATTATCTTTGGTAGACCTTTCTTGAACACCGTCAATGCTAAGATAGATTGTGAAAAACAAATTGTCAGTGTTAGTTTTGGTGATGTGTCTCATGAATTTAATTTTTCCAAGTTTAGTAGGCAACCTCGTGATAAAGAATTATCTAGTAAGGATGAAATAATTGGTCTTGCTTCTATTTCCGTACCTCCTACTGATCCACTAGAGCAATATTTGCTAGACCATGAAAATGATATGCACTTGCATGAAAGAAATGAAGTAGATAAAATTTTGTTTGAACAACAACCACTCCTAAAACACAATTTGCCTATTGAAACTCTAGGAAGTCCTCTGATAACCTACAAGTGTATGGGGTCGTTTGTAGCCTTTTTCGATAAGTAAAAGTGTCGAGCCCAACGAGGAGCTAAAGGTAGAACAAATCTTCCCTCAAGTTCTATCGACCACCGATACAACTCTACGCACACTTTAACGTTTGCTTTACCTAGGACAAGTATGCAACTACTTTGTAGGTGATAGGATAGTTTGCACGAATAAAACTAGAAGTACTTTGCGGGAAATAAAACTATGAGTAAAAATCAAGATAATAAAAGTTAGTTGTTTAGTAGAAAGCTTTTGTCAAACAAGAAGGTCATTTGTCCCTAGGCAATTGATAACTAGACCGGTAATCATTCTTGCAATTTTACATGCGGGAGAGGCATGAGCTAACATACTTTATCTACTTGGATCATATGCACTTATGATTGGAACTCTAGCAAGCATCCACAACTACTAAAGATCATTAAGGTAAAACACAACCATAGCATTAAGTATCAAGTCCTCTTTACTCCCATACGCAACAACCCAGCTACTCGGGTCTGTGTATTCTGTCACTCACGCCATCCACCATAGGCAAATCATGAACACATTGCAACACCCTACAGCGAGGATCCCTCATGTTTGCGCGAGACGGAGGACACCGTAGGACAGCACCATAATAAAATATACAATCATACCAACCACGATCATCAATTAGCCCATAGGACAAAGCGGATCTACTCAAACATCATAGGATAGCCATATATCATTGGGAAATAGTATATGGAGTTGAGCACCATGTTTAAGTAGAGATTACAGAGGGGAAAAGGGGAGTTACACCGCTGCATAGAGGGGGAGAGAGTTGGTGCTGATGGCGGAGAAGTTGTTGGTTTAGATCGCCGTCACGATGCTTGCCCCGGCGGCGTTCCGGCGCCACCGGGAGAGAGGGGGAGAGAGCCCCCCTCGTTCTTCTTCTTCCTTGGCCTCCCCCCTAGATGGGAGGAGAGTTCCCCCTCTGGTCCATGGCCACCATGGCGGCGGAGGGGCAGGAGCCCCTCCTAGATTGGATCTCCCTCTCTGTTCTCTTCTGTTTCACGTTCCTGTTTTCTGGCCGAAAACCGTTTCTTATATTCCCGGAGATCCGTAACTCCGATCGGGCTGAAATTTTGAGGGGATTTTTATACAAAAATTAGCTTCCTTGCGCCTGAAGGAGAGCTCCAGCCGACGTACGAGGTGGACAGCACCTACCAGGCCGCGCCCTGATGTATTGTGGGGGCTGTGGACCTCCGTTTGCGTTGATTCCACTTCTCAAAATTCACAAATATTCCAAAAAAAATCTCCGTAAATTTTTATCGCGTTTGGACTTCGTTTGATATGGTAATTCTGCGAAACAAAAAACATGCAACAAACAGGAACTGGAACTGGGCACTGGATCAATAGCTTAGTCCAATAAATCATATAAATTGTTGCCAAAAGTATGTGAAAGTTGTATAATATTGGCATGAAACAATCAAAAATTATAGATATGACGGAGACGTATCAGCATCCCCAAGCTTAATTCCTGCTCGTCCTCTAGTAGGTAAATGATAAAAAAGATAATTTTTGATGTGGAATGCTACCTAACATAATCTTGATCATATATCTAATCATGGCATGAATAATAAGACACAAGTGATTCAAAACAATAGTCTAGTTTTGACATAAAGACATTAATACTCAGGCATCCCAACAAACAATCATGTCTTTCAGAATATCAAGGCTAAAGAACGCTATCCCTACAAAATCATATAGCCTTGTCATGCTCTGTCTTCTTAACACAAAGTATAAATCATGTACTACCCTGGTGTCAGCCAAGCAATTGGTTCATACTTTTTAACGCGCTTCAGCATTTTCAACTCTCACACAATACATGAGCGCAAGCCATGAATATAGCACTATGGGTGGAATAGAATATGGTGGTAGGTTTCAAAGGGGTAAAAGTGGAGAAGAAAGTCTCGCATCAACTCAGCGTATCAACGGGCTATGGAGATGCCCATCAATAGATACCAATGCGAGGAGTAGGGATTGCCATGCAACGGATGCACTAAGAGCTATAAGTGTTTGAAAGCTCAATATGAAACTAAGTGGGTATGCATCTAACTCTATATGAAAAATTCCCACTAGTATATGAAAGTGACAACACAGGAGACTCTCTATATGAAAAACATGGTGCTACTTTGAAGCACAAGTGTGGAATTAGCATGCCCCTATTCCTTCTTCTTTCCTTTTTTTTCTTTCTTTTCTTTTTTTCCTTTTTTTCTTTTTCTCTTTTTTTTCTTTTTTTTCTTTTTTTTCTTTGTCCGGAGCCTCATCCCGACTTGTGGGGGAATCCTAGTTTCCATCATCCTTTCATCACTGGGACATGCTCTAATAATGAATAATGATGATCATCACACTTCTATTTACTTACAACTCAATATTACAACGATAGTAGAACAAAGTATGACTCTATATGAATGCAATGATCTAGCGTAGCAAAGATATCAAAAAACGGACAAGCCATGTAAACATCATGCTAGCTATCTTATGATCATGTAATGCAATATGACAATGAATGCTCAAGTCATCAAAACGGAGGCGGTGGAAGTTGCATGGCAATATATCTCGGAATGGCTATGGAAATGCCATAATAGGTAGTATGGTGGCTGTTTTGAGGAAGATATAATAAGGCTTATGTGTGATAGAGCGTATCATATCATGGGGTTTGGATGCACCGGCAAAGTTTGCACCGACTCTCGAGGTGAGAAAGGGCAATGCACGGTACGGTAGAGGCTAGCAAATTGCGGAAAGGTAAGAGTGCGTATAATCCATGGACGCACATTAGTCATAAAGAACTCACATACTTATTGCAAAAGTTTTATTATCTCTCTCAAAGCAAAGTATTACTACGCATTCTCCTAGGGGGGAGGTTGGTAGGAGTTAACCATCGCGCGCCCCCCACCTTCACACAAAGATAGACAATCAAGTATAAATTGTGCTCCAACTTCCTAGCATAACGAGAGACTATACGTGCATGCTTCGGGAATCACAAACCTTAACACCAATATCTTACTAAACATGATCATCCACTAGTACCTCCCACATATTATCATCTCTATATCGCACAACTATTGCAAGGAATCAAACGTATCATATTCAGTGACCCCTAAGTTTTATGTAGGATTTTATGACTAACCATGTGAATGACCAATTCCTGTTGACTCTCTAAATAGATATAAGTGAAGCAAGAGAGTTTAATTATTTCTACAAAATACCATGCTCTAATAAATATAAGTGAAGCAAAAGAGCATTCTACAAATAACGGTTTTCTATGTGAAGAGAAAGAGGCAATCCAAACTTCAAATGATATAAGTGAAGCACATGAAGCATTCTATAAATCCATACTCAAAATATATAAGTGAAGTGCAATGAGCATTCGATAAACCAACCATGGACTATCTCATGCCAGCATGGTGCATAAAATAAAAGTGAAAACTAAACACAAAAGACGCTCCAAGATTTACGCATATCACATGAATGAAACGAATCCGAAAACATACCGATACTTGTTGAAGAAAGATGGGATGCCTTCCGGGGCATCCCCAAGCTTAGACACTTGAGTCTCCTTGGATATTTACTTGGGGTGCCTTGGGAATCCCCAAGATTGAACTCTTGCCTCTCCTTCTTCTCCTCATATCGAGACCTCCTCGATCTTCGAACACTTCATCCACACAAAACTTAACAGAAGACTGGTAAGATCCGTTAGTATAATAAAGCAAAATACTACTTTAAGTACTGTTGCAAACCAATTCATATTTTATATTTGCATTATCGCTGCTGTATTATAACTTTTCTATGGCTTACACCACCGATAAAATCGATAGTTTCATCAAAACAAGCAAAACAATGCATCAAAAACAGAATCTGTCTTAAACAGAACAGTCTGTAGTAATCTGAACTTTGACCATACTTCTGTAACTCCAAAAATTCTGAAAAATTAGGAATAATTAAACATTTTGTATGGGAATACTGTGTAAAAAATTCAGAAACTTTTGAATTCCAGTAAAAAATGAAAATTCACACACTACAGCCAAAGTTTCTATTTTTACACCGCACATACCAACAAGCAATCTAATCATCCTAAAGGCAAATCTTGGCACGTTATTTTTATAATACAATGGATTTGTACAAGGGGATAATTATTTTTGTTGTAAAAGTTTCCATGATTCAAGATTCACAAAGTTTACATGGGCATGAACAAAAGTTCAAGGACGTCCCCCACTTCAACGATGCTCATCATCTCTCTCACTTTCACCTTTCCTTTTGTGAAGTTTTAGGTTCCCCTCTATTTTTTTGTTTTTATACTTTATAAAAGCACACAACAAAAATAAATGACTCTCTAAAACTTCTGGGTTGTCTCCCTGGCAGCGCTTTCTTTAAAGCCATTAAGCTAGGCATAAAGTGATGGATCCACCCGGATCCCAAGGTATATCAAAGCCAATTTTAATTAGCAATGATCTGTAATTTAGTAGTGAGCACAAAGTGATATATATCATGTGACAACGAAGTCTAACTCTCTTCCTATGCATCGGCATGTCATACAAGAACAATTCATGCACATTAAGCAAAGGCCAATGCATAGTATAAACAGTTTCTTGCAATTCTATCGAATTGGAAACAAAGAGAGGTGAAGATGTAGTTCCTCTCTCATAATAATTGCAAGTAGGAGCAGCAAGAACATGCATAGTATATTCATCAAAATCATCATGTGTAGTAGCAAAACGCAACCCATCAATGTAATCCTTAATAAGAGCAAACTTCTCCGATATAGTGTAGTTGGGAGAATTCAAAAAGATAATAGGACTATCATGTGTGGGTGCAATAGAAACAATTTCATGCTTAACATAAGGAACTATAGAAAGTTCATCTTCATAAGCATAATTCATATTGGCATCTTGGCCACAAGGATAGCAAGCATCAAGTTCATCAAAAAGGGATATTTCAAATGAATCCACGGGATCATAGCAATTATCATAGCATTCATCCTTTGGTAAGCACGAAGGGTAATTAACCAATGTATGAGTTGAATAGTTACTCTCATTAGAAGGTGGGCACGGTTAGCTAATCCAGTCTTCCTCCTTTTGTTCTTCGCTCTCCTCCTCATCTTTTTCATCTAATGAGCTCACAGTTTCAGTATTTTCTTCTTCCATAGATTCCTGCAAAATATTAGTCTCTTCCAAGGCAGCGGTCATTCTTTCAATAAATTCAATAATATCAGCATTGCAATCATAATTCTCATAGCAATACTTAAGTATGGATAAAATTTCTGATTCGTAATGAACATCATCATCATACTTTTCAAGCAAAGAAGCAATTTCATAAGCACCTTTAAAAGCAACAAATTCTTCTATTCGTTCCACATCATAGTAATCATAAATACCTTTAGCATAAGAAGCTAAGGTTTCATGATCATTAAATTTGCATTGAAAGGCAAGGTGTCGAGCTTCTATATTAGAGCAACAAGTAAAGTCACATCTCAAGCATGCATCCCAAGCAAACCATTCCAATATTCTAATTTGATCCCATAAGTCTTTCCCTTTTTGAGATTAGCGATAATCCCTAAAGTACTCACGTTGATCCAATGTGTATCCCATTATAAAGTTCCTTGAGGATTTCTCGGGATTATCGAAGGAGTAATTAACGTGTTTCACATAACAAGCATCGAGGGTTTTAGGAGGTTCCCCATCTCCATGAGTAGCAAGTACCACTAATTTTTTTGGTGTTTCGTGTTCCATATCCATAACTAAAGATATAAAACAACTAATAACAGAAAATAAAAATTACTTAGTGATAAAGCAAACAAGCACGCACGAGAATATTCACCCCACGCTATTGCTCCCCAGCAACGGCGCCAGAAAAAGGTCTTGATAACCCACAAGTGTAGGGGATCGTTTGTAGCCTTTTTCGATAAGTAAGAGTGTCGAACCCAACAGGAGCTAAAGGTAGAACAAATATTCCCTCAAGTTCTATCGACCACCGATACAACTCTACGCACAATTTAACGTTTGCTTTACCTAGGACAAGTATGAAACTACTTTGTTGGTGATATGATAGTTTTCATGAATAAAACTAGAAGTACTTTGCGGGAAATAAAACTATGAGTAAAAAGCAAGATAATAAAAGTTAGTTGTTTAGTAGAAAGCTTTTGTCAAACAAGAAGGTTATTTGTCCCTAGGCAATTGATAACTAGATCGCTAATCATTCTTGCAATTTTACATGAGGGAGAGGCATGATCTAACATACTTTCTCTACTTGGATCATATGCACTTATGATTGGAACTCTAGCAAGCCTCCGCAACTACTAAAGATCATTAAGGTAAAACCCAACCATAGCATTAAGTATCAAGTCCTCTTTACTCCCATATGCAACAACCCACCTACTCGGGTCTATGTATTCTGTCACTCACGCCACCCACCATAGGCAAATCATGAACACATTGCAGCACAATACAGCGAGGATCCCTCACGTTTGCGCGAGACGGAGGGCACCGTAGGACAACACCATAATAAAATATACAATCATACCAACCACAGTCATCAATTAGCCCATAGGAGAAAGCGGATCTACTCAAACATCATAGGATAGCCATATATCATTGGGAAATAGTATATGGAGTTGAGCGCCATGTTTAAGTAGAGATTACAGCAGGGAAAAGGGGAGTTACACCGCTTCATATAGGGGGAGAGATTTGGTGTTGATGGCGGCGAAGTTGTTGGTGTAGATCGCCGTCACGATGCTTGCCCCGGCGGCGTTCCGGCGCCACCCGGAGAGAGGGGGAGAGAGCCCCCCTCCTTACTCTTCTTCCTTGGCCTCCCCTAGATGGGAGGAGAGTTCCCCATCTGGTCCATGGCTGCCATGGCGGCGAAGGGTCAGGAGCCCCTCCTAGATTGGATCTCCCTCTCTGTTCTCTTCTGTTTCGCGTTCCTGTTTTCTGGCCGAAAACCGTTTCTTATATTCCCAGAGATCCGTAACTCCGATCGGGCTGAAATTTTGAGGCAATTTTTATCAAAAAATTAGCTTCCTTGCGCCCGAAGGAGATCTCCAACCGACGTATGAGGTGGGCAGCACCCACTAGGCCGCGGTTGGGCCCCCTGGCCGCGCCCTGATGTTTTGTGGGGGTTGTGGGCCTCCGTTTGCGTTGATTCCACTTCTCAAAATTCACAAATATTCCAAAAAAAATCTCCGTAAATTTTTATCACGTTTGGACTTGGTTTGGTATGGTAATTATGCAAAACAAAAAACATGCAAAAAATAGGAACTAGCACTGGGCACTGGATCAATAGGTTAGTCCAATAAATCATATAAATTGTTGCCAAAAGTATGTGAAAGTTGTATAATATTGGCATGAAATAATCAAAAATTATAGATACGATGGAGACGTATCATCCTCCTCCACCTAAAGGTGATCCTGTGTTTGAATTAAAATAATTGCCTGACACTTTGAAGTATGCTTAACTTGATGAGAAAAAGATATATCCTGTTATTATCAGTGCTAATATTTCAGAACATGAAGAAGAAAAAATATTAAAAATTCCCGAGGAAGCACCGAGCTTCTATTGGATATACTCTTGATGATCTTAAAGGCATTAGTCCGACTCTATGTCAGCATAAGATTAATATGGAACCTGATGCTAAACCCGTTGTTGATCATCAACGACGATTGAATCCTAAGATGAAAGAAGTGGTAAGAACTGAAATACCAAAGCTTCTTGAAGCAGGTATAATCTATCCCATACCTGATAGTAGATGGGTAAGTCCCATTCATTGTGTCCGTAAGAAGGGAGGTATTACTGTTGTTCATAATGATAAAAATGAACTCATCCCACAGAGAATTGTCACTGGCTATAGAATGGTAATTGATTTTATAAAATTAAATAAAGCTACTAGAAAATTTCATTAGCCTCTGCCATTCATTGATCAAATGCTAGAAATATTATCTAAGCACACGCACTTTTGTTTTCTGGATGGATATTGTGGTTTCTCTCAAACACCTGTATCACAATCTGATCAAGAGAAAACCATCTGTCATTGTCCTTTTGGAACCTATGCTTATAGACGTATGCCTTTTGGTTTATGCAATGCACCTGCTATCTTTCAAAGATGTATGACTGCTATATTCTCTGATTTTTGTGAAAAGATTGTGGAGGTTTTCATGGATGATTTTTCCGTTTACAGAACTTCTTTTGATGATTGCCTAAGCAACCTTGATCGAGTTTTGCAAAGATGTGAACAAACTAATCTTGTCTTTAATTGGGAGAAGTGAAACTTTATGGTGAATGAAGGTATTGTCTTGGGGCATAAAATATCTGAACGAGGTATTGAGGTGGATAAAGGTAAAGTTCATGCAATTGAGAAAATGCCATGTCCTAAAGATATTAAAGGTATTCGGAGTTTCCTTCGTCATGCTGGTTTCTATAGGAGGTTTATTAAAGACTTCTCTAAAATTTCTAGGCCTCTTATTAATCTTTTACAAAAGGATATTCCATTTGTTTTTGATGATGATTGTGTAGAAGCCTTTGCAACACTCAAGAAAGCCTTAACTTCTACACCTATTGTTCAACCACCTGATTGGAACTTGCCTTTTGAAATTATGTGTGATGCTAGTGATTATGTTGTTTGTGCTGTATTAGGACAAAGAGTTAATAAGAAATTAAATGTTATCCATTATGCTAGCAAAACTCTAGATAGTGCCCAAAGAAATTATGCTACTACTGAAACAAAAAAATTAGCAGTTGTGTTTGCTTGTGATAAATTTAGATCTTACATTGTTGATTCCAAAGTTATTTTTCACACCAATCATGCTGCTATAAAATATCTTATGGAAAAGAAAGATGCTAAACCTAGACTCATTAGGTGGGTTCTCTTGCTTCAAGAATTTGATTTACATATCACTGATAGGAAGGGAGCTGAGAACCCCGTAGCTGATAACTTGTCTAGGTTAGAAAATGTTCATGATGACCCACTACCTATTGATGATAGTTTTCCTGATGAACAGTTAGCTGCAATAAATGTTTCTCAAAACACTCCTTGGTATGCCGATTATGCTAATTACATTGTTGCTAAATATATACCACCTAGTTTCACATACCAACAAAAGAAAAAATTCTTCTATGATTTAAGACATTACTTTCGGGATGACGCACATCTTTATAAAGAAGGGGTAGATGGTATTATTAGACGTTGTGTACCTGAGCATGAACAGGAACAAATCCTACGGAAATGTCATTCCGGAGCTTATGAAGGACATCATGCGGGAGATAGAACTGCTCACAAGGTATTGCAATCTGGTTTTTATTGGCCTACTCTCTTCAAGGATGCCCGTAAGTTTGTCTTGTCTTGTGATGAATGTCAAAGAATTGGTAATATCGGTAAGCGTCAGGAAATGCCTATGAATTATTCACTTGTTGTTGAACCATTTGATGTTTGGGGTTTTGATTATATGGGACCTTTTCCTTCCTCTAATGGGTATACTCATATTTTGGTTGCTGTTGATTATGTTACTAAGTGGGTAGAAGTGATAACCCACAAGTGTAGGGGATCGTTTGTAGCCTTTTTCGATATGTAAGAGTGTCAAACCCAACGAGGATCTAAAGGTAGAATTAATATTCTCTCAAGTTCTATCGACCACCGATACAACTCTATGCACGCTAACGCTTACTTTACCTAGAACAAGTATGAAACTACTTTGAGGGAAAGAAACTAAAGTACTTAGTAGGTGTGAAAAGTAGGTTTGCAAGGTAATAAAGGACAAGAAAATAAAAGTTAGTTGCTGGTTAATAAATATTAATTTACTTAGTTGTTTAGTAGAAAGCTTTTTTTGTACCGCAAGAGAAAGGGTTGTCCCAAGGCACTTGATAACTAGACCGGTAATCATTGTTGCAGTTTTATATGAGGGGGAGGCATACACTAACATACTTTCCGTACTTGGATCATATGCACTTATGATTGGACCTCTATCAAGCATCCGCAACTACTAGAAATCATTAAGGTAAAACCAACCATAGCATTAACACATCAAGTCCCCGTTATCCCATACGCAATGATCCACCTACTCGAGTCTGTGCTTCTGTCACTCACGCCACCCACCATAAGCAAATCATGAACATATTGCAACAGCCTACAATAGGGATCCCTCACGTTTGCGCGACATGGAGGGCACCATAGGAGAGCACCAAAATAAAACATACAACTCATACCAACCACGATCATCAATTAGCCCATAGGACAAAACGGATCTACTCAAACATCATAGGATAGCCACATATCATTGGGAAATAATATATGGAGTTGTGCACCATGCTTAAGTAGAGATTATAGCGGGGAAGAGAGGTGTTACACCGCTGCATAGAGGGGAGAGAGTTGGTGTTGATGGCGGCGAAGTTGTTGGTGTAGATCGCCGTCACGATGATTGCCCCGGCGGCGTTCCGGTGCCACCAGGAGAGAGGGGGGAGAGACCCCCTCCTTCTTCTTCTTCTTCCTTGGCCTCCCCCTAGATGGGAGGAGAGTTCCCCCTCTGGTGCATGACCTCCATGGCGGCGGAGGGGCAGGAGCCCCTCCGAGATTGGATCTCCCTCTCTGTTTTGTTCTATTTCGCGTTCTTGTTTTCTGGCCAAACTGTTTCTTATATTCCCGAAAATTCGTAACTAAGATTGCGCACAGATTTTAACATGATTTTTTTCCGGATATAAGCTTCCTTGTGGCCGAAGTAGAGTTCCAACCGACTTACGAGGTGACCACAACCCACCACGGCGCGCCTGGGCCCTGGGCGGACCCTGGTGTACCGTGGGGGCTGTGGGCCTCCTTTTGCGTTGATTCCAACTCCCAAAAATCACATATATTCCAAAATAATTCTCCGCAAATTTTTATCGCGTTTGGACTTCATTTGATATGGATATTCTATGAAACAAAAAACATGCAACAAACAAGAACTGTCACTGGGCACTGGATCAATATGTTAGTCCAATAAATCATATAAAATGTTGCCAAAAATATGTTAAAGTTGTATAATATTGGCATGAAACAATCAAAAATTATAGATACGATGGAGACGTATCAGCATCCCCAAGCTTAATTCATGCTCGTCCTCGAGTAGGTAAATGATAAAAAAGAATAATTTTTGATGTGGAATGCTACCTAGCATAATCTTGATCATATATCTAATCATGGCATGAATATTAAGACATGTGTGATTCAAAGCAATAGTCTATAATTTGACATAAAGAAATTAATACTCAGGCATCCCAACAAACAATCATGTCTTTCAAAATATCAAGACTAAAGAACGCTATCCCTACAAAATCATATAACCTTGTCATGCTCTGTCTTCTTAACACAAAGTATAAATCATGTACTACCCCGGTGTCAGCCAAGCAATTGGTTCATACTTTTTAACACGCTTCAACATTTTCAACTCTCACGCAATACATGAGCGCAAGCCATGGATATATCACTATGGGTGGAATAGAATGCGGTGGTAGACATTAATATAGAGAAGACAAAAAGAAAGATAGTCACACATCGAAGCAGCTAATCAACAGGCTATGGAGATGCCCATCACTTGATATCAATGCGAGGAGTAGGGATTGCCATGCAACGGATGTACTAAGAGCTATAAGTGTATGAAAGCTCAAACTGAAACTAAGTGGGTGTGCATCTAACTCTATAATGAGAAATTCCCACTAGTATATGAAAGTGACAACATAGGAGACTCTCTATATGAAAAACATGGTGCTGTTTTGAAGCACAAGTGTGGATTTAGCATGCCCCTTTTTTATCTTTTTTTCCTTTCTTTTTTTTCTCTTTTTTTCTTCTTCTTTTTTTTCTTTTTCTTTTTATATTTGTCCGGAGCCTCATCCCGACTTGTGGGGGAATCATAGTTTCCATCATCCTTTCCTCACTGGGACATGCTCTAATAATGAATAATGATGATCATCACACTTCTATTTACTTACAACTCAATATTACAACTCGATAGTAGAACAAAGTATGACTCTATATGAATGCCTTTGGCAATGTACCAGGATGTGCAATGATCTAGTGTAGCAAAGATATCAAAAAATGGACAAGCCATGGAAACATCATGCTAGCTATCTTACGATCATGTAAAGCAATATGACAATAAATGCTCAAGTCATCAAAACAGAAGTGGTGGAAGTTGCATGGAAATATATGTCGGAATGACTATGGAAATGCCATAATAGGTAGATATGGTGGCTGTTTTGAGGAAGATATAATAAGGCTTATGTGTGATAGGGCGTATCATATCACGGGGTTTGGATGCATCGGCGAAGTTTGCACTGACTCTCGAGGTGAGAAAAGGCAATGCACGGTACCGTAGAGGCTAGCAAATTGCGGAAAGGTAAGAGTGCGTATAATCCATGGACTCACATTAGTCATAAAGAACTCACATACTTATTGCAAAAGTTTATTTAGCCCTCGAAGCAAAGTATTACTACTCATGCTCCTAGCGGGGAGGTCGGTAGGAGTTAACCATAGCGCGCCCCCACCTTCACACAAAGATAGACAATCAAGGATAAATTGTGCTCCAACTTCCTGGCATACTGGGAGACTATACGTGCATGCTTCGGGAATCACAAACCTTAACACCAATATTCTTACTAACCACAATCGTTTACTAGTACCTCCCACATATTATCATCTCTATATCGCAAAACTATTGCAAGGAATCAAACTTATCATATTGAGTGATCCATAAGTTTTATGTAGGATTTTATGACTAACCATGCAAATGACCAATTCATGTTGACTCTCTAAATATATATAAGTGAAGCAAGAGAGTTTAATTCTTTCTACAAAATACCATGCTCTAATAAATATAAGTGAAGCAAAAGAGCATTCTACAAATAACGGTTTTCTTTGTGAAGAGAAACATGCAATCCAAACTTCAAATGATATAAGTGAAGCACATGAAGCATTCTATAAAGCCATATTCAAAAGATATAAGTGAAGTGCAATGAGCATTCTATAAATAAACCATGGACTATCTCATACCAGCATGGTGCATAAAAGAAAAGTGAAAACTAAACACAAAAGACGCTCCAAGATTTACACATATCACATGAACGAAACGAAAACGAAAACATACCGATACTTGTTGAAGAAAGATGGGATGCCTTCCGGGCCATACCCAAGCTTAGACGCTTGAGTCTCCTTGGATATTTACTTGGGATGCCTTGGTCATCCCCAAGATTGAAGTCTTGCCTCTCCTCCTTCTCATATCGAGACCTCCTCGATCTTTGAACACTTCATCCACAAAAAACTTTGCCGAAAACTGGTGAGATCCGTTAGTATAATAAAGCAAATTACTACTTTAAGTACTGTTGCAAACCCATTCATATTTTATATTTTCATTGTAGCTGCTGTATTATAACTTCTTCATGGCTTATACAACTGATAAAATCGATAGTTTCATCAAAACAAGCAAAACAATGCATCAAAAATAGAATCTGTCTTAAACAAGGCTGTCTGTAGTAATATGAACTTTGACCATACTTAAGTAACTCTAAATATTTGGAAACATTAGAAAGAAATAATAATTTTGTATAGAAATAATGTGTAAAAATTTCAGAAACTTTTGATGTTCTAGTAAAAAATGTAAATTCACGCACTACAGCCAAAGTTTCTGTTTTTACACCGCACATACCAACAAGCAATCTAATCATCCTAAGGGCAAATCTTGGCACATTATTTTTATAATACAATGGATTTGTACAAGGGGATAATTATTTTTGTTGAAAAGTTTCTGTGATTCAAGATACACAAAGTTTCCATGGGCATGAACATAGTTCAAGGAATTCCCCCACTTTCACGATGTTCGTCTCTTTCACTTTCACTTTTCTTTTTGTGAAGTTTTAGGTTCCCCTCTATATTTTTTTGTTTTTAAACTTTATAAAAGCTCTCAACAGAATAAAATGACTCTCTAAAACTTCTGGGTTGTCTCCCTGGCAGCGCTTTCTTTAAAGCCATTAAGCTAGGCATAAAGTGCTCAATTAATGGATCGACCCGGATCCCAAGGTATATCAAAGCCAATTTTAATTAAAAATGATTTGTAATTTAGTAGTGAGCACAAAGCAACATATATCATGCAATGACGAAGTCTAACTCTCTGCCTATGCATCAGCATGTCATAAAAGAACAATTCATGCACATCAAGTAAAGGCCAATGCATAGTATAAACAGTTTCTTGCAATTTTATCGTATTGGAAACATAAAGAGGTGGAGATGTAGTTCCTCTCTCATAATAATTGCAAGTAGGGGCAGCAAGCACATGCATATTATATTCATCAAAATCATCATGTGTAGTAGCAAAACGCAACCCATCAATATAATCCTTAATAAGAGCAAAATTCTCTGATATAGTGTAGTTGGGAGAATTCAAAAAGATAATAGGACTATCATGTGTGAGTGCAATAGCAACAATTTCATTCTTAACATAAGGAACTATGGCAAGTTCATCTCCATAAGCATAATTCATATTGGCATCTTGGCCACAGGCATAGCAAGCATCAAGTTCATCAAAAAGGGATATTTCAAATGAATCCAAGGGATCATAGCAATCATCATAGCATTCATCCTTCGGTATGTGCGAAGGGTAATTAAACAATGTATGAGTTGAAGAGTTACTCTCATTAGAAGGTGGGCACGGGTAGCTAATCCGCTCTTCCTCCTTTTGTTCTTCGCTCTCCTCCTCATCTTTTTCAGCTAATGAGCACACAATTTCAGCAACTTCCTCTTCTATAGATTCCTGCAAAATATTAGTCTCTTCTTGGACAGCGGAGGAATCCTCAATATATTCTTTAACACAAGCATTGGAAGCATAGTTTTCATAGCAGTATTTAAGTATGGCAAAATTTTCAGATTTGTAACGAGTAGCATCATACCTTTCAATCAAAGAAGCAATTTCATAGGCACCCTTAAAAGCAACAAATTCTTCAATTTTTTCAATATCATAGTAATTATAATCACCCTTGGCATAACAAGATATGATTCCATTATCCTTAAACTCACATTAGAAGAAAATGTGTTTCTTAGGGTCTTCGGAACAACAAGTAAAATCATGTATTTCGCATAAATTCAAAGCATAACAATACAAACTATTAATATGATGCCACAAAAGTTTCCCTTTTTGAGATAACGGTGTCGCACAAAATAAGCATGCTCATTTAATGATTTCCCCTCAACTAAGCTAGTTGTGTTTTCAGCACGAGCACAAATGGATCAAAGATAATCCAAGTAATATTCTTCGATAGTACGGAACACTAGTGGTTCCTCAACTTTTGGAGCAGCAAGTACATCTATTTTTTTGGTATTTTACGTTTCCTACCCATAACTAAAGATAGAAAACAAGAGCACAAAATAAAAACTACTTAGTGATAAAGCAAACAAGCACACACAAGAATATTCACCCCACGCTATTGCTCCCCGACAACGGAGCCAGAAAAAGGTCTTGATAACCCACAATTGTAGGGGATCGTTTGTAGCCTTTTTCGATGAGTAAGAGTGTCGAACCCAACGAGGAGCTAAAGGTAGAATTAATATTCTCTCAAGTTCTATCGACCACCGATACAACTCTACGCACGCTAACGCTTACTTTACCTAGAACAAGTATGAAACTACTTTGCGGGAAAGAAACTAAAGTACTTAGTAGGTGTGAAAAGTAGGTTTGCAAGGTAATAAAGGACAAGAAAATAAAAGTTAGTTGCTGGTTAATAAATATTAATTTACTTAGTCGTTAGTAGAAAGCTTTTTGTGTACCGCAAGAGAAAGGGTTGTCCCAAGGCACTTGATAATTAGACCGGTAATCATTGTTGCAGTTTTACATGGGGGAGAGGCATACGCTAACATACTTTCCATACTTGGATCATATGCACTTATGATTGGACCTCTAGCAAGCATCTACAACTACTAGAAATCCCAACCATAGCATTAACACATCAAGTCTCCTTTATCCCATACGCAACGATCCACCAACTCGGGGATGTGCTTCTGTCACTCACGCCTCCCACCATAAGCAAATCATGAACATATTGCAACAGCCTACGGCGGGGATCCCTCACGTTTGCATGAAATGGAGGGCACCATAGGACAGCACCAAAATAAAACATACAACTCATACCAACCACGATCATCAATTAGCCCATAAGACAAAACGGATCTACTCAAACATCATAGGATAGCCACATATCATTGGGAAATAATATATGGAGTTGAGCACCATGTTTAAGTAGAGATTATAGCGGGGAAGAGAGGTGTTGCACCACTGCATAGAGGGGGAGAGAGTTGGTGTTGACGGCGGCGAAGTTATTGGTGTAGATCGCCGTCACGATGATTGCCGCGGCGGCGTTCCGGCGCCACCGAGAGAGAGGGGGAGAGAGCCCCCCTCCTTCTTCTTCTTCTTCTTCCTTGGCCTCCCCCCTAGATGAGAGGAGAGTTCCCCATCTGGTCCATAGCCTCCATGGCAGCGGAGGGGCAGGAGCCCCTCCGAGATTGGATCTCCCTCTCTGTTCTCTTCTGTTTCGCGTTCTTATTTTCTGGCCGAAAACTGTTTCTTATATTCCTGGAGATCCGTAATTCTGATTGCGCTGAGATTTTAACACGATTTTTTTCTGGATATAAGCTTCCTTGCGCCCGAAGTAGAGCTCCAAATGACTTACGAGGTGACCACAACCCACCACGGCGCGGCTAGGCCCTGGGGCGCGCCCTGGTGTACTGTGGGGGTTGTAGGCCTCCTTTTGCGTTGATTCCAACTCCCAAAAATCACATATATTCCAAATAATTCTCCATACATTTTTATTTCTTTTGGACTTCATTTGATATGGATATTCTGCGAAACAAAAAACATGCAAGAAACAGGAACTGGCACTAGGCACTGGATCAATATGTTAGTCCAATAAATCATATAAAATGTTGCCAAAAAAATGTGGAAGTTGTATAATATTGGCATGAAACAATCAAAAATTATAGATACGACGGAGACGTATCAAGAAGCTATTCCAACTAGTAGTGCTGATCATAACACCTCCATTAAAATGCTTAAAGAAGTTATTTTCCTGAGGTTTGGAGTCCCTAGATATTTAATGACTGATGGTGGTTCACACTTTATCCATGGTGCTTTCCGTAAGATGCTTGCTAAATATGATGTTAACCATATAATTGCATCTCCCTATCATCCTCAATCTAGTGGTCAAGTTGAACTTAGCAATAGAGAAATAAAATTAATATTACAAAAAACTGTCAATAGGTCTCAAAAGAATTGGTCTAAGAAACTAGATGATGCAATTTGGGCCTATAGAACAGCTTATAAAAATTCAATGGGTATGTCTCCATACAAGATGGTAAATGTAAAAGCTTGTCATTTGCCTCTAGAGTTAGAACATAAAGCATTTTGGGCAATTAAAGAACTGAATTATGATTTCAAACTTGCCGGTGAGAAGAGGTTATTCGATATTAGCTCACTAGATGAATGAAGAACCCAAGCTTATGAAAATGCCAAACTATTCAAAGAAAAAGTTAAAAGATGGCATGACAAAAGAATCCAAAGGCGGGAATTCAAAGTTGGAGAATATGTTCTTTTGTACAACTCTCGTTTTAGATTTTTTGCAGGGAAGCTTCTTTCCAAATGGGAAGGACCATATTTTATCAAAGAGGTTTATCGTTCTGGAGCTAACAAGATTAATAATGCCAAAGGTACTAAACCGAAGGTGGTCAATGGACAAAGAATTAAAAATTATATCTTAGGTACGCCTATTAATGTTGAAAGCAATATTATCCAAACCATGACACCGGAGGAACACATAAAAGAAACCTTCCGGAACACTCTAGAATTCTGAAAAAGAGGAGGTACGTGATACGGTAAGTAAACGGACTCCTAAAAATCCGCAAAAATATTTTCTGTTAGTTTTGGAATATTACAAAAATTAGGAAAATAAGAAATAAACAGGAAAGCAACCGAGGTGAGCGCGATACACCAGGGCGCGCCCTGGTAGGTTGTGCCCACCTCGGACACCTTCCCGACTCTGTTTTCCTTCCATATTCTTGCTTCCCAAGATAAAGAATTCTTTATATATACCCCCGATTGTTTTGACCACCGCATCATAGAAAGATCCCTTGTTCTTGTTTTGTGCTATTTTCCTATCAGATCTATCAAGCCAGGCATCATGTCTTCTCTCTCCTCCAATAACGTAGAAGAAGATGCGTGGTTGATGAAGATGGAGCTGAAGAGAGAGGAGCCAAAAGGAGACAATAATGAAGATAAGGGCAAGGAAGCTATGAAGGATCAAGCTCAAGAAGGAGGGCAATCCATGCCAACAGAAGAGGAGGAAGAAGAAGATATCCTTCAACCTTATTACAATCATCTCACCCCCACTGAAATTGAAGCTTTTAGGGCTTTCAAAGTGATTCGTGTTCAGAATAAATTTCTCACTCGTGAAAATATTTTGCTAGAGGAGCGTATCATCACCCTTCATAGCGTCATCCATAAATTGGAGTACCTATTGAGTCTGAAGTGTGACACTTCATCACCATCACTTTCATCATCTTCACCACCAAAGGAGACTTGAGTAAACGGGTATGGGCACTCCCCTTGGCTTGAGCCAAGCTTGGGGGAGGTGCCCCGGTATCGTATCACCTTCACTTTTATTTACCTTTACCTATTTTAGTTCGATACTTAGCTCTTTCGTGATTTAGTTGAATAAAAGTTTAGTATGATCTATTTTCGAGTGCTAGTTTCGTGATCTATCTATTTATGTAATTGAGTGAGGGTTATATAATAAAGTTTAGTTTGAGCTTTTGCTTTGCTTTTTTTACCTTCTTTTTGCAATCAAAATAAAATGAAATAATGAAAAGGATCATATGCTAATCTTATGGTAAGTAATGACACCACATAAGGAAAAGTATAAGTGGTAAAAATTTATTGGAGATTGACAAACATAGCATTGGTCAATGATGCAATTCATGAAAGAATTAATAAGGGAAGAGAAGATTCACATGCAAATACACTATCTTGGACATCTTTTATGATTGTGAGCCCAAATTAAATAGTATATGCCAAAATTGTTGACGTTGGACAAGGAAGACAACGTAATGATTTATGTTTGTTCATATTCACATAGAAGTTATATTGTCATGGATCCTTCAACATGTGGTGCTTGCTCAATATCTTTGCTAGCCAAAAATTCCGCACTAAGTAGAGATACTACTTGTGCATCCAAAAACCCAAAACCCAAATTCATGTTTTGAGAGTCCACCATACGTACCTATGGATTGAGTAAGATCCTTCAAGTAAGTTGTCATCGTTGCACTAAGGCAATAAAAAATGCTTCTAAATGTGTTTGATCAATTAGTGTAAGAGAAAATTGAGCATTGTACAAACTTATGATGGCAAAGTAATAAAAGCGACGGACTGCATAATAAATATTGCTATCATAGGGGGCAATATAACGTGACATTCTTTTACATTAAGGGATTTGGCATACAAACTAAAAAGCGCATGACAACCTCTGCTTCCCTCTGCGAAGGGCCTATCTTTTAATTTTATGTATTTACTTTTATGCAAGAGTCAAGTATTCTGCCCTATTCCTTTTTACTTTTTTTCGCAAGCATCATGTGGTGAGGAAAGATCTAGGCACATATATCCAGTTGGATATGAGTGAGCATGAGTTATTATTGTTGAAATCGCCCTTGAGGTGAATAAGTTGGGAGGCGAAACTATAAGCCCCTATCTTTCTATGTGTCCGGTTGAAACTTTTTGCTCATCGGTATGCTATGAGTGTTAGCAATCATAGAAGATTAAATGATGGTTGAGTATGTGGACTTGCCAAAAGGCTCCGACACGAGACCCTTCCTGAAAATATGATGAATTGTAGTTGCAAAGTTGACTGAGAACATAGTTTGTTGGTTTTCAATAAGGTTTATGCTTTATACTTCTATGTTGTGATGAATTGTTACTTGTTCATGAGAAGTTATATGATAAAGTTATATAATAAAAGTTATATGAATAAGTTCTATGACAAATTTTGTTGTTGCTATGATAATAAACATGATGCTTCTATGTCCGTATTTTAATTTATCGACACCTCTCTATCAAACCATGTGGACATGTTTTTCGATATCGACTGTCGCTTAAGGACAAGCGAGGTCTAAGCTTGGGGGAGTTGATACATCCATTTTGCGTCATGATTTCCTACTATTATTTATAATGTTTCTATGCATAATAAAGCTTTATGGAGTAATTCTAATGCCTTTTCACTCATAATATGCAAGGTTTACACAAAGAGGGAGAATTTCGACAGCTGGAATTCTGGACCTGAAAAAACCATATCCGAGATACCTATTCCACACATCCCCAAATAAGTTGAACCTTCACGGAGAATTATTCTGGAATATATGAAAAATACTGGAGCAAATAACTATCGGAGGGGGGGCACCTGGTGAGCACAAGACACCAGGGCGCGCCCTGGTGGGTTGTGCTCAGCCCAGCCCACCTCCGGTGCCCATCTTCTGGTACTTAAGGTCTTTTGACCTAAAAAAATAAGGAGAGGACTTTTGGGACGGAACGCCGCCATCTCGAGGCGGAACTTGGGCAGGAGCACTTTTGCCCTCCGGCGGAGCGATTCTACCGGGGGAACTTCCCTCCCGGAGGGCGAAATCGAAGCCATCGTCATCACCAACACCCCTCTCATCTTTGGGAGGCCAATCTTCATCAACATCTTCAATATCACCATCTCCTCTCAAACCCTTGTTCATCTCTTGTGTTCAATCTTTGTACCGGAACCTCAGATTGGTACCTGTGGGTGACTAGTAGTGTTGATTACATCTTGTAGTTGATTACTATATGGTTTATTTGGTGGAAGATTATATGTTCAGATCCATTATGCTATTTAATACCCCTCTCATCTTGAGCATGAATATTATTTGTGAGTAGTTTCCTTTGTTCTTGAGGTCACGGGAGAAGTCATGTTGCAAGTAATCATGTGAATTTGATATGTGTTCGATATTTTGATGATATGTATGTTGTGATTCCCTAAGTGGTGTCATGTGAATGTCGACTACATGACACTTCACCATCTTTGGGCCTAAGGGAATGCATTGTGGAGTGTTTATTAGATGATGGGTTGCTAGAGTGACAGAAGCTTAAACCCTAGTTTATTCGCTACTTCGTAAGGGGCTGATTTGGATCCAAACGTTTAATGCTATTGTTAGATTTTATCTTAATACTTTTCTCGTAGTTGCGGATGCTTGCGAGGGGGTTAATCATAAGTGGGAGGTTTGTTCAAGTAAGAGCAACACCCAAGCACCGGTCCATCCACATATCAAATTATCAAAGTAGCGAATGCAAATCAAACCAACATCATAAAAGTGACTAGATGAAATTCCCGTGTACCCTCAAGAACACTTTGCCCATTATAAGAGACTGTTCTGGCATGTCCTTTGGCACAAAAGGATTGGGCTACCTTGCTGCACTTTATTTACCGTTACCGTTACTTGCTCGTTACCAATTATCTTGCTATCAAACTATCTGTTACCCACAATTTTAGTGCTTGCAGAAATTACCTTGCTGAAAACAGCTTGTCATTTCCTTCTGCTCCTCGTTGGGTTCGACACTCTTACTTATCGAAAGGACTACGATTGACCCCCTATACTTATGGGTCATCAATAAGCATATTTGAAAGTATCAGGTAAAGTCTTTAGCTCAAACACGGGATCTTCCTTGGGTGGAGGAGGATCCCCTAAAATGCCAACTGGTAGGTTGTGTTTAAGAATCGATGTTTGTTTAATAAATATATCATCTATTTCATTTCTTTCATTCATATGCATATCATTTTCATGGTCTAGCAAATATTGTTCTAACGGATCAGTAGGAGGTACGACAATAGAAGCAAGGCCAATTAACTCATCTTTGTTTGACAGTTCTTTCTCATGTGGTTGTCTACCAAACTTAGAGAAATTAAATTCATGAGACACATCACCAAAGCTTGCCTTGAACTTCTTAGTAACACAATTAATTTCAGCATTAACAGCATTCAAGAAAGGTCTACCAAATATAATGGGACAAAAGTTATCTTGTTTTGAACCAAGTACTAAGAAATCAGTTGGGTACTTAATTTTTCCACCCAAGATTTCAACATCTCTAACAATCCTGAGTGGTGTGATAGTATCTCTGTTTGCAAGTTTAATAGTGACATCAATATCTTCAATCTCAGAGGGTGCTATGTCATTCATAATTTATTGATATAAGGTAAAATGTATAGCACTAACACTAGCACCAATGTCACACAAGCCATGATAACAATGATCTCCAATTTTAACTGAAACAACACGCATGCTAACAACTGGTTTATTTTTATCTAGCTCATCCTGTTTGTTTGTAGCAGGTTTTGCAATTCTCGCAACTTCACCACAGAAGTAGATAACCTGACCCTCAATATTATCAACTAGAAGATCTTTAACCATAGCAACTCCACGCTCAATATTTATTTGTTCAGAAGGTGTAGGTGTCCTAACATGACTTTTATAAACCACAGTTGTAGCCCTAGCATGTTCCTTAATTCTAACAGGAAAAGGAGGATTCTCAATGTAAGTCGTAGGAACAATTGGATCAACATGGTTAACAATTACTTCTTCCTTCTTAATTTTAATAGGTTCCTCTAATGGTTTTTCAATGGGAGGATGATACCTAAACCACTTCTCTTTGGGAATATCAACATGAGTAGCAAATGATTCACAACATTTAGCTACTATCTCATAATCGAGACCATATTTATCACTAAACTCATAGAAAGTAGTAGTTTCCATAGAAGACTTAACACAATCAAAATTAAGCTTTATACCTGATTCTTTACCTTCGTCGAGTTCCAATTCTTCAGAGTTGCGTTTAATTCTTTCCAGAAGATCCCATTTGAATTCAATAGTCCTCTTCATAAAGGAACCAGTAGAACAAGAATCAAGCCATACTTGATCATCATGAGAAAGCCAAGCATAATATAATCATTTCTCTTGAGAGCTCATGGTTGGGGCAGATGTGCATCATAGATTTAAGCCTCCCCCAAGCTTGAGCGATACTTTCCCCTTCACGAGGCCATCAATTATAAATAAAATTCCGATCACGATGGACTAGATGCATAGGATAAAACTTCTGATGAAATTCCAGCTTCAAGCGATTCTAGTCCCATGATCCAATATCATCCAATAGCCTATACCTGTAGGATCGCAAGAATGTCTAGAAGGGGGGGTGATTGGACTACTTGTGCAAATAAAAGTTCTACCTTTTCCCAATTTTAGTTGTGGGCAGATTTTAGCGATAATAGCAAGTCAAGCACACCCTACACATGCATGTCTAAGAGTATAGCAGCGGAAAGTAAAGACAAGCACATGTAAAGAGGTAAGGGTTAGAAGATCAAACGCAATTGTAGACACGAAGATTTTTCCCGTGGTTCCGATAGGTGGCGCTATCGTACATCCACGTTTATGGAGTCTTCAACCCACGGAGGGTAACGGTCACGAGAGTCCATGGAGGGATTGATGACCCACAAGTATAGGGGATCAATCGTAGTCCTTTCAATAAGTAAGAGTGTCGAACCCAACGAGGAGCAGAAGGAAATGACAAGCGGTTTTCAGCAAGGTATTCTCTGCAAGCACTGAAATTGTAGGTAACAGATAGTTTGATACCAAGGTAATTTGTAACGAGCAAGTAAAGGTAACGGTAAACAAGGTGCAGCAAGGTAGCCCAATCCTTTTGAGGCAAAGGACAAGCCAGAACAATCACTAGTAATAGGAAAAATGTTCTTGAGGGTACACGGGAATTTCGTCTAGTCACTTTTATCATGTTGGTTTGGTTCGTGTTCGCTACTTTGATAATTTGATATGTGGGTGGACCGGTGCTAAGGTGTTGTTCTTACTTGAACTAACAACCTACTTATGATTAACCCCCTCGAAAGCATCCACAACTACGAGAAAAGTATTAAGACAAAGTCTAACCATAGCCTTAAACATGTGGATCCAAATCAGCCCTTACGAAGTAGCGCATAAACTAGGGTTTAAGCTTCTGTCACTCTAGCAACCCATCATATAATAACTACTCCACAATGCATTCCCTTAGGCCCATGGATGGTGAAGTGTCATGTAGTCGACATTCACATGACACCACTAAGAGAATCACAACATACATATCATCAAAATATCGAACACATATCAAATTCACATGATTACTCGCAACATGACTTCTCCCGTGACCTCAAGAACAAAGGTAACTACTCACAAATAATAATCATGCTCAAGATCAGAGGAGTATTAAATAGCATAATGGATTTGAACATATAATCTTCCACCAAATAAACCATATAGTAATCAACTACGCAAGGTAATCAACACTACTAGTCACCCACAGGTACCAATCTGAGGTTCTGGTACAAAGATTGAACATAAGAGATGAACTAGGGTTTCAGAGGAGATGGTCCTATTGAAGATGTTGATGAAGATTGGCCTCCCAAAGATGAGAGGGGTGTTGGTGATGACGATAGCTTCGATTTCCCCCACCCCTCCCCCCGGGAGGGAAGTTCCCCCGGCGGAATCGCTCCGCCAGAGGGCAAAAGTGCTCCTGCCCAAGTTGCGCCTCGAGGCAGCGGCGCTTCATCCCGAAAGTCTTCCTCCTAATTTTTTTAGGGTTTTTGGGAATTTATACCACAAGATGGGCTCCGGAGGTGGGCCTGGGTGAGCACCACCCACTAGGCCGCGCTAGGGGGTGCCTGGCGCGCCCTGGTGGGTGCTCCTCACCAGGTGACCCCCCTCCGGTAGATTTTTCCTCCAATATTATTTATTAATATCAAAAATAATCTCCATAAAGTTTCAGCTTCATTGGAGTTGTGCAGAATAGGTATCTCTAACGTGCTTTTCTTGGGTCCAGAATTCCAGCTGCCGGTATTCTCCCTCTTTGTGTAAGCCATGCATATTATGAGAGAAAAGGCATTAGAATCACTCCCCAAAGCATTATTATTCAACAAAACAAAGTAAATAACAGTAGGAAATCATGATGCAAAATGGACGTATCAACTCCCCCAATCTTAGACCTCGCTTGTCCTCAAGGGAAAGCCGATATTGAAGAGCATGTCCACATGGTTTGATAGAGAGGTGTCGATAAAAACAAAATACGGACATAGAAGCATCATGCTTATTAACATAACAGCAACAAACTCTAACATAAGAACTTATTTCAATATATTTTTATCATAAAGCTTCTCATGAACAAGTAACAATTCATCACAACATAAAAGTATGAAGCATAAACCTTATTGGAAACCAACAAACTGTGTTCTCTGTCAACTTTGCAACTACAATTCATCATATTTTCAGGAAGGGTCTCATGTCGGAGCCTTTTGGCAAGTCCACATACTCAACCATCATTTAGTCTTCTATGATTGCTAATGCTCACGGCATACCCATGAACAAAAACTTTCAACCGAACACAAGGGGAGCCAAAGAATAGGGGCTTGATAACCCACAAGTATAGGGGATCGCAACAGTTTTCGAGGGTAAAGTATTCAACCCAAATTTATTGATTCGACACAAGGGGAGCCAAAGAATATTCTTGAGTATTAGCAGCTAAGTTGTCAATTCAACCACACCTGAAAGACTTAATATCTGCAGCAAAGTAGTATGGAAGTACGGTAACAGTAGCAAAAGTAACAGTAGCGGTTTTGTAGCAATCGTAACAGTGGCAACGGAAAAGTAACTTAGCAAAGATCAATATGTGAAAAGATCGTAGGCAATGGATCAGTGATGGATAATTATATCGGATGGCATTCATCATGCAAAGGTTATAACATAGGGTGACACAGAACTAGCTCCAATTCATCAATATAATGTAGGCATGTATTCCATATATAGTGATACGTGCTTATGGAAAAGAACTTGCATGACATCTTTTGTCCTACCCTCCCGTGGCAGCGGGGTCCTAATGGAAACTAAGGGATATTAAGGCCTCCTTTTAATAGAGAACCGGACCAAAGCGTTAGCACTTAGTGAATACATGAACTCCTCAAACTATGGTAATCACCGGAAAGAATCCCAGTTATTGTCACCCTGGGGGATGCGGATCATAACTCGTAATAGGTGTCTACAACTTGCAAGATAGGATCAAGAACACATATATATATTCATGAAAACATAATAGGTTCAGATCTGAAATCATGGCACTCGGGCCCTAGTGACAAGCATTAGGCATAGCAAAGTCATAGCAACATCAATCTCAGAACATAGTGGATACTAGGGATCAAACCCTAACAAAACTTACTCGATTACATGGTAAATCTCATCCAACCCATCACCGTCCAGCAAGCCTATGATGGAATTACTCATGAATGGCAAAGAGTATCATGAAATTGGTGATGAAGGAGGGTTGGTGATGACGACGGCGTCGATTTCCCCTCTCCGGAGCCCAAAACGGACCCCAGATCTGCCCTCCCGAGGAAGAACAGGAGGTGGCGGCGGCTCCGTATCATGAAACGCGATGAACTCTTCTCTTTGATTTTTTTCTCCCCGAATAGGTTTATATGGAGTTGGAGTTGAGGTCGGAGGAGCTCCTGGGGGCCCACAAGACAGGGGGCGCGCCCTGGGGTGGGGGCGCCCCCCTGGCTTGTGACCAATGGGTGGCCCCCCTCCGGTTGATTCTTTCGCCAATATTTTTTATTAATTCCAAAAATATTCTCCATAAATTTTCAGGTCAATCTGAGAACTTTTATTTCTGCACAAAAATAACACCAAGGTAATTCTGCTGAAAACAACGTCAGTCCGGGTTAGTTCCATTCAAATCATGCAAATTAGAGTCCAAAACAAGGGCAAAAGAGTTTGGAAAAGTAGATACGATGGAGACGTATCAAGTCCCCCAAGCTTAACCCATTGCTTGTCCTCAAGCAATTCAGTTGACAAACTGAAAGTGACAAAGAAAAACTTTTACAAACTCTGTTTGATCTTGTTGTTGTAAATATGTCTAACTGATGTTCAGATTTTCAGCAAAGATTATAGACTAACCACATTCACAATAACATTTAGGTCTCACATTTACTAATATCAATGGCATAATTAACTAGCGAGCAATAATAATAAATCTCGGATGACAACAATTTTATCAAAACAATCATGATACAATATGATATAATGGTATCTCGCTAGCCCTTTCTAACACCACAAAACATAAATGCAGAGCACCTCTGAAGAACAAGGACTGACTAATAATTGTAATTCATGGTAAAAGAGATCGAGTCACAATCATACTCAATATCAATTAATAACAAAGCATATAAATGAAGGTGGTGCTCTCTAACTGGTGCTCTTTATAAGAGGATGATGACTCAACAGTAAAGTAAAATTGATAGGCCCTTCGCGGAGGGAAGCATTGATTTACAGAGGTGCCAGAGCTCGAGCTTTTATAAAATAAGGATGAATAATAATTTTGAGCGGTATGCTTTCATTGTCAACATAACAACCGAGAGATCTCGGTATCTTCCATGCTAGATACATTATAGGCGGTTCCCAAACAGAATAGTAAAGTTTTTAATCCCCCTCCACCAATCAATCACACTCCACGGCGGGCCGAATCCACAGGTACCGTCCATACAAACAACAATCCTGGGGGAGTTTTGTTTCATTATATTTTGATTTGATTTTTGAGCATGGAACTGGGCATCCCGAATACCAGCCACTTTCCCATGAATGACAAGTGAATAAACACTCATCGTGAGAATAACCCACCTAGCATGGAAGATGCTGACAGCCCCTAGTCACTACATGAGCAGTTCGGGCATACAAAACATGATATTATTTGAAGGTTTAGAGTTTGGCACATGCAAATTTACTTGGAACGGCAGGTAAATACCGCATATAGGTAGGTATGGTGGACTCATATGGAACAACTTTGGGTTTATGGAAATGGATGCACAAGCAGTATTCCCGCTTAGTACAGGTGAAGGCTAGCAAGAGACTGGGAAGCGACCAACTAGAGAGCGACAACAGTCATAATCATGCATTGAGATTAACCATAATTGAATGCAAGCATGAGTAGGATATAAATCACCATGAACATAAACATCGTGGAGGCTATGTTGATTTTGTTTCAACTACATGCGTGAACATGTGCCAAGTCAAGCCACTTGAATCATTCAGAGGAGGATACCATTCTATCATACTACTTCACAACCATTTTAAAATGCATGTTGGCACTCAAGACAAACCATTATACACTCTTAGCTAATTAAGCATGGCATGAGTAACTATAATCTCTAATTGTCATTGCAAACATGTTTCATCCATAATGAGCTGAATCCAGAACGATGAGCTAATCATATTTACAAAAACAAAATAGGTTGAGTTCATACCAGCTTTTCTCCATCTCAATCACTTCATCATATATCGTCATTATTGCCTTTCACTTGCACGACCGAACGGTGTGAATAATAATAAGAGTGCACGTGCATTGGACTAAGCTCGAATCTGCAAACAATTATTTCAAAGGAGAAGACAAGGTAATATGGGCTCTCTGTAAGATAAACAACAATGCATATGAGAGCCACTCAACATTTTCATCGTGGTATTCTCCTCTCGACCCAAAGAAATTTCAGAACAGGAACGAGAAAAACTATTTACACGCGAAAGCTCCCAACAAGCAAAAGAAGAACGAGAAATCTTTTTGGGTTTTCTTTTAATGATACAGCTAAACAAACTGAAAGGTAAAGGTAGAACTAATTTTTTTGGATTTTCTCAAGGTTAATTAAGCACACAAGAAGAAAGCGAAAAGAAGAAATAAAATGCCATGGATGGTACAATGAAAAAGTATAAGCACCGACTACTAAGATGAGTGTGTGAACATGAATGTAATGTCGGTGAGAAATACGTACTCCCCCAAGCTTAGGCTTTTGGCCTAAGTTGGTCTAGGGCCACAGCTGAAAATAACCCTCTCCTGGATACTCCAGAGGATACTGAGGGTTCCACTGGTTGGCGAGCTCCTGTTGCTCCCACTGAAAAACTGGATCCTGATACGGATGAAGGGCTGGTGCCGGCTCAGGTGCTGGGGGTTGCGACAGACCCCAATATCTGTAGATGTCCTCGGGCATAATAGTGTACCTGCCTGAATGGATATCGAACAAAGAAGAAGCAGGCAGAGCAATAATCTCACAAGTACCCTGACTAAATACTAAGTTGTAAAGCAACCTCCTATCATTATCCTTCCTAATAAAATGATGTGCTACCATACTGTCATAGTCTAAATATCTCGTGGGTAGCAGAATTTCCTCTTCCTCGTCAAGCCTAATGGGTATATTAAAGTGTTTGGCTAGACGAGATGCATAGAGACCTCCGAATATGGGGCCCTTCGAACGGTTTAAATTCAACCGTTGGGCCACCATAGCGCCCAGACTAAAAGTTCTATCAGCAAGTAAAGCGTGGCGTAGAATGGCGAGGTCGGGAGCACTAAGGCCTCCACTCTCCCCACGACCAACTAAACATCTCCCCGCAAATAATGAATATCACGGAGAATAGGAAAATGTAAACTAGCCGCTCTTGCCTTTGACACCCCTCTCTCTTCCCCCACAGTGGTTGCGGCAATAAAGTCCTCCATGTTTCTAGGACGTGGTTCACTGATGCTGCCCTCATAAGGTATTTTGCAAACATTGCAAAAATCGTAAAGCTTCATCTCCTTAGGCACATCATATAAGTAAAACTCTACAATTGGAGGATTCTTCCTAGGATAAAAGTGAAAGTTTTGCACGAAGATATTAGTGAGTAGGAGGTACTGGTCACACTTATCGTTGAGGAAGTCGGTGATGCCTGCATTCTCTGCCAAATATTAGAAATCTTCATATATTCCGGCCACCCTTAAGAATGCATCACTTGGCCATTCACATGGCCGAATCTCCGCGACGCGAGGAAGATTGTATTTGGACTTCTTTTTCACCTCATTTTCATCTTCTTTAGAACCCCGGCTTGAAAAGCCCCTTAACAATCTCCTCATCATTTCTTTCTCTCCGTGAAAAATTTCTTAAAATTTAGTGACTCAAAATAAAGGTGAACAAAACTCAACAAAAACTTATAGCAACTATTCCCACAAGTGCCTGGAGGCTATATCATGCATCAAAACTACTTGGCGCCATACAAATTTGACATGCAAGCTCAAGAACAAGGGCACCACAGCAGCAAAAATTTGCAATATATAAAGCACTAGAACAAATACTAATTGGACCATTGGAGGAGTCACATACCGAAGAACAATCCCCCAAAACAGTTTTACAAATCGAGCTTTGCACAAGGAGATCGAAAATGGCAGCAAAATGAGCTAGAACACGGGTTTGAGCAATGGTGGGATTTTTTCTGGAGGAAGACGAAGTGGAAGGGTGCTGGAATAAGTGAGGGGGGCCTACGTGGGACCCACAAGCCAGGGGGGCGCCGAGGGGGGTGGGCGCGCCCTGCAGGCTTTTGGCCCACTGGTGCAGCCCCCTGATGTGATCTCAGTGCCAGAAATTCTAAAATATTCCACAAAAAATCATACTACATTTTCAGGGCATTTGGAGAACTTTTATTTTCAGGTCATTTTTTTATTGCACGGATAAATCAGAAAACAGAAGTATAATAGTATTTTTGCTTTATTTAATCTAAATAACAGAAAGTAAAAGTTGGGTACAGAAGGTTGTGCTTTCTAAATTCATCCATCTCATGCTCATCAAAAAGAATCCATCAATAAGGTTGATCAAGTCTTATTGACAAACTTTTTTCGAATGACACGGAACCGGAGAATTTTCGAATAACACTAGGTTACCTCAATGGGGATATGCATGTCCCCAACCATAAGTATATCATATTTCTTTTTGGCAGTAGGGAGAGGGAATTCAAAATCTCCAAAAATAATCGTTGAAATTTTTTCAATGGAGTTGATACTATGAACTTGAGGTTGTTTCTTCGGAAAGTGTACCGTATGCTCATTACCATTAACATGAAAAGTGACATTGCCTTTGTTGCAATCAATAACAGCCCCTGCAGTATTCAAAAAGGGTCTACCAAGGATGATCGACATACTGTCGTCCTCGGGAATATCAAGAATAACAAAGTCCGTTAGGATAGTAACATTTGCAACTACGACAGGCACATCCTCACAAATACCGATGGGTAAAGCAGTTGATTTATCAGCCATTTGCAAAGAGATTTCAGTAGGTGTCAACTTAGTCAAATCAAGTCTACGATACAAAGAGAAAGGCATAACACTAACACTAGCTCCAAGGTCACATAAAGCAGTTTTAACATAGTTTCTTTTAATAGAGCATGGTACAGTAGGTACTCCGGGATCTCCTAGTTTCTTTGGTATTCCACCCTTAGTATAATTAGCAAGCATGGTGGAAATCTCAGCTTCCGGTATCTTTCTTTTATTTGTCACAATATATTTCATATACTTAGCATAAGGAGACATTTTCAGAATATCAGTCAAGCGCATACGCAAAAAGACAGGTCTAAGCATTTCAACAAAGCGCTCAAAGTCCTCATCATCCTTTTTCTTGGATGGCTTAGGAGGAAAGGGCATGGGTTTCTGAACCCAAGGTTCTCTTTCTTTACCATGCTTCCTAGCAACAAAGTCTCTTTTATCATATCTTTTATTCTTAGGTTGTGGGTTATCAAGATCAAAAGCAGGTTCAATCTCCACATCATTATCATTACTAGGTTGAGCATCATCATGAACATCATCATTAATATTATCACTAGGCTCATGTTCATTACCAGATTGTGTCTCAGCATCAGAAATAGAAATATTATATGGGTTTTCATGTGCATCTATAACAGGTTCACTAGCAGTATGAAAAGTCCTATCATCATTCTTTTTCCTTTTATTACTAGAATGACTAGGTGCATCAGTATTAACTCTCTGAGAATCTTGCTCAATTCTCTTAGGATGGCCCTCAGGATACAAAGGTTCCTGAGTCATTTTACCACCACTAGTCACAACTCTAACAGAATGATCATTGTTCTTACCATTCATCTCATTAAGCAAATCATTTTGTGCCTTAAGTACTTGTTCTACTTGAGTAGTTACCATGGAAGCATGTTTACTAATAAGCATAAGATCATTGATAGTTCTACTCATATAATCACCCAAGCGATCAAGCATGTAAGTGTTATGTCTCAATTGTCTACTAACATAAGCATTGAAATTTTCTTGCTTAACAATAAAGTTATCAAACTCATCCAAGCATTGGCTAGCAGACTTATTATAAGGAATATCACCTTCATCAAATCTACGGAGAGAATTTACTTCTATTACCTATGTCGGGTTATCAAGACCATGTATTTCTTCAATAGGTGGTAGATTCTTAACATCTTCAGCTTTAATACCTTTTTCTTTCATAGATTTCTTTGCCTCTTGCATATCTTCAGGACCGAGAAATAGAATACCTCTTTTCTTCGGAGTTGGCTTTGGAGGTTGTTCGGGAATGGTCCAATCATTATCATTGCTCAATATATTATTCAATAGTAGTTCAGCTTGTTCAACAGTTCGTTCCCTGAAAACACAACCAGCACAACTATCTAGGTGGTCCCTAGAAGCATTGGTTAGTCCATTATAAAAGATATCAAGTATTTTGTTTTTCTTGAGAGGATGATCAGGCAAAGCATTAAGTAATTGGAGAAGCCTCCCCCAAGCTTGTGGGAGACTCTCTTCTTCAATTTGCACAAAGTTAAATATTTCCTGCAAGGCAGCTTGTTTCTTATGAGCGGGAAAATATTTTTCAGAGAAGTAATATATCATATCCTGGGGACTACGCACACAACCAGGAGCAAGAGAATTAAACCATATCTTAGCATCACCCTTTAACGAGAAAGGAAACAACTTAAGAATATAGTAATAACGATTTTTTTCCTCATGAGTAAACAGGGTGGCTATATCATTCAATTTAGTAAGATGTGCCACAACAGTTTCAGATTCATAACCATGGAAAGGATCAGATTCAACCAAAGTAATTTATTTAGGATCGACAGAGAATTCATAATCCTTATCAGTAACAAAGATAGGTGAAGTAGCTAACTTAGGATCATATTGCATTCTAGCATTCAAAGATTTTTCCTTCCATTTGCATAGCAATTTCTTAAGATCATCTCTATCCTTACAAGCAAGAAAGTCCCTAGCTACCTCTCCCTCCATAACATAACCCTTAGGTATATTAGGCAATTCATATCTAGGAGAGCTAGGTCTAACAGGTGTCTCATAGTGTTCAGTTTCAATAATTTCATCAGTTTCAGAAATATCATCAGTTTCAGCATTGACTCTAGCAATTTGTGCATCAAGCAATTCACCCAATGGCACAGTATTATCAAGCAAAGTATCATCATAAGCATCATGCATAGCAGAGGTGGCATCATCAATTATTTGCGACATATCAGAATCAATAGCAGGTGGTGGTGTCGCAAATTTACTCATAACAGAAGGTGAATCAAGTGCAGAGCTAGATGGCAGTTCCTTACCTCCCCTCGTAGTTGGGGGATAGATCTTGGTTTTAGCATCTTTCAAATTCTTCATAGTGATCAACAGATATAAATCCCAAGTGACTCAAAGAATAGAGCTATGCTCCCCGGCAACGGCGCCAGAGAAAGGTCTTGATAACCCACCAGTATAGGTGATCACAACAGTTTTCGAGGGTAGAGTATTCAACCCAAATTTATTGATTCGACACAAGGGGAGCCAAAGAATATTCTTGAGTATTAGCAGCTGAGTTGTCAATTCAACCACACCTGAAAGACTTAATATCTGCAGCAAAGTAGTATGGAAGTAACGGTAACAGTAGCAAAAGTAACAGTAGCGGTTTTGTAGCAATCGTAACAGTGGCAATGGAAAATTAACTTAGCAAAGATCAATATGTGAAAAGCTCGTAGGCAATGGATCAGTGATGGATAATTATATCGGATGGCATTCATCATGCAAAGGTTATAACATAGGGTGACACAGAACTAGCTCCAATTCATCAATGTAATGTAGGCATGTATTCCATATATAGTGATACGTGCTTATGGAAAAGAACTTGCATGACATATTTTGTCCTACACTCCCATGGCAGCGGGGTCCTAATGGAAACTAAGGGATATTAAGGCCTCCTTTTAATAGAGAACCGGACCAAAGCATTAGCACTTAGTGAATACATGAACTCCTCAAACTACGGTAATCACCAGAAAGAATCCCAGTTATTGTCACCCTGGGGGATGCGGATCATAACTCGTAATAGGTGTCTACAACTTGCAAGATAGGATCAAGAACACATATATATTCATGAAAACATAAACAGTTCAGATCTGAAATCATGGCACTCGGGCCCTAGTGACAAGCATTAAGCATAGCAAAGTCATTGCAACATCAATCTCAAAACATAGTGGATACTAGGGATCAAACCCTAACAAAACTAACTCGATTACATGGTAAATCTCATCCAACCCATCAATTTCCAGCAAGCCTACGATGGAATTACTCACGAACAGTGAAGATCATCATGAAATTGGTGATGAAGGAGGGTTGGTGATGACGACGGCGTCGATTTCCCCTCTCCGGAGCCCAAAAGGGACCCCAGATCTGCCCTCCCGAGGAAGAACAGGAGGTGGCGGCGGCTCCATATCGTGAAACGCGATGAACTCTTCTCTCTGATTTTTTTTCTCCCCGAATAGGTTTATATGGAGTTGGAGTTGAGGTCGGAGGAGCTCCTGGGGGCCCACAAGACAGGGGGCGCGCCCCCTGGCTTGTGACCAATGGGTGGCCCCCCTCCGGTTGATTCTTTCGCCATTATTTTTTATTAATTCCAAAAATATTCTCCGTAAATTTTCAGGTCAATCCGAGAACTTTTATTTCTGCACAAAAATAACACCAAGGTAATTCTGCTGAAAACAGTGTCAGTCCGGGTTAGTTCCATTCAAATCATGCAAATTAGAGTCCAAAACAAGGGCAAAAGAGTTTGGAAAAGTAGATACGATGGAGACGTATCAGGGCTTATATTTTTGCCTCCCAACGTATTCACCTCAAGGGTGATGTCAACAATAATAACTCATGCCCACCCATATCCAACTGGATATATGTGCCTAGATCTTTCCTCACCACATGATGCTTACAAAGGAAAAAGTAAAAAGGAATAGAGAAGAATACTTTGACTCTTGCATAACAGTAAGTGCATAAAAGTAAAAGATAGGCCCTTCACAGAGGGAAGCAGAGGTTGTCATGCGCTTATTGGTTTGTATGCCCAATCCCTTAATGTAAAAGAACGTCACGCTATATTGCCCCCTATGATGGCAACCTTTATTATGCAGTCCGTCGCTTTTATTACTTTGCCATCATAAGTTCGTATAACGCTCAATTTTCTCTTACACTAATTGATCAAAACACTTTTAGAAGCAATTTTTATTGCCTTATTGCACCTATGACAACTTAATTGAAGGATCTTTCTCGATCCATAGGTAGGTATGGTGGACACTTGATGGAAAGAGTTTGGTTTGGGTTTTTGGATGCGCAAGTAGTATCTCTACTTAGTGCGGGATTTTTGGCTAGCAAAGATATTGAGCAAGCACCACATGTTAAAGGTCTATGACAATATAACTTCTATGTGGATACGAACAAACATAAATCATTACGTTGTCTTACTTGTCCAACGTCAACCATTTTGACACATAATATTTGATGGGGGCTCACAATCATAAAAGATGTCCAAGATAGTGTATTTGCATGTGAATCTTCTCTTCCCTAATTAATTTTTTCATGAATTGCATCATTGACAAATGCTATGTTTGTCAATCTCCAATAATTTTACTACTTATACTTTTCCTTATGTGATGTCATTACTCACCATAAGATTAGCATATGATTCTTTTCATTTATTTGTCTTTCTTTTATTTGATTACAACAAGAAAGTAGAGAAGCAAAAACTCAAACTAAACTTTATTATATAACTTTCACACGATTACATGGATAGATAGACCACAAAACTAACACACGAAAATAGATCACGCTAAACTTTTATTCGACTAAGGCAAAGGGAAACTAAAGATAAAACTAGAATAGGTAAAGGTGAATAAAAGTGGTGGTGGTACGATACCAGGGCACCTCCCCCAAGCTTAGCCAAGGGGAGTGCCCATACCCATGTACTCAAGTCTCCTTTGGTGGTGGTGTTGATGCAGGTGGTGATGACATGATGTCACACTTTAGCTTCAGAAGATCCTCCAATTTGCGAATGACTCTCCTAAGATTGTCGATGTGTTCTTGCAACAATATATTTTCACGGATGAGATATTTATTCTGAACACGAACCGCTTCGAAGGCTCTAAAGGCTTCGATTTCAATAGGGGTGAGATGACTGTAATAAGGTTGAAGGATATCTTCTTCCTCTCCCTCCTTTGCTGGCGTAAATTGATCTCCTTCAGGAAGATAATCCACCTTAGCTTCATTGTCCTTCTCCTCCTTGTAGGCTTCTTCCGGCTCCTCCCTCTTCAACTCTATCTTCATTAGCCAGGCATCTTCTTCCACATTGTTAGGAGAGGGAGAAGACATGATGCCTGACTTGACAGATCTGATAGGAATACAGCAAGAAACAAGAACAGAGGATTTTTCTGCGATGCGGTCGTCAAAACAGTCGGGGGTATATATAGAGAATTTTTATTCTTGGGAAACAAGTATTTGGAAGGAAAACAGAGTCGGGAAGGCATCCGAGGTGGGCAGCACCCACCAGGGCGCACCCAGGGGTGCCTGGCGTGCCCTGGTGTATCATGCACACCTCGATCACCTTCCGGTTTATTTTGTTATTCCTAAAATTGTAAAATATTCCAAAATTGACAAAAAAAATTGCGGATTTTTCGGAGTATCATGTACCTCCTATTTTTAAGTATTCTAAAGTGTTCCGGAAGGTTTCTTTTATGTGCTCATCCGGTGTCATGGTTTGGACAACATTGCTTTCAATGTTAATAGGCGTACCTGAGATATAATGCTTAATTCTTTGCCCATTGACCACCTTCGGGTTAGTACCTTCGGCGTTATTAATCTTGATAGCTCCAGAACGATAAACTTCTTCAATAATATACGGTCCCTCCCATTTGGAGAGAAGTTTTTCTGCAAAGAATCTTAAATGAGAGTTGAATAAAGGAACATAATCTCCTATTTTGAATTCCCGCTTTTAGATTCTTTTGTCATGCCATCTTTTTACTTTTTCTTTGAATAGCCTGGCATTTCCATAATCTTGGGTTCTCCATTCATGTAGTGAGCTAATATCAAATAGCCTCTTCTCACCGGCAAGTTTGAAATCATAATTGAGTTCTTTAATTGCCCAAAATGCTTTGTGTTCTAGTTCTATAGGCAAATGACAAGCCTTTCCATATACCATTTTATATGGAGACATACCCATAGGATTTTTATAAGCTGTTCTATAGGCCCAAAGTGCATCATCTAATTTCTTAGACCAATTCTTACGAGACCTATTGACAGTTTTTTGTAATATTAATTTCATTTCTCTATTGCTAAGTTCTACTTGACCACTAGATTGAGGATGATAGGGTGATGCAATTCTATGGTTAACATCATATTTAGCAAGCATCTTACGGAAAGCACCATGAATAAAGTGTGAACCACCATCGGTCATTAAATATCTAGGGACTCCAAACCTCGGGAAGATAACTTCTTTAAGCATTTTGATGGAAGTGTGGTGATCAGCACTACTAGTTCGAATAGCTTCTACCCATTTAGTGGCACAATCAACCGCAACTAAAATATGAGTGTACCCATTAGAGGAAGGGAAAGGCCCCATGTAATCAAAACCCCACACGTCAAATGGTTCAACAACAAGTGAATAATTCATAGGCATTTCTTGGCGCTTACTGATATTACCAATTCTTTGACATTCATCACAAGACAAGACAAACTTACGGGCATCCTTGAAGAGAGTAGGCCAATAAAATCCGGATTGCAATACCTTATGAGCAGTTCTATCTCCCGCATGTGATGTCCTCCATAAGCTTCGGAATGACATTTCCGTAGGATCTATTCCTGTTCATGCTCAGGTACACAACGCCTAATAATATCATCTACTCCTTCTTTATAAAGATGTGGGTCCTCCCAAAAGTAATGTCTCAAGTCATAGAAGAATTTTTTTTCTTTTGTTGGTATATGAAACTAGGTGGTATATATTTAGCAACAATATAATTTGCATAATCAGCATACCAAGGTGTGTTGTGTGAGACACTTATTGCAGCTAGATGTTCGTCAGGGAAACTATCATCAATAGGTAGTGGGTCATCAAGGATATTTTCTAACCTAGACAAGTTATCAGCTACGGGGTTCTCAGCTACTTTCCTATCAACGATATGTAAGTCAAATTCTTGAAGCAAGAGAACCCACCTAATTAGTCTAGTTTTAGCATCTTTCTTTTCCATAAAGTATTTTATAGCAGCATGATCGGTGTGAACAATAACTTTGGAGTCAACAATATAGGATCTAAATTTATCACAAGCAAACACAACTACTAAAAATTCTTTCTCAGTAGTAGCATAGTTTCGTTGGGCACTATCTAGAGTTTTACTAGCATAATGGATAACATTCAATTTCTTATGAACTCTTTGTCCTAGGACAGCACCAATAGCATAATCACTAGCATCACACATAATTTCAAAAGGCAAGTTCCAATCAGGTGGTTGAACGATAGGTGCAGAGGTTAAGGCTTTCTTGAGTGTTTCAAAGGCTTCCACACAATCATCATCAAAAACAAAAGGAATGTCCTTTTGCAAAAGATTAGTAAGAGGCCTAGAAATTTTAGAGAAGTCTTTAATGAACCTCCTATAAAAACCAGCATGACCAAGGAAACTTCGAATACCTTTAATATCCTTAGGACATGGCATTTTCTCAATTGCATCAACTTTAGCTTTATCCACCTCAATACCTTGCTACTTCTTGAGCTTGCGTTGGTTTTCCCTTGAAGAGGAAAGGGTGATGCAACAAAGTAGATAAGTATTTCCCACAGTTGTTGAGAACCAAGGTATCAATCTAGTAGGAGGTACAAGCAAGGCCCCAATCTATGCACCTACACAAACAATCAAACACTTGCACCCAACGCTATAAAGGGGTTGTCAATCCCTTCACGGTTTCTTGCAAGGATAAGATCTGATAGAGATAGATATAAAAGATTACTAAAAGTAAAACTAAATAAAAGTAAATAAAATTGCAGCAATGTATTTTTGGTATTTTTGGTTTATAGATCCGAAAATATAATATGGAAAATAGACCCGGGGGCCATAGGTTTCACTAGAGGCTTGTCTCTTGAAGGAAAATAATACGGTGGGTGAACAAATTAATGTCGAGCAATTGATAGAAAAGCGCATAGTTATGACGATATCCAAGGCAATGATTATGCATATAGGCATCACGTTCGTATCAAGTAGACCGAAACGATTCTGCATCTACTACTATTACTCCACACATCGACCGACTCCTGCCTGCATCTAGAGTATTAAGTTCATGAAGAACAGAGTAACGCATTAAGTAAGATGACATGATGTAGAGGGATAAACTCAAGCAATATGATGAAAACCCCATCTTTTTATCCTTGATGTCAACAATACAAATACGTGCCTCGCTACCCCTACTTTGTCACTGGGTGAGGACACCGCAAGATTGAACCGAAAACTAAGCACTTCTCCCATTGCAAGAATTACCAATCTAGTTGGCCAAACCAAACCAATAACTCGAAGAGACTTGCAAAGATATGAAATCATGCATATAAGATTTCAGAGAAGATTCAAATAATATTCATAGATAATCTGATCATAAACCCACAATTCATCGGATCTCGACAAACACACCGCAAAAGAGTATTACATCGGATATATCCCCATGAAGATCATGGAGAACATGGTATTGAAGAACATAGAGAGAGAAGAAGCCATCTAGCTACTAGCTATGGACCCGAAGGTCTGAGGTGATACTCACGCATCATCGGAAGGGCAATGTGGTTGATGTAGATGCCCTCCGTGATCGAACCCCCCTCCGGCAGATTACCGGAAAAGGCCCCAAGATGGGATCTCACGGGAACAGAGGCTTGTGGCGGCGGAAAAGTATTATCGTGGCTCGTTTTGGTATTGGGGGAATATTTCTGAATTTATAGGCGGAGAATTAGGGTTGGAGGTGCTACGGGGGGGCACAAGCCAGGGGGGCGCCCCCCCAGGGGCGCGCCCAGGTGGCTTGTGGCCCACCCGTAGGTCTTCCGGCCTCTTCTCCAAGCCTCCTGGTTTCCTTCTGGTCCAAGAAAAATCAGTGTAGAATTTTATTCCGTTTGGACTCCGTTTGATATTCCTTTTCTGCAATACTCAAAAACAAGGAAAAAACAGAAACTGGCACTGGGCACTAGGTTAATAGGTTAGTCCCAAAAATAATATAAAATAGCATATTAATGCATATAAAACATCCAAAACAGATAATATAATAGCATGGAACAATAAAAAATTATAGATACGTTGGAGACGTATCAGCATCCCCAAGCTTAATTCCTGCTCGTCCTCGAGTAGGTAAATGATAAAAACAGATTTTTTGATGTGGAATGCTAACTAACATATTTATCCATGTAATATTCTTTATTGTGGCATGAATGTTCAGATCCATAAGATTCAAAACAAAAGTTTAATGTTGACATAAAAACAATAATACTTCAAGCATACTAACAAAGCAATCGTGTCTTTTTCAAAATAACATGGCCAAAGAAAGTTATCCCTACAAAATCATAAGGTCTGGCTATGCTCCATCTTCCCCACACAAAGTATTTAAATCATGCACAACCCCGATGACAAGTTAAGTAATTGTTTCCAACTTTTTATGTTCTCAAACTTTTTCAACTTTCACGCAATACATGAGCGTGAGCCATGGATATAGCACTATAGGTGGAATAGAATATGGTGGAGGTTGTGAGGAAAAGGAGAAGATAGTCTCACATCAACTAGGCGTATGAACAGGCTATGGAGATGCCCATTAATAGATATCAATGTGAGTGAGTAGGGATTGCCATGCAACGGATGCACTAGAGCTATAAGTGTATGAAAGCTCAAAAAGAAACTAAGTGGGTGTGCATCCAACTCGCTTGCTCAAGAAGACCTAGGGCAATTTGAGGAAGCCCATCATTGTAATATACAAGCCAAGTTATATAATGAAAAATTCCCACTAGTATGTGAAAGTGACAAAATAGGAGACTCTCTATCATGAAGATCATGGTGCTACTTTGAAGCACAAGTGTGGAAAAAAAGATAGTAACATTGTCCCTTCTCTCTTTTCTCTCATTTTATTTATTTTTGGTGGGAATCTTTGGCCTTTTTTTATTTGGGCTTCATTGGCCTTTTTTATTATTTTTAAAGTCTGGAGTCTCATCCCAACTTGTGAGGGAATCATAGCTTCCATCATCCTTTCCTCACATGGGACAATGCTCTAATAATGATGATCATCACACTTTTATTTACTTACAACTCAAGAATTACAACTCGATACTTAGAACAAAATATGACTCTATATGAATGCCTCCGGCGGTGTACCGGGATGTGCAACGATCTAGCATAGCAAATGACATCAAAAAATGGACAAGCCATGAAAACATCATGCTAGCTATCTTACGATCATGCAAAGCAATATGAAAATGATGGTGCGTGTCATAATAAACGGAACGGTGGAAGTTGCATGGCAATATATCTCGAAATGGCTATGGAAATGCCATAATAGGTAGGTATGGTGGCTGTTTTGAGGAAGGGTATATGGTGGGTTTAATGCACCGGCGAAAGTTGCGCGGTACTAGAGAGGCTAGCAAAGGTGGAAGGGTGAGAGTGAGTATAATCCATGGACTCACATTAGTCATAAAGAACTCACATACTTATTGCAAAAGTCTATTAGTTATCGAAGCAAAGTATTAGACGCATGCTCCTAGGGGAGAGGTTGGTAGGAGTTAACCATCGCGCGCTCCCGACCCTCACACAAAGGATGACAATCAATAAACAAATCATGCTCCGACTTCATTACATAACGGTTCACCATACATGCATGCTACAGGAATCACAAACTTTTAACACAAGTATTTCTACCAATCCACAATTACTCACTAGCATGACTCTGATATCACCATCTTTATATCTCAAAACTATATGCAAGGAATCAAACTTCTCATAGTATTCAATGCACTTTATATGAAAGTTTTTATTATATCCCTCTTGGATGCCCATTATATTAGGACTAAATTCATAACCTAAACCAATTACCATGCTGTTTAAAGACTCTCAAAATAATATAAGTGAGGTATGAGAGTTCAATTATTTCTATAAAATAAAACACCACCGTGCTCTAAAAAGATATAAGTGAAGCACTAGAGCAAAATTGCCTAGATCAAAAGATATAAGTGAAGCACATAGAGTATTCTAATAAATTCACGATTCATGCGTGTCTCTCTAAAAATATGTGTGCAGCAAGGATGATTGTGGCAAACTAAAAAGCAAAGTCTCATATCATACAAGACGCTCCAAGCAAAACACATATCATGTGGTGAATAAAAATATAGCCTCAAGTAAATTTACCGATGGATTGAAGACGAAAGAGGGGATGCCTTCCGGGGCATCCCCAAGCTTACGCTCTTTGGTATCCTTGAATATTCCTTGGGGTGCCTTGGGCATCCCCAAGCTTAGGCTCTTGCCACTCCTTATTCCATAGTCCATCAAATCTTTACCTAAAACTTGAAAACTTCACAACACAAAACTCAACAGAAAACTCGTGAGATCCGTTAGTATAAGAAAAATAAATCACCACTTTAGATACTGTTGTGAACTCATTATTTATTTATATTGGTGTAATATCTACTGTATTCCAACTTCTCCATGGTTCATACCCCCCGATACAACCCATAGATACATCAAAATAAGCAAACAACACAAAGAAAACAGAATCTGTCAAAAACAGAACAGTCTGTAGCAATCTATAAAGTTCGAATACTTATGTAACTCCAAAAATTCTTAAACATTAGGAAAATCTGGGCAATTTTTATATCAATCTGGTGTAAAAATTTCAGACTCATTCGACGCTCTGGCGAATTTATAAAATTCCTGGACTGAGCGCAAACGTTTCTGTTTTTTAGCAAGATCAAATCAACAATCACCGTAGACCATCCCAAAGGTCTTACTTGACTCAAACACTAATTAAAACACTAAAACACAATTACTACAGAGGTAATAATGTGTAAATCACTCAATAACAGAAACTAAAAAACAAAAAACAAAAAATAAAATTGGGTTGCCTCCAACAAGCGCTATTGTTTAACGCCCCTAGCTAGGCATAACGCAATAGATCTAGGTATTGTCATCTTTGGTATGCAATCCATAAGTAGCTCTCATAATAGATTCATAAGGTAATTTTATTTTCTTTCTAGGAAAGTGTTCCATGCCTTTCCTTAACGGAAATTGGAATCTAATGTTTCCTTCTTTCATATCAATAATTGCACCGATCGTTCTAAGGAAAGGTCTACCAAGAATAATAGGACATGTAGGATTGCAATCTATATCAAGAACAATGAAATCTACGGGCACATAATTCCTATTTGCAACAATAAGAACATCATTAATCCTTCTCATAGGTTTCTTAATAGTGGAATCCGCTAGATGCAAATTTAAAGAGCAATCATCAAGTTCATGGAAACCTAGCACATCACATAAAGTTTTCGGAATCGTGGAAACGCTAGCACCCAAATCACACAAAGCATGGCACTCATAATCTTTAATTTTAATCTTAATAGTAGGTTCCCACTCATCATAAAACTTTCTAGGTATAGAAACTTCCAACTCAAGTTTTTCTTCAAAAGATTTCACAATAGCATCAACGATATGTTTAGTAAAAGCTTTATTTTGATTATAAGCATGCGAAGAATTCAACATGGATTGCAACAAGGAAATACAATCAATCAAAGAACAACTATCATAATTAAAGTCCTTGAAATCCAAAAGAGTGGGTTCATTGCTATTTAAAGTTTTGACCTCTTCAATCTCACTTTTATCAATTTTAGCATTAAGATCTATAAACTCCGAATCATTGGGACGACTTTTAACTAAAGTTGACTTATCTCGAGCCCCATCTTTATCAATATTTATATTAGAAAACAAAGATTCAATATGAGTCACATCAATCACTTTAAGATCTTCATCATTATTATCACGGGATAACACTTTTTCAAGCCATTCACGCTTAGCACGCATTCTAGCGGTTATTTCCTTACACTCATCAATAGAAGTTCTCATAGATTTTAAAGATTCATTAATATCACGCTTGGGTGGAGTAGATCTAATTTTCAAAGAATCAATCTCATGCGAAATTCTATCAACGTTCCTAGCCAAATCATCAATCCTGAGCAATTTTTCTTCAATCGTAGCATTGAAAACCTTTAGCGAACTAATAAATTCTTTAATATTATTCTCAAGATCAGCGGGCATATTATTATAATTTCCATCAGGATTGTTGTAGGAATTACCATAATTATTAGAGGAATTACTAGGAAACGGCCTAGGGTTGAAATTACCTTTATACGCATTATTACCAAAATTGTTCCTACCAACAAAATTCACATACATAGATTCATTATTATTTCCAATAAAAGAAGACAAAGGCATATCATTAGGATCAATAGTACCACTCTTACTAGCAAACAATTTCATTAATTCATCCATATTTTCACTCAAAGTATTTATTTCTTCAATAGCATGCACTTTTTTACTAGTAGGAGATCTTTCGGTATACCATTGAGAGTAATTTGCCATAATATTATCTAGGAGTTTAGTAGCTTCTCCTAATGAGATTACCATAAAAGTACCACCCGCGGCGGAATCTAAAAGATTTCTAGATGCAAAATTCAATCCCGCATAAAAAAATTGTATAATCATCCATAAACTCAAACCATGTGCGGGGCAATTTCTAATCATTAATTTCATCCTCTCCCACGATTGTGCAACATGCTCATGATCAAGTTGCTTAAAATTCATTATATCGTTCCTAAGGGAGATTATCTTAGCGGGCAGAAAGTACTTGGAAATAAAAGCATATTTACACTTATTCCATGAATCAATACTATTTTTAGGCAAAGATGAAAACCAAGTTTTAGCACGATCTCGTAGTGAGAACGGAAATAGCTTCAATTTAACAATATCATTATCCACATCTTTCTTCTTTTGCATATCACACAACTCAATGAAAGTATTTAGATGGGATGCGGCATCTTCACTAGGAAGGCCGGAAAATTGTTCTTTCATACCAAGATTCAGCAAAGCGGCATTAATTTCATAAGATTCCGCACTAGTGGCAGGATCAATCGGAGTACTAATAAAATCATTATTATTGGTATTGGAGAAGTCACACAACTTGGTATTCTCTTGAGTCATCGTGACAAAGCAAGCAATCTAGCACACAAGCGAACAAAAAGCAAACGAAAAGACGAACGGAAGAAGGGCGAATAAAAAGGCAAATCTTTTTGGTTTTTTCTAAAAATCGTTTTAGAAGTGGGGGAGAGGAAAACAAAAGGCAAATGGCAAATAATGTAAATGCAAGAGATGAGTTTGTGATGGGTACTTGGTAGGCTTGATGTAGATCTTTCCGACAACTACGCAAAAAATTGGCAAGTTGACGAGAGAGTTCTTGTGTTGTCTTGCTATGTATCCTCCCCGGCAACGGCGCCAGAAATCCTTCTTGCTACTTCCTGAGCTTGCGTTGGTTTTCCCTTGAAGAGGAAAGGGTGATGTAGCAAAGTAGATAAGTATTTCCCTCAATTGTTGAGAACCAAGGTATCAATCCAGTAGGAGGTACAAGCAAGGCCCCAATCTATGCACCTACACAAACAATCAAACACTTGCACCCAACGCTATAAAGGGGTTGTCAATCCCTTCACGGTTACTTGCAAGGATGAGATCTGATAGAGATAGATATAAAAGACTACTAAAAGTAAAACTAAATAAAAGTAAATAAAATTGCAGCAAGGTATTTTTGGTATTTTTGGTTTATAGATCTGAAAATATAATATGGAAAATAGACCCGGGGGCCATAGGTTTCACCAGAGGCTTCTCTCTTGAAGGAAAATAATACGGTGGGTGAACAAATTACTGTCGAGCAATTGATAGAAAAGTGCATAGTTATGACGATATCCAAGGAAATGATTATGCATATAGGCATCACGTCCATATCAAGTAGACCGAAACGATTCTGCATCTACTACTATTACTCCACACATCGACCGACTCCTGCCTGCATCTAGAGTATTAAGTTCATGAAGAACAGAGTAACGCATTAAGTAAGATGACATGATGTAGAGGAATAAACTCAAGCAATATGATGAAAACCCCATCTTTTTATCCTTGATGGAAACAATACAAATACGTGTCTCTCTACCCCTACTTTGTCACTGGGTGAGGACACCGCAAGATTGAACCCAAAACTAAGCACTTCTCCCATTGCAAGAATTACCAATCTAGTTGGCCAAACCAAACCAATAACTCGAAGAGACTTGCAAAGATATGAAATCATGCATATAAGAATTCAGAGAAGATTCAAATAATATTCATAGATAATCTAATCATAAACCCACAATTCATCGGATCTCGACAAACACACCGCAAAAGAGTATTACATCGGATAGATCCCCATGAAGATCATGGAGAACATGGTATTGAAGAACAAAGAGAGAGAAGAAGCCATCTAGCTACTAGCTATGGACACGAAGGTCTGAGGTGAACTACTCACGCATCATCGGAAGGGCAATGGTGTTGATGTAGATGCCCTCCGTGATCGAACCCCCCTCCGGCAGATTACCGGAAAAGGCCCCAAGATGGGATCTCACGGGAACAGAGGCTTGCGGCGGCGGAAAAGTATTATCGTGGCTCTTTTTTGGTATTGGGGGAATATTTCTGAATTTATAGGCGGAGAATTAGGGTTGGAGGAGCTACGAGGGGCCCACAAGCCAGGGGGCGCCCCCCCAGGGGCACGCCCAGGTGGCTTGTGGCCCACCCGTAGGTCTTCTGGCCTCTTCTCCAAGCCTCCTGGTTTCCTTCTGGTCCAAGAAAAATCAGCGTAGAATTTTATTCCGTTTGGACTCCGTTTGATATTCCTTTTCTGCAATACTCAAAAACAAGGAAAAAACAGAAACTGGCACTGGGCACTAGGTTAATAGGTTAGTCCCAAAAATAATATAAAATAGCATATTAATGCATATAAAACATCCAAAACAGATAATATAATAGCATGGAACAATCAAAAATTATAGATACGTTGGAGACGTATCATACCTCGTTCAGATATTTTATGCCCCAAGACAATACCTTCATTAACCATAAAGTGGCACTTCTCCCAATTCAAGACAAGATTAGTTTGTTCACATCTCTACAAAACTCGATCAAGGTTGCTTAAGCAATCATCAAAAGAAGTTCCGTAAACAAAAAAATCATCCATGAAAACCTCCACAATCTTTTCACAAAAATCATAGAATATAGCAGTCATACATCTTTGAAAGTTAGCAGGTGCATTGCATAAACCAAAAGGCATACGTCTATAAGCATAGGTTCCAAAAGGGCAAGTAAAGGTGGTTTTCTCTTGATCGGATTGTGACACAGGTATTTGAGAGAAACCAGAATATCCATCTAGGAAACAAAAGTGTGTGTGCTTAGATAGTCTCTCTAGCATTTGATCAATGAAAGTTAAAGGGTAATGATCTTTTCTAGTAGCTTTATTTAATTTTCTAAAATCAATTACCATTCTATAGCCAGGGACAACTCTTTGTGGAATGATTTCATTCTTATCATTAGGAACAACGGTAATACCTCCTTTCTTAGGGACACAATGAACGGGACTTCCCCATCTACTATCAGCTATGGGAGAGATTATACCTACTTCCAGAAGCTTTAATATTTCAGTTCTTACCACTTCTTTCATCTTAGGATTCAACCGCCGTTGGTGATCAACAACGGGTTTAGCATCTGGTTCCATATTGATCTTGTGCTGACATAGAGTGGGACTAATGCCCTTAAGATCATCAAGAGTATATCCAATAGCAGCCCAGTGCTTCCTTAGAACTTTCAATAATATTTCTTCTTCATGTTCTGAAAGGTTAGCACTAATAATAAAAGGATATATCTTTTTCTCATCAAGATAAGCATACTTCAAAGTGTCAGGCAATTGTTTCAATTCAAACACAGGATCACCTTTAGGTGGAGGAGGTCCTCCAAGAGTTTCAATAGGAAAATTGTGTTTCAAGAGAGGTTGTTATTCGAAGAAAATTTGATCTATTTCATTTCTTTCACGCATGTGCATATCATTTTCATGGTCGAGCAAATATTGTTCTAATGGATCAGTAGGAGGCACGGCAATAGAAGCAAGATCAATTATTTCATCTTCACTAGGTAACGCTTTATCACGAGGTTGTCTACTAAACTTGGAAAAATTAAACTCATGAGACACATTACCAAAACTGACATCGACAGTTTGTTTTTCACAATCTATCTTAGCATTGACGGTGCTCAAGAAAGGTCTACCAAAGATAATGGGACAAAATTCATCTTGTGGGGAACCAAGAACTAGAAAATTAGTAGTGTATTTTACTTTCCCACAGAAGACTTCAACATCTCTAACAATCCCAAGTGGTGTGATAGTATCTCTATTAGCAAGTTTAATAGTAACATCAATATCTTCCATTTCAGCAGGTGCTATTTCATTCCTAATTTCTTGGTATATGGTAAAAGGGATAGCACTCACACTAGAACCTAAATCACATAAACCATGGTAGCAATGATCTCCTATTTTAACTGAGACAAAGGGTGTCGTGGGAACGATTCCGACAGTACGAAGGGGGTAGGGTAAAGGAGCATGATCTACCGAGATGCATATGGGTGACACGGTATTTTAGCGAGTTCGGGCCTCTCACGGTGGAGATAACAACCCTACGTCTCGTGCTCCGGAGAGGCTTTGTTTTATCTGAGTATATATCCGGAGATTACAATGCGTGTGGGAGAGAGCGGAGAACGGATCTCCATGCCTGAGCCATGTCTAAGCCTAATGGTGAGAGAGATGAGAGAGCGGAGAAGAATGAGGGCCTCCCCTAGTCTAGTGGTGGGGGTGGCTTATATCGAGTGCGCCACCCCTTCACCTCCTATGTTACAAAGTGGGGCATTGATGCCGTAACGCCAGATGGTGCTTCGACTGCCTTCTCGACTATCGGTCTTCGCATATCCGAGTGAGCCACACGACCGAGTGGATTGTCTGTCGAGTGACTCATGCGTCATGGTGATTTCAGTCGAAGCCTTCTTTGTAATCTTGTAATCTTTAAGTTCTCCAATGTGGTGTCCTTAGGTAGGGTATGTAGGTCAGGCTTAAGACCCTACCCTAGGTACATATCCCCAACATTAGCCCCCGAATGGATCGGGGTTCGAGTGAAAAAGGGATCGATGCAGGTTCTGATAAGACACAAAAATTCCGAATGCATTTTAGGGCTTCACAGAAGTCTGCGTCGGTTGGAATCTTTGTCATTCACCCTGATCGATTCTGTCTTGATATGCGTTTTCTTCTGGTGCATACTTCCTTGTTTTCCCCTCGAGTAGAGCAGGTCTTAGTCGAGTGGTTTCTGGTCCAGTGAGGGCACGCTGAGTGCACCCACTGGGTGTAGTCCCCGAGACCGCTGTCGAATGGCGGTGACATCGGCAGGGGTCTTAGATTTCTTTTCATAGTCGCTTGTCACTCGACAGGCCGGACCTAGTCGAGTGATAGTAGGTCCAGTGGGGGCACGCTGAGTGCACCCACTGGGTGTAGTCCCCGAGACCGCCGTCGAGTGCTTGCATCGGCGGGGGTCTGATAGAGACAATGTTCGCATGTTTGCTTTCCAATCCTTTGCTTGGCTAAGTTTGTTTGGCTTCTGAGTGAGATGGATGCTCATTACTTGGAAGAATTTTGAACTTAGGCGAAAAACTGGTTCGCAACTAAGTTTCCGAGTGAAAGTGTTGCCTGTCACTCGGAACGGCCTTTAACTTAAGCGAGGTCTGACGCGCGGCTAAGTCCCCGAGTGAGAGGAGTGCTCGTCACTTGGGGGAGTTTTTAACTTAGACGAAGACTGGTTCGCAGCTAAGTTTCCGAGTGAATGGGATGCTACTCACTCGGCAGGGTTTTTAACTTAGGCGAAAACTTGTTCGCGGCTAAGCACCCGAGTAAGAGAAGCGCTCGTCACTCGGAAGAGTTTTCAACTTAGGCGATACGGAATCGCAGCTAAGCCCTCGAGTGTGGATGATGTCCTCACTCGAAATGGTTTTTAACTTATGTGATACGGAATCACAGCTAAGTCCCCGAGTGTGGATGATGTCCTCACTCGGAGTGGTTTTTAACTTAGGTGATACGGAATCACAGCTAAGCCCCCGAGTGTGGATGATGTCCTCACTCGGAGTGGTTTTTAACTTAGGCGATACGGAATCGCAGCTAAGCCCTCGAGTGTGGATGATGTCCTCACTCGGAGTGGTTTTTTAACTTAGGCAATACAGAATCGCAGCTAAGCCCCCGAGTGTGGAGGATGTCCGCACTCGGAGTAGTTTTTGACTTAGGCTAAGTCACATTCGCAGCTAAGCCCCTGAATGCGGAGGATGTCCGCACTCGGAGTAGTTTTTGACTTAGGCGATACGGAGTCGCAGCTAAGCTGAGCGATGGCGCGCGGGGCGGCCGAGTGATGAAGACGTGCCACACGGAGTGGCGATGCGCGGGGCATCCGAGTGAGGTAGACGAGTCCGGCTGAGTGGCGACGCGCGGGGCGGCCAAGTCATGTATGTCGAGGAGGCGTCCGACCCAGTGACGGCACGCAGGGCGGCCGTGTCCAGTACGTCATCGAGAGGGCGTCTGAACACGTGATGACGCGCGGGGCGACCGAGTCGAGAATGTCGTCGCGGAGGCATCCGAACAAGTGGAAACACACGAATGATCGTTGCGGCGACTGAGCCTGAGTAGCGACGAAGATGGCGCACAGATGCGTCGAGTGATCGTGTAACCTGTGTATGAAAAATAGCACAAGCCAACATAAAAATTTATCAAAGTAATTTGATCTTTGCTGAAATAATTTGTGAAAATAATACCCATAGACACCCACTGGGTGTGCCAGGTGCTTGTTGATTCGGAACCAGCAAGGGTCTAAAAGAGTGAAGGATCCGACTGTACTTGCACAAGTGAAGGATCCGACTGAACTCGTTTGAGTACTGGACCCAAAAGAAGCGGAAGTGAAGTGTTCCGACATAAAAATAAACAACCGAGCGCAGAGGTACACTCGGTGGCGTGACCTCCGAGTGAACGTCATGTACGACTTCCTCGACACTCGGTAATGCGGAAATAACTATTTAATTGAATGCAGCGTATGAAGAATGACTTAGCTGTCCGACGGCGCGTGGAGCGGCCGAGTGTCGAAGGAGCGTCCAGCTGAGTGACGGCGCGCAGAGCGACCGAGTGACGAAGGAGCATCCAGTTGAGTGACGGCGCGAGGAACGGCTGAGTGTCGAAGGAGCGTCCAGCTGAGTGACGGCGCGCGGAGCGACCGAGTGACGAAGGAGCGTCCAGTTGAGTGACGGCGCGCGGAGCGACCGGGTGATGAAGACGGGCCGCACGGAGTGGTGTTACGCGGGGCATCCGAGTGAAGTAGACGCGTCTGGCTGAGTGGCGACGCGCGGGGCGGCCAAGTGATGTAGACGCGTCGAGCACAGTGGCGATGCGCTGGGCATCCGAATGAGGTAGATACATCTCACTGAGTGGCGACGCACGGGGCGGTCAAGTAACGGCGCGCGGGGCGGCCTAGTCGAGAATGTTGTCGCGGAGACATCCGGCCAAGTGACGGCATGCGGGGCGTCCGAGCCCAGCGTGTCGTAGAGAATGGCGCATAGAGGCGTCCAGGTAACCTGTGTATGAAAAATAACACAAGCTAACACAAAAAATTCTCGAAGTAATTTGATGTTTGTTGAAATGATTCGTGTAAATTCCACCCATAGACACCCGCTGGTGTGCCAGGTGCTTGCTGGTCCGAAATCAGCAAGAGTCTAAAGAGTGAAGTATCCGAGTGAACTTGTGAAAGTGAAGGATCCGACATGAAGATAAAGAACCGAGCGCAGGGGTACACCCGGTGGCGTGGCCTCCGAGTGAACATCATGTGCGACTTACTTGACACTCGGTAATGCATAAATAATTAACTAATTGAATGCAGCCTGTGAAGAATGACTTAGCTGTCTGACGACGCGCGGGGCGGTCGAGCGAAGTAGACACGTCCGGCTGAGTAGCGATGCACGGGGCGGCCAAGTGACGAAGACGCATCCCGCCGAGAGATGACGGCGCGTCTCATCGAGTGGCGATGCGTGGAGCTGCCGAGTGACGACGGAGCGTGCAGCAGAGTGACGGTCGGGCGGGGCGGTCGAGTGACGATGGAGCGCCTCGCCGAGTGGCGATGCGCGGAGCTGCCGAGTGATGACGACGCGTCCAGTAGAGTGACGGCGCGCGGGGCGGTCGAGTGACGATGGAGCGTCTCGCCGAGTGGCGATGCGCGGAGCTGCCGAGTGACGACGGAGCGTCCAGTAGAGTGACGGCGTGCGGGGCGGTCGAATGACGATGGAGCGTCTCGCCGAGTGGCGATGCGCGGAACTGCCGAGTGACGACGGAGCGTCCAGTAGAGTGACGGCGTGCGGGGCGGTCGAATGACGATGGAGCGTCTCGCCGAGTGGCGATGCGCGGAACTACCAAGTGATGACGACGCGTCCAGTAGAGTGACGGCGCGCGGGGCGGTCGAGTGACGATGGAGCGTCTCGCCGAGTGGCGATGCGCGGAACTGCCGAGTGATGACGACGCGTCCAGTAGAGTGACGGTGCGCGGGGCGGCCGAGTGACGATGGAGCGTCCGGCTAAGTGGCGATGCGCGGAGCTACCGAGTGATGACGACGCGTCCAGTAGAGTGACGACGCGCGGGGCGGCCGAGTGACGATGGAGCGTCCGGCTGAGTGACGGCACGCGGGGCGGCCGAGTGATGACGACGCGTCCAGTAGAGTGACGGCGCACGGGGCGGCCGAGTGACGATGGAGCGTCCAGCTGAGTGGCGATGCGCGGAGCTGCCGAGTAACGAAGACGTGTCTCGCCTAGTGACGATGTGCGGGGCTGCCGAGTGATGAAGACACGTTCGGCTGGACGACGGCGCGCGGGGCGGACGAGTGACGAAGACGCGTTCAACGGAGTGACGGCGCGCAGGACGGCCAACAAATGATGACGCGCAGACAAGTTGACGAAGGCGTGTCCGAGTGATCCGATCATGTCCGAGTTAACGCCGGTGAGAGCAGCCGTCGTGCACGCGAGATGTGGCCATCCTCTGAATTCCGGTCACGGCGGGCCTGTGTCTCCCGTGGCGTGAGATACTGCAGTGCATCTGATGTCAAGGTGAGAAGAGGTCTCGGGTGTTCGCGCCAAGTCGAGCAGTCGGCGCCGGAGGGAGGAGTTGCCGAGTGCCTGCGCCACGCTGGGCAGTCGAAGCGTTATTGCGCACTAGGGCGTTGTCCGTCCCGTCTTCGGCGCCGCGGCAAGGAGTCGGACTACCGGTCCGAGTTACCAGGAAGTGAGCGTTTTCCAACCACTCGACCAAGGGATGGATCCCGCGAGTCACCCTGCCAGTACGCAAGATGTATTTTTGGAGGGATCAAAACGCCCCAATGCATTGATGGAGGAGTTGCTCACGTCCAACGCACGACCTGCATGCAAGAGACATGAATTAGTGGTAATTAAGCAAGAGTTAAGACCGGTCCTGCATGTTATGGACGTTTCCCATTTTTCATGGCGCATTCACTGCATGCTGTTTATTTCTGCGTTGTGGGTCTTGCCGGACTCGATCTTGCGGCGTCGAACTCGCCGGGGACGGGGCCGTCGAGGACACCGGAGAACAGCTCGGGAGCTTGATATGGACGCTGCCGACGTCGCGGTCGGGCTTCGGCTGCCGGAGCAGCATGTCGACGGACGCGACGACATCGGCGGGCACGACTAACAGCTCGAGGTCGGGCTGTGGCCGCCGGAGCAGCATGCCGGCGGACACGACGGCGCCGGCGGGCTCGACTGATAGCTCGAGGGCGTGCTCGGCACGGAGCAGCACTTCAACGGGCACGACGCCGTCGGCGGGCACGATGAACAGCTCGAGGACGTGCTCGGTGCGAGCAGCACGCCGGCGGGCACGATGAACCCGACCATGGCATTCCAGGTCGGGATGTGGTCGCCGGAGTCGTCCGCGTTGAGGCCGGAGACGATCACAGGCGAACGACGTCAACGCCGGTGCGTGGAAGCGTGGCGTCGGCGCCGTAGGAGTCGGAGACGACGGGCGGACCGCACCGACGTTCCTACATGAGTAAAAGATCAACTCATTGTTAGGTAATTATTGTAAATAGACTAGATAGAATGGATACTTCCCTGATCTTTTTGTTTATGCGAATGGTGCGATGACCAAAACTCCAGCAGCAAATTTCTCTGGCGATGGTCGTTGATCCGCTGCCGAAAATTGAAAAAAAAACCATTTGCACCATGGCTCCATAGACGTCATGCCCCACGGTGGGCGCTAACTGTTGTGGGAACGATTCTGACAGTACGAAGGGGTAGGGTAAAGGAGCATGATCTACCGAGATGCATATGGGTGACACGGTATTTTAGCGAGTTCGGGCCTCTCACGATGGAGATAACAACCCTACGTCTCGTGCTCCGGAGAGGCTTTGTTTTATCTGAGTATATATCCGGAGATTACAATGCGTGTGGGAGAGAGCGGAGAACGGATCTCCATGCCTGAGCCATGTCTAAGCCTAATGGTGAGAGAGATGAGAGAGCGGAGAAGAATGAGGGCCTCCCCTAGTCTAGTGGTGGGGGTGGCTTATATAGAGTGCGCCACCCCTTCACCTCCTATGTTACAAAGTGGGGCATTGATGCCGTAACGCCAGATGGTGCTTCGACTGCCTTCTCGACTGTCGGTCTTCGCATATCCGAGTGAGCCACACGACCGAGTGGATTGTCTGTCGAGTGACTCATGCGTCATGGTGATTTCAGTCGAAGCCTTCTTTGTAATCTTGTAATCTTTAAGTTCTCCAATGTGGTGTCCTTAGGTAGGGTATGTAGGTCAGGCTTAAGACCCTACCCTAGGTACATATCCCCAACATTAGCCCCCGAATGGATCGGGGTTCGAGTGAAAAAGGGATCGATGCAGGTTCTGATAAGACACAAAAATTCCGAATGCATTTTAGGGCTTCACAGAAGTCTGCGTCGGTTGAAATCTTTGTCATTCACCCTGATCGATTCTGTCTTGATATGCGTTTTCTTCTGGTGCATACTTCCTTGTTTTCCCCTCGAGTAGAGCAGGTCTTAGTCGAGTGGTTTCTGGTCCAGTGGGGGCACGCTGAGTGCACCCACTGGGTGTAGTCCCCGAGACCGCTGTCGAATGGCGGTGACATCGGCAGGGGTCTTAGATTTGTTTTCATAGTCGCTTGTCACTTGACCGGCCGGACCTGGTCGAGTGATAGTAGGTCCAGTGGGGGCACGCTGAGTGCACCCACTGGGTGTAGTCCCCGAGACCGCCGTCGAGTGCTTGCATCGGCGGGGGTCTGATAGAGACAATGTTCGCATGTTTGCTTTCCAATCCTTTGCTTGGCTAAGTTTGTTTGGTTTCTGAGTGAGATGGATGCTCATTACTCGGAAGAATTTTGAACTTAGGCGAAAAACTGGTTCGCAACTAAGTTTCCGAGTGAAAGTGTTGCCTGTCACTCGGAACGGCCTTTAACTTAAGCAAGGTCTGACGCGCGGCTAAGTCCCCCAGTGAGAGGAGTGCTCGTCACTTGGGGGAGTTTTTAACTTAGACGAAGACTGGTTCGCAGCTAAGTTTCCGAGTAAATGGGATGCTATTCACTCGGCAAGGTTTTTAACTTAGGCGAAAACTTGTTCGCGGCTAAGCACCCGAGTAAGAGAAGCGCTCGTCACTCGGAAGAGTTTTCAACTTAGGCCATACGGAATCGCAGCTAAGCCCTCGAGTGTGGATGATGTCCTCACTCGAAATGGTTTTTCACTTAGGTGATACGGAATCACAGCTAAGTCCCCGAGTGTGGATGATGTCCTCACTCGGAGTGGTTTTTAACTTAGGTGATACGGAATCACAGCTAAGCCCCCGAGTGTGGATGATGTCCTCACTCGGAGTGGTTTTTAACTTAGGCGACACGGTATTTTAGCGAGTTCGGGCCTCTCGCGGTGGAGATAACAACCCTACGTCTCGTGCTCCGGAGAGGCTTTGTTTTATCTGAGTATATATCCGGAGATTACAATGCGTGTGGGAGAGAGCGGAGAACGGATCTCCATGCCTGAGCCATGTCTAAGCCTAATGGTGAGAGAGATGAGAGAGCGGAGAAGAATGAGGGCCTCCCCTAGTCTAGTGGTGGGGGGTGGCTTATATAGAGTGCGCCACCCCTTCACCTCCTATGTTACAAAGTGGGGCATTGATGCCGTAACGCCAGATGGTGCTTCGACTGCCTTGTCGACTGTCGGTCTTCGCATATCCGAATGAGCCACACGACCGAGTGGATTGTCTGTCGCGTGACTCATGCGTCATGGTGATTTCAGTCGGAGCCTTCTTTGTAATCTTGTAATCTTTAAGTTCTCCAATGTGGTGTCCTTAGGTAGGGTATGTAGGTCAGGCTTAAGACCCTACCCTAGGTACATATCCCCAACAACGGGCAAGCCTTCTATAGGTCTATGTTTATCTTTCTTATCAGGTTTAGCAATTCTAGCAACTTCATCACAAAGGTAAATGACATGCCCATCAATATTTTCTTCCAAGAGATCTTTAACCATAACAACACTAGGTTCTACTTTAATTTGCTCAGGGGGTTTAGGTGCTCTTATATTACTCTTACGAACCACGGTTGATACCTTAGCATGTTCCTTTATCCTAACAGGGAAAGGTGTCTTTTCAATATAAGCAGTAGGCACAACTGGATCAACATTGTAAAGGATGGTTTCTTCTTTAGCTATGACCGGTTCGTTAATTTCTTCTTTAATAGGGGTATGATATTTAAACCACTTCTCCTTAGGGAGATCAACGTGAGTAGCAAATGCTTCGCAGAAAGAGGCTACTATCTCAGAGTCAAGTCCATATTTAGTGCTAAACTTATGAAAAGTATCGGTACTCATAAAAGATTTAACACAATCAAATTCAAGCTTTATACCTGACTCATTACTTTCGTTGAGTTCCCAATCTTCAGAGTTGCGTTTAATTCTTTCCAAGAGATCCCACTTGAAATCAATAGTCTTCTTCATATAAGAACCAGCACAAGAACTATCGAACATGGATTGATCATTATGAGAAAGCCGAGCATAAAAATTCTGAATGATAACTTCTCTCGGAATGTCATGATTGGGGCATGAATATAACATTGACTTAAGCCTCCCCCAATCTAGAGCGATACTTTCTCCTTCACGAGGCCAAAAATTATATATATACTTCCAATCACGATGAACTAGATGCATAGGATAAAACTTTTGATGGAATTTCAATTGTAAGCGATTCCAATTCCAAGATCCAAGATCATCACATAGCCTATACCATATCAATGCTTTTCCCTCCAAAGATAAAGGGAAAACCTTCTTCTTAACTTCATCTTCGGGTAAACCTGCAAGCTTAAATAATCCACATATTTCGTTCACATATAAGAAATGCATATCAGGATGTTCAGTTCCATCTCCTGCATAAGGTTTAGCAAGCAAGTGTTCTACCATACCCGAAGGAATTTCAAAAGCAACATTTTCAGTAGGTGCTATAGGTTGAGGGCTAACTAATTGTGGTTCCGATCGAGGTGAAGATACCCCGAACAAACCCCTCAAAGGATTGTTCTCCATAGTAGCAAGTAGCAATAAATTTCAGCATGTAGTATAAGTTTTTCCTTACCGATTTCCACTTACCAAGAGCACTTCACTCCCCGGCAACGGCGCCAGAAAAGAGTCTTGATGACCCACAAGTATAGGGGATCAATCATAGTCCTTTCGATAAGTAAGAGTGTCGAACCCAACGAGGAGCAGAAGGAAATGACAAGCGGTTTTCAGCAAGGTATTCTCTGCAAGCACTGAAATTGTAGGTAACAGATAGTTTGATAGCAAGGTAATTTGTAACGAGCAAGTAACGGTAACGGTAAACAAGGTGCAGCAAGGTAGCCAATCCTTTTGAGGCAAAGGACAGGCCAGAACAGTTGCTAGTAATAGGCAAAATGTTCTTGAGGGTGCACGGGAATTTCATCTAGTCACTTATCATGTTGGTTTGATTCGTGTTCGCTACTTTGATAATTTGATATGTGGGTGGACCGGTGCTAAGGTGCTGTTCTTACTTGAACTAACAACCTACTTATGATTAACCCCCTCGCAAGCATCCGCAACTACGAGAAAAGTATTAAGACAAAGTCTAACCATAGCCTTAAACATGTGGATCCGAATCAGCCCCTTACGAAGTAGCTCATAAACTAGGGTTTAAACTTCTGTCACTCTAGCAACCCATCATCTAATAACTACTCCACAATGCATTCCCTTAGGCCCATGGATGGTGAAGTGTCATGTAGTCAACGTTCACATGACACCACTATGGGAATCACAACATACATATCATCAAAATATCGAACACATATCAAATTCACATGATTACTCGCAACATGACTTCTCCCGTGACCTCAAGAACAAAGGTAACTACTCAGAAATAATAATCATGCTCAAGATCAGAGGAGTATTAAATAGCATAATAGATCTGAACATATAATCTTCCACCAAATAAACCATATAGTAATCAACTACGCAAGGTAATCAACACTACTAGTCACCCACAGGTACCAATTTGAGGTTCCGGTACAAAGACTGAACACAAGAGATGAACTAGGGTTTGAGAGGAGATGGTGATGTTGAAGATGTTGATGAAGATTGGCCTCCCAAAGATGAGAGGAGTGTTGGTGACGACGATAGCTTCGATTTCCCCCTTCGGGAGGGAAGTTCCCCCGGCAGAATCGCTCCGCCGGAGGGCAAAAGTGCTCCTGCCCAAGTTCTGCCTCGAGGCGGTGGCGCTTCGTCCCGAAAGTCTTCCTCCTAATTTTTTTAGGTTTTTTGGGAATTTATACCAGAAGATGGGCTCCGGAGGTGGGCCTGGTTGAGCACCACCCACCAGGCCACGCCAGGGGGTGCCTGGCGCGCCCTGGTGGGTGCTCCTCACCAGGTGGCCCCCCTCCAGTAGATTTTTCCTCCAGTATTTTTTATTAATTCCAAAAATAATCTCTATAAAGTTTCAGCTTCATTGGAGTTGTGCAGAATAGGTATCTCTGACGTGCTTTTCTTGGGTCCAGAATTCCAGCTGCCGGTATTCTCCATCTTTGTGTAAACCTTGCATATTATGAGAGAAAAGGCATTAGAATCACTCCCCAAAGCATTATTATTCAACAAAACAAAGTAAATAATAGTAGGAAATCATGATGCAAAATGGACGTATCAGGGCTCCACCCATAAGGGTCCACGAAGTAGCAACCTTGACTATTCCATAACGGCTTCCGTCCACGAAGGACTAGCCTCACTATGGGTAGATATTCACGAAGTAGGCGATCTCCTTGCCCTTACAAACTTCTTGGTTCAACTCCACAACACGAAGTAGGAGGCTCCCAAGCAACACCTAACTAATCTAGGAGGCACCACCCTCCAAAAGGTAATAGGCTTGATAGTGATGATAAACTCCTTGCTCTTGTGCTTCAAGATGATAGACTCCTCAACACTCAATCACTCTCTCACAGATTTGGCTTGGTAGAAGGGATTGATTGGGTGGAAAGAAACTTGGGGAGGCTAGAAATCAAGATCCATATGGTTGGAGTGGATGATCTTGATCTCAACACAAGGGGAGGTGGTTCTCTCTCAAAAATTTGGATATGGCAAGTGGAGTTCTGTTCTGAGTGCTTCTCTTGCGAGTGGGATGTGGTGGAGGGGTATATATAGGCATCTCCAAACATCCAACCGTTACAACATTATTGGCCATCTCGGTGAAACCGAAGCAAAACTCGGTTCTACCGATATGTCAAAAATGGGGCAACTTTCGGAATCTCGGTGAGACCGATATGGAACTCTCGGTGGTACCGAAACCAGTGGCCGAGGGCAGTATCCAAAACTCGGTGAAACCGAAGCATAAACTCAGAAATTCCGATTTTATGAATTGGGTCACCAGAAGGTTGGTCACTGAAACTCAGTTGCATCGATGCAGTCTTGGTTGTACCGAAGACCTAGGGTTTGGCTAGGGTTCTGTCTTGGGTAGAAAATCGGTAGAGCCGGATGGAAACTTGGTGGCACCGATTTTGTGAAGTTGGGTTTAGACAGAGTATTTTGTGGGAGAGCTTGTGGGTGTTTTTGGTGGCTAGCACTTGTGCACGTGGAGCAATTTGTTCACCAACAATACCTTACCCCCTTTTAATAGTATTGGCTTTCCTATGGACTCAAAGTGATTTCTCACAAAGTAAAAAGAGAGTCTTCTAGCTTGAATCTTTGCCAATCCATTCCTTGCATCTTGGGGTATCTCCTCACAAGTTACAGCCATCCCATCATTGGACTATTCCTGAAATATACTTGGTGGAAACATGAGTCCAATGACATATATGTTGTTATTAATTGCCAAAACCACCAAGGGAGCAAATGTGCTTTCAATCTCCCCCTTTTTGGTAATTGATGACAACATATAGATGAAAGCTTCAACATATGATATAATCAATGAATAGAGTCATCGCTTTGAGAAGTATGTGATAAGCAAGAGCTCCCCCCTAAATTTGTGCACTATTTTGAATTTGCGTTTGAATGCAAATGCACAATCGATTAGGTTCATGTGGCACTCTTCCATGTCACATACAGCTTGGTGGTGTGCGAGAATAATATGCATGAATAACATAGCACAACACATCAAGCAAGAAGTGAATGATCATCTCATAAGCATCTCAAAAGATAAGACGTAGTAGCAACACATAAGAAGTGCATGATCAAACACCAACAAGTTTAACACAAACGAATCAACCAAAAGATTTTAAAGTTTTGGAGAGCGATAAAAAGCAACACACTCTCTCTCTCTCTCTCTCTCGAAGCCCTATTGATCTATACAACTTCTCCCCCTTTGGCAACAAGTTACCAAAAAGTTCAAAGGTATAGGACTAATCCTCTCTCGGGGGATGATCTCCTCCGGTTGTTGATGTAGGATTCGAGAGAAACGCATCCGCGAAGACTTCTGCCGATGTCATGGAAGGGGTTGGAGTAGACACTGGAGGTGCTGAGGGACCTGGTGGGACTGAAGGAGCTGAGCAGGAGCTGATGTAGATGGTCTCATCTCTGAAGCTGGCACTGACATAGATCTGGCTTGTGTATTGAATTGAGTGTTGGGCCTGAGAGGTTGACTGTCATCATCATCATCATCATCCTCTGAGGTGTGGGGAAGGGGTACTGAGTCCACCTCCTTCTTGAGCTCATCAACTGTCTTTGTCAGCCCATCCACCTTGTTGGTCAAAGAATGAAACTTGTCTTCGACAATCCTTTCCAAGCTCTTTTGGTTCTTGAGAATCTATGTGATGTCATTTTGCATGCCTTGGATAGAGCTAAGAATGAGATCCATCTGCTCATTCCTTGTCCTTGGCACTGGAGCACTAGTGGATCTGGCTGCCTCAGCTGCTGCCTGTGCAGTAGATGAAGTGGGATGATCTGGGTTCATCACCACAACATTATCCTGAAACTCAGGCTGGAGAGGCATGTGGGGTCTATCAAGAGCATATGCATTCTTTTCAAGCTTGGAGTTGATAAGCATCTGAATGTATGGAGCATATCCACATGACCTCTTTTGGTCAGCAGCTGTCCTCTTCACAATCTCTACAATCAAATCCATGACCCTGAATCTGGTGTGAAGGTTAATGTGATGTCGCATGTTGATGGAGAATCCTCTGATCATCTTCTCATTTCCTGACTTAGGCATCAAAGTGTACCTCAAAATGGTATTGGTGGTTGGCAAGCCTGCCTGCAGATAGTACACTGAGCCAAGCTTATGTGAATGCACATAGTCAGCAGGGATCTCCTTGTACATATTAGCCATGGAATTATGACTCATCTTGGCCTTTGAGTACACATCCAAGTCATCATCCTATACTTGTGGAGCTCCTAAGATGGTAGCCCACTCTTCCACTGAAGATTCATATCTGGTGCCCTCATTCATCCACACTATCCTGCCATCTGGATAAAAGTGTGCAGTGGAATAGAACTTCATAATCATCTCATCATTCCAGGGGGTCATCTCCCTACCAACAAAAGCATCAATACCAACAGCCTTGAAGTTATCTTGCACATGGGGAAAGTAGTCCTCATTTTCCTTAATGTAGCCCTACTCTACATATCTCATGTCACTGAAAGCTGGGCTCTTATCAAGCAGAACAGTCTCATAGAAATCCTGCTGCTCCTTGGTGTGGAATCTATAGTCAATAGCAGTCTTTCTCCTCTGAGAATAAGGATCTATAGCTCTCCATTCTCTCAGCCCTGAGTCCTTCCTCTTCTTCATATCCTTAGCAAGTGGATAGTTGTCATTGTGTTGTGGGAGGTGAGGTCTAAGCTTCCTCAAAACTGTCATTTCCTCATCTTCAACAGCAGCTCTGGAGGAGGATCCCTTCTTCTTGGCTGCAGCTGGAACATCCTTAGTAGTCCTCTTGGACTTAGGAGCTGTGGTCTTCTTAGGAGGAGGAGCTGCCTTGCTTTTGGAAGGGGCCTGAGAAGACATGGCATCAGCAAGCAGCTTCTTCTTCTTCTTAGGAGGAGCCTAGGCAGCTGGCTCTTCCTCTCCCTCAGCATCTGCTGGATCTTCATACATGGAAGTTGGTCTTCCAACAACATGTACTATCCTCTTCCTGCTTCTCTTCTTCTCAGCTGGCTTCTTGGGCATAGAGCTTCTAGCTGGCTCTATTGACATGGAAGCCCTAGCACTCTCTGGTGCTTTCATAGCCTCTGTGCTGGCATACTCCTTCCTGTCAGGTCTTCTAGAAGAGGTTGCCTCAGATGCAAACTTCTTGGCAGCTTTTTCTGCTTTGTCCTGCCTTTGCTTGGCAAGGACCTCCTCTGGCACAAAATTAGAGTCCTCTTCATCTGAGTTTAACTTTCTCCTGGCTCTAGTTGCAGCCTTGGGCAAACCATAGGAGCTAGGTGTGCCTGGATCTTCTGAAGAAGGTGAGCTGGCCTCATGACTAGTGTCTGGACCTGCATCAATGCTAAGCTCTCTGGAGTCATTCTGACTGTCACCTGAAGCTGACATACTGACCCTGTGAATGGAGTATAGCAGAGCAGGAAAGTTGAGTATCACAAAAACACAGACATTTGTCAAAAACCAAACTCAGAAACTAAGGGTATGAACTACTGCAAGATAAATTTCGGTAGCACTGGGTTTATGTTTTTGGAGTCACCGAGACTGACCACTGCCTTAACAGAAACTTGGTAGCCAAATTCGGTGTGACTGAAAAGGACTACTCGGTCTCTCCGAAGTGGTTCTCATCAACCCTAAAATGCAGAATCGGTGGAACCGATTCTTCCAACTCGGTGTCACCGAGATGTATATTGCGGGAGTTCAGATCCAAAATTCCATTGTTTTCTATTATATGGATTGTTTTTATGGGATAGGAAGATTGCTCATGGTGGAACATAGACAAAATCATCCAAATGCATTAGAATCGGACAGGGAACGCATGAGGAAATCGGAGCCATACCCTAACTAGGCGGTGGTTCGACCACGGCGGCGACGGCGGTGAAGATTTCCGTCGGCGGCGTGAATCCCAACGGCGAGTGCACTCGGGGAGACAAAGGCAACGACCAATGGGTATGGTTTCGGCAACTTAGGGTTGAGGACTTGGCGTTTAAAGATTGAATTTCAAAACGTCGGGTCCGCCGGCTTAAGTACCCTTTATTGTCGGTGTCACCGATACTAAAATTTTGGTGTCACCGGGTTCCTCTACTGTCAGTTGACAAGGAAACTCGGTGCAACCGAGATTATGGTATCGGTGGTACTGAGGTGCAAAATCAGATCAACCCTAGGCATTCGGTGGAACTGAGATTTTCTTGTTGGTCACACCGAGTTGGACTATAGGGAGGTTTTGGAGGTTAGCCTTGACGAAACGGTACTCTGAGTGCTCCTCACACAAAGGGTTCGTCAAGTGCTTGTTCAAGTTTTTGTGATATAGCATGAATAGAACTTGAGGTGAGAAAGCATAGATAGCTAGAGGGGGGGTCCTAGGCATTCTTGTATATCCAATTGAAGAAGGAAAACAAAAACCAAATAGCTACAATTTGATATCCTCGAATGAGTAAAGATATGCAGACCAACATGCTCACACAATAAGATATCAAATGAAATCATGGCAAACATGCACAAACATTCTAGCATCTATCAAGCACTTTGGCGATGACGTAGTCATCTATATATGAGTATTTGACTTAGGAGCCAAGTAAGAATACTTGATCATAGGTCATACTCATCGTTTAAGCACAAGTGGGATTACCACTTTTACATAAAGCTTGTTAATGTTGTCACATTCCAAGAGATACTTTGACTCAAGTCTTAGAGTAAAGCTCCCCCTTGATGTGACATCCCCCCTAAGAGGGATAAACTAACCTTGGGTTTTGTCATAGAAGACTTCATGTGGGTGATGTAGTGGTGGTTGCTCATAGTTGATGAAGATCATCTTGAGTTGGGAGCAATCCATTTTGTTTCTTACTCTCCTGACCTACATGGGTTAGTCCCAAACACAAGAGACAAACACAAGGATATCTACGGACATGGAGTGCAAAGCATACATGATGATGTCCATTGATTCATTAATTACCTTGTCCCTTGCTTACCTTTGAGGGAATGTGTGACTCATTGAACTACTGCATAATGTTGATGTTGATTGCAACTAGTTCTTGCCAATAATGAATATGAGTGAATTTCATTGGTGGAGTCACCCCTCAAGAACCTCTTTAGTTCTTCTTCTTAGGGACCCACATCAAGTTGATGGGGATCCTCGGTGTTGAAGTGGCAGTTGTAGAAGTTGAGCTTGTAGAAGCCTTGGGAACCCACTTGACCAAAGCTTGGGATACATCTTCATATGAGTCAATCTCCTCTTGAAGCTTGTCCTTGAGCTTGTGATCTTGTGGTGGAAGGTCATGTAGGGGAACGCGACAGAAAACAAAAAAATTCGGTACAGCAAGCACGCCCAGGACCACTATGGAGACTGCATACAAGGTTTGATCTTATCCGTACCGACTCGAAGCGCAGCGGAAGAAGAGTTGGTGGAGATCGTTGGTGCAGATCCCCGCAGCTAGCATTTACAACCTCCCAACCGCGAGGATGTACTCCCACGTCGGACAGCCATTCGGGAGGCGGTCGGACAGTCCCTCGGACAATGTCATGGACAGCCCTTCGGGAGGACCCTCGAAACTCAAACGGAAACTCGGACAGCCCTTCGGGATGACACTCGAACAGCCCCTCGGGCAAAAGATCGAAACTACGACCTCTCTACGGGTTGCACACATACGGTGTCAGCAATTCGGCAGGGCTTCGTCATCCAGAACTAGTTCCTACCGAAACCCAGACATCCTTTCGGCTCTACGAAACTATTTCGCTGGGAGGGAGAGAGAAGCCAGACAAGTCTATGGCATGTGTATGAGAGCAAGGATGAGTGTGGAGAGTGCCTCTCCACCTCTATTTGTAGGAAAACCCAAGGGTTAAGGGGGCACATGAAAAACCCAAAATGCCCACACTTTATGTCACACATAAAGGTCATAAAGGGCATAAAGGGATGACAAGTGGAGCTCCATGGAGGAGCTGCACCATTGAATGTCCCAACTTCATGGGCCCCCCCCCAAAGGGGGTTCCTTGATCCCCAAGTCCTTCTAGAAGCCTTTTGGGGAAAGCCCTAAAAGGTGGCTTTCCATAAAGTAACCCAAAAGACACTTTCACTATTCACGCAGACATTTTTCTGCGTCCGATAAATCCCAAATAATTTATGTGTGCCTAGAACAATTCCAGTACCCACTAAAACAATTTTGAACGCATTCCGAAACAATTCTGGAACAATGTTTTTCTTCAGCGAAAAGCTACTACAGCGGTTCTGGCTGCTCCGGAACATTTCCGGTTTTTATCCCGGAAAATTCCCAGAAATTTCCAGAATAAAACTGGTACCCTCCAAGAATTATCAGGCATGTGCCGAAACCATTTTGACTTAATGGTATACCCTGAAACAACTTTTCGGTTTTACCGAAACTATTCCGGTGTTCTCTCTCCGGAACCTTTCCGTTGACTCCAAAACTTTTTCGGTGAATTTCTCTCAGACTCCCTGTCTAGTATTCAGCAGATAGATGACCCTTAAGCATGTGACCCTATAGGTTCGGTGAAGTATAGACATGACCGGAACACTTTCCGATCAATGATCAACATCGGAGCCGTGGACACCCATATTGACCCCTATACCGACACAAATGAATATTCGAGTGAACCTCCAGTTGCCGTGTGCTATTCCTGTTGCCTCACGATATATTACAAACACCCGAGGTGAGATTTACTTGCATCCCCGTGGATCAACAACTTGTCCACTATGCTAGTTACCTCGTTACCGGTTTTGTTCTCTTTTCTCGTTTCCGTGTTCCGGCATCCCTGTGATCAAATCACATTGTGTCTGGCCAGACGATGATGGATACCGTAACACCGAGAGGGCCTGAGAATATCTGTCCATCGTCGGAGGAGCAAATCCCAATCTTGAGCTATCTCGTTACTTGCCATAGTTTTCCGTGAACCCGTAAGCCGCCGTAATAGCCACCCAGTTACGGATCACGTTTAACAAACCCCAAAGTTCACGAAGCAAGCACAAAGGAACTCGATACTCTCATGGTCTAAGGAATTATGCAAACATTAACTATCTCTGTGATATTAACCTTGAACTTGTGACAAATGTGTCTCATAGCATAACACCAATTTGGGTCGATTCAACACAAGTGTTCTACCAACATTGTGCCCTCAAAATTGCCGGCATAGCCATGCCCATGATCAGGAAAACAGGATCATCATGCAATACTTGAGCCAGTCTTAGAGGCAAGACTAGGAATACAATTTACCATTTATTATACCACATGTGCACATGAGTTTCCCTCCAAGCCTCGTGGTTATTGTAGACTTGAGAATCATTGCAGCTATAGCATGGAACATAAACATTCATTACTAACTTGGAGATACAAAATAACTGTTATTACTACCTCTAAGGCAAATCTCCTATAGACTCCCACTTACACTAGAGTCATAATCCAGTTACATGGCTTCCCTAACACCAATGGCTACCCGGTGCTGCTTATGCTTTGCTCATGGTAGAGGCTTTGTCATTGGGTCTGACACGTTCAGATCCGTGTGAACTTTGCGTACTTTCACTAAACCCGCTTCGACATGATGTCGAATGAGTTTATATTTGCATTCAATATGTCTTGTCTTATGGTGCGAACTTGGCTCCCTTGCCTGAGCCACGGCGCCACTATTATCACAATAGATCTCCACCGGGTCCAGAGCACTTGGAACCACACCAAGGTCTTCAAGAAATTGCTTGATCCATACCGCCTCCTTGGAGGCTTCTGAAGCTGCAACATATTCCGCCTCTGTCGTAGAATCCGCCACAGTCTTTTGTTTGGAACTTCTCCAATGAACTGCGCCACCGTTCAATATGAAAACATAGCCTGATTGAGATTTGAAGTCATCTGGGCCAGTCATGAAGCCTGCATCAGTGTAACCAGTTACAATGAGCTCTTCATCACCTCCGTACACAAGGAGTAAATCCTTGGTCCTTCTGAGGTACTTAAGAATACCCTTGACTGCGGCCCAGTGTTCCAATCCTGGATCACTTTGGTACCGGCTGCTAACACTTAGCGCATAGGAAACATCCGGTCTTGTACATATCATGGCATACATAATAGAACCAACTGCCGAAGCATATGGAACATCATTCATTTGTACTCGCTCATCGAGGGTCTGAGGACACTCATTCTTGCATAGCACTGTGCCAGGTGACATGGGGAGTAGGCCTTTCTTGGAGTTTTCCATGTTGAACCTTTTCAACACCTTGTCAATGTACGTGCTTTGGCTAAGCGCTATCAGGCGTTTTGATCTATCTCTATAGATCTTGATGCCCAATACATATGCCGCTTCGCCTAAGTCTTTCATTGAAAAACACTTCTTCAATGAGTCTTTTATTTCACTAAGAAAATTCACGTCATTTCCAATCAACAATATGTCATCCACATACAGGATTAGAAATGCTTTTGCGCTCCCACTAAACTTCTTGTAAACTCTTTGACCACTTCATCAAAACGAATGTTCCAGTTCCTTGATGCTTGCTTCAGACCATAAATGGCTTTCTGAAGTTTGCATACCTTTCCAGCATCCTTATGAATGACAAAACCTTCTGGCTGTATCATGTATACATCCTCCTTGAAGTTTCCATTTAGGAAAGCCGTTTTGACATCCATATGCCATATTTCATAATCGAAATAAGCAGCAATTGCTAGTAATATCCGAACAGACCTAAGCATAGCTACGGGCGAGAAAGTCTCGTCGTAGTCCACTCCTGGAACTTGCGTGAACCCTTTCGCGACAAGTCTAGCTTTGTGGATAGTAATGTTACCATCCGCGTCCATCTTTCTTTTGAAAATCCATTTACAACCAATCGGCTTTACGCCTTCTGGAAGTTCTTCCAAGTTCCAAACTTGGTTTTTGTACATGGATTCTATTTCGGATTTCATGGCCTTGTGCCATTCCTTTGAGTTGGGCCCCGCCATCGCTTCCTTGTAGTGCGCAGGTTCATCGTCTTCAAGAATGAAGATTTCGTTATGAAACCACTCAGGTGGCTGGATAGCCCTACCTGATCTGCGTGGTTCAATCACAACATTGTATGAAGTTTCCGCATCACATGCGACAACTTCTGGCTCGGTTGTAGGGATAATTTGCGGAATTACTTCCGGTTCCTTGGCCATATCAACGGTTGCCAAAGATTCACTAATCTCATCAAGTTGTACGGTCCTCCCACTCACTTCTTTAGCGAGAAACTCTTTATCAAGAAATTGTCCATTTATAGCAACAAACACTTTGTTATCGGACGGGTGGTAGAAGGAATACCCAATTGTTTCCTTGGGATAACCTACAAAGTAACATTTGTCTGATCTGGGATCAAGTTTGGTAGGTTGTAAACGTTTTACGTATACCTCACAACCCCAAATCCTGAGATGCGACAAACCGGGTTTCTTCCCGTTCCATAACTCATATGGTGTCGTCTCAACTGACTTAGACGGTGCTCTGTTAAGTGTGTGAGCGGCAGTAAGTAGTGCGTGACCCCAAAAAGATATCGGTAGATCTGTAAGAGACATCATCGACCTTACCATGTCTAACAGGGTTCGGTTATGTCTTACCGACACTCCGTTTCGCTGTGGAGTTCCGAGAGGCGTAAGCTGTGAAACAATTCCACGGTCACTCAGATGTTGGCCAAACTCATGACTAAGATATTCGCTCAGGGGTGAGGCAGAGGCTAAGGCAGAGCTGGCGTCGCTCCAGACCCAGGTCAAAGGGGCCGTCGACGCCGTGTAGGCCACCTAGGACGAGGTGGACCACGCGAAGATGCTGGAGGCGCAGCGCGCCAAGCAGTATCGGGACATCGCCCACCGCGCGGTCGGTGCGGTGAGCCGGTTCGTCGGGGAGGCCCCTGCGCTGCCGTGCGCGCACGGCGACGGGGGCTACCTCAACTTCTTTGACAAGGTGGTGGAGGCGTTGGAGACCGGCGTCTCCCGGGTAGACGAGGACAATACGTCCAGTGCGCGCGACCTCCTGGACCTCGCGCTGACACGCGTCTTCTCCAACCTTCACCGCCTCATCCCGGAGCTCGACCTTCTCCGCGTCATGGAGTCGGTGCCCGAGGAGCTCCAGAGGCCACTCACGGAGGAGGTGCGCCCGCACGTGGAGTCCTTGGTGGAGCGGTTCGTCCAAGAGCCCCTCTCCGACGAGGGTGACGACTCCGGCGCCACGGCGGGCGACGGCCCGGACGGCAACAGCGGCTCCTCTGCCTAGGCCTCTCCTGTTTTCCCTTCCCAGTTCCTGTCATGTCAAGCAACACCTGACCCCTGGGGGCGTTAACTTTTGTGTTTTTACCTTCGTATTCCTCCTCCTTCTTTAAGCCGTCGATTGTTTGTCTTGCGTGGCGCGACCGAGCGCCTCCCGTGGGGCCTTGTGTTATTGCCGATGCGCCCCGGCGTCCCTCGAGAGGTCCGCGAGGGTATCGCGCTAAGACCAGCAATGGAATCCGGTCGGGCCCTCGGCAGGCGGGCCCTCCTGAGGGGGATCGTGCCGCCCCCAAGGTTAGACTCTTAGCCACGTCGCCTAGAGTGGCCGGACTCCTTTCCTCGCGCTGCCCTTCCTTGCTCCTGAAACCACAAGAATCCTGACGGGGTTACGTAGCGGACCGTAGCGCCTGTATTTTACGTTAGCGTTCATGCCTCTTGCCTGGCATTCGGGCTATCATCTGATTAGAAGATTATGACCTTATTCGGCGGGTGTACTTAGCTCATTGGGTCGTGGCGAGCTCGAGTGTCGTGAGGCGTAGGCGGGGCATCCAGGGAGGTCGAGGATCCCGCCTGGGAGGGCTTCTTCCTTGCTTGAGGGGTGGTCCGGGAGCCCTTTCGGCACTCTTCGTCGATGGGGCCCGATCCCGAGTAGACCTCGACCCCGTTGGGGCGTCCGGATCACCAGGACGAGACCAAAGGGGCGAGGCCTCGGCCACAATTGGGGCCTCCGGATCACCAGGACGAGACCAAGGGGCGCGGAGCTACATGATCGGTGAGGTTCCTGTCGGGGGGATTACCCCCGGGTAGGCTCAAGGAGACGACTCAACATTTTAAAAACATCGGGGGAGCCACCCCCGGTATGCCAAGCCCTGTGAATCAACGAGACGAACGAAGAAGTGAAGACAGAAGACAAAACTGCGGCCCGGGCGGCTAGCTCCTCCCGGCTGGCTACGGCCCGGCTGGCTCCTCCCAGCTCCTCCCGGCTGGCTCCTCCCGGCTGGCTCCTCTCGGCCGGCTCGTCCTGGCCGGCTCCTCCTGTTCGGCTCCTCCTGGCCGGCTCCTCCTAGCCGGCTCCTCCGGGCTGGCTCCTCCTGGCCGGCACCTCCTGGCCGGCTCCTCCTGTCCGGCTCCTCCTGACCGGCTCCTCCTGTCCGGCTCCTCCTGGCCGGCTGCGGCCCGACGAAGTCAGCTCCAGGCGTCCCATCGGACATGAGCTGACGACACTGTAGCTGACGGACTGCAGAACCTGCCACCCCGCTACAGTCAAGCACTATTGACGAATAGTGCCCCGCTGTGCACCCGTTGCGCGTCACTTCACTGCGCTCCAATAGTGGCGCACTGTAGCCTGCATCTCTTGTCATTTCCAATAGTAGATAGTTGGACGGTGGGCCACCCCTTGTCCCCTGGGCCTCCCTATATAAGAGGCACCAGGGGAGCCTTCAAAAGGCAGCCACACACACACTCACGGGAGGCCTCCTCTCATCCTCTCCCTCTCACTCATGCTCACACGCATGCACACAGGAGGCAAGAAGCCTCATGGCTCTCCTCCCCAATACAGCTCCAGGAGCGACTCTGTACCAGATATACCACATATATATATACATGCAGGAGTAGGGGTATTATCTCTTCGGAGAGCCCCGAATCTGGGTAAACCACCGCGTGCTATCCACATACCCGTCCCGGACCTCCACCGCAGCCTTGCTCTCACCTCTCAAGCCATCCCATGGCATCTGCCGTCTCGGGGCACCCCCGTGAGAAAACGACAAGCAACAAGAAACGACCGTGGCTTCACCGCTGCGCGTCGTGGCCTCGTCCGCTCCCGCCGCTGCCTGCTGCTACTGCCGCTGCGCGCCCCGTCGGCGCGTCCAAGCTGCGGAGCTCCTGCACCTATGCATCCCCCTCCAGCACGTTCGCGTCGTGTCGCTCGGCCGCCGCCCCCGCGCGCGGCTCCGCCGTTTCCTGCGCTGGCCGGCCCCGTCTTCCGCGTGCTTGGCCGCGCACACGCACGCACGGCCGGCTACTTGGCTACTTGGCCGCTTGGCTGCTTGGCCACATGCATACGTACGTGCATGGCCGAATGCTTGGCCGTGTGCGTGACCACATGCCTAGCTGGCTGCCCGGCTGCGTTTGGCCGGCTGCAGCCTCTGCTCTGCCCCGCGCTCCGCCTCCGTCCGCGACCGTGACGCCACCCGCGCATCGCTTCGCTCCTCCCCAAGACCGCGCGCCGGCTCCACCCCCGCTGCACGTCCGGCCTCCCTGCGCGCCGCGCCGGCCCGCGGCTCGTCCACCTGCGCCTCCCCGCCTCCAGCCGCACGCCGGCTCCGCCCCCGCTACACGTCCGGTCTCCCTGCGCGCCGCGCCGGCCCCCCGGCTCCTCCTCCACGACCATGCCTCCGCGTGTCCCAGCTCCGGCACGCCCCGCCGTGCGCCGCAGCCACGCGCGCGCCCTGGCGCCGGCTGCTGCTCCGTGGTTGGCTCCGGCTGCATCGCGCCGATGTTTCTCTGCTCCGAGCCCAACCACGCTGGCTCCGCACACTCCTTCGTCGCCGGGAAGCGCTTCCGACGGACCGTCTCCCGCGCGCCGCTCTCGCGACGCTCGGCAAAGCGCGCCGTCACCAGCGCAGCCCGTCGGCTCCGCCCCGCCTCTGGCGAGGCGGCTCGCCGGCTCCGTCTCCCTGCGCCCGCGCGTGCCGGGCGGATCCCGCTGCTCTCCCACACCAAGAAGAAAATGCAAAGGAAAATTACGTACTCGCATGCATGCGAGCGTATGTGGCCTCGGTACTCGCATGCGTGCATGGCCAGAGGCTGCCTGCATGTGTGCATGCGTGGCCGGCCGGATGCACTGGGCACGTGCGTCCCTGGCCGGCTGCATGGCCCTGGCCGGCCGCACTGCGTGCATGCGCGTCTGGCCGGCTGCCCGTCTAACCGGCCGCATGCCAGGCCGGCCTGGCCGGCTGCCCGCCTCGCCCATCGCCCGTGCGCCTGTGACGCCTCTAGCCGGCTGAGGCTCCGCGCTGCTCAACCACCGTGGCCGGCTAAAAAAAACGAGTCCCGCGTCCGCTCGGTCGACTGCCCGCCCGTCTGCATCGCCGGCCGGCCTGCCCACCTGCCTCGACACTGGCCCGGTCGCCCGTCCGCACCAACGCCTGACTCGGCCGCCCGCCCGCTTCGACGCCCGGCCGGTCAGCCCGGCCTGCTGGCTCACCCATCGATCACCGAAGGCTCGACGGCCACACCCAGCGGGTGCGCCGACGCGCCGGCGCGCTCCGCTCGGAGAAAAGCCGCGTCGGCTATCATCGACAACAGCCGGCGGACCCCGCGTTCGTCCTCGGCAGCGCCTCGTGCCCACTAGCCGGCGGACCCCACGTCCGCCCTCGGCAGCGCCTCGCGCTCAAACAGCCGGCGGACCCCGCGTCCACCCTCGGCAGTGCCTCGCGCGCAACAGCCGGCGGACCCCGCGTCCGCCCTCGGCAGCACCTCGTGCCCACTAGCCGGCGGACCCCGCGTCCGCTCCTTTCTTGTGGTTTCAAGAAAGTAAGTAGGAGCATAATAATATTTCTAAAAACTTTGTGTGCTTGACACATTGTTGATTGGAAATTTCTTGACACGAATTAGTACTTCATTAAAAATAGTTTTTCGATGAAGTGCTTGGGCTAAATAACCTTGACATTAGGCATATTTATCTACGAGATAGAATTGCCTAATAGGCTAAAGCCAAAAATACATATTGACAAGATGCTAAAACCTTTTAGCATTAAAACGCCAAGGAGTGATTCTTGCCGAAGTCACATGGAAAGAGTTTTTGCAAGACTCGGTGTCCCAAAACACTGATGAGCAAAATACATGATGGAGATTCCACACACTTTCGTGTTTGGATTAATCATGTATTCCATGGTATGTAAAACAACCAGATATGTCCAATACTCCAAGCTGTTGCGAGTATAGATACCAAAGTGATCAAAGTACTGATCATGGGACAATAGTGAAAAATGTCATTAAGTACTAAAGTAGCACTGATGACATGTTTTCTCGCAAGCAGAGATTATGAAGTGCTCGTTGTAAGTGATTACATCGATACAGTCTTCATCAATGCTCCATGCGATTTTTGATTTAAATTCAGGGTTTTGTGTAACACACAATATGGTGGCACAGTGTTTGGAAATCGTTTCCAAACAGGTTACTGTGGCGAATTCTATAACTAAGGCTAAGTATGTTGCCGCTTTCGAAGCAACATAGAAGATGTTGAATCATACAGTTCGTTCATGAACTTAGTATGATTCCAAGATGGCTTTGGTCAATGGAACACTATTGAAGATAGTTGCTCCATAGCTCAGTTTGAGGAATCAAGGTTTGACCAGTGATTCACATATATACGAAGCCAAGTCCACACAAAATATGAATTTTGTGAAAGCGTGAAAACGCAAGGACATCCAAAGATACACACGGAACTGAAGTTGTCAGATCCGTTGGACATCAGGCTATACCACATGCGAAGCATTTTTACACCGGTGTGCCACAGGTGTAATGTGCATTAGCAATGACTAGATTATTGACTCTAGTGCAAGTGGGAGTCTGTAGGAGATATGCCCTAGAGGAAATAACAAATGTTATTATTTATCTCCATGATCATAATTATGTTTATGTTCCATGCTATAACTGCTATGGTTCTCGAGTCTGCAATAACCACGAGGCTTGAAGGAAGACTCATATGCACGTGTGGAATAATAAACGGTAAAATGTATTCCTAGTCTGGCCTCTAAGACTAGCTCAAGTGTTGCATGATGGTTCTGTTTTCCTGATCATGGGCATGACTATGCCGGCAACTTTGAGGGCACAATGTTAGTAGAACACTTGTGTTGAATCGACCCGATTGATGTTATGCTATGAGATTCATTCGTCATAAGTTAATGGTTAATAACACAGAGAAGTTAATGTTTGCATAATTCCTTAGACCATGAGAGTGTTGAATTTCTTCATACTTGCTTCATGAACTTTGGGGTTTGTTAAACGTCATCCGTAAATGGGTGGCTATTACGGCGGCTTACGGGTTCATGGAAAAGTGTGTTAAGTAACTTGATAGCTCAAGATTGGGATTTGCTCCTCCGACGATGGAGAGATATTCTCGGGCCCTCTCGGTGTTACGGTATCCATCATCGTCTGGCCAGACACAAGTGTGATTTGATCACAGGGATGCTAGAACACGGAAACGAGAAAATAGAACAAAAACCGGCAACGAGGTAACTGGCATTGTGGACAAGTGTTGATCCACGAGGATGCCGATGTTTCTCACCTCGGGTATTTGTAACATATCGCGAAGCAACAGGAATAGCACACGGCAACTGGAGGTTCACTCGAATATTCATTCGTGTGGGTATAGGGGTCAATATGGGTGTCCACGGCTCCGATGTTGATCATTGATCGGAAAGAGTTCCGGTCATGTCTATACTTCACCGAACCTATAGGGTCACACGCTTAAGGGTCATCTATCTGCTGAATACTAGACGGGGAGTCTGAGAGAAAATCACCGAAAAAGTTTCGGACGAAACGGAAACGTTCCGGAGAGAACACCGGAATAGTTCCGGTGAAACTGAAAAGTTGTTTCACGGTATTCCATTAAGTCAAATTGGTTCTGGCACACGCCTGGAAATTCTTGGAGGATGCCAGAAGTGTTCTGGAAACTTCTGGGAATTTTCCGGGACAAAAACCGGAAATGTTCCGGAGCAGCCGGAACCGTTTTGGTTGCTTTTCGCTGAAGAAACATTGTTCCGAAATTGTTTCGGAATGCGTTCAAAATTGTTTTGGTGGGTGCTAGAATTATTCTAGGCACACAGAAATAATTTGGGTTTTAACGGACGCAGAAAAATGTCTTCGTGAATAGTGAAAAGCACTTTTTGGGCTGATTTGCAAATGGGGTTTTTCTTCTAGAAGAAAACCACTTTTGGTGTGTGAAAGGGAGGTGGAGCTCCCCAAGGGGGCTGCAAATTTCGGCCATGGCATGGGGGGGCCCTCCTTGAGGTGTCCTTCCACCTCATGGTGGATATCTTCTACACACCCTTATGTGGCATGTGGTGGAAAGATCCTAGGAAGGTCCTTTTGGTCTTTCCTCTACCCCTTGCTCCTCCTATAAATAGAGGTGGAGAGAGCTCTCCAAAATCAGCTCATGCTTGCTCTCATACACATGCCATTGACTTGTCTGGCTTCTCTCTCCCTCCCAGCGAAATAGTTTCGTAGAGCCGAAAGGCTGTCTGGGTTCCGGTGGGAACTAGTTCTGGACGGCGAAGCCCTGCCAGATAGATGACACCGTATGTGTGCAACTCTGTAGAGAGATCATAGTTTCAGTCTTAGTTCGAGAGTGCCTCCCGAAGTGCTGTCCAAGTGATCGTCTTAGTTTCGAGGGTCCTCCCGAAGGGCTGTCTGAGTGACCGTTCGAGTTTCGAAGGTCCTCCCGAAGGGCTGTCCGCGACACCGTCCGAGGGACTGTCCGACCGCCTCCCGGAGGGCTGTCCGAGGGGCAGATGTGGGAGTACATCCTCACGGTTGGGAGGTTGTAAATCCTAGCTGCGGGGATCTGCACCGCCGATCGTCATCGACTCTACTTCCGCTGCGCTACGAGTCGGTAACGAAACAGATCAAACCTTGTATGCAGTCTCCATAGTGATCCTGGGCTGGTGCGTAGGTCGGAAATTTTTGTTTTCTGCTGCGTTCCCCTACACCGGATCTCCAGGACGAGACCAAGGGGCGAGGGGCTACGTGACCAGTATGGCTCCTGAGGTGCGTTGCTCAGAAGTCCCCCTTGACGCTCAAGCGGTTACCATACCTTTCCACCGGTTGCTACTCCGGGAGGTGCTGAGCCTCCCGAGGTTCCGTGATGTCGCGCTGGGCGGCGGCCGGAGCCCCCGAGCGGGAATCGACCGCTAAAAGATGTGTGCTTTCGAGGCAGCAGGTCCTTGCCGGCCTGCTCTGAAGGGCCACGAGGGGAGGCTGATGTCTACTACGCAACCTTCTTCTTGTAGACTCGTGTTGGGCCTCCAAGCGCAGAGTTTTGTAGGACAGTAGCATCCCCAAGCTTGTGGCTTTGCATATCATTAGCATCATGGATTTACAGAGAATTCATACTAGCAATATTGCAATCATGCTCATCATTCAAGGAATTCTCATTAAGTATTTTCATAAATTCTTCCTCTACCAATTGAGCACAATTTTCCAAACCATCATTTTCACGAAAGACATTAAAAAGACGAACCAATTGATGCAACCTAAACTCCATTTTTTGTAGTTTTCTTTTATAAAACCAAACTAGTAATAAAACAAGAAACTAAAAGATTCAATTGCAAGATCTAAAGATATACCTTCAAGCACTCACCTCCCCGGCAAAGGCGCCAGAAAAGAGCTTGATGTCTACTACGCAACCTTCTTCTTGTAGACTCGTGTTGGGCCTCGAAGCGCAGAGTTTTGTAGAACAGTAGCATATTTCCCTCAAGTGGATGACCTAAGGTTTATTAATCCGTGGGAGGTGTAGGATGAAGATGGTCTCTCTCAAACAACCCTGCAATCAAATACAAGAAATCTTTTGTATCCCCAACACACCCAATACAATGGCAAATTGTATAGGTGCACTAGTTCGGCGAAGAGATCGTGATACAAGCGCAATATGGATGGTAGATATAGGTTTTTGTAATCTGAAAATATAAAAACAGCAAGGTAACTAATGATGAAAGTGAGCACAAACGGTATTGCAATGCTTAGAAACAAGGCCTAGGGTTCATACTTTCACTAGTGCAAGTCTCTCAACAATACTAACATAGTTGAATCATATGTAAATCCCTCACATGCGACAAAGAGTTCACTCCAAAGTCACAAATAGCGGAGAACAAACGAAGAAATTATTGTAGGGTATGAAACCACCTCAAAGTTATCTTTTCCGATCAATCGTATGAGCTATCCCTATAAGTGTCACGAACAGCCCTAGAGTTCGTACTAAAATAACACCTTAAGATACACATCAACCAAAACCCTAATGTCACCTAGATACTCCAATGTCACCACGAGTACCCATGGTCTTGATTATACGATATGCATCACACAATTTCAGATTCATCATGTTCAATCCAACACAAAGAACTTCAAAGAGTGCCCCAAAGCTTCTACCGGAGAGTCAAGACGAAAGCGTGTGCCAACCCCTATGCATAGATTCCCAAGGTCACGGAATCCGCAAGTTGATCACCAAAACATACATTAAGTGGATCAATAGAACATCCCATTGTCACCACGGATATCCCATCGCAAGACATACATCAAGTGTTCTCAAATCCTTTAAAGACTCAATCCGATAAGAAAACTTCAAAGGGAAAACTCAATTCATCACAAGAATATAGAGAGGGGAAAACTCCATATGATTCATCTATATCAATAAAGCTTGCGGTACATCAAGATCGTGTCATCTCAAGAACACGAGAGAGAGAGAGATCAAACACATAGCTACTGGTACATACCCTTAGCCCCGAGGGTGAACTACTCCCTCCTCATCATGGAGACCGCCGGGATGATGAAGATGTCCTCCGGTGATAGTTTCTCCCTCCGGCAGGGTGCCGGAACGGGCTCCCGATTGGTTTTTCGTGGCTACAGAGGCTTGCGGCGGCGGAACTCCCGATCTAGGTTTCTTTCTGGGGTGTTTGGTATTTATAGGAATTTTTGGCGTCGGTCTCACGTCAAGGGGACTCCCGAGGGGCCCACAAGCCAGGGGGGCGCACCCTAGGGGGGGCGCCTCCCCTAGGCTTGTGGCTGCCTCGGGACTCCTCTCCGGTATCTTTTTGCTCCAGTAATTTTTATATTTTCCAAAAATATTCTCCGTAAATTTTCAGCCCATTCCGAGAACTTTTATTTCTGCACAAAAAAACGACACCATGGTAGTTCTACTGAAAACAGCGTCAGTCCAGGTTAGTTCTAATAAAATCATACCAAAATCATATAGAATTATTGTAAACATGGCATGAATACTTCATAAATTATAGATACATTGGAGACGTATCAGCATCCCCAAGCTTAATTCCTGCTCGTCCTCGAGTAGGTAAATGATAAAAGAAATAATTTATGAAGTGTGAATGCTAGCAAGTGCACAAGTTTGATCAATGATAATTCCAATCACTTTTTCTAGCATCAATATAAACCATAAACAGTAGCTCATCTCATAAAACTTCTCATGATCAAGTAACAAGCTATTCTCATGTTAAAGTATAGACCAGAAAGTTTCTTGAAAATTAACAAACCATATTCCTAGTCATCGAACAATTGCAATTCATATTATTTTCAGGAAGGTTCTATGTAAGAGCTTTGATTTAGCAAATTCCACATACTCAACTATCGTATAGTATTCCATGATTATTGACACTCAAAGCATATTTTTAGAACAAATAGCGTCCATCGAACACAGAGAAAGATAGGGGCTTAATGTTTCGCCTCCCAACTTATTTATCATATAGATAATTGTCAACAATAATAATTCATGATCAAATATATTTGTATGGATATATATGTCTAGATCATTCCCCAACACATGACGCTTGCCAAGAGAAAAAGGCGAAATATAGGAAGTGGTGAAGATCACCATGACTCTTGCATAAAGGTAAGTACTAGAAAGTAAAAGATAGGTCCTTCGCAGAGGGAAGCAGAGGTAGTCATGCGCTTTTTGTTTTTGGATGTGCAAACCCTTAATGCAAAGGAACGTCACGTTGTATTGCCCTTTGTGATAGCAACCTTTATTATGCAGTCCGTCGCTTTTATTTCTTTACCATCACAAGTTCGTACAACGCTTATTTTCCCTTACAATAAAAGATCATACATATTTAGGATCAATTTTTATTGCTTTTTGCACCGATGACAACTTACTTGAAGGATCTTACTCAATCCATAGGTAGGTATAGTGGACTCTCATGGCAAAACTGGTTTAAGGGTGTTTAGATGCACAAGTAGTATTTCTACTTGGTGCGGAAGTTTTGGCTAGTATGAGGTGGAAGCAAGCAACACATGTTGGAGGATCCATAACAATATAACTTCTATACAAATATACCCAAACATAACTCATTAAGTTGTCTTCCTTGTCCAATTTTAACTAATTTGCTCGAGTTTGAAAATAATTAATGAGCTCACAATCATAGAAGATGTCCAAGATAGTATATTTATATGTGGAATCTCTCTTCCTTCAATATTCTTTCATGAATTGTTCAAGTGACCAATGCGGTGTTTGCTAACTTTCAATAAATTTTACCACCTATAATTATTATGTGTGAAGTCATTACTCCCCATGGGATAAGTATATGAAGCATATTTAATTTCAGATTTATGATATTCAATTCATTCAACCATTTACTCATAGGATATAAGTGAAGCACGAGAGTGAATGACAAACTACTCCAAAAAGATATAAGTGAAGATCAATGCGTAGTCAATTAGTTAAATAGCCATGTGAGGACTCTCTCTCTCTCTTATTCAAAATTTCAGATCCAATGCTTTTATTCAAACAGAAAAACAAAATAAAATTATATTCCAAGGATAGCACATATCATGTGAAGAAGCAAAAACTTAGGTTCATTCCGATACTAACTGATAATTGTTGAAGAAGAAAGGTGGGATGCCTACCGGGGCATCCCTAAGCTTAGATGCTTGAGACTTCTTGAAATATTAATTAGGGATGCCTTGGGCATCCCCAAGCTTGAGCTCTTGTGCCTCCTTAATTCCTCTCATATCATGGTTTCCCTAATTCTTATAAACTTCATCCACACAAAACTCAAAAAGAACTCGTGAGATAGGTTAGTACACATAAGAATAAATAAACACTTTATGTACTGCCAAGACAAGTTTCACAATAATTTCCAAACATCATCTACTGTTTACTATCATTTCCACAATTTATATCTACATATAGGCTATGGAAACTATAGGATAAGTAGATAACAAAACTATGATAGCAATCTGTCCAAACAGAACAGTCTGTAGCAATTTATGAAAACAGTGTACTTCTGTAACTCGAAAAATTATGAAAATTTAGGACATGCTAAATAATTTATATGAAAATACTGTGTAAAAATTTCAGAAACTTTCCGCGTTCTAGTAAAATATGAAAATTCAAACACTACAGCAAAAGTTTCTGTTTTTTACACAGCACACATCAAACATGCAATGCAGGCATCCTAAGGCAATTCATGGAACTTTTTATTGAAATAAAAGATTATAAATGACACCTAACAGAGAACAAGAAAATAAAATGACGCTCCAAGCAAAACTCATATTATGTGACGAATAAAAATATAGCTCCAAGTAAGATATACCGATAGTGTTGAAGATGAAAGAGGGGATGCCTTCCGGGGCATCCCAAAGCTTAGGCGCTTGAGTCTTCCTTGTATATTACCTTGGGGGGGCCTTTGGCATCCCCAATATTAGGTTCTTGCCACTCCTTATTCTCCTCATATCGGTGTCTCACACAAAACTTGAAAACTTCAATCACACAAAACTTAACGGAACTTTGTGAGATGGGTTAGTATAATAAATAAAGATAATTCACTTAGGTACTGTCAAGACAAGATTCACAATTGTTCCCACATGATACCTAATGTATTCTATCATTCCCATAATTTATACCACTAAATATAAGCTATGAAAACACTAAAACAAGCAAACTATGCATGCAAAACAGAATCTGTCAAAAACAGAACAGTCTGTCAACATATGTAGTGTAACCATACTTCCCTGTCTCTGAAAATTCTGAAAAATTAGGACAACCTGAATAATTTGTGTATGAAAACTGTGTAAAAATTGCAGATCATTATCACGCTCCAGTAAAAAATGAAAATTCCTGTACTGGAGTCAAAAGTTTCTATTTTGGTTCATCATCAATTCTACTCATCTTGTGAGTCATCCCAAAGGCTTTACTTGGCACTTTATTGAAATAAAAGACACAAAACATGATTAATACAGTATATTAATCATGTGAACACACCAAAACATAAGGTAAAAGTGTTGGGTTGTCTCCCAACAAGCGCTTTTCTTTAAAGCCTTTTAGCTAGGCATGGTGATTTAAAAAATGCTCGTATAGAAATAATAATTGAACCATGCAAAAGAGCATCATGAATCTCATGACAAGCACATTTAAGTCTAACACACTTCCTATGCATAGGGATTTTGTGAGCAAACAATTTATGGGAGCAAGAATCAACTAGCATAAGAAGGCAAAACAAGCATAACTTCAAAACTTTGAACACATAGAGAGGAAACTTGATATTATTGCAATTCCTACAAGCATATGTTCCTCCCTCATAATAATTTTCAGTAGCATCATGAAGGAATTTCACAATATAACCAGCACATAAAGCATTATCTTCATGATCCACAAGCATAGAAAATTTGTCACTCTCCACATAAGCAATTTTCTTCTCATTCATAATAGTGGGAGCAAACTCAACAAAATAACTATCATGAGATACTTGATTGACATAACCACTTTGAATATTAAAATCATGATGACAAGTTTCATAGTTACTATCACTCTTTATAGCATACATGTCATCATCATAATCATCATAGATAGTAGGCATGTCATTATCATAACAAATTTGCTCATCAAAACTTGGGGGACTAAAAATATCATCTTCATCAAACATAGCATCCCCAAGCTTGTGGCTTTGCATATCATTAGCATCATGGATATTCAGAGAATTCATACTAGCAATATTGCAATCATGCTCATCATTCAAGGAATTCTCATTAAGTATTTTCATAAATTCTTCCTCTACCAATTGAGCACAATTTTCCAAACCATCATTTTCACGAAATACATTAAAAAAGACGAACCAAATGATGCAACCTAAACTCCATTTTTTGTAGTTTTCTTTTATAAAACCAAACTAGTAATAAAACAAGAAACTTAAAGATTCAATTGCAAGATCTAAAGATATACCTTCAAGCACTCACCTCCCCGGCAACAGCGCCAGAAAATAGCTTGATGTCTACTACGCAACCTTCTTCTTGTAGACTCGTGTTGGGCCTCCAAGCGCAGTGTTTTGTAGGACAGTAGCAAATTTCCCTCAAGTGGATGACCTAAGGTTTATCAATCCGTGGGAGGTGTAGGATGAAGATGGTCTCTCTCAAACAACCCTGCAATCAAATACAAGAAATCTCTTGTATCCCCAACACACCCAATACAATGGCAAATTGTATATGTGCACTAGTTCGGCGAAGAGATGGTGATACAAGTGCAATATGGATGGTAGATATAGGTTTTTGTAATCTGAAAATATAAAAACAGCAAGGTAACTAATGATGAAAGTGAGCACAAACGGTATTGCGATGCTTAGAAACAAGGCCTAGGGTTCATACTTTCACTAGTGCAAGTTCTCTCAACAATACTAACATAGTTGAATCATATGTAAATCCCTCACGTGCGACAAAGAGTTCACTCCAAAGTCACAAATAGCGGAGAACAAACGAAGAAATTATTGTAGGGTACGAAACCACCTCAAAGTTATCTTTTCCGATCAATCGTATGAGCTATCCCTATAAGTGTCACGAACAGCCCTAGAGTTCGTACTAAAATAACACCTTATGATACACATCAACCAAAACCCTAATGTCACCTAGATACTCCAATGTCACCACGAGTACCCATGGGCTTGATTATACGATATGCATCACACAATTTCCGATTCATCATGTTCAATCCAACACAAAGAACTTCAAAGAGTGCCCCAAAGTTTCTACCGGAGAGTCAAGACGAAAACGTGTGCCAACCCCTATGCATAGATTCCCAAGGTCACGGAACCCGCGAGTTGATCACCAAAACATACATCAAGTGGATCAATAGAACATCCCATTGTCACCACGGATATCCCATCGCAAGACATACATAAAGTGTTCCCAAATCCTTTAAAGACTCAATCCGATAAGAAAACTTCAAAGGGAAAACTCAATTCATCACAAGAAGATAGACAGGGGAAAACTCCATATGATTCATCTATATCAATAAAGCTCGCGGTACATCAAGATCGTGTCATCTCAAGAACACGAGAGAGACAGATCAAACACATAGCTACTGGTACATACCCTCAGCCCCGAGGGTGAACTACTCCCTCCTCGTCATGAAGACCGCCGGGATGATGAAGATGTCCTCCAGTGATAGTTTCCCCCTCCGGCAGGGTGCCGGAACGGGCTCCCGATTGGTTTTTCATGCCTACAGAGGCTTGCGGGGGCGGAACTCCTGATCTAGGTTTCTTTCTGGGGGTTTTGGTATTTATAGGAATTTTTGGCATCGGTCTCACGTCAAGGGGACTCCCGAGGGGCCCACAAGCCAGGGGGCGCGCCCTAGGGGGGGGCGCCCCTAGGCTTGTGACTGCCTCGGGACTCCTCTCCGGTATCTTTTTTCTCCAGTATTTTTTATATTTTCCAAAAATATTCTCCGTAAATTTTCAGCCCATTCCGAGAACTTTTATTTCTGCACAAAAAACGACACCATGGTAGTTCTGCTGAAAACAGCGTCAGTCCGGGTTAGTTCTAATAAAATCATACCAAAATCATATAGAATTATTGTAAACATGGCATGAATACTTCATAAATTATAGATACGTTGGAGACGTATCAGAGGCCGAGGTGCATGGCCGTCGGCAAGGTGCCAATCCAAAAGAAAAGAGACTTCAAGACCAGAAAGAGGAATCATGAAGAGAGAAAAGTTCCCGCCCCTTTTCAAATAGAGTTACGAAATCTTCAACTTTATTTCAAAAAGCGGCAATACGAACACAAAAAGAAGCAAGCAACAGCCGCGTCCGGCACCTAGGCTAATCTTCGCCTGTGTCTTCCCCCAGCGCGGAGCGTAGGGCATCCACGGTGCGTGGGCATAGCCATTGGAGGGCAGTGTTGTCCGCCAGCGCGGAGCATGGGGCTTCCACTTGGGCGTGGGAGGGAACCCCTCTGCGTCCTCGGGGGGCTCCGGGCGTATACAACCCACTCATTATTACGTGAGAGTGTCACGGCCGAAGATAGCTGGGCAAGCCCCCAGGCGCACGGCCCAGGTGCTCCCAACTCGGTTAAGAGCCATCCCACGCATTGCTGCGTGGTTGCGCGCCCTTACAGCCCAAACCTGAGTGCATTGCTCCCCGCGTAGCCACGGAATTGCGCTCCCGCGGCCCAAACATGAGTGCAATGCACCCAGCGCAGCTGCAAAGGTGTTGTGTCGGTGAAGCCGCCTCATGAGGCGCCGTGGCGCCGACCGGGCCTCGGCTTGCGGGCCTCATGAGGCCCTCCCTTCCGGAGGACTGTGCCGGCGCTCCCGTTGTCGCGGGTGGCCATGCTGCTCGTATCTTGTCGACCCTTCCAGGCGGTCGCTCCTGAGGTCCTGGGCTCGGCCGTGTGCTGCTTGCTCGTGGGGGCGGCGACAGCGTCGCGCCCCCGCATTTCCCTGGATGCCCCCCCCTCTCCCCTGCTTGCATAAACCTGGCCTGGTGCTCCCTCCGTGGAAGCCCCCATGCCCGGCTTGGGGAGAGCGTCTGAGGCATCTCCCTACTCCGGGAGGGTGCCGGCACCTGCAGAGGGCGCCTGATCCTCCGTGCCCTCCGCAGGTATGACATAGCTCGAAATGTAGGCCTCCGTATAGAGGCTTTGGCCCGCTCCTGAGTCGTCTCCGCGCGCACCAAGGGTAGTCTCCCCGGGTGGCGGGGTGACACCATCCTGGGCGCGCGGGCCACAGACCCTCCTGCGGTGGGCCTCCGCCCAAAGTTGCCTGCCTCTACCACCTCCGTGGGGTGGGCCACGCGCGTCTTGCCGTGAGTTGCCTCCCTGGTTGTCCATCGCGCCTCCATTATGGTTACCTGCCTGGCCAGAAGCCTGAGCCGCCTGCTCCCTGCGCCGGTTGGCGCGCTCCCACCGGGACGAGCCTGGCTGCTGATGATCCATTTGGGTATGGGTGCGCACGTTGAGGTGCGTACGGGGCGCCTCAGCACCTCCTTCGAAGGCACTACTGGCGGGACCAGGTGACGCTCCGAAGCCGGTCACCGGGATCCGGAGAAGGAGAAGTACAGCGTGCGACGGGCCCCGTCTCGCCCGGGGGTGGAGTGGGCGCGCCGTCCGCGGGCGGGGCGACGGGCACGGCGAGCGAGGCCCCGGCGCCCAGCGCCGGTGGTCGTGAAGGAAGGTGGGGGACCCAGGCCCTCCTTGCGATGGCGACCAACTCGGCGATGTGATCGGCCCAGGCGTCGAAGCCCCCGTGCGTAGGGCGGTGGCGAAGCATCTCACTCGCCATCAAGAGCGAGTCATGCGCGTTGAGGTCTCCCACGTGGGTGCAGCGTGATGCCGGTCCCGTGGGCGCTGTTCGCCCGCCCTGCGCCTGGTCGGCACGAGTTGTGACGGTGGTGGAAACGACGCTGGTGGCCTGGTAACGGCCACCCTGCATCGCGCTGCTGAGGCGCGGGTCTTGGACGGCGGTGGCGGGTTTGGTGAAGGCAGACCCGCCGAGGCCGAAAGGAGCTTGTCCGGCATCGGCCATCACGTGATGGGGCAAAGAGGAAGCGAAGCTTACTGAAGACTCTGACACGCCCCCTACCTGGCTTGCCAAATGTCGGATTTCGGGTTCCGCAAAACCCTAAGGAATTCGAACCCAGGGGCGTGTGCGAAGATCCCCAACTGCTTCGCCCCCTCCAAGCTCATAACACGATAGCCCCGCACGAAGGCGGGGAAGAAGATGGCACACGAGAGTTTACACAGGTTCGGGCCGCTGCGAAGCGTAAAACCCTACTCCTGCTTTTGGTGGATTGCCTCACGAGGAGGTTTGTGGATGAACTAGTACAGTGGTGAGTTGCATTGCAAGTGCGTTGGTTCTCCCCTTGCACTGAGCAGCCCAGCCTCTATTTATAGCGGCCCGGGTCCTCTTCCCTTAGCAATGGCAGGAAGGGATCCCACAACAGCCAAATTTAAAGGGGGACAGGAGGTACACCCTATCCTGACGAAAGGCGGTCTTCACCTGCAAAGTAGTCGACGGTGACGCAGAGGTGGGCTTGGTGATGACGTCCGTCCTGCGGGGCTTGGGGTCCTGGTCTTGTTGCACCAGAAGGGAAACCTTTGGGGGCGCTTTGGGGGCCTGCACTCGTCCTTGTCTCCTTTGCACCAAAGGGGAAACTGTCCTCTCTGGCGCGTTGGCGCCCGCCTGACCTGGCTGGTGTCACCCTTGGCCTCCTGAGGTCGCGCGTTGCATAGAAGTCTCCGCCGCTCGGGAGGAGGCCTGGGGAGGCCTACTCCCCACGGGTCTTGGCGCTGTTTCCCCCGCAAGCTCGGGGCCTCGCGAGGGCCTTGTGTTGAGTGAGGCCGCGCCGGGCCGTACTTGATCATCGAGGTGGGCCATGCCTTGGGCCGTAGGCAGGCAAGTCTGGGTACCCCCATATCCAGAACGCCGACACCCACGAAGAAGGAAGCGTTGGTGATGACGATGGCTTCGATCTCCCCTTCCCGAAGAGGAATTCCCCCGACAGAATCTGATTGCCGGAGGGCAAAAGGGCCTCTGCCCAGGTTTCCGCCTCGATACGATGGCGCTTTGTCCCGATAGATTGCTTATGATTTTTTCTAGGGTAAAACACACCATATAGGAGAAGAGGGGGTGAGGAGGCCTGCAGGGGCCCCACAACCCTAGGCTGCGCCCTGTTGGCTTGTGGCCAGCAGGTGGCCCCCTTCTGGTATATTTTTGGTCCAGAAATTCTTAAATATTCCATAAAAATTCTCCGTGAAGTTTCAGGTCATTTGGAGTCTCGTGATTTTTCTGCCTTTTCTTGGTTTTCCGTTCTAGAATTCCAGTTTCCAGATATTTCCCTCTTTGTGGTGTACCTTGCATATTCAGAGAGAAAGGGCATAAGAATTATATGATAATAGGGAATAATGGACAAGAATAACATAAATACCAATAATAAATCCTGATGCAAAATGGACGTATCAATGCTCACCATTGGGAGTGAGTAATCTCATCATATGCATACTGGAGGTAGGTGGAGATGGATGGAATTCGTCATGTAATCGAGTCAATTTGTTAGAGCTTGATCTTTAGTATCTACTATGTTCTAAGATTGATGTTGCTACAACTTTGCTATGCTTAATGCTTGTCACTAGGGCCCAAGTGCCATGATTTCAGATCTCATGTTTTCATGAATATAAGTGAGTTTTAGATCCTATCTTGCAAGTTATATACACCTATTACTTGTTATGATCCCTAGACCCCAAAGTGACAATAATTGGGATACTCTCCGGCATTGTTCCAAAAATCTTCCGATTTAGTGATTTATCGTCCGATTTATCACTACTCGGAGGGCGACCGATAATATTATGCTTTATCATCACCATTTATCATTTGGGCAGATTTTTCACTTTGACAAGCGATATATCGGGAATCTACCGATAATTTGGGCCTATTACTAGCATTATGTGTGCAAGAACTATGTTTATCTGTGTTTTTGGACTATGTTCTGTGATATATATTGTTGTCCTATTTTGTTTATTGTTGTACAAGGATACAAAGGCAAGTAATCAAGGTAATACTTCTTCCCAATATTGTTTTTCTATTGAAGATAGCCTATTTTAATGTTGGGAACCTGGCATTTACCAAAAAATAGTCGATTAATAGTTGACCGATAAAACCGATTAATCTGTTGATTCCCGATTAATTTCTAACCCCCAGCCGACCGAAACGCTAACGATAAGCGATATCCTCAACATTGCTCTTCGGGGATGATGGTAATTTGAGGAGTTCATGTATTCACTTTTTGTTAATACTTTATTTGGTTCTCTATTAAAAGTAGCGTCTTAATTACCATTAGTTTCCATTAGGACCCCGATGCCACGGGAAGGTAGGACAAAATATGTCATGCAAATTCTTATTGCAAGCATGTATGACTATATACGGAATACATGCCTACATATGATTATTGAATTGGAGCTAGTTATGTGTCGCTCTAGGTTGTGACTGTTACATTATCAATTTCATCCAAATATCTATCGCTACTCCATGTCTACGCTTTCTCATAAAATTGTCTTGCTTGAGTCACTACTACTGTTGTTGTTCCAATCACTACAAAACTGCCACTACTCCATGTTACAATTCAAGCGGTACTACCGCTCGGGGGAGTGGTACTACCACTTCGTGTGGTAGTTCTAGTCTGTTGTGTGCAAGCAAGAGAGTATTGGAGCAATAGTCCTGCCTGAGCGGTACTACCGTCCTCACATAAGCGGTTCTACCTCTAGTGTCTTAGTAACAGAGAAACCAGCGGTAGTTGAGCAGAAGTACCGCTGGGAGCGATACCCCAGTCTAAGTACCATCCAACTACTGTAAGAGAAAATTGGGCAACAGAAACATGCACGCCTCCAATTCTCAAGTGGTACTACCAACGATACTAGCACGCGGAAGTATCGCCCCAAGCGGTACTACCGAGCTACTACTGCTCTACTACCGCTAAATGGAATTCGGCAACAAAAAGTTGCACAAAAGGTTTTTTCCAGCGGTACTCGTTGTGGTAGCCCACAGCGGAAGTACCGCCTAAGTGGTACTACCATTGTACCGAACGGTACTACCGCTTGGGTGCTCTCAAATTGCCCAATCAAAAAAATTGGATTTTGTATGTTGCGGGAAGGGTATGTGGGTGCATATGAGGTTGTGTTTGTGTTGAGTCCACCCATACATTTACAAAGCAGACCCCTATTAATAGTACGGATTTCCTACGACTCAAATCAACATAAAAGAAACGTCAGAAAAACATCTTCACTCTTTCTATCACTGAGGGAAATAAAACCGTCTTGTGCCATATATAGGTATATTTGAAATGCTCAATGCACACGGTGAGTCTGCAAATAGTATTGTCATCAATAATTGATACGTCCATTTTGCATAATGATTTCTTATTGATATTTATGTTATTCTTGGTCATTATTCCACTTCATGATACAATTCTTATGCCTTTTCTCTCTTAATTTACAAGTTACAACACAAGGAGGGAAATTACCGAAAACTGGAATTCTATGACACCCCCGCTCAGAGGAACCGGAACACCCCGTATTCCAGCCCAAAGATCAAGTCTTCTGGAATACGTCACTGCTTAGCATGGAACAAATCGGCTCTTTATTACAAATAATTGAGGTACAAGGGTTTGAGTATTACAAAGGATTACATCGGCACGTCAAGACTATGCCTGCTAAGGTAACTCTATGCTAGCAGCAGAACAACTCGTAATAGCGGAATAACCTCTAGCAGCGGAACAACGACGACGATGATGGACTCCACTCTGCAGGGACTCTAGTTGGGACACGTCCTAGAGCGCAAACTCGGGATCCTCGACAAGCAATCAATCACGGCATCACCTGCAATCTGGCATGACACGCCAGTTGAGTACTTTGAATGTACTCGCAAGCTCACGACAACCAGAGAAATCAAGACAAACAATAACATGTCATTTGCAGGTTAATTAATGATGAGCATGATAGTACTAGAACAACATGAGAGTGAGCATGGCATGTACATGTTACTCAAGGTATGAACATGATGATACTAGCACTAGCATGAGAGGGAGGGTCAATGTTTAAGGTCCCCTGGACCAACTTACTCTTCTCGGAGGTTATCTCGTAACCACCATATGTATCAAGCTTACCATCGTGAACATGACATGATGACCCCAGGATCAACCAAGCTCGGTATCAACAATACCACCGTGATCATCACGTGACCAGAAGGAGCTTGATCTTTACCTATGATCATCGCATGACCACATATTGATCAACCAACTTCTTTCCTTTTGCATAGTGTGATCTACTACGAACTGTGTCCATATCCGAGGATGCGGCTATCGATACATTATACACTCTGCAGAGGTTAGTACACTATACCCACACCACAGAACTCATGGCCTCGTGCTCCCATTCAGGTGGACCAACGACATTCTGACAAAACCAATCTATTGCATGACACTCTCCCGGCCACTCTGACAAACTCCCCTTTGGGCCATGTCATGGGTGGCCCCGATGTCAACTCGTGTCATCCACCACCTTTGTGGCAGCCACTGTCGTGGCCAAACTAAACTTTATCATCCCAAATGGGGACCTCGGATATCCATAAAACTCAGACACACAAGGTTATTACCGCCTACTTGATCAGAGTATCGCGCACGCATAACCTTCCCTCGTATAGTGTACTAACCTCTGCATAGTGTATTTCCGTGCAGATGATAACTATTCATGTGAGCATATTGTTACCACTAGCATCGGAAATGATGACAAGAAGAAAACATGATAATAATAGCATGCGCAAGTAATCGAGTAACTAACTAGGTACACATGAACATGGCAGAAGGATAAGCATAGATTTACAATCATTTTAGTAGCACTCGCAAAATAATTACATGAGCACACAATAATTGAATGTTCAAGTGAAAACCATGGCTATTGCTATGCCATCATGCAACTGGCTGTTGTGGCTTGCCTGGAGATGAAGAACTCATCGGGAAGAAGCGCGAGAATCCAGCGAAAAGATTTGTCGGAACATTTCTCTTCCGGCGGAACTGATTAGAGGGCAAGGGGAAAATGGTAATTGTTCAGAATGTGAGAGCATCATGAAGATGGCATCAACGGAACGGGCTCGACGAACAGAGAACGTGGGCTTCTGAATCACCTGAATCGGAGTTACGATTGCACAGATACGGCCATTCGTTCATTAGGCAGAGATGGACTAAAAATATGTCTGTTTCTGCGCTTAACTGACGAACGACCGTAAACTAGAGGTTTTGGTCGGCGGGGTCAAACAGAAGGCGTATTCCGAGGAATACGTTTTCGGGGAAAGGAAAGCGCATTCTAGTCGGCAGTCGCGACTGTTTACGCTTACAGACAACGAAAGCATATTTGGCGGAGTGCGCCTCCACTTAAGTCGTTGGGCCCAGCCTCTAGGTCACTAACATGTGGGCCCCACTGGCTTCTCTCTCTCCTTCCGCTTCTCTTCTTCTTCCTCCCGACGGAAACAGAGGAGGGGCGAGGCCGAGGCACGCCGGCGACGATTCCCGGTGCCTCAGGCCACCTCTCGCGAGTGTCTGGCCACCGGAGTGCTCTCCGTAGAGCGTCGCATTGGGGAGGCCAGTAGGGATTGGTGAGGAGGGCCAAGGTGATCTTGATGCAGTTCACGGCGAACGACAGCGGCAGGAGCAGGTGGACTCGGGGCTACGGTGCTCCTGTGGAGGGGGTGAAGGGTGATGGAGGTCCGCATGGCTTCGGTGGTGGCACTGGTGGAGAAAGGAGGGCGGGAGGAGGTCGACATTGCTCGTATTCGCACAGAGGAGGGTGGCGGCCATGGCAGTCAATTGAGGCTAGGAGGGCGGTTCGAGCTTGATGGAGAGGTCGGGGTGGGTGCTAGGAGAGTGGGAAGGCTGTTGGTGGTCTCGGGAGGCCTCAAGGACGACTTAAATAGCAGGGGCGAGCTCGCCGGATGGGCCCAGCCATGGCGACATGTTACCGGCTCTTTGGCGCTCAGAGGGCACGCGTAGGGGAGGGGTTGAGGTGTGCCAGATGTTGCTCGCGACGTGTAGAGGCTCGGGGACACGTGGAGAGAGCTCAAAGACGGCATGGCTTACCGGCCATGGTGGTGGGGGCGCAGACAGAGCGGGGACGCGGCTGCCTTGGCGTGAGGAGGAAGAAAGGGAAGGGGGCGAGGATGCACATGGACGAAGGGGAGTGTGTGTGACGCTATAGACATGGTGTCATGTCGAGAGCACGCCGAATGGGCGGTGGCCGAGGGCCTTAATTCCAGAGCCCGTCGAACGGCATGCTAGCCGCGTGGTCACCACGTGACCATAGCGTTGCCACACATTCTGGGCATCCCATGTATGTCTGGTGAGTTGGTCACTTCCCCACTAGCTGCTAGGTGCAAAGAAACAACTACAGTGGCTCCGGATGGGACTGAACTAGGCACAACCACGAATTAGTAGCAAGGTGTTTGATTAGGGGTGTGAGCAGTGCATAAGCCCAATGGACCCGAGTTTTGGCTGAGGGTGATCATCCACTAAGATGACCACCTTGGCAAATTTTCATCTCAAATGGATGGGTCTAGCTAGCACTTGCTTTGCAATGTGCCAACCTGGATAGAAACATGAAATTTGAAGTTGTGCTCAAATGATTGAATGAATTGAGTTAAAAGTTGGTAGAGAATGATCATTTGGGCATACGAAGGTACTGTAAAAAGTTCATACCATTTAGATAAATTAAAATGGTACTTCCTTCATAGTGGTCCTCTCTGGATATAATCTTAGGAATATTCTTGATAAATATTGTATAAATGAAATGAGCCCAAATTTTGTGGAGTGGGGTTATATAGGTAGTGGAATGCCCTGGTAAATTTGCAAAAATTATGGAGCAATATAAAATATAGTTGCTTCACAATCTGAAAATATGACCAGAAGAAACGATTGGATGGTGTGCTCACCATGAACATGGGATCTTGAATATTTTTACATATCCAAGGTCCATATGAGTCAAATGAATTTTGAGATTTTTTTTGGAATTAATGGCAAGACAGAAATATAGGTTGCTTCAGAACCTAGGACAAACAAGGTTATTCCTTTAATAGAAAAAGGAATATCACCAAGAAATAAATATTGGGGTTGGGCTAGGATGGAAATGACATAATATTGGAAGGATTTGAGAGTGACAAGCCTCTTGAGAGAGTAAGAAGAGATGATATTCCCAAGTTTCAAAACCACAGAGCCACAGAAAAGGAACTCCAAACAAAAATGAAATCAAAATCCAAGGAAATCCAAAAGAGAAAGAAAGGGACAAAACTGGGGTGTCAGAAACCTCCCCCCCCCCCTTACAAAAATCTTGTCCTCGAGATTTGGTTGCTGAGGGAACAAGTATGAATATTCTGACTTGAGGAAACCAGTTCCAACTCAGGTATGCTTTTCCTTTATAAATTGTTCCCACATAATTTCATATGATTTGATTCCCTTGCTCTGGGGTGGTTCGCTTCACCACACCCACATCCTGATAGGTCTTACCTGATATGTTCAGTCTTACGCTGACTCCAATTCTTCCATATCTGCTGGCTTAGCTGATATATTATTATGACTAGAATGTGTAATCTTTCCCACAAGTTCGGGAGTGATTTCCAGTTGATGGGTCATTCTTATATCTAGCACTGATAGCATTCCATGGAGTTGTGAACAAATTCCCTAGATGGACGCGAAACCTCTTACTCCTTGCATCGGGTTACCCACATCGATGCATGTCCTCCGGGTTCAAAACAATACTGATAATCATAACCGTTATCTTGGCGGAACCTGACTACTTGCAGGGAGCTTTGAGTCATCTTGGCTGATTCCACCGTCTCGAGTATCAAATCCATACCATAGATTCGATTGTCGCATGTCGTGACCAGAATTAAGGAGTAATATCTTATAGCAATAGCTTGTAGAAACTTGACTAGCAGTGGTTCTAGCGGAAGAATCTTGTTCATGGCAGGCCATCCTTGCACTGGGTACAATATGTGAGGACGCATAGTCCGAGACTGTTGTTCTACATTTCGATTACTCATTCTATCGGTATACACATATGGGCTAGTAGGTCATGCGATACTTTAACACGGTTGCTAAAGTCAAACTACGGAGCTTTATGTGAGGTCCTTACCAAACAGAGTAGACCCCTTGGGTGTATGTTCCTAATGATTGATACGGAATCAGACTGTCTTGGGTGTTCGTACCATGTTGTTCATGCAACAATTATCACACCCGCATTGTCGATCTTGTCCTTCACTATTGTTCTCTTTTCCCAAATCCTTAGCCGAAAGTGCTTGGCCATATATATCTTTAATTCTCCGTGTGACCATAGGTGCTGTCAGATGCAATATTCTGGCAAGCATACCTCATCCTTATTCATGACTCGTGTCATAGGATATATACCAGGCTAACATGTACTTCTATAGAGCTCATTATTGTCGTCAACCATACGAAACAGTGTCAGAGGTTAGTCATATCACTTTGTCGGGTGTGAGGAAGCTAGCCTTGATATGGCCTTTCTTCATAGCTTGTCGGTTCTTGCATCATACTGAGATGTATAACTGGCTTTCATAACTCATGTGCTTGTCGGATTCTCACCGTGCTTGCATCATCGTATGAGTGACTTGCATGACCTGGGCAGCATGCTCACAATATATATGCAGGTATGTGTAGCTGAACATTTGATTCCCGAGGCAGACTTGTGACCTGACTAGCTCGTGTTTGTGACCAAACTGTTGTGGGCTTGACTCTGCCAATTCACTATGTAATTACTTGTACCAATGCCGGTGACTATTTGCAGTGTCGTACTGACGAAGATTGGATAGCTCGTGTTGGAAGCTATAGAGGGTATCGTGCTGAGGAAGGATGGATAGCTTACGCTTGAAGCTTTTGCCGGGATAGTGTGCTGAAGAAGACTGGGTATTGTACCTCGGAAGCTTTTCCCCTGGTTGCTTACTGAGGAAGATTTGTTGGCTGATACGTCTCCAACGTATCTATAATTTTTTTCTTGTTCCATGCTGTTATATTATCATTCTTGGATGTTTTACAATCACTTTATATCAATTTTGTATCATTTTTTGGGACTAACCTATCGACATAGTGCCAAAGTGCCAGTTGCTATTTTTGCTTGATTTTTACTTCGCAGAATATCAGTACCAAACGGAGTCGAATCGCGATGAAATTTTTTGGAGATTTTTTCTGGACCAGAAGACACCCAGTGCCAGAGAGGTGGGTTGTGGAGGCCATAACCCACATGGGCGCGCCAGGGGGCCCCCGGCGCGCCCTGGTGGGTTGTGCCCTCCACGGGGCCCCCCTCCACCGCCTCTGACGCCTATAAATTCCCAAATATTCAGAAAACCCTAGGGGAGTCGACGAAACACAATTCCAGCCGCCGCAAGTTCCAGAACCTCGAGATCCAATCTAAACACCATCACGGAGGGGTTCATCTTCTTCATAGGTGCCTCTCCGATGATGCGTGAGTAGTCCACCATAGACCTACGGGTCCGTAGGCAGTAGCTAGATGGCTTGCTCTCTCTCTCTCTCTCTCTTTTGATTCTCAATACAATGGTCTCTTGGAGATCTATTTGATGTAAACTTTTGCGGTGTGTTTGTTGGGATCCAATGAATTTTGAGTTCATGATCAGTTTCTATCCATGAATATTATTTGAGTCTTCTTTGATCTCTTATATGCACGATTACTTATAGCCTCGTATTTCTTATTCGAATCTTTGGTTTAGTTAGGCTGACTAGATCGATTTTTCTTGCCATGGGAAGATGTGCTTTGTGATGGGTTCGATCTTGCAGTGTCCTTTCCAAGTGACAGAAGGGGCAGCAAGGCACGCATGTATCGTTGCCATTAAGGATAACAAGATGGGGTCTATTCCTACATGAATAGATCTTGTCTACATCATGTCATCGTTCTTATTGCATTACTCCGTTTTTCCATGAACTTAATACACTAGATGCATGCTGGATAGCGGTCGATGTGTGGAGTAATAGTGGTAGATGCAGGCAGGAGTTGGTCTACTTATCTTGGACGTGATGCCTATTTAATGATCATCACCTTGGATATCGTCATGATTATTTGATCTTCTATCAATTGCCCAACAGTAATTTGTTCACCCACCGTGTGCTATACTCATGACAGAAGCCACTAGTGAATCCTACGGCCCCCGGGTCAACTTTTCCAACATATTGCTTTCCGATCTATCTTTTTGCCTCTTTGTTTTCAGATCTACAAAACCAAAAACCCAAAAATATATTGCTGCACTTTTTATTTGCCCTTTTTATCTTGTGTTCTTGAGAGATCTATCTCTCCTATCTATCACTACCTAATCTATCTTTTTACCATAGAGAGATTGACAACCTCTCTTTCGCGTCGGCTTGCAAGTATTTGTTATTTGTGTGCAGGTGTTGCTTATTGGGTGGTGGTGATCCTCCTACTAGTTCGATAACCTTGGTTTCATAACTAAGGGAATACTTACCGTCGCTGTGCTGCATCATCCCTTCCTCTTTGGGGAAATACCGACGCAGTCTCAAGCCACGTCAATGGCTTATGCCGAAAGATTTCTACGATAGCTTACCGAAGAAGATTGAGTACCTTACAATGGAAGCCATCCACATATTGTACTGCGGAAGATTGAGGAGCCTTGCATTATAAGCTTCTCTGGTAGCATGCGGAGGAAGGCTGGGTTGCTTACCCCAGAAGCTTCTCAGTGTGATATGCTGACTGAATGCCATATATACAACCCTTAGACTCCTGCTGTTGGTTTCTTGTATGAAAAGAATTTATCGAACTATCCTTCTTACTGAGTACTGGATACATGGAACATTCTTGCTTGCTTTCGGGTATAACCTGTTTCAAATTTTTACTCAAGGCAGAACCAACATTGTATATGAACCATACCTTTGGCTGAAAATATACTCTTGGACTTGTACACAACTCGTCTTCTTGGTGGTTTAATCATTACTGTGGTGAGGATTGCACCCTGATGTGGACTAGATGTTGATAATGAATCCAGGATATCATTTGTGTTCAAACTAGATATTCCTAATACAATGCAGTCCTAAAAATTCCATAATGTTTAGCTGAGCTTCCAAATATTTGAAATCCTCACTGATTCTTCAAGTCCGGTGTCGGTTGATGAGAAACTTCCATAAGGGGAAATAAGGTATCACCAAAGGCCCAAAAGAAATAAGCAAAAGAAACAACTCAAACAAAAGCACACGAGGCATCAAGATTACATACCGACAATATCACACTTTACTGCTATTCATAACAATATGCATGCCTACTTAAGCACATGAATCTTGCGAGAAATCCGGTACTACGATCTAGTACAAATCTTGCGAGAACTCCGGTACTACGATCTAGTATGTTGTGGCAGGGTGCACGAAGATGGATCAGTGTGTGGAGGGGTTGGTGTAAACACAGCTACACCAAGAGCTGGCTTAACACCGATTGCATCTAGATGGGCTTAGGGGTGAGGATGAACTTGGTGACCATGTAGCGAGACACGGATGTCACGACCACATAATCATCAATCGGACAGAAGGGAACCACACTCGTTTAGGGAAAGGGTGATAGGGTAGGATAGCGATGGAAAGCAGGGTCTGCTGGCATTGCCCTTTCCTGGTAACAAAGACCAGTAAGGGTTGCTAAAGCGGTGAGTCAGACAACAAGATTCGGGGCAGAAACATGTCTACCACCGAAGCGATAGGTGTGGTTGAAGAAAATATATTGGCACAATACATGTGCATCAATCCTACAAGTGATAGGCACCACTAGGTACCTCGGCGTCACTTCGATGGGACAGAGATGACACCAAACACCAAGGAGCATATATGCAAAATTGGAGGGTGCAGGTAGTGGATCGAAACCGATGTCACCTACACTCACAAGATCAACCGTTAGCGACAATATATTATGTCTACATGCATGCTATGCGACAAACAAATGCAGCAATCAAGTGCAGCAAACATGCTGGACTCTATACAACCGTTTCTATCACTCGCGTTGACTAGGGCGTCCTACAACTAGACCTACTCTGGTACCAAGCGTTGTGGCACCCCGGCTCAGAGGGACCGGAACACCCCGTATTCCATCCCAAAGATCAAGTCTTCTAGAATACGACACTGCTTGGCATAGAACAAATCAGCTCTTTATCCAAACCCTGTTGTAAGGGCATATTTCTACCCTATTAGTTTTGGTGATTTATGATGATGCTTTTGCGGACTAACCGGGTGCAATAAGCTTTCAGAGATTATCAGGTGGCAGTGGCACAAGAATGTTATTTTCCCCTCGGTGATTAAAAAGAGAAGACGGGTTGTTTCTGTCGATTTTGTGTTGGTGGACCAGAGTCATAGGAAATCCGTACTATCAAGAGGGGCTCGACATTTGGAAAGGCTGGGTGGAATAAATCACGTACACATCTGCATGCCTCCCTTTCCCGGAGCATTGGTTCTTTCTCTCTGTTCCCCCTGCTGACCATGTTAAGCGAAAGTACCTCTCTGACTGGCGGTAGTACCGCTCCAACGATATTGCCGCCCTGAAAGTTTCGCGGCTACTTCCGCTTATAATTTTCTTCTGGCATTATGGATTTTCCGAGCGGAAGTACTGCTCCTCAGGAGCGGTAGTACCACTCTGCCTAAGACCATAGTCCCTCGCAAGGGACCAGACATGTGTCTGGTCCCCCGCGCCACATTAAGCGGAAGTACCACTGATGGGAGTGGTAGTACCGCTCCGGCGGCACTACCGTTCTCCCTTGACTTTGTCAGCAGCGGGAAACTGCCTGATCTGTGATGCAAGCGGAAGTACCACTCTACCGAGCGGTGCTACCGCTTGTGCAAGCGGAAGTACCGCTCCCCTGAGCGGTACTACCGCTTAGGCACTTATTGTGGGCAGAAAACGGTCAGATTTCTCCCCCCTATATAAGTGAGTCTTCTTCCCCATTGAGACTCACTTCCTATCCTTCTAAAGCTCCATTGTTGCTCCTCATCTTATTCTTGCCTGATCTCTCTCCCTAGCCATCGAATCTTGTTGATGCTCTAGGGTTTGGAGGAGAGGGTCTTGATCTACACTTCCACCAAGAGATATTTGATTCCCCCCATTAATCCCTTGCGGATCTTGTTACTCTTGGGTGTTTGAGCACCCTAGACGGAAGAGGTCACCTCAAAGCCATATTCCATTGTGGTGAAGCTTCGTGGTATCGTTGGGAGCCTCCAATTCAGTTGTGGAGATTGCCCCAACCTTGTTTGTAAAGGTCCAGTTTCCGTCTTCAAGTGCACCACTAGTGGAATCACGTCATCTCGCATTGTGTGAGGGCGTGAGGAGAATACGGTGGCCCTAGTGGCTTCTTGGGGAGCATTGTGCCTCCACACTGCTCTAACGGAGATGTACTTCCCTTCACCGGGAAGGAACTTCGGTAACACATCCTCGTCTCCCTCGGTTCCGCTTGTGGTTACTTCTTACCTTTACTTTGTGCAAGCTACTTATATTGTTTCCTTTGCTTGATTGTGTTGTTATTGTTGTTAGCATCATATAGGTTGCTCACCTAGTTGCATATCTAGCCAACCTATTTTTTGCTAAACCTAATTTGTTAAAGAAAAGTTAAAATGTTGAGAGGGTTACGGCAAAAACTGGATGCACTTCGTGTACAAAATGGACAATCTCTTTCGAAGTATCAGGGTTTCGGACGAAAACTCATCTGTTACAAAGGGATTTCATTTTTTTGAACTTATTTGAACTCCAGACTTTTTGTGTGTTCAAAATGCACCATTCAAAGCCACATCATAAATTTTCAACCCTTTCTGACTTCATTTGGTATTTTTCATGCATTTACTGATTTTTTTGAGCTAAATGACCCTGAAATTGAAAAGCACTACAAATGAACTCTGAAAAGGTTGAAAGTTGTCATGGTATCATCATTTCACCCACATAGCATGTGCTAAAAAGTTGAGAGGGTTACGGCAAAAACTGGATGCACTTCGTGTACAAAATGGACAATCTCTTTCGAAGTATCAGGGTTTCGGACGAAAACTCATCTGTTACAAAGGGATTTCATTTTTTTGAACTTATTTGAACTCCAGACTTTTTGTTTGTTCAAAATGCACCATTCAAAGCCACATCATCAATTTTCAACCCTTTCTGACTTCATTTGGTATTTTGCATGCATTTACTGATTTTTTGAGCTAAATGACCCTGAAATTGAAAAGCACTACAAATGAACTCATCTGTTACAAAAGGCATTTCATTTCTTCAAATATAACTGCAATGATATAGTTGTGGAGAGAAAGTCTTCACTTTTTCTTCGCTTGTGTCCTTTGCTTATTGCGCCGTAACCATGGATAATCTTCATCGTTTAACAGGGTGCTTGGGTCAGCCTTGACTTTGAAGGGAGGAATTTCATGAAACTTTTCATAATCTTCGGACATGTCTGTCTTGCCCTCCAATCCCACGATGTCTCTTTTTCCTGAAAGAACTATGTGGCGCTTTGGCTCATCGTATGATGTATTCGCTTCCTTATCTTTTCTTTTTCTTGGTTTGATAGACATGTCCTTCACATAGAAAACTTGCGCCACATCATTGGCTAGGACGAATGGTTCGTCTGTGTACCCAAGATTGTTCAGATCCACTGTTGTCATTCCGTACTGTGGGTCTTCCTGTACCCCGCCTCCTGACAGATTGACCCATTTGCACTGAAACAAAGGGACCTTGAAATCATGTCCATAGTCAAGTTCCCATATGTCCACTATGTAACCATAATATGTGTCCTTTCCCCTATTGGTTGCTGCATCAAAGCGAACACCGCTATTTTGGTTGGTGCTCTTTTGATCTTGGGCGATCGTGTAAAATGTATTCCCATTTATCTCGTACCCTTTGTAAGTCAATACAGTCGAAGATGGTCCCCTGGCCAACGAGTACAACTCATCAGAAACAGTGTTGTCACCCATGAGACGTGTTTGCAACCAACTGCGGAAAGTCCTGATGTGTTCATATGTAATCCAGTCGTCACACTGCTCCGGGTGTTTGGAGCGCAGAATATTCTTGTGTTCATCGACATACGGGGTCACCAAGGTAGAATTCTGTAGAACTGTGTAGTGTGCTTGAGACCAAGAATGCCCGTCCCTACATATTATTGAGTCCGCTCCTAGCGTGCCTTTTCCAGTCAGTCTCCCCTCATACCGCGATTGAGGGAGACCAATCTTCTTAAGGTCAGGAATGAAGTCAACACAAAACCCAATGACATCCTCTGTTTGATGGCCCATGGAGATGCTTCCTTCTGGCCTAGCGCGCTTACGAACATATTTCTTTAAGACTCCCATGAACCTCTCAAAGGGGAACATATTGTGTAGAAATACAGGGCCCAGAACGACAATCTCGTCGACTAGATGAACTAGGACGTGCGTCATGATATTGAAGAAGGACGGTGGGAACACCAGCTCGAAACTAACAAGACATTGCACCAAATCACTCCTTAACCTTAGCAGGATTTCTGGATCGATCACCTTCTGAGAGATTGCATTGAGGAATGCACATAGCTTCACAATGGCTAATCGAACGTTTTCCGGTAGAAGCCCCCTCAATGCAACCGGAAGCAGTTGCGTCATAATCACGTGGCAGTCATGAGACTTTAGGTTCTGGAACTTTTTCTCTGCCATATTTATTATTCCCTTTATATTCGACGAGAAGCCAGACGGGACCTTCATACTGAGCAGGCATTCAAAGAAGATTTCCTTCTCTTCTTTGGTAAGAGCGTAGCTGGCACGACCTTCATACTGCTTTGGATACATGCCGTCTTTTTCATGCACACGTTGTTGTTGCTCCCGTGCCTCCGGTGTATCTTTTGTCTTTCCATACACTCCCAAGAAGCCTAGCAGGTTCACGCAAAGATTCTTCGTCACGTGCATCACGTCGATTGCAGAGCGGACCTCTAGGTCTTTCCAATAGGGTAGGTCCAAAATATAGATTTCTTCTTCCACATGGGTGCGCGTCCCGCATCGTCAGTCGGAACAGATAGTCCGCCAGGACCCTTTCCAAAGATTACTTGTAAATCATTGACCATATCAAGTATGTGATCACCAGTACGGAGGGCAGGCTTCTTCCGGTGATCTGCCTCACCTTTGAAATGATTTCCTTTCTTTCTACATTGATGGTTGGTCGGAAGAAATCGACGATGCCCCAGGTACACATTCTTCCTGCATTTGTCCAAATATATACTGTCGGTGTCATCTAAATAGTGTGTGCATGCGTGGTATCCCTTGTTTGTCTGTCCTAAAAGGTTACTGAGAGCAGGCCAATCGTTGATGGTTACAAACAGCAACGCATGTAGGTCAAATTCCTCCTGTTCGTTCTCATCCCACACACGTACACCTCTTCCATTCCATAGCTGTAAAAGTTCATCAACTAATGGCCTTAGGTACACATCAATGTCATTGCCGGGTTGCTTAGGGCCTTGGATGAGCACTGGCATCATAATGAACTTCCGCTTCATGCACAACCAAGGAGGAAGGTTATACATACATAGAGTCACAGGCCATGTGCTATGCTTGCTGCTCTGATCCCCAAAAGGATTAACGCCATCTGCACTTAAACCAAACCATACGTTCCTTGGGTCATCTGTAAAGTTGCTCCACTTTCTCTCGATCTTTCTCCACTGCGACCCGTCAGCGGGTGCTCTCAACTTCCCGTCTTTCTTACGGTCTTTTTTGTGCCATTGCATCAACTCGGCATGCTTTTTGTTTCTGAACAGACGTTTCAACCGTGGTATTATAGGAGCATACCACATCACCTTGGCAGGAACCCTCTTCCCGGTGCTCTGGCCCTCAACATCACCAGGGTCATCTCTTCTAATCTTATACCGCAATGCACCGCATACCGGGCATGCGTTCAAATCCTCGTACGCACCACGGTAGAGGATGCAGTCATTAGGGCATGCATGTATCTTCTGCACCTCCAATCCTAGAGGGCATAGCACCTTCTTTGCTTCATACGTACTGCCGGGCAATTCGTTATCCTTTGGAAGCTTCTTCTTCATTATTTTAAGTAGCGAACTAAATCCCTTGTCAGATACACCATTGTCTGCCTTCCATTGCAGCAATTCCAGTGTGGTACCGAGCTTTCTGTTGTCATCTTCGCAATTTGGGCACAACCCTTTTTTGTGATCCTCTAACATGCGATCGAACTTCAACTTCTCCCTTTCACTTTCGCATTCTCTCTGTGCATCAACAATGACCCGGCGAAGATCATCATCGGGCACATCGTCTGGTTCCTCTTGATCTTCAGCTTCCCCTATTGCAGCATCACCGTATTCAGGGGGCGGGTAGTTGTCATCATCCTCTTCTTCTTCGTTGTCTTCCATCATAACCCCTCTTTCTCCGTGCTTGGTCCAAACATTATAGCGTGTCATAAAACCCTTCTCAAGCAGGTGGAAGTGAAGGGTTTTAGAGTTGGAGAAAGCCTTCGTATTCTCACAGACAGTACATGGACAATGCATAAAACCATTCTGCTTGTTTGCCTCAGCCGCTTCGAGAAAATTATGCAGGCCCTTAATATACTCGGAGGTGCGTCGGTCACCGTACATCCAGTGCCGGTTCATCTGCGTGCGTTATATAGTTCTCATTATTGAACAACATATAACTCTCTAGAGCATCTAATTAAATCATACAAGTAAGAACTATCTAGAACAACATATAACCAAAACCATCGCACTATATAATAACAAACAATAATAAAAGTAAGAAAGTTACACAAGTATCTATCTAAGTCATACAAGTAAGAACTTTTTTCTTTTAGAAAGAATATAAGAAGAAGAGGCTAACCACGGTGGTGCCGGCGCCGAGATGGGCGCGGGCGATCGACGGCGGTGAGGACGGGGACGGGACAGGACGGACCGCCAACCTAGACAAATCTTGAGGAAAATGGAGCTTGGACAAGGAGCTTCCAGAGGAGAAAGCTTAAGTATGGCTCGGGCATTTCATCGAACACCTCATGTGCATAGGAGGTGAGCTAGAGCACCACAAAGCTCTCCCCTCGCCGGCCAGAAAAACAGAGCAGTGTGGAGTGCTCTGCTCGCTGGCGAGGGGGGTATATATAGGCATCTCATTGGTCCCGGTTCGTGGCTGGAACCGGGACCAAAGGGGGTCCTTTGGTCCCGGTTCCAGCCACGAACCGGGACCAATGGTTGTGGGCCAGGAGCGAGGCACATTGGTCCCGGTTCGTGTCTGGAACCGGGACTAAAGGGTCCAGACGAACCGGGACCAATGCCCCACGAGGCCCGGCCGGCCCCCTGGCCTCACGAACCGGGACCGTTGCCCCCATTGGTCCCGGTTCGTGACTGAACCGGGACTAATGGGCTTCTCAGGGGTGGACCGAAGCCCTGTTTTCTACTAGTGGATCATCCTGTACTTTTTGCCCCATCCATAATCAATATAATACAAACATGGCGTAAGGTTTTACCTCTTCGAGAGGGCCCGAGCCTGGGTAAATACAGTGTCCCCATACTTCTTGTTACCATCTTGCCAAGATCACTAGCTCGGAACCCCCTACACGAGATCCGTCGGTTTAAGCACCGACAACCTGGATGGAGGAGTAGTATTTTTTGCAAGTCATTCAATATTCCCATACTAATAATAGAAATATTTTTTTGACAGTATAATAGAAATATAAATAACTAGCTATAACTATTCAATGTGCCATAGGTCAATACTGTGCGCAATGCAGCACCGAGCACAACCCAGCAACCATTCCTCTCCCTCTCCTTACTAGTTGGGCCGAGTCCATAATTCCCGTTGTTTATTGTTTCTCTAATGTTTGGGCCGCACCTAATTCATGATCCCGAAGAAGTCAAGCGCTATACTTCTGTTTTTAGGTAACCCTGGCCGGGGAGCTCATATTTAGCGCTTTAGGCGCCAAAGAAGCTCTGTGGCGCCCACGCGCCGACGCTGGTGGGCCGAGCCATGTACACGTTCACATTTGAGAAAAATCCAGGAAAAAATCTCCAAAAAAAAACATGAATTCAAAAAAGTTCACGGATTTTGAAAAAAAGTTCATGAACTTGAAGAAATATTCATTATTTTTTTTCAAAAATAAAATAAATCTCACGATTTTTAAAAAAAGTTCATCTATTTTGCGGAACTTTATGTAAAATTCATCGATTTTAAAAAAGTTCACAAATTGAAAAAGTTCATCTTAAAAAAAGCTTCATCGATTTAAAAAAAAAGGTCGCGAAATTTAAGTAAAGAAAAAAACAAAAAAAAGAAAGAAAGGAAAAAAGGAAAAAAGAAAGTAGCTAAACGGGCCGGCCCAATTTAAAGGGCTTCCGGCGTTCTTTTGCAAAATGCGCCTGAAGCGCTAAATAGAATATGCCCCCTGACCGTATCGTGTACCAATTGCGTCCTACTCCTACCTCAACCCTGTTCGGCTCCGCGTCTATGTCCAATTGCTTTCTCCCTCATAGAAAGAAGTCCAATTGGTCTAGGCCTATAATAATAGCGCTAGCGCCTCCCGTCGGCTCTGCTTTCCCGTGAACCCTAAAAGGCTTGTGCCGCCGCCGCGAAGCCCCTCTCCGTGAGCGTGTACATGTCGTCGACGAGTTCCAATCCACCCGTAGATCTCGAGAAAGGCGTCGCCGGGACAGCGGCGACAGCGAATCAATTCACCGTCAGCGTGCCCATGTCGTCGCCGAGTTCAGATCTTCCCTTAGATTTGGATCTAGAGAAAGGCGCCGCCTGGCCGGCGGCAACAAAGGAGGAGGAGCTGCCCGTGATGTACCCTCGCGTGGTCAAGTATATGATGGCGCTGGTGAGTCTTTTGCTCTTGTCCCCACTTCTCTTGCTTCTAGATCTACCCAGCATGGTTATGCGCCATGTCATGGTGTTGCTAGTTGTAGGCAGAATATTGTGTCGGGTATAATTATGCATTCTAATTTCTAATGCTATTTAGTTACTCTCAACTTACGATTGTGTTGGTGTACGCTCAAACTTTCCTGTGAACTAATAATGGTTACAGTGGATTGCTGAGAAGCCCACTCGTTGCCACCCCCAAAGGAAAGAAACGAATCATATGGTTTGGCCATGACAAGATCTTTGTGCCCTACCAAAGTATTGAGAAGATTCCTATCTTTGTGCTTGAAACATACTCCCTCTGTACCTAAATACTTGTTGTTGTGGGAAACAATTTCAAGTTCCTCAGCGACAAGTATTGTGGTACAAATCGTACATATGTTTTTGACAACAAATCTCACAGCTAGTATCAAGAGCCTATAGAACAAGAGCATCCCAATAGATTCAGCTTAAGTATCTGTATGCTGATTTTGGCCATTCTGATTTTCTAATGCTCGGTGCTTTAGTGACGTGTTAACCTTTTCACTATACTAATCAAGAATGTATTGTTGAATTCCATACAATTTATCTCTCCTGAATTTTTCTTTTGTGCTCAGAAACTAACGTTCTATTATCCTGCAATGCTGCTTGTCTCCCCTTTGTAGGATGCGATATATTTGGTGCTTTCATATGGCCTGATCGGATGGACTATGAAGGTTTCCAACGACCCGCGGGATGCATGGCCAGTTGTTATTATCGCGTGGCTAGTCTGGATGTTGTTCCTCGGCGTCAGTCTTCTGCTTGCCAAGAAGTGTAAACCAGGAAGCGATGATGGTGATCTTAGTACCAAACTACTCCCTCCGTCCGAAAAAGCATGTCCCCGTGGTCTTTTTTTGAAAAAACCCCTAGCGAATTACCGACAAACCCGCAGCTCCCAGTCGTCTCCCCCGCTCCTCTGTCGCGACAGAGCTCCGCTCCCCCGCGCCTCCGCCGCTCGGCTCCCCGCAGCTCGACTCCCCCGCTCACGCAGCAGCTCCCCGCGTCGCCGGAGCTCTCCCGCCCCACGCCTCCCCCATACCACGCCTCCCCCGCAACTCCCCTCCTCATTCCCCATGGAGATCCATGACGAAGAGAAGGGTCGATTTTTGCTTCGATCTGCCCTGCTCCCCCGCCGTCGTAGCTACCCTGCTCCCCCGCCGCCGAGGCTGCCTTGCTCAGCTCTCTTGTTCCTCCACCTTAGCAGCCTCCTCCTCCTCCGCCGTCGCAGGTGCCTCCTCCGCCGCTCCCTTGCTCGCCTGCCTGCCGCACAGCTTCTTCCTCCTCCTTAAAAATCTCTGATTTCTCCGGTGGACTTCTGCTGTGGGTTTCTTCGGTGTACTCCAGCTCCGGCGTGGCTCCGTTATGTCCCTGCACTCTTCTTCCTCACCCCCATACCATCCTCTCTTCCTCACCCCATCCCCTCTCTCTCTCTCTTTCTCTCTCTCCCAGGACCAATGGCCCGACGGAGGATGCGCCGGGACCCCTGCTCCAACGGCCCCAAGGTCTCCTCTTTGATTTCTTGTTGAAAACTGAAAATTCAGAAAACTGAAAACTGCTTCAGATTGTGTACCACAGAAAACTGAATTTTGTGAGGCAGATTGTGAATTTTACAGTACCAGTATTTGTCATGCAACACTGAAAACTGTTCCTTTTCTTTGTTGCATTTGCCTGCTTACCTTGCCTTATAACTGTATTTTGACTCTTGGTCTGATCCTCCAAGGCTGACTGGTAGTCATTACCTTGCTCTGTAGTTTTGTGTAGCAGCAGCAGAATATGAGCTTCAGAATCAGACAAACAGCAGCAGCAACAGCAACTGAGCCGCCCAAGACGAGAGCCATGAGTGTGTAGGCCTGGCGTTCATATAGCAGCAAACGCAAAATTGTTTTCCCGGAGCAATCTGAGGCTGATTTGTTTCTGCACTTCACATTTCTGTGGTGTCTTTTGGTCTGCAAGAGATGGCATTTCTAAGGAGCATTTCAGTGACGTTTTGTGTATCCTAATCTAGCATTTCTAAGAAGTGTCCTATTTCTAAGGAGCATGTCAGTTAGCTTATAATTGCACACACACATACTGGTTCAGATTTTCATGTTCTTGCTTGTTTGCTTGCAGTAGCAGTAGCAAGTTGTGCTTGCTTGCAGTAGGACTTGCTACAGTAACTTAGCAAGTTGGCAATTTTGCTTGCTTGCAAGTGCAGCAGTGTCCTATCTTCCTCTCTTCTTTTTAGTGTAGGAGTATTCTCTTCTCTGCTTTAACTGAAACATTTTTCTGTTAATTAAATTAATCGAAATCTTTTTTGTTAATTAAAATTAACTCCTCCAGTAAAACATTTTTTTGTTAATTCTTGCAGCAAATACAGAAGAAGAAGAACGAGAAGAAGAAGAAGAAAGAAAAGAAGAACAAGAAGAAGAAGAAAGAAGAAGAAGAATAACAAGAAGAAGAAGAACAATAAGAAGAAGAAAGAAGAAGAACAACAACAATAAGAAGAAGAAAGAAGAAGAAGAATAACAAGAAGAAGAAGAACAAGAAGAAGAAGAAAGAAGAACAAGAACAAGAACAAGAAGAAGAAGAGCAAGAAGAAGAAGAAGAAGAAGAAGAAGAAGAAGAAAGAAGAATAATCTTGTAATGACCCTTGTAATGACCTTGTACATCTAGTAATGACCATTAATGAAGATATTATTTCTCTCAACTGGAGTTTTATCTTTATATCTTGTCATAAGATTTATAAATCCAAATAATTCAAATAAATCCAAATAAATCCAAATAAATAAAATAAATCCAAATAATTCAAATAAATCCAAATAATTCAAATAAATCCAAATAAATCCAAATAATTCAAATAAATCCAAATAATCCAAATAAATCCAAATAATCCAAATAAATTCAAATAAATCACATGACATACTCCAATCTTTTCTCATTGAACACATGACACAAGACATACATATCACACATGACATACACGACATACACATGACACATGACACAAATTCCTATCCTTTCTTTTCATTTCTCTATCGACTCCCTTCCTTTTTCTTAGTCTATACCCATTGTTCTATGATGGCCTTTGTGTCAGCGATTAGCTCGGGATTGCAATACACACCGATTATTTCCTCTCCGCCATTTTGTAGGCGATCTTTGTGCAAATGGGGCATCTTGTAGTTGTTTCCTCCTTGATCTTTCATGACTTCAACCATGACTGCTTGGAGTGTGATGAAGCTTTTGTACAGCTTATGTGCATCATAGTTCTCAAACTCCTCCTCTACACCTTGTACCAGTTCTCGGATATTCATAGGCGCTCTGCAATCGGTTAGGGATTGGAGAGAACAGTGGAAGCACAGGTCTAAAACATTGAACTCGGGGCTGTTTGGTGGTTGTTGGAGCAATTGTATGTCTAGATCTGTTTGATCCACAGCTTCTCTAAACTCTGGATCGTTAGGGGGGACATGGGGTCTAGCATTGTCCTGCTGAATGAATATTGTTGTGCCCTCATCATCGTCGGGCCACTTGTCTTGGATAGCTGGAATGACTTTATTTATCAAAAAAAGACCACGGGGACATGCTTTTTCGGACGGAGGGAGTAGTTTGGTACTAAGATCACCATCATCGCTTCCTGGTTTACACTTCTTGGCAAGCAGAAGACTGACGCCGAGGAACAACATCCAGACTAGCCACGCGATAATAACAACTGGCCATGCATCCCGCGGGTCGTTGGAAACCTTCATAGTCCATCCGATCAGGCCATATGAAAGCACCAAATATATCGCATCCTACAAAGGGGAGACAAGCAGCATTGCAGGATAATAGAACGTTAGTTTCTGAGCACAAAAGAAAAATTCAGGAGAGATAAATTGTATGGAATTCAACAATACATTCTTGATTAGTATAGTGAAAAGGTTAACACGTCACTAAAGCACCGAGCATTAGAAAATCAGAATGGCCAAAATCAGCATACAGATACTTAAGCTGAATCTATTGGGATGCTCTTGTTCTATAGGCTCTTGATACTAGCTGTGAGATTTGTTGTCAAAAACATATGTACGATTTGTACCACAATACTTGTCGCTGAGGAACTTGAAATTGTTTCCCACAACAACAAGTATTTAGGTACAGAGGGAGTATGTTTCAAGCACAAAGATAGGAATCTTCTCAATACTTTGGTAGGGCACAAAGATCTTGTCATGGCCAAACCATATGATTCGTTTCTTTCCTTTGGGGGTGGCAACGAGTGGGCTTCTCAGCAATCCACTGTAACCATTATTAGTTCACAGGAAAGTTTGAGCGTACACCAACACAATCGTAAGTTGAGAGTAACTAAATAGCATTAGAAATTAGAATGCATAATTATACCCGACACAATATTCTGCCTACAACTAGCAACACCATGACATGGCGCATAACCATGCTGGGTAGATCTAGAAGCAAGAGAAGTGGGGACAAGAGCAAAAGACTCACCAGCGCCATCATATACTTGACCACGCGAGGGTACATCACGGGCAGCTCCTCCTCCTTTGTTGCCGCCGGCCAGGCGGCGCCTTTCTCTAGATCCAAATCTAAGGGAAGATCTGAACTCGGCGACGACATGGGCACGCTGACGGTGAATTGATTCGCTGTCGCCGCTGTCCCGGCGACGCCTTTCTCGAGATCTACGGGTGGATTGGAACTCGTCGACGACATGTACACGCTCACGGAGAGGGGCTTCGCGGCGGCGGCACAAGCCTTTTAGGGTTCACGGGAAAGCAGAGCCGACGGGAGGCGCTAGCGCTATTATTATAGGCCTAGAGCAATTGGACTTCTTTCTATGAGGGAGAAAGCAATTGGACATAGACGCGGAGCCGAACAGGGTTGAGGTAGGAGTAGGACGCAATTGGTACACGATACGGTCAGGGGGCATATTCTATTTAGCGCTTCAGGCGCATTTTGCAAAAGAACGCCGGAAGCCCTTTAAATTGGGCCGGCCCGTTTAGCTACTTTCTTTTTTCCTTTTTTCCTTTCTTTCTTTTTTTTGTTTTTTTCTTTACTTAAATTTCGCGACCTTTTTTTTTAAATCGATGAAGCTTTTTTTAAGATGAACTTTTTCAATTTGTGAACTTTTTTAAAATCGATGAATTTTACATAAAGTTCCGCAAAATAGATGAACTTTTTTTAAAAATCGTGAGATTTATTTTATTTTTGAAAAAAATAATGAATATTTCTTCAAGTTCATGAACTTTTTTTCAAAATCCGTGAACTTTTTTGAATTCATGTTTTTTTTGGAGATTTTTTCCTGGATTTTTCTCAAATGTGAACGTGTACATGGCTCGGCCCACCAGCGTCGGCGCGTGGGCGCCACAGAGCTTCTTTGGCGCCTAAAGCGCTAAATATGAGCTCCCCGGCCAGGGTTACCTAAAAACAGAAGTATAGCGCTTGACTTCTTCGGGATCATGAATTAGGTGCGGCCCAAACATTAGAGAAACAATAAACAACGGGAATTATGGACTCGGCCCAACTAGTAAGGAGAGGGAGAGGAATGGTTGCTGGGTTGTGCTCGGTGCTGCATTGCGCACAGTATTGACCTATGGCACATTGAATAGTTATAGCTAGTTATTTATATTTCTATTATACTGTCAAAAAAATATTTCTATTATTAGTATGGGAATATTGAATGACTTGCAAAAAATACTACTCCTCCATCCAGGTTGTCGGTGCTTAAACCGACGGATCTCGTGTAGGGGGTTCCGAGCTAGTGATCTTGGCAAGATGGTAACAAGAAGTATGGGGACACTGTATTTACCCAGGCTCGGGCCCTCTCGAAGAGGTAAAACCTTACGCCATGTTTGTATTATATTGATTATGGATGGGGCAAAAAGTACAGGATGATCCACTAGTAGAAAACAGGGCTTCGGTCCACCCCTGAGAAGCCCATTAGTCCCGGTTCAGTCACGAACCGGGACCAATGGGGGCAACGGTCCCGGTTCGTGAGGCCAGGGGGCCGGCCGGGCCTCGTGGGGCATTGGTCCCGGTTCGTCTGGACCCTTTAGTCCCGGTTCCAGACACGAACCGGGACCAATGTGCCTCGCTCCTGGCCCACAACCATTGGTCCCGGTTCGTGGCTGGAACCGGGACCAAAGGACCCCCTTTGGTCCCGGTTCCAGCCACGAACCGGGACCAATGAGATGCCTATATATACCCCCCTCGCCAGCGAGCAGAGCACTCCACACTGCTCTGTTTTTCTGGCCGGCGAGGGGAGAGCTTTGTGGTGCTCTAGCTCACCTCCTATGCACATGAGGTGTTCGATGAAATGCCCGAGCCATACTTAAGCTTTCTCCTCTGGAAGCTCCTTGTCCAAGCTCCATTTTCCTCAAGATTTGTCTAGGTTGGCGGTCCGTCCTGTCCCGTCCCCGTCCTCACCGCCGTCGATCGCCCGCGCCCATCTCGGCGCCGGCACCACCGTGGTTAGCCTCTTCTTCTTATATTCTTTCTAAAAGAAAAAAGTTCTTACTTGTATGACTTAGATAGATACTTGTGTAACTTTCTTACTTTTATTATTGTTTGTTATTATATAGTGCGATGGTTTTGGTTATATGTTGTTCTAGATAGTTCTTACTTGTATGATTTAATTAGATGCTCTAGAGAGTTATATGTTGTTCAATAATGAGAACTATATAACGCACGCAGATGAACCGGCACTGGATGTACGGTGACCGACGCACCTCCGAGTATATTAAGGGCCTGCATAATTTTCTCGAAGCGGCTGAGGCAAACAAGCAGAATGGTTTTATGCATTGTCCATGTACTGTCTGTGAGAATACGAAGGCTTTCTCCAACTCTAAAACCCTTCACTTCCACCTGCTTGAGAAGGGTTTTATGACACGCTATAATGTTTGGACCAAGCACGGAGAAAGAGGGGTTATGATGGAAGACAACGAAGAAGAAGAGGATGATGACAACTACCCGCCCCCTGAATACGGTGATGCTGCAATAGGGGAAGCTGAAGATCAAGAGGAACCAGACGATGTGCCCGATGATGATCTTCGCCGGGTCATTGTTGATGCACAGAGAGAATGCGAAAGTGAAAGGGAGAAGTTGAAGTTCGATCGCATGTTAGAGGATCACAAAAAAGGGTTGTGCCCAAATTGCGAAGATGACAACAGAAAGCTCGGTACCACACTGGAATTGCTGCAATGGAAGGCAGACAATGGTGTATCTGACAAGGGATTTAGTTCGCTACTTAAAATAATGAAGAAGAAGCTTCCAAAGGATAACGAATTGCCCGGCAGTACGTATGAAGCAAAGAAGGTGCTATGCCCTCTAGGATTGGAGGTGCAGAAGATACATGCATGCCCTAATGACTGCATCCTCTACCGTGGTGCGTACGAGGATTTGAACGCATGCCCGGTATGCGGTGCATTGCGGTATAAGATTAGAAGAGATGACCCTGGTGATGTTGAGGGCCAGAGCACCGGGAAGAGGGTTCCTGCCAAGGTGATGTGGTATGCTCCTATAATACCACGGTTGAAACGTCTGTTCAGAAACAAAAAGCATGCCGAGTTGATGCAATGGCACAAAAAAGACCGTAAGAAAGACGGGAAGTTGAGAGCACCCGCTGACGGGTCGCAGTGGAGAAAGATCGAGAGAAAGTGGAGCAACTTTACAGATGACCCAAGGAACGTATGGTTTGGTTTAAGTGCAGATGGCGTTAATCCTTTTGGGGATCAGAGCAGCAAGCATAGCACATGGCCTGTGACTCTATGTATGTATAACCTTCCTCCTTGGTTGTGCATGAAGCGGAAGTTCATTATGATGCCAGTGCTCATCCAAGGCCCTAAGCAACCCGGCAATGACATTGATGTGTACCTAAGGCCATTAGTTGATGAACTTTTACAGCTATGGAATGGAAGAGGTGTACGTGTGTGGGATGAGAACGAACAGGAGGAATTTTACCTACATGCGTTGCTGTTTGTAACCATCAACGATTGGCCTGCTCTCAGTAACCTTTTAGGACAGACAAACAAGGGATACCACGCATGCACACACTATTTAGATGACACCGACAGTATATATTTGGACAAATGCAGGAAGAATGTGTACCTGGGGCATCGTCGATTTCTTCCGACCAACCATCAATGTAGAAAGAAAGGAAAGCATTTCAAAGGTGAGGCAGATCACCGGAAGAAGCCTGCCCTCCGTACTGGTGATCACATACTTGATATGGTCAATGATTTACAAGTAATCTTTGGAAAGGGTCCTGGCGGACTATCTGTTCCGACTGACGATGCGGGACGCGCACCCATGTGGAAGAAGAAATCTATATTTTGGACCTACCCTATTGGAAAGACCTAGAGGTCCGCTCTGCAATCGACGTGATGCACGTGACGAAGAATCTTTGCGTGAACCTGCTAGGCTTCTTGGGAGTGTATGGAAAGACAAAAGATACACCGGAGGCACGGGAGCAACAACAACGTGTGCATGAAAAAGACGGCATGTATCCAAAGCAGTATGAAGGTCGTGCCAGCTACGCTCTTACCAAAGAAGAGAAGGAAATCTTCTTTGAATGCCTGCTCAGTATGAAGGTCCCGTCTGGCTTCTCGTCGAATATAAAGGGAATAATAAATATGGCAGAGAAAAAGTTCCAGAACCTAAAGTCTCATGACTGCCACGTGATTATGACGCAACTGCTTCCGGTTGCATTGAGGGGGCTTCTACCGGAAAACGTTCGATTAGCCATTGTGAAGCTATGTGCATTCCTCAATGCAATCTCTCAGAAGGTGATCGATCCAGAAATCCTGCTAAGGTTAAGGAGTGATTTGGTGCAATGTCTTGTTAGTTTCGAGCTGGTGTTCCCACCGTCCTTCTTCAATATCATGACGCACGTCCTAGTTCATCTAGTCGACGAGATTGTCGTTCTGGGCCCTGTATTTCTACACAATATGTTCCCCTTTGAGAGGTTCATGGGAGTCTTAAAGAAATATGTTCGTAAGCGCGCTAGGCCAGAAGGAAGCATCTCCATGGGCCATCAAACAGAGGATGTCATTGGGTTTTGTGTTGACTTCATTCCTGACCTTAAGAAGATTGGTCTCCCTCAATCGCGGTATGAGGGGAGACTGACTGGAAAAGGCACGCTAGGAGCGGACTCAATAATATGTAGGGACGGGCATTCTTGGTCTCAAGCACACTACACAGTTCTACAGAATTCTACCTTGGTGACCCCGTATGTCGATGAACACAAGAATATTCTGCGCTCCAAACACCCGGAGCAGTGTGACGACTGGATTACATATGAACACATCAGGACTTTCCGCAGTTGGTTGCAAACACGTCTCATGGGTGACAACACTGTTTCTGATGAGTTGTACTCGTTGGCCAGGGGACCATCTTCGACTGTATTGACTTACAAAGGGTACGAGATAAATGGGAATACATTTTACACGATCGCCCAAGATCAAAAGAGCACCAACCAAAATAGCGGTGTTCGCTTTGATGCAGCAACCAATAGGGGAAAGGACACATATTATGGTTACATAGTGGACATATGGGAACTTGACTATGGACATGATTTCAAGGTCCCTTTGTTTCAGTGCAAATGGGTCAATCTGTCAGGAGGCGGGGTACAGGAAGACCCACAGTACGGAATGACAACAGTGGATCTGAACAATCTTGGGTACACAGACGAACCATTCGTCCTAGCCAATGATGTGGCGCAAGTTTTCTATGTGAAGGACATGTCTATCAAACCAAGAAAAAGAAAAGATAAGGAAGCGAATACATCATACGATGAGCCAAAGCGCCACATAGTTCTTTCAGGAAAAAGAGACATCGTGGGATTGGAGGGCAAGACAGACATGTCCGAAGATTATGAAAAGTTTCATGAAATTCCTCCCTTCAAAGTCAAGGCTGACCCAAGCACCCTGTTAAACGATGAAGATTATCCATGGTTACGGCGCAATAAGCAAAGGACACAAGCGAAGAAAAAGTGAAGACTTTCTCTCCACAACTATATCATTGCAGTTATATTTGAAGAAATGAAATGCCTTTTGTAACAGATGAGTTCATTTGTAGTGCTTTTCAATTTCAGGGTCATTTAGCTCAAAAAATCAGTAAATGCATGCAAAATACCAAATGAAGTCAGAAAGGGTTGAAAATTGATGATGTGGCTTTGAATGGTGCATTTTGAACAAACAAAAAGTCTGGAGTTCAAATAAGTTCAAAAAAATGAAATCCCTTTGTAACAGATGAGTTTTCGTCCGAAACCCTGATACTTCGAAAGAGATTGTCCATTTTGTACACGAAGTGCATCCAGTTTTTGCCGTAACCCTCTCAACTTTTTAGCACATGCTATGTGGGTGAAATGATGATACCATGACAACTTTCAACCTTTTCAGAGTTCATTTGTAGTGCTTTTCAATTTCAGGGTCATTTAGCTCAAAAAAATCAGTAAATGCATGAAAAATACCAAATGAAGTCAGAAAGGGTTGAAAATTTATGATGTGGCTTTGAATGGTGCATTTTGAACACACAAAAAGTCTGGAGTTCAAATAAGTTCAAAAAAATGAAATCCCTTTGTAACAGATGAGTTTTCGTCCGAAACCCTGATACTTCGAAAGAGATTGTCCATTTTGTACACGAAGTGCATCCAGTTTTTGCCGTAACCCTCTCAACATTTTAACTTTTCTTTAACAAATTAGGTTTAGCAACAAATAGGTTGGCTAGATATGCAACTAGGTGAGCAACCTATATGATGCTAACAACAATAACAACACAATCAAGCAAAGGAAACAATATAAGTAGCTTGCACAAAGTAAAGGTAAGAAGTAACCACAAGCGGAACCGAGGGAGACGAGGATGTGTTACCGAAGTTCCTTCCCGGTGAAGGGAAGTACATCTCCGTTAGAGCAGTGTGGAGGCACAATGCTCCCCAAGAAGCCACTAGGGCCACCGTATTCTCCTCACGCCCTCACACAATGCGAGATGACGTGATTCCACTAGTGGTGCACTTGAAGACGGAAACTGGACCTTTACAAACAAGGTTGGGGCAATCTCCACAACTGAATTGGAGGCTCCCAACGATACCACGAAGCTTCACCACAATGGAATATGGCTTTGAGGTGACCTCTTCCGTCTAGGGTGCTCAAACACCCAAGAGTAACAAGATCCGCAAGGGATTAATGGGGGGAATCAAATATCTCTTGGTGGAAGTGTAGATCAAGACCCTCTCCTCCAAACCCTAGAGCATCAACAAGATTCGATGGCTAGGGAGAGAGATCAGGCAAGAATAAGCTGAGGAGCAACAATGGAGCTTTAGAAGGATAGGAAGTGAGTCTCAATGGGGAAGAAGACTCACTTATATAGGGGGGAGAAATCTGACCGTTTTCTGCCCACAATAAGTGCCTAAGCGGTAGTACCGCTCAGGGGAGCGGTACTTCCGCTTGCACAAGCGGTAGCACCGCTCGGTAGAGTGGTACTTCCGCTTGCATCACAGATCAGGCAGTTTCCCGCTGCTGACAAAGTCAGGGGAGAACGGTAGTGCCGCCGGAGCGGTACTACCACTCCCATCAGTGGTACTTCCGCTTAATGTGGCGCGGGGGACCAGACACATGTCTGGTCCCTTGCGAGGGACTATGGTCTTAGGCAGAGTGGTACTACCGCTCCTGAGGAGCAGTACTTCCGCTCGGAAAATCCATAATGCCAGAAGAAAATTATAAGCGGAAGTAGCCGCGAAACTTTCAGGGCGGCAATATCGTTGGAGCGGTACTACCGCCAGTCAGAGCGGTACTTTCGCTTAACATGGTCAGCAGGGGGAACAGAGAGAAAGAACCAATGCTCCGGGAAAGGGAGGCATGCAGATGTGTACGTGATTTATTCCACCCAACCTTTCCAAATGTCGAGCCCCTCTTGATAGTACGGATTTCCTATGACTCTGGTCCACCAACACAAAATCGACAGAAACAACCCGTCTTCTCTTTTTAATCACCGAGGGGAAAATAACATTCTTGTGCCACTGCCACCTGATAATCTCTGAAAGCTTATTGCACCCGGTTAGTCCGCAAAAGCATCATCATAAATCACCAAAACTAATAGGGTAGAAATATGCCCTTACAACAGGGTTTGGATAAAGAGCTGATTTGTTCTATGCCAAGCAGTGTCGTATTCTAGAAGACTTGATCTTTGGGATGGAATACGGGGTGTTCCGGTCCCTCTGAGCCGGGGTGCCACAACGCTTGGTACCAGAGTAGGTCTAGTTGTAGGACGCCCTAGTCAACGCGAGTGATAGAAACGGTAGTATAGAGTCCAGCATGTTTGCTGCACTTGATTGCTGCATTTGTTTGTCGCATAGCATGCATGTAGACATAATATATTGTCGCTAACGGTTGATCTTGTGAGTGTAGGTGACATCGGTTTCGATCCACTACCTGCACCCTCCAATTTTGCATATATGCTCCTTGGTGTTTGGTGTCATCTCTGTCCCATCGAAGTGACGCCGAGGTACCTAGTGGTGCCTATCACTTGTAGGATTGATGCACATGTATTGTGCCAATATATTTTCTTCAACCACACCTATCGCTTCGGTGGTAGACATGTTTCTGCCCCGAATCTTGTTGTCTGACTCACCGCTTTAGCAACCCTTACTGGTCTTTGTTACCAGGAAAGGGCAATGCCAGCAGACCCTGCTTTCCATCGCTATCCTACCCTATCACCCTTTCCCTAAACGAGTGTGGTTCCCTTCTGTCCGATTGATGATTATGTGGTCGTGACATCCGTGTCTCGCTACATGGTCACCAAGTTCATCCTCACCCCTAAGCCCATCTAGATGCAATCGGTGTTAAGCCAGCTCTTGGTGTAGCTGTGTTTACACCAACCCCTCCACACACTGATCCATCTTCGTGCACCCTGCCACAACATACTAGATCGTAGTACCGGAGTTCTCGCAAGATTTGTACTAGATCGTAGTACCGGATTTCTCGCAAGATTCATGTGCTTAAGTAGGCATGCATATTGTTATGAATAGCAGTAAAGTGTGATATTGTCGGTATGTAATCTTGATGCCTCGTGTGCTTTTGTTTGAGTTGTTTCTTTTGCTTATTTCTTTTGGGCCTTTGGTGATACCTTATTTCCCCTTATGGAAGTTGCTCATCAACCGACACCGGACTTGAAGAATCAGTGAGGATTTCAAATATTTGGAAGCTCAGCTAAACATTATGGAATTTTTAGGACTGCATTGTATTAGGAATATCTAGTTTGAACACAAATGATATCCTGGATTCATTATCAACATCTAGTCCACATCAGGGTGCAATCCTCACCACAGTAATGATTAAACCACCAAGAAGACGAGTTGTGTACAAGTCCAAGAGTATATTTTCAGCCAAAGGTATGGTTCATATACAATGTTGGTTCTGCCTTGAGTAAAAATTTGAAACAGGTTATACCCGAAAGCAAGCAAGAATGTTCCATGTATCCAGTACTCAGTAAGAAGGATAGTTCGATAAATTCTTTTCATACAAGAAACCAACAGCAGGAGTCTAAGGGTTGTATATATGGCATTCAGTCAGCATATCACACTGAGAAGCTTCTGGGGTAAGCAACCCAGCCTTCCTCCGCATGCTACCAGAGAAGCTTATAATGCAAGGCTCCTCAATCTTCCGCAGTACAATATGTGGATGGCTTCCATTGTAAGGTACTCAATCTTCTTCGGTAAGCTATCGTAGAAATCTTTCGGCATAAGCCATTGACGTGGCTTGAGACTGCGTCGGTATTTCCCCAAAGAGGAAGGGATGATGCAGCACAGCGACGGTAAGTATTCCCTTAGTTATTAAACCAAGGTTATCGAACTAGTAGGAGGATCACCACCACCCAATAAGCAACACCTGCACACAAATAACAAATACTTGCAAGCCGACCCGAAAGAGAGGTTGTCAATCTCTCTATGGTAAAAAGATAGATTAGGTAGTGATAGATAGGAGAGATAGATCTCTCAAGAACACAAGATAAAAAGGGCAAATAAAAAGTGCAGCAATATATTTTTGGGTTTTTGGTTTTGTAGATCTGAAAACAAAGAGGCAAAAAGATAGATCGGAAAGCAATATGTTGGAAAAGTTGACCCGGGGGCCGTAGGATTCACTAGTGGCTTCTGTCATGAGTATAGCACACGGTGGGTGAACAAATTACTGTTGGGCAATTGATAGAAGATCAAATAATCATGACGATATCCAAGGTGATGATCATTAAATAGGCATCACGTCCAAGATAAGTAGACCAACTCCTGCCTGCATCTACCACTATTACTCCACACATCGACCGCTATCCAGCATGCATCTAGTGTATTAAGTTCATGGAAAAACGGAGTAATGCAATAAGAACGATGACATGATGTAGACAAGATCTATTCATGTAGGAATAGACCCCATCTTGTTATCCTTAATGGCAACGATACATGCGTGCCTTGCTGCCCCTTCTGTCACTTGGAAAGGACACTGCAAGATCGAACCCATCACAAAGCACATCTTCCCATGGCAAGAAAAATCGATCTAGTCAGCCTAACTAAACCAAAGATTCGAATAAGAAATACGAGGCTATAAGTAATCGTGCATATAAGAGATCAAAGAAGACTCAAATAATATTCATGGATAGAAACTGATCATGAACTCAAAATTCATTGGATCCCAACAAACACACCGCAAAAGTTTACATCAAATAGATCTCCAAGAGACCATTGTATTGAGAATCAAAAGAGAGAGAGAGAGAGAGAGCAAGCCATCTAGCTACTGCCTACGGACCCGTAGGTCTATGGTGGACTACTCACGCATCATCGGAGAGGCACCTATGAAGAAGATGAACCCCTCCGTGATGGTGTTTAGATTGGATCTCGAGGTTCTGGAACTTGCGGCGGCTGGAATTGTGTTTCGTCGACTCCCCTAGGGTTTTCTGAATATTTGGGAATTTATAGGCGTCAGAGGCGGTGGAGGGGGGCCCCGTGGAGGGCACAACCCACCAGGGCGCGCCGGGGGCCCCCTGGCGCGCCCATGTGGGTTATGGCCTCCACAACCCACCTCTCTGGCACTGGGTGTCTTCTGGTCCAGAAAAAATCTCCAAAAAATTTCATCGCGATTCGACTCCGTTTGGTACTGATATTCTGCGAAGTAAAAATCAAGCAAAAATAGCAACTGGCACTTTGGCACTATGTCGATAGGTTAGTCCCAAAAAATGATATAAAATTGATATAAAGTGATTGTAAAACATCCAAGAATGATAATATAACAGCATGGAACAAGAAAAAATTATAGATACGTTGGAGACGTATCAGCCAACAAATCTTCCTCAGTAAGCAACCAGGGGAAAAGCTTCCGAGGTACAATACCCAGTCTTCTTCAGCACACTATCCCGGCAAAAGCTTCAAGCGTAAGCTATCCATCCTTCCTCAGCACGATACCCTCTATAGCTTCCAACACGAGCTATCCAATCTTCGTCAGTACGACACTGCAAATAGTCACCGGCATTGGTACAAGTAATTACATAGTGAATTGGCAGAGTCAAGCCCACAACAGTTTGGTCACAAACACGAGCTAGTCAGGTCACAAGTCTGCCTCGGGAATCAAATGTTCAGCTACACATACCTGCATATATATTGTGAGCATGCTGCCCAGGTCATGCAAGTCACTCATACGATGATGCAAGCACGGTGAGAATCCGACAAGCACATGAGTTATGAAAGCCAGTTATACATCTCAGTATGATGCAAGAACCGACAAGCTATGAAGAAAGGCCATATCAAGGCTAGCTTCCTCACACCCGACAAAGTGATATGACTAACCTCTGACACTGTTTCGTATGGTTGACGACAATAATGAGCTCTATAGAAGTACATGTTAGCCTGGTATATATCCTATGACACGAGTCATGAATAAGGATGAGGTATGCTTGCCAGAATATTGCATCTGACAGCACCTATGGTCACACGGAGAATTAAAGATATATATGGCCAAGCACTTTCGGCTAAGGATTTGGGAAAAGAGAACAATAGTGAAGGACAAGATCGACAATGCGGGTGTGATAATTGTTGCATGAACAACATGGTACGAACACCCAAGACAGTCTGATTCCGTATCAATCATTAGGAACATACACCCAAGGGGTCTACTCTGTTTGGTAAGGACCTCACATAAAGCTCCGTAGTTTGACTTTAGCAACCGTGTTAAAGTATCGCATGACCTACTAGCCCATATGTGTATACCGATAGAATGAGTAATCGAAATGTAGAACAACAGTCTCGGACTATGCGTCCTCACATATTGTACCCAGTGCAAGGATGGCCTGCCATGAACAAGATTCTTCCGCTAGAACCACTGCTAGTCAAGTTTCTACAAGCTATTGCTATAAGATATTACTCCTTAATTCTGGTCACGACATGCGACAATCGAATCTATGGTATGGATTTGATACTCGAGACGGTGGAATCAGCCAAGATGACTCAAAGCTCCCTGCAAGTAGTCAGGTTCCGCCAAGATAACGGTTATGATTATCAGTATTGTTTTGAACCCGGAGGACATGCATCGATGTGGGTAACCCGATGCAAGGAGTAAGAGGTTTCGCGTCCATCTAGGGAATTTGTTCACAACTCCATGGAATGCTATCAGTGCTAGATATAAGAATGACCCATCAACTGGAAATCACTCCCGAACTTGTGGGAAAGATTACACATTCTAGTCATAATAATATATCAGCTAAGCCAGCAGATATGGAAGAATTGGAGTCAGCGTAAGACTGAACATATCAGGTAAGACCTATCAGGATGTGGGTGTGGTGAAGCGAACCACCCCAAAGCAAGGGAATCAAATCATATGAAATTATGTGGGAACAATTTATAAAGGAAAAGCATACCTGAGTTGGAACTGGTTTCCTCAAGTCAGAATATTCATACTTGTTCCCTCAGCAACCAAATCTCGAGGACAAGATTTTTGTAAGGGGGGGGGGAGGTTTCTGACACCCCAGTTTTGTCCCTTTCTTTCTCTTTTGGATTTCCTTGGATTTTGATTTCATTTTTGTTTGGAGTTCCTTTTCTGTGGCTCTGTGGTTTTGAAACTTGGGAATATCATCTCTTCTTACTCTCTCAAGAGGCTTGTCACTCTCAAATCCTTCCAAGATTATGTCATTTCCATCCTAGCCCAACCCCAATATTTATTTCTTGGTGATATTCCTTTTTCTATTAAAGGAATAACCTTGTTTGTCCTAGGTTCTGAAGCAACCTATATTTCTGTCTTGCCATTAATTCCAAAAAAAATCTCAAAATTCATTTGACTCATATGGACCTTGGATATGTAAAAATATTCAAGATCCCATGTTCATGGTGAGCACACCATCCAATCGTTTCTTCTGGTCATATTTTCAGATTGTGAAGCAACTATATTTTATATTGCTCCATAATTTCTGCAAATTTACCAGGGCATTCCACTACCTATATAACCCCACTCCACAAAATTTGGGCTCATTTCATTTATACAATATTTATCAAGAATGTTCCTAAGATTATATCCAGAGAGGACCACTATGAAGGAAGTACCATTTTAATTTATCTAAATGGTATGAACTTTTTACAGTACCTTCGTATGCCCAAATGATCATTCTCTACCAACTTTTAACTCAATTCATTCAATCATTTGAGCACAACTTCAAATTTCATGTTTCTATCCAGGTTGGCACATTGCAAAGCAAGTGCTAGCTAGACCCATCCATTTGAGATGAAAATTTGCCAAGGTGGTCATCTTAGTGGATGATCACCCTCAGCCAAAACTCGGGTCCATTGGGCTTATGCACTGCTCACACCCCTAATCAAACACGTTGCTACTAATTCGTGGTTGTGCCTAGTTCAGTCCCATCCGGAGCCACTGTAGTTGTTTCTTTGCACCTAGCAGCTAGTGGGGAAGTGACCAACTCACCAGACATACATGGGATGCCCAGAATGTGTGGCAACGCTATGGTCACGTGGTGACCACGCGGCTAGCATGCCGTTCGACGGGCTCTGGAATTAAGGCCCTCGGCCACCGCCCATTCGGCGTGCTCTCGACATGACACCATGTCTATAGCGTCACACACACTCCCCTTCGTCCATGTGCATCCTCGCCCCCTTCCCTTTCTTCCTCCTCACGCCAAGGCAGCCGCGTCCCCGCTCTGTCTGCGCCCCCACCACCATGGCCGGTAAGCCATGCCGTCTTTGAGCTCTCTCCACGTGTCCCCGAGCCTCTACACGTCGCGAGCAACATCTGGCACACCTCAACCCCTCCCCTACGCGTGCCCTCTGAGCGCCAAAGAGCCGGTAACATGTCGCCATGGCTGGGCCCATCCGGCGAGCTCGCCCCTGCTATTTAAGTCGTCCTTGAGGCCTCCCGAGACCACCAACAGCCTTCCCACTCTCCTAGCACCCACCCCGACCTCTCCATCAAGCTCGAACCGCCCTCCTAGCCTCAATTGACTGCCATGGCCGCCACCCTCCTCTGTGCGAATACGAGCAATGTCGACCTCCTCCCGCCCTCCTTTCTCCACCAGTGCCACCACCGAAGCCATGCGGACCTCCATCACCCTTCACCCCCTCCACGGGAGCACCGTAGCCCCGAGTCCACCTGCTCCTGCCGCTGTCGTTCGCCGTGAACTGCATCAAGATCACCTTGGCCCTCCTCACCAATCCCTACTGGCCTCCCCAATGCGACGCTCTACGGAGAGCACTCCGGTGGCCAGACACTCGCGAGAGGTGGCCTGAGGCACCGGGAATCGTCGCCGGCGTGCCTCGGCCTCGCCCCTCCTCTGTTTCCGTCGGGAGGAAGAAGAAGAGAAGCGGAAGGAGAGAGAGAAGCCAGTGGGGCCCACATGTTAGTGACCTAGAGGCTGGGCCCAACGACTTAAGTGGAGGCGCACTCCGCCAAATATGCTTTCGTTGTCTGTAAGCGTAAACAGTCGCGACTGCCGACTAGAATGCGCTTTCCTTTCCCCGAAAACGTATTCCTCGGAATACGCCTTCTGTTTGACCCCGCCGACCAAAACCTCTAGTTTACGGTCGTTCGTCAGTTAAGCGCAGAAACAGACATATTTTTAGTCCATCTCTGCCTAATGAACGAATGGCCGTATCTGTGCAATCGTAACTCCGATTCAGGTGATTCAGAAGCCCACGTTCTCTGTTCGTCGAGCCCGTTCCGTTGATGCCATCTTCATGATGCTCTCACATTCTGAACAATTACCATTTTCCCCTTGCCCTCTAATCAGTTCCGCCGGAAGAGAAATGTTCCGACAAATCTTTTCGCTGGATTCTCGCGCTTCTTCCCGATGAGTTCTTCATCTCCAGGCAAGCCACAACAGCCAGTTGCATGATGGCATAGCAATAGCCATGGTTTTCACTTGAACATTCAATTATTGTGTGCTCATGTAATTATTTTGCGAGTGCTACTAAAATGATTGTAAATCTATGCTTATCCTTCTGCCATGTTCATGTGTACCTAGTTAGTTACTCGATTACTTGCGCATGCTATTATTATCATGTTTTCTTCTTGTCATCATTTCCGATGCTAGTGGTAACAATATGCTCACATGAATAGTTATCATCTGCACGGAAATATACTATGCAGAGGTTAGTACACTATACGAGGGAAGGTTATGCGTGCGCGATACTCTGATCAAGTAGGCGGTAATAACCTTGTGTGTCTGAGTTTTATGGATATCCGAGGTCCCCATTTGGGATGATAAAGTTTAGTTTGGCCACGACAGTGGCTGCCACAAAGGTGGTGGATGACACGAGTTGACATCGGGGCCACCCATGACATGGCCCAAAGGGGAGTTTGTCAGAGTGGCCGGGAGAGTGTCATGCAATAGATTGGTTTTGTCAGAATGTCGTTGGTCCACCTGAATGGGAGCACGAGGCCATGAGTTCCGTGGTGTGGGTATAGTGTACTAACCTCTGCAGAGTGTATAATGTATCGATAGCCGCATCCTCGGATATGGACACAGTTCGTAGTAGATCACACTATGCAAAAGGAAAGAAGTTGGTTGATCAATATGTGGTCATGCGATGATCATAGGTAAAGATCAAGCTCCTTCTGGTCACGTGATGATCACGGTGGTATTGTTGATACCGAGCTTGGTTGATCCTGGGGTCATCATGTCATGTTCACGATGGTAAGCTTGATACATATGGTGGTTACGAGATAACCTCCGAGAAGAGTAAGTTGGTCCAGGGGACCTTAAACATTGACCCTCCCTCTCATGCTAGTGCTAGTATCATCATGTTCATACCTTGAGTAACATGTACATGCCATGCTCACTCTCATGTTGTTCTAGTACTATCATGCTCATCATTAATTAACCTGCAAATGACATGTTATTGTTTGTCTTGATTTCTCTGGTTGTCGTGAGCTTGCGAGTACATTCAAAGTACTCAACTGGCGTGTCATGCCAGATTGCAGGTGATGCCGTGATTGATTGCTTGTCGAGAATCCCGAGTTTGCGCTCTAGGACGTGTCCCAACTAGAGTCCCTGCAGAGTGGAGTCCATCATCGTCGTCATTGTTCCGCTGCTAGAGGTTATTCCGCTATTACGAGTTGTTCTGCTGCTAGCATAGAGTTACCTTAGCAGGCATAGTCTTGACGTGCCGATGTAATCCTTTGTAATACTCAAACCCTTGTACCTCAATTATTTGTAATAAAGAGCCGATTTGTTCCATGCTAAGCAGTGACGTATTCCAGAAGACTTGATCTTTGGGCTGGAATACGGGGTGTTCCGGTTCCTCTGAGCGGGGGTGTCATAGAATTCCAGTTTTCGGTAATTTCCCTCCTTGTGTTGTAACTTGTAAATTAAGAGAGAAAAGGCATAAGAATTGTATCATGAAGTGGAATAATGACCAAGAATAACATAAATATCAATAAGAAATCATTATGCAAAATGGACGTATCAATTATTGATGACAATACTATTTGCAGACTCACCGTGTGCATTGAGCATTTCAAATATACCTATATATGGCACAAGACGGTTTTATTTCCCTCAGTGATAGAAAGAGTGAAGATGTTTTTCTGACGTTTCTTTTATGTTGATTTGAGTCGTAGGAAATCCGTACTATTAATAGGGGTCTGCTTTGTAAATGTATGGGTGGACTCAACACAAACACAACCTCATATGCACCCACATACCCTTCCCGCAACATACAAAATCCAATTTTTTTGATTGGGCAATTTGAGAGCACCCAAGTGGTAGTACCGTTCGGTACAATGGTAGTACCACTTAGGCGGTACTTCCGCTGTGGGCTACCACAACGAGTACCGCTGGAAAAAACCTTTTGTGCAACTTTTTGTTGCCGAATTCCATTTAGCGGTAGTAGAGCAGTAGTAGCTCGGTAGTACCGCTTGGGGCGATACTTCCGCGTGCTAGTATCGTTGGTAGTACCACTTGAGAATTGGAGGCGTGCATGTTTCTGTTGCCCAATTTTCTCTTACAGTAGTTGGATGGTACTTAGACTGGGGTATCGCTCCCAGCGGTACTTCTGCTCAACTACCGCTAGTTTCTCTGTTACTAAGACACTAGAGGTAGAACCGCTTATGTGAGGACGGTAGTACCGCTCAGGCAGGACTATTGCTCCAATACTCTCTTGCTTGCACACAACAGACTAGAACTACCACACGAAGTGGTAGTACCACTCCCCCGAGCGGTAGTACCGCTTGAATTGTAACATGGAGTAGTGGCAGTTTTGTAGTGATTGGAACAACAACAGTAGTAGTGACTCAAGCAAGACAATTTTATGAGAAAGCGTAGACATGGAGTAGCGATAGATATTTGGATGAAATTGATAATGTAACAGTCACAACCTAGAGCGACACATAACTAGCTCCAATTCAATAATCATATGTAGGCATGTATTCCGTATATAGTCATACATGCTTGCAATAAGAATTTGCATGACATATTTTGTCCTACCTTCCCGTGGCATCGGGGTCCTAATGGAAACTAATGGTAATTAAGACGCTACTTTTAATAGAGAACCAAATAAAGTATTAACAAAAAGTGAATACATGAACTCCTCAAATTACCATCATCCCCGAAGAGCAATGTTGAGGATATCGCTTATTGTTAGCGTTTCGGTCGGCTGGGGGTTAGAAATTAATCGGGAATCAACAGATTAATCGGTTTTATCGGTCAACTATTAATCGACTATTTTTTGGTAAATGCCAGGTTCCCAACATTAAAATAGGCTATCTTCAATAGAAAAACAATATTGGGAAGAAGTATTACCTTGATTACTTGCCTTTGTATCCTTGTACAACAATAAACAAAATAGGACAACAATATATATCACAGAACATAGTCCAAAAACACAGATAAACATAGTTCTTGCACACATAATGCTAGTAATAGGCCCAAATTATCGGTAGATTCCCGATATATCGCTTGTCAAAGTGAAAAATCTGCCCAAATGATAAATGGTGATGATAAAGCATAATATTATCGGTCGCCCTCCGAGTAGTGATAAATCGGACGATAAATCACTAAATCGGAAGATTTTTGGAACAATGCCGGAGAGTATCCCAATTATTGTCACTTTGGGGTCTAGGGATCATAACAAGTAATAGGTGTATATAACTTGCAAGATAGGATCTAAAACTCACTTATATTCATGAAAACATGAGATCTGAAATCATGGCACTTGGGCCCTAGTGACAAGCATTAAGCATAGCAAAGTTGTAGCAACATCAATCTTAGAACATAGTAGATACTAAAGATCAAGCTCTAACAAATTGACTCGATTACATGACGAATTCCATCCATCTCCACCTACCTCCAGTATGCATATGATGAGATTACTCACTCCCAATGGTGAGCATTGATACGTCCATTTTGCATTAGGATTTATTATTGGTATTTATGTTATTCTTGTCCATTATTCCCTATTATCATATAATTCTTATGCCCTTTCTCTCTGAATATGCAAGGTACACCACAAAGAGGGAAATATCTGGAAACTGGAATTCTAGAACGGAAAACCAAGAAAAGGCAGAAAAATCACGAGACTCCAAATGACCTGAAACTTCACGGAGAATTTTTATGGAATATTTAAGAATTTCTGGACCAAAAATATACCAGAAGGGGGCCACCTGCTGGCCACAAGACAACAGGGCGCAGCCTAGGGTTGTGGGGCCCCTGCAGGCCTCCTCACCCCCTCTTCTCCTATATGGTGTGTTTTACCCTAGAAAAAATCATAAGCAATCTATCGGGACAAAGCGCCATCGTATCGAGGCGGAAACCTGGGCAGAGGCCCTTTTGCCCTCCGGCAATCAGATTCTGTCGGGGGAATTCCTCTTCGGGAAGGGGAGATCGAAGCCATCGTCATCACCAACGCTTCCTTCTTCGTGGGTGTCGGCGTTCTGGATATGGGGGTACCCAGACTTGCCTGCCTGCGGCCCAAGGCATGGCCCACCTCGATGATCAAGTACGGCCCGGCGCGGCCTCACTCAACACAAGGCCCTCGCGAGGCCCCGAGCTTGCGGGGGAAACAGCGCCAAGACCCGTGGGGAGTAGGCCTCCCCAGGCCTCCTCCCGAGCGGCGGAGACTTCTATGCAACGCGCGACCTCAGGAGGCCAAGGGTGACACCAGCCAGGTCAGGCGGGCGCCAACGCGCCAGAGAGGACAGTTTCCCCTTTGGTGCAAAGGAGACAAGGACGAGTGCAGGCCCCCAAAGCGCCCCCAAAGGTTTCCCTTCTGGTGCAACAAGACCAGGACCCCAAGCCCCGCAGGACGGACGTCATCACCAAGCCCACCTCTGCGTCACCGTCGACTACTTTGCAGGTGAAGACCGCCTTTCGTCAGGATAGGGTGTACCTCCTGTCCCCCTTTAAATTTGGCTGTTGTGGGATCCCTTCCTGCCATTGCTAAGGGAAGAGGACCCGGGCCGCTATAAATAGAGGCTGGGCTGCTCAGTGCAAGGGGAGAACCAACGCACTTGCAATGCAACTCACCACTGTACTAGTTCATCCACAAACCTCCTCGTGAGGCAATCCACCAAAAGCAGGAGTAGGGTTTTACGCTTCGCAGCGGCCCGAACCTGTGTAAACTCTCGTGTGCCATCTTCTTCCCCGCCTTCGTGCGGGGCTATCGTGTTATGAGCTTGGAGGGGGCGAAGCAGTTGGGGATCTTCGCACACGCCCCTGGGTTCGAATTCCTTAGGGTTTTGCGGAACCCGAAATCCGACATTTGGCAAGCCAGGTAGGGGGCGTGTCAGAGTCTTCAGTAAGCTTCGCTTCCTCTTTGCCCCATCGCGTGATGGCCGATGCCGGACAAGCTCCTTTCGGCCTCGGCGGGTCTGCCTTCACCAAACCCGCCACCGCCGTCCAAGACCCGCGCCTCAGCAGCGCGATGCAGGGTGGCCGTTACCAGGCCACCAGCGTCGTTTCCACCACCGTCACAACTCGTGCCGACCAGGCGCAGGGCGGGCGAACAGCGCCCACGGGACCGGCATCACGCTGCACCCACGTGGGAGACCTCAACGCGCATGACTCGCTCTTGATGGCGAGTGAGATGCTTCGCCACCGCCCTACGCACGGGGGCTTCGACGCCTGGGCCGACCACATCGCCGAGTTGGTCGCCATCGCAAGGAGGGCCTGGGTCCCCCACCTTCCTTCACGACCACCGGCGCTGGGCGCCGGGGCCTCGCTCGCCGTGCCCGTCGCCCCGCTCGCGGACGGCGCGCCCACTCCACCCCCGGGCGAGACGGGGCCCGTCGCACGCTGTACTTCTCCTTCTCCGGATCCCGGTGACCGGCTTCGGAGCGTCACCTGGTCCCGCCAGTAGTGCCTTCGAAGGAGGTGCTGAGGCGCCCCGTACGCACCTCAACGTGCGCACCCATACCCAAATGGATCATCAGCAGCCAGGCTCGTCCCGGCAGGAGCGCGCCAACCGGCGCAGGGAGCAGGCGGCTCAGGCTTCTGGCCAGGCAGGTAACCATAATGGAGGCGCGATGGACAACCAGGGAGGCAACTCACGGCAAGACGCGCGTGGCCCACCCCACGGAGGTGGTAGAGGCAGGCAACTTTGGGCGGAGGCCCATCGCAGGAGGGTCTGTGGCCCGCGCGCCCGGGATGGTGTCACCCCGCCACCCGGGGAGACTACCCTTGGTGCGCGCGGAGACGACTCAGGAGCGGGCCAAAGCCTCTATACGGAGGCCTACGTTTCGAGCTATGTCATACCTGCGGAGGGCACGGAGGATCAGGCGCCCTCTGCAGGTGCCGGCACCCTCCCGGAGTAGGGAGATGCCTCAGACGCTCTCCCCAAGCCGGGCATGGGGGCTTCCACGGAGGGAGCACCAGGCCAGGTTTATGCAAGCAGGGGAGAGGGGGGGCATCCAGCGAAATGCGGGGGCGCGACGCTGTCGCCGCCCCCACGAGCAAGCAGCACACGGCCGAGCCCAGGACCTCAGGAGCGACCGCCTGGAAGGGTCGACAAGATACGAGCAGCACGGCCACCCGCGACAACGGGAGCGCCGGCACAGACCTCCGGAAGGGAGGGCCTCATGAGGCCCGCAAGCCGAGGCCCGGTCGGCGCCACGGCGCCTCATGAGGCGGCTTCACCGACACAACACCTTTGCAGCTGCGCTGGGTGCATTGCACTCATGTTTGGGCCGCGGGAGCGCAATTCCGTGGCTACGCGGGGAGCAATGCACTCAGGTTTGGGCTGTAAGGGCGCGCAACCACGCAGCAATGCGTGGGATGGCTCTTAACCGAGTTGGGAGCACCTGGGCCGTGCGCCTGGGGGCTTGCCCAGCTATCTTCGGCCGTGACACTCTCACGTAATAATGAGTGGGCTGTATACGCCCGGAGCCCCCCGAGGACGCAGAGGGGTTCCCTCCCACGCCCAAGTGGAAGCCCCATGCTCCGCGCTGGCGGACAACACTGCCCTCCAATGGCTATGCCCACGCACCGTGGATGCCCTACGCTCCGCGCTGGGGGAAGACACAGGCGAAGATTAGCCTAGGTGCCGGACGCGGCTGTTGCTTGCTTCTTTTTGTGTTCGTATTGCCGCTTTTTGAAATAAAGTTGAAGATTTCGTAACTCTATTTGAAAAGGGGCGGGAACTTTTCTCTCTTCATGATTCCTCTTTCTGGTCTTGAAGTCTCTTTTCTTTTGGATTGGCACCTTGCCGACGGCCATGCACCTCGGCCTCTGATACGTCTCCAACGTATCTATAATTTATGAAGTATTCATGCCATGTTTACAATAATTCTATATGATTTTGGTATGATTTTATTAGAACTAACCCGGACTGACGCTGTTTTCAGCAGAACTACCATGGTGTCGTTTTTTGTGCAGAAATAAAAGTTCTCGGAATGGGCTGAAAATTTACGGAGAATATTTTTGGAAAATATAAAAAATACTGGAGAAAAAAGATACCAGAGAGGAGTCCCGAGGCAGTCACAAGCCTAGGGGCGCCCCCCCCTAGGGCGCGCCCCCTGGCTTGTGGGCCCCTCGGGAGTCCCCTTGACGTGAGACCGATGCCAAAAATTCCTATAAATACCAAAAACCCCAGAAAGAAACCTAGATCAGGAGTTCCGCCCCCGCAAGCCTCTGTAGGCATGAAAAACCAATCGGGAGCCCGTTCCGGCACCCTGCCGGAGGGGGAAACTATCACTGGAGGACATCTTCATCATCCCGGCGGTCTTCATGACGAGGAGGGAGTAGTTCACCCTCGGGGCTGAGGGTATGTACCAGTAGCTATGTGTTTGATCTGTCTCTCTCGTGTTCTTGAGATGACACGATCTTGATGTACCGCGAGCTTTATTGATATAGATGAATCATATGGAGTTTTCCCCTGTCTATCTTCTTGTGATGAATTGAGTTTTCCCTTTGAAGTTTTCTTATCGGATTGAGTCTTTAAAGGATTTGGGAACACTTTATGTATGTCTTGCGATGGGATATCCGTGGTGACAATGGGATGTTCTATTGATCCACTTGATGTATGTTTTGGTGATCAACTCGCGGGTTCCGTGACCTTGGGAATCTATGCATAGGGGTTGGCACACGTTTTCGTCTTGACTCTCCGGTAGAAACTTTGGGGCACTCTTTGAAGTTCTTTGTGTTGGATTGAACATGATGAATCGGAAATTGTGTGATGCATATCGTATAATCAAGCCCATGGGTACTCGTGGTGACATTGGAGTATCTAGGTGACATTAGGGTTTTGGTTGATGTGTATCTTAAGGTGTTATTTTAGTACGAACTCTAGGGCTGTTCGTGACACTTATAGGGATAGCTCATACGATTGATCGGAAAAGATAACTTTGAGGTGGTTTCGTACCCTACAATAATTTCTTCGTTTGTTCTCCGCTATTTGTGACTTTGGAGTGAACTCTTTGTCGCACGTGAGGGATTTACATATGATTCAACTATGTTAGTATTGTTGAGAGAACTTGCACTAGTGAAAGTATGAACCCTAGGCCTTGTTTCTAAGCATCGCAATACCGTTTGTGCTCACTTTCATCATTAGTTACCTTGCTGTTTTTATATTTTCATATTACAAAAACCTATATCTACCATCCATATTGCACTTGTATCACCATCTCTTCGCCGAACTAGTGCACATATACAATTTGCCATTGTATTGGGTGTGTTGGGGATACAAGAGATTTCTTGTATTTGATTGCAGGGTTGTTTGAGAGAGACCATCTTCATCCTACACCTCCCACGGATTGATAAACCTTAGGTCATCCACTTGAGGGAAATTTGCTACTGTCCTACAAAACACTGCGCTTGGAGGCCCAACACGAGTCTACAAGAAGAAGGTTGCGTAGTAGACATCAAGCTATTTTCTGGCGCTGTTGCCGGGGAGGTGAGTGCTTGAAGGTATATCTTTAGATCTTGCAATTGAATCTTTAAGTTTCTTGTTTTATTACTAGTTTGGTTTTATAAAAGAAAACTACAAAAAATGGAGTTTAGGTTGCATCAATTGGTTCGTCTTTTTTAATGTATTTCGTGAAAATGATGGTTTGGAAAATTGTGCTCAATTGGTAGAGGAAGAATTTATGAAAATACTTAATGAGAATTCCTTGAATGATGAGCATGATTGCAATATTGCTAGTATGAATTCTCTGAATATCCATGATGCTAATGATATGCAAAGCCACAAGCTTGGGGATGCTATGTTTGATGAAGATGATATTTTTAGTCCCCCAAGTTTTGATGAGCAAATTTGTTATGATAATGACATGCCTACTATCTATGATGATTATGATGATGACATGTATGCTATAAAGAGTGATAGTAACTATGAAACTTGTCATCATGATTTTAATATTCAAAGTGGTTATGTCAATCAAGTATCTCATGATAGTTATTTTGTTGAGTTTGCTCCCACTATTATGAATGAGAAGAAAATTGCTTATGTGGAGAGTGACAAATTTTCTATGCTTGTGGATCATGAAGATAATGCTTTATGTGCTGGTTATATTGTGAAATTCCTTCATGATGCTACTGAAAATTATTACGAGGGAGGAACATATGCTTGTAGGAATTGCAATAATATCAAGTTTCCTCTCTATGTGTTCAAAGTTTTGAAGTTATGCTTGTTTTGCCTTCTTATGCTAGTTGATTCTTGCTCCCATAAATTGTTTGCTCACAAAATCCCTATGCATAGGAAGTGTGTTAGACTTAAATGTGCTTGTCATGAGATTCATGATGCTCTTTTGCATGGTTCAATTATTATTTCTATACGAGCATTTTTTAAATCACCATGCCTAGCTAAAAGGCTTTAAAGAAAAGCGCTTGTTGGGAGACAACCCAACACTTTTACCTTATGTTTTGGTGTGTTCACATGATTAATCTACTGTATTAATCATGTTTTGTGTCTTTTATTTCAATAAAGTGCCAAGTAAAGCCTTTGGGATGACTCACAAGATGAGTAGAATTGATGATGAACCAAAATAGAAACTTTTGACTCCAGTACAGGAATTTTCATTTTTTACTGGAGCGTGATAATGATCTGAAATTTTTACACAGTTTTCATACACAAATTCTTCAGGTTTTCCTAATTTTTCAGAATTTTCAGAGACAGGGAAGTATGGTTACACTACATATGTTGACAGACTGTTCTGTTTTTGACAGATTCTGTTTTGCATGCATAGTTTGCTTGTTTTAGTGTTTTCATAGCTTATATTTAGTGGTATAAATTATGGGAATGATAGAATACATTAGGTATCATGTGGGAACAATTGTGAATCTTGTCTTGACAGTACCTAAGTGAATTATCTTTATTTATTATACTAACCCATCTCACAAAGTTCCGTTAAGTTTTGTGTGATTGAAGTTTTCAAGTTTTGTGTGAGACACCGATATGAGGAGAATAAGAAGTGGCAAGAACCTAATATTGGGGATGCCAAAGGCCCCCCCAAGGTAATATACAAGGAAGACTCAAGCGCCTAAGCTTTGGGATGCCCCGGAAGGCATCCCCTCTTTCATCTTCAACACTATCGGTATATCTTACTTGGAGCTATATTTTTATTCGTCACATAATATGAGTTTTGCTTGGAGCGTCATTTTATTTTCTTGTTCTCTGTTAGGTGTCATTTATAATCTTTATTTCAATAAAAAGTTCCATGAATTGCCTTAGGATGCCTGCATTGCATGTTTGATGTGTGCTGTGTAAAAAACAGAAACTTTTGCTGTAGTGTTTGAATTTTCATATTTTACTAGAACGCGGAAAGTTTCTGAAATTTTTACACAGTATTTTCATATAAATTATTTAGCATGTCCTAAATTTTCATAATTTTTCGAGTTACAGAAGTACACTGTTTTCATAAATTGCTACAGACTGTTCTGTTTGGACAGATTGCTATCATAGTTTTGTTATCTACTTATCCTATAGTTTCCATAGCCTATATGTAGATATAAATTGTGGAAATGATAGTAAACAGTAGATGATGTTTGGAAATTATTGTGAAACTTGTCTTGGCAGTACATAAAGTGTTTATTTATTCTTATGTGTACTAACCTATCTCACGAGTTCTTTTTGAGTTTTGTGTGGATGAAGTTTATAAGAATTAGGGAAACCATGATATGAGAGGAATTAAGGAGGCACAAGAGCTCAAGCTTGGGGATGCCCAAGGCATCCCTAATTAATATTTCAAGAAGTCTCAAGCATCTAAGCTTAGGGATGCCCCGGTAGGCATCCCACCTTTCTTCTTCAACAATTATCAGTTAGTATCGGAATGAACCTAAGTTTTTGCTTCTTCACATGATATGTGCTATCCTTGGAATATAATTTTATTTTGTTTTTCTGTTTGAATAAAAGCATTGGATCTGAAATTTTGAATAAGAGAGAGAGAGAGTCCTCACATGGCTATTTAACTAATTGACTACGCATTGATCTTCACTTATATCTTTTTGGAGTAGTTTGTCATTCACTCTCGTGCTTCACTTATATCCTATGAGTAAATGGTTGAATGAATTGAATATCATAAATCTGAAATTAAATATGCTTCATATACTTATCCCATGGGGAGTAATGACTTCACACATAATAATTATAGGTGGTAAAATTTATTGAAAGTTAGCAAACACCGCATTGGTCACTTGAACAATTCATGAAAGAATATTGAAGGAAGAGAGATTCCACATATAAATATACTATCTTGGACATCTTCTATGATTGTGAGCTCATTAATTATTTTCAAACTCGAGCAAATTAGTTAAAATTGGACAAGGAAGACAACTTAATGAGTTATGTTTGGGTATATTTGTATAGAAGTTATATTGTTATGGATCCTCCAACATGTGTTGCTTGCTTCCACCTCATACTAGCCAAAACTTCCGCACCAAGTAGAAATACTACTTGTGCATCTAAACACCCTTAAACCAGTTTTGCCATGAGAGTCCACTATACCTACCTATGGATTGAGTAAGATCCTTCAAGTAAGTTGTCATCGGTGCAAAAAGCAATAAAAATTGATCCTAAATATGTATGATCTTTTATTGTAAGGAAAAATAAGCGTTGTACGAACTTGTGATGGTAAAGAAATAAAAGCGACGGACTGCATAATAAAGGTTGCTATCACAAAGGGCAATACAACGTGACGTTCCTTTGCATTAAGGGTTTGCACATCCAAAAACAAAAAGCGCATGACAACCTATGCTTCCCTCTGCGAAGGACCTATCTTTTACTTTCTAGTACTTACCTTTATGCAAGAGTCATGGTGATCTTCACCACTTCCTATATTTCGCCTTTTTCTCTTGGCAAGCGTCATGTGTTGGGGAATGATCTAGACATATATATCCATACAAATATATTTGATCATGAATTATTATTGTTGACAATTATCTATATGATAAATAAGTTGGGAGGCGAAACATTAAGCCCCTATCTTTCTCTGTGTTCGATGGACGCTATTTGTTCTAAAAATATGCTTTGAGTGTCAATAATCATGGAATACTATACGATAGTTGAGTATGTGGAATTTGCTAAATCAAAGCTCTTACATAGAACCTTCCTGAAAATAATATGAATTGCAATTGTTCGATGACTAGGAATATGGTTTGTTAATTTTCAAGAAACTTTCTGGTCTATACTTTAACATGAGAATAGCTTGTTACTTGATCATGAGAAGTTTTATGAGATGAGCTACTGTTTATGGTTTATATTGATGCTAGAAAAAGTGATTGGAATTATCATTGATCAAACTTGTGCACTTGCTAGCATTCACACTTCATAAATTATTTCTTTTATCATTTACCTACTCGAGGACGAGCAGGAATTAAGCTTGGGGATGCTGATACGTCTCCAATGTATCTATAATTTATGAAGTATTCATGCCATGTTTACAATAATTCTATATGATTTTGGTATGATTTTATTAGAACTAACCTGGACTGACGCTGTTTTCAGTAGAACTACCATGGTGTCGTTTTTTTGTGCAGAAATAAAAGTTCTCGGAATGGGCTGAAAATTTACGGAGAATATTTTTGGAAAATATAAAAATTACTGGAGCAAAAAGATACCGGAGAGGAGTCCCGAGGCAGCCACAAGTCTAGGGGAGGCGCCCCCCCTAGGGTGCGCCCCCCTGGCTTGTGGGCCCCTCGGGAGTCCCCTTGACGTGAGACCGACGCCAAAAATTCCTATAAATACCAAACACCCCAGAAAGAAACCTAGATCGGGAGTTCCGCCGCCGCAAGCCTCTGTAGCCACGAAAAACCAATCGGGAGCCCGTTCCGGCACCCTGCCGGAGGGAGAAACTATCACCGGAGGACATCTTCATCATCCCGGCGGTCTCCATGACGAGGAGGGAGTAGTTCACCCTCGGGGCTAAGGGTATGTACCAGTAGCTATGTGTTTGATCTCTCTCTCTCTCTCGTGTTCTTGAGATGACACGATCTTGATGTACCGCAAGCTTTATTGATATAGATGAATCATATGGAGTTTTCCCCTCTCTATCTTCTTGTGATGAATTGAGTTTTCCCTTTGAAGTTTTCTTATCGGATTGAGTCTTTAAAGGATTTGAGAACACTTGATGTATGTCTTGCGATGGGATATCCGTGGTGACAATGGGATGTTCTATTGATCCACTTAATGTATGTTTTGGTGATCAACTTGCGGATTCCGTGACCTTGGGAATCTATGCATAGGGGTTGGCACACGCTTTCGTCTTGACTCTCCGGTAGAAGCTTTGGGGCACTCTTTGAAGTTCTTTGTGTTGGATTGAACATGATGAATCTGAAATTGTGTGATGCATATCGTATAATCAAGACCATGGGTACTCGTGGTGACATTGGAGTATCTATGTGACATTAGGGTTTTGGTTGATGTGTATCTTAAGGTGTTATTTTAGTACGAACTCTAGGGCTGTTCGTGACACTTATAGGGATAGCTCATACGATTGATCGGAAAAGATAACTTTGAGGTGGTTTCATACCCTACAATAATTTCTTCGTTTGTTCTCCCCTATTTGTGACTTTGGAGTGAACTCTTTGTCGCATGTGAGGGATTTACATATGATTCAACTATGTTAGTATTGTTGAGAGACTTGCACTAGTGAAAGTATGAACCCTAGGCCTTGTTTCTAAGCATTGCAATACCGTTTGTGCTCACTTTCATCATTAGTTACCTTGCTGTTTTTATATTTTCATATTACAAAAACCTATATCTACCATCCATATTGCGCTTGTATCACGATCTCTTCGCCGAACTAGTGCACCTATACAATTTGCCATTGTATTGGGTGTGTTGGGGATACAAAAGATTTCTTGTATTTGATTGCAGGGTTGTTTGAGAGAGACCATCTTCATCCTACACCTCCCACGGATTAATAAACCTTAGGTCATCCACTTGAGGGAAATATGCTACTGTTCTACAAAACTCTGCGCTTCGAGGCCCAACACGAGTCTACAAGAAGAAGGTTGCGTAGTAGACATCAAGCTCTTTTCTAGCGCCTTTGCCGGGGAGGTGAGTGCTTGAAGGTATATCTTTAGATCTTGCAATTGAATCTTTTAGTTTCTTGTTTTATTACTAGTTTGGTTTTATAAAAGAAAACTACAAAAAATGGAGTTTAGGTTGCATCAATTGGTTCGTCTTTTTAATGTCTTTCGTGAAAATGATGGTTTGGAAAATTGTGCTCAATTGGTAGAGGAAGAATTTATGAAAATACTTAATGAGAATTCCTTGAATGATGAGCATGATTGCAATATTGCTAGTATGAATTCTCTGTAAATCCATGATGCTAATGATATGCAAAGCCACAAGCTTGGGGATGCTACTGTCCTACAAAACTCTGCGCTTGGAGGCCCAACACGAGTCTACAAGAAGAAGGTTGCGTAGTAGACATCAGCCTCCCCTCGTGGCCCTTCAGAGCAGGCCGGCAAGGACCTGCTGCCTCGAAAGCACACATCTTTTAGCGGTCGATTCCCGCTCGGGGGCTCCGGCCGCCGCCCAGCGCGACATCACGGAACCTCGGGAGGCTCAGCACCTCCCGGAGTAGCAACCGGTGGAAAGGTATGGTAACCGCTTGAGCGTCAAGGGGGACTTCTGAGCAACGCGCCTCAGGAGCCATACTGGTCACGTAGCCCCTCGCCCCTTGGTCTCGTCCTGGAGATCCGGTGTAGGGGAACGCAGCAGAAAACAAAAATTTCCGACCTACGCACCAGCCCAGGATCACTATGGAGACTGCATACAAGGTTTGATCTGTTTCGTTACCGACTCGTAGCGCAGCGGAAGTAGAGTCGATGACGATCGGCGGTGCAGATCCCCGCAGCTAGGATTTACAACCTCCCAACCGTGAGGATGTACTCCCACATCTGCCCCTCGGACAGCCCTCCGGGAGGCGGTCGGACAGTCCCTCGGACGGTGTCGCGGACAGCCCTTCGGGAGGACCTTCGAAACTCGAACGGTCACTCAGACAGCCCTTCGGGAGGACCCTCGAAACTAAGACGATCACTTGGACAGCACTTCGGGAGGCACTCTCGAACTAAGACTGAAACTACGATCTCTCTACAGAGTTGCACACATACGGTGTCATCTATCTGGCAGGGCTTCGCCGTCCAGAACTAGTTCCCACCGGAACCCAGACAGCCTTTCGGCTCTACGAAACTATTTCGCTGGGAGGGAGAGAGAAGCCAGACAAGTCAATGGCATGTGTATGAGAGCAAGCATGAGCTGATTTTGGAGAGCTCTCTCCACCTCTATTTATAGGAGGAGCAAGGGGTAGAGGAAAGACCAAAAGGACCTTCCTAGGATCTTTCCACCACATGCCACATAAGGGTGTGTAGAAGATATCCACCATGAGGTGGAAGGACACCTCAAGGAGGGCCCCCCCATGCCATGGCCGAAATTTGCAGCCCCCTTGGGGAGCTCCACCTCCCTTTCACACACCAAAAGTGGTTTTCTTCTAGAACAAAAACCCCATTTGCAAATCAGCCCAAAAAGTGCTTTTCACTATTCACGAAGACATTTTTCTGCGTCCGTTAAAACCCAAATTATTTCTGTGTGCCTAGAATAATTCTAGCACCCACCAAAACAATTTTGAACGCATTCCGAAACAATTTCGGAACAATGTTTCTTCAGCGAAAAGCAACCAAAACGGTTCCGGCTGCTCCGGAACATTTTCGGTTTTTGTCCCGGAAAATTCCCAGAAGTTTCCAGAACACTTCTGGCATCCTCCAAGAATTTCCAGGCGTGTGCCAGAACCAATTTGACTTAATGGAATACCCTGAAACAACTTTTCAGTTTCACCGGAACTATTCCGGTGTTCTCTCCGGAACGTTTCCGTTTCGTCCGAAACTTTTTCGGTGATTTTCTCTCAGACTCCCCGTCTAGTATTCAGCAGATAGATGACCCTTAAGCGTGTGACCCTATAGGTTCGGTGAAGTATAGACATGACCGGAACTCTTTCCGATCAATGATCAACATCGGAGCCGTGGACACCCATATTGACCCCTATACCCACACGAATGAATATTCGAGTGAACCTCCAGTTGCCGTGTGCTATTCCTGTTGCTTCGCGATATGTTACAAATACCCGAGGTGAGAAACATCGGCATCCTCGTGGATCAACACTTGTCCACAATGCCAGTTACCTCGTTGCCGGTTTTTGTTCTATTTTCTCGTTTCCGTGTTCTAGCATCCCTGTGATCAAATCACACTTGTGTCTGGCCAGACGATGATGGATACCGTAACACCGAGAGGGCCCGAGAATATCTCTCCATCGTCGGAGGAGCAAATCCCAATCTTGAGCTATCAAGTTACTTAACACACTTTTCCATGAACCCGTAAGCCGCCGTAATAGCCACCCATTTACGGATGACGTTTAACAAACCCCAAAGTTCATGAAGCAAGTATGAAGAAACTCAACACTCTCATGGTCTAAGGAATTATGCAAACATTAACTTCTCTGTGTTATTAACCATTAACTTATGACGAATGAATCTCATAGCATAACATCAATCGGGTCGATTCAACACAAGTGTTCTACTAACATTGTGCCCTCAAAGTTGCCGGCATAGTCATGCCCATGATCAGGAAAACAGAACCATCATGCAACACTTGAGCTAGTCTTAGAGGCCAGACTAGGAATACATTTTACCGTTTATTATTCCACACGTGCATATGAGTCTTCCTTCAAGCCTCGTGGTTATTGCAGACTCGAGAACCATAGCAGTTATAGCATGGAACATAAACATAATTATGATCATGGAGATAAATAATAACATTTGTTATTTCCTCTAGGGCATATCTCCTACAGACTCCCACTTGCACTAGAGTCAATAATCTAGTCATTGCTAATGCACATTACACCTGTGGCACACCGGTGTAAAAATGCTTCGCATGTGGTATAGCCTGATGTCCAATGGATCTGACAACTTCAGTTCCGTGTGTATCTTTGGATGTCCTTGCGTTTTCACGCTTTCACAAAATTCATATTTTGTGTGGACTTGGCTTCGTATATATGTGAATCACTGGTCAAACCTTGATTCCTCAAACTGAGCTATGGAGCAACTATCTTCAATAGTGTTCCATTGACCAAAGCCATCTTGGAATCATACTAAGTTCATGAACGAACTGTATGATTCAACATCTTCAATGTTGCTTCGAAAGCGGCAACATACTTAGCCTTAGTTATAGAATTCGCCACAGTAACCTGTTTGGAAACGATTTCCAAACACTGTGCCACCATATTGTGTGTTACACAAAACCCTTAATTTAAATCGAAAATCGCATGGAGCATTGATGAAGACTGTATCGATGTAATCACTTACAACGAGCACTTCATAATCTCTGCTTGCGAGAAAACATGTCATCAGTGCTACTTTAGTACTTAATGACATTTTTCACTATTGTCCCATGATCAGTACTTTGATCACTTTGGTATCTATACTCGCAACAGCTTGGAGTATTGGACATATCTGGTTGTTTTACATACCATGGAATACATGATTAATCCAAACACGAAAGTGTGTGGAATCTCCATCATGTATTTTGCTCATCAGTGTTTTGGGACACCGAGTCTTGCAAAAACTCTTTCCATGTGACTTCAGCAAGAATCACTCCTTGGCGTTTTAATGCTAAAAGGTTTTAGCATCTTGTCAATATGTATTTTTGGCTTTAGCCTATTAGGCAATTCTATCTCGTAGATAAATATGCCTAATGTCAAGGTTATTTAGCCCAAGCACTTCATCGAAAAACTATTTTTAATGAAGTACTAATTCGTGTCAAGAAATTTCCAATCAACAATGTGTCAAGCACACAAAGTTTTTAGAAATATTATTATGCTCCTACTTACTTTCTTGAAACCACAAGAAAGGAGCGGACGCGGGGTCCGCCGGCTAGTGGGCACGAGGTGCTGCCGAGGGCGGACGCGGGGTCCGCCGGCTGTTGCGCGCGAGGCGCTGCCGAGGGCGGACGCGGGGTCCGCCGGCTGTTTGAGCGCGAGGCGCTGCCGAGGGCGGACGCGGGGTCCGCCGGCTAGTGGGCACGAGGCGCTGCCGAGGACGGACGCGGGGTCCGCCTGCTGTTGTCGATGATAGCCGACGCGGCTTTTCTCCGAGCGGAGCGCGCCGGCGCGTCGGCGCACCCGCTGGGTGTGGCCGTCGAGCCTTCGGTGATCGATGGGTGAGCCAGCAGGCCGGGCCGACCGGCCGGGCGTCGAAGCGGGCGGGCGGCCGAGTCGGGCGTTGGTGCGGACGGGCGACCGGGCCAGTGTCGAGGCAGGTGGGCAGGCCGGCCGGCGATGCAGACGGGCGGGCAGTCGACCGAGCGGACGCGGGACTCGTTTTTTTTAGCCGGCCACGGTGGTTGAGCAGCGCGGAGCCTCAGCCGGCTAGAGGCGTCACAGGCGCACGGGCGACGGGCGAGGCGGGCAGCCGGCCAGGCCGGCCTGGCATGCGGCCGGTTAGACGGGCAGCCGGCCAGACGCGCATGCACGCAGTGCGGCCGGCCAGGGCCATGCAGCCGGCCAGGGACGCACGTGCCCAGTGCAGCCGGCCGGCCACGCATGCACACATGCAGGCAGCCTCTGGCCATGCACGCATGCGAGTACCGAGGCCACATACGCTCGCATGCATGCGAGTACGTAATTTTCCTTTGCATTTTCTTCTTGGCGTGGGAGAGCAGCGGGATCCGCCCGGCACGCGCGGGCGCAGGGAGACGGAGCCGGCGAGCCGCCTCGCCAGAGGCGGGGCGGAGCCGACGGGCTGCGCTGGTGACGGCGCGCTTTGCCGAGCGTCGCGAGAGCGGCGCGCGGGAGACGGTCCGTCGGAAGTGCTTCCCGGCGACGAAGGAGTGTGCGGAGCCAGCGTGGTTGGGCTCGGAGCAGAGAAACATCGGCGCGATGCAGCCGGAGCCAACCACGGAGCAGCAGCCGGCGCCAGGGCGCGCGCGCGGCTGCGGCGCACGGCGGGGCGTGCCGGAGCTGGGACACGCGGAGGCATGGTCGTGGAGGAGGAGCCGGGGGGCCGGCGCGGCGCGCAGGGAGACCGGACGTGTAGCGGGGGCGGAGCCGGCGTGCGGCTGGAGGCGGGGAGGCGCAGGTGGACGAGCCGCGGGCCGGCGCGGCGCGCTGGGAGGCCGGACGTGCAGCGGGGGTGGAGCCGGCGCGCGGTCTTGGGGAGGAGCGAAGCGATGCGCGGGTGGCGTCACGGTCGCGGACGGAGGCGGAGCGCGGGGCAGAGCAGAGGCTGCAGCCGGCCAAACGCAGCCGGGCAGCCAGCTAGGCATGTGGTCACGCACACGGCCAAGCATTCGGCCATGCACGTACGTATGCATGTGGCCAAGCAGCCAAGCGGCCAAGTAGCCAAGTAGCCGGCCGTGCGTGCGTGTGCGCGGCCAAGCACGCGGAAGACGGGGCCGGCCAGCGCAGGAAACGGCGGAGCCGCGCGCGGGGGCGGCGGCCGAGCGACACGATGCGAACGTGCTGGAGGGGGATGCATAGGTGCAGGAGCTCCGCAGCTTGGACGCGCCGACGGGGCGCGCAGCGGCAGTAGCAGCAGGCAGCGGCGGGAGCGGACGAGGCCACGACGCGCAGCAGTGAAGCCACGGTCGTTTCTTGTTGCTTGTCGTTTTCTCACGGGGGTGCCCCGAGACGGCAGATGCCATGGGATGGCTTGAGAGGTGAGAGCAAGGCTGCGGTGGAGGTCCGGGACGGGTATGTGGATAGCACGCGGTGGTTTACCCAGATTCGGGGCTCTCCGAAGAGATAATACCCCTACTCCTGCATGTATATATATATGTGGTATATCTGGTACAGAGTCGCTCCTGGAGCTGTATTGGGGAGGAGAGCCATGATGCTTCTTGCCTCCTGTGTGCATGCATGTGAGCATGAGTGAGAGGGAGAGGATGAGAGGAGGCCTCCCGTGAGTGTGTGTGTGGCTGCCTTTTGAAGGCTCCCCTGGTGCCTCTTATATAGGGAGGCCCAGGGGACAAGGGGTGGCCCACCGTCCAACTATCTACTATTGGAAATGACAAGAGATGCAGGCTACAGTGCGCCACTATTGGAGCGCAGTGAAGTGACGCGCAACGGGTGCACAGCGGGGCACTATTCGTCAATAGTGCTTGACTGTAGCGGGGTGGCAGGTTCTGCAGTCCGTCAGCTACAGTGTCGTCAGCTCATGTCCGATGGGACGCCTGGAGTTGACTTCGTCGGGCCGCAGCCGGCCAGGAGGAGCCGGACAGGAGGAGCCGGTCAGGAGGAGCCGGACAGGAGGAGCCGGCCAGGAGGTGCCGGCCAGGAGGAGCCAGCCCGGAGGAGCCGGCTAGGAGGAGCCGGCTAGGAGGAGCCGAACAGGAGGAGCCGGCCAGGACGAGCCGGCCGAGAGGAGCCAGCCGGGAGGAGCTGGGAGGAGCCAGCCGGGCCGTAGCCAGCCGGGAGGAGCTAGCCGCCCGGGCCGCAGTTTTGTCTTCTGTCTTCACTTCTTCGTTCGTCTCGTTGATTCACAGGGCTTGGCATACCGGGGGTGGCTCCCCCGATGTTTTTAAAATGTTGAGTCGTCTCCTTGAGCCTACCCGGGGGTAATCCCCCCGACAGGAACCTCACCGATCATGTAGCTCCGTGCCCCTTGGTCTCGTCCTGGTGATCCGGAGGCCCCAATTGTGGCCGAGGCCTCGCCCCTTTGGTCTCGTCCTGGTGATCCGGACGCCCCAACGGGGTCGAGGTCTACTCGGGATCGGGCCCCATCGACGAAGAGTGCCGAAAGGGCTCCCGGACCACCCCTCAAGCAAGGAAGAAGCCCTCCCAGGCGGGATCCTCGACCTCCCTGGATGCCCCGCCTACGCCTCACGACACTCGAGCTCGCCACGACCCAATGAGCTAAGTACACCCGCCGAATAAGGTCATAATCTTCTAATCAGATGATAGCCCGAATGCCGGGCAAGAGGCATGAACGCTAACGTAAAATACAGGCGCTACGGTCCGCTACGTAACCCCGTCAGGATTCTTGTGGTTTCAGGAGCAAGGAAGGGCAGCGCGAGGAAAGGAGTCCGGCCACTCTAGGCGACGTGGCTAAGAGTCTAACCTTGGGGGCGGCACGATCCCCCTCAGGAGGGCCCGCCCGCCGAGGGCCCGACCGGATTCCATTGCTGGTCTTAGCGCGATACCCTCGCGGACCTCTCGAGGGACGCCGGGGCGCATCGGCAATAACACAAGGCCCCGCGGGAGGCGCGCGGTCGCGCCATGCAAGACAAACAATCGACGGCTTAAAGAAGGAGGAGGAATACGAAGGTAAAAACACAAAAGTTAACGCCCCCAGGGGTCAGGTGTTGCTTGACATGACAGGAACTGGGAAGGGAAAACAGGAGAGGCCTAGGCAGAGGAGCCGCTGTTGCCGTCCGGGCCGTCGCCCGCCGTGGCGCCGGAGTCGTCACCCTCGTCGGAGAGGGGCTCTTGGACGAACCGCTCCACCAAGGACTCCACGTGCGGGCGCACCTCCTCCGTGAGTGGCCTCTGGAGCTCCTCGGGCACCGACTCCATGACGCGGAGAAGGTCGAGCTCCGGGATGAGGCGGTGAAGGTTGGAGAAGACACGTGTCAGCGCGAGGTCCAGGAGGTCGCGCGCACTGGACGTATTGTCCTCGTCTACCCGGGAGACGCCGGTCTCCAACGCCTCCACCACCTTGTCAAAGAAGTTGAGGTAGCCCCCGTCGCCGTGCGCGCACGGCAGCGCAGGGGCCTCCCCGACGAACCGGCTCACCGCACCGACCGCGCGGTGGGCGATGTCCCGATACTGCTTGGCGCGCTGCGCCTCCAGCATCTTCGCGTGGTCCACCTCGTCCTAGGTGGCCTACACGGCGTCGACGGCCCCTTTGACCTGGGTCTGGAGCGACGCCAGCTCTGCCTTAGCCTCTGCCTCACCCCTGAGCGAATATCTTAGTCATGAGTTTGGCCAACATCTGAGTGACCGTGGAATTGTTTCACAGCTTACGCCTCTCGGAACTCCACAGCGAAACGGAGTGTCGGTAAGACATAACCGAACCCTGTTAGACATGGTAAGGTCGATGATGTCTCTTACAGATCTACCGATATCTTTTTGGGGTCACGCACTACTTACTGCCGCTCACACACTTAACAGAGCACCGTCTAAGTCAGTTGAGACGACACCATATGAGTTATGGAACGGGAAGAAACCCGGTTTGTCGCATCTCAGGATTTGGGGTTGTGAGGTATACGTAAAACGTTTACAACCTACCAAACTTGATCCCAGATCAGACAAATGTTACTTTGTAGGTTATCCCAAGGAAACAATTGGGTATTCCTTCTACCACCCGTCCGATAACAAAGTGTTTGTTGCTATAAATGGACAATTTCTTGATAAAGAGTTTCTCGCTAAAGAAGTGAGTGGGAGGACCGTACAACTTGATGAGATTAGTGAATCTTTGGCAACCGTTGATATGGCCAAGGAACCGGAAGTAATTCCGCAAATTATCCCTACAACCGAGCCAGAAGTTGTCGCATGTGATGCGGAAACTTCATACAATGTTGTGATTGAACCACGCAGATCAGGTAGGGCTATCCAGCCACCTGAGTGGTTTCATAACGAAATCTTCATTCTTGAAGACGATGAACCTGCGCACTACAAGGAAGCGATGGCGGGGCCCAACTCAAAGGAATGGCACAAGGCCATGAAATCCGAAATAGAATCCATGTACAAAAACCAAGTTTGGAACTTGGAAGAACTTCCAGAAGGCGTAAAGCCGATTGGTTGTAAATGGATTTTCAAAAGAAAGATGGACGCGGATGGTAACATTACTATCCACAAAGCTAGACTTGTCGCGAAAGGGTTCACGCAAGTTCCAGGAGTGGACTACAACGAGACTTTCTCGCCCGTAGCTATGCTTAGGTCTGTTCGGATATTACTAGCAATTGCTGCTTATTTCGATTATGAAATATGGCATATGGATGTCAAAACGGCTTTCCTAAATGGAAACTTCAAGGAGGATGTATACATGATACAGCCAGAAGGTTTTGTCATTCATAAGGATGCTGGAAAGGTATGCAAACTTCAGAAAGCCATTTATGGTCTGAAGCAAGCATCAAGGAACTGGAACATTCGTTTTGATGAAGTGGTCAAAGAGTTTACAAGAAGTTTAGTGGGAGCGCAAAAGCATTTCTAATCCTGTATGTGGATGACATATTGTTGATTGGAAATGACGTGAATTTTCTTAGTGAAATAAAAGACTCATTGAAGAAGTGTTTTTCAATGAAAGACTTAGGCGAAGCGGCATATGTATTGGGCATCAAGATCTATAGAGATAGATCAAAACGCCTGATAGCGCTTAGCCAAAGCACGTACATTGACAAGGTGTTGAAAAGGTTCAACATGGAAAACTCCAAGAAAGGCCTACTCCCCATGTCACCTGGCACAGTGCTATGCAAGAATGAGTGTCCTCAGACCCTCGATGAGCGAGTACAAATGAATGATGTTCCATATGCTTCGGCAGTTGGTTCTATTATGTATGCCATGATATGTACAAGACCGGATGTTTCCTATGCGCTAAGTGTTAGCAGCCGGTACCAAAGTGATCCAGGATTGGAACACTGGGCCGCAGTCAAGGGTATTCTTAAGTACCTCAGAAGGACCAAGGATTTACTCCTTGTGTACGGAGGTGATGAAGAGCTCATTGTAACTGGTTACACTGATGCAGGCTTCATGACTGGCCCAGATGACTTCAAATCTCAATCAGGCTATGTTTTCATATTGAACGGTGGCGCAGTTCATTGGAGAAGTTCCAAACAAAAGACTGTGGCGGATTCTACGACAGAGGCGGAATATGTTGCAGCTTTAGAAGCCTCCAAGGAGGCGGTATGGATCAAGCAATTTCTTGAAGACCTTGGTGTGGTTCCAAGTGCTCTGGACCCGGTGGAGATCTATTGTGATAATAGTGGCGCCGTGGCTCAGGCAAGGGAGCCAAGTTCGCACCATAAGACAAGACATATTGAATGCAAATATAAACTCATTCGACATCATGTCGAAGCGGGTTTAGTGAAAGTACGCAAAGTTCACACGGATCTGAACGTGTCAGACCCAATGACAAAGCCTCTACCATGAGCAAAGCATGAGCAGCACCGGGTAGCCATTGGTGTTAGGGAAGCCATGTAACGGATTATGACTCTAGTGTAAGTGGGAGTCTATAGGAGATATGCCTTAGAGGTAGTAATAACAGTTATTTTGTATCTCCAAGTTAGTAATGAATGTTTATGTTCCATGCTATAGCCGCAATGATTCTCGAGTCTACAATAACCACGAGGCTTGGAGGGAAACTCATGTGCACATGTGGTATAATAAATGGTAAATTGTATTCCTAGTCTTGCCTCTAAGACTGGCTCAAGTATTGCATGATGATCCTGTTTTCCTGATCATGGGCATGGCTATGCCGGCAATTTTGAGGGCACAATGTTGGTAGAACACTTGTGTTGAATCGACCCAAATTGGTGTTATGCTATGAGACACATTTGTCACAAGTTCAAGGTTAATATCACAGAGATAGTTAATGTTTGCATAATTCCTTAGACCATGAGAGTATCGAGTTCCTTTGTGCTTGCTTCGTGAACTTTGGGGTTTGTTAAACGTGATCCGTAACTGGGTGGCTATTACGGCGGCTTACGGGTTCACGGAAAACTATGGCAAGTAACGAGATAGCTCAAGATTGGGATTTGCTCCTCCGACGATGGACAGATATTCTCAGGCCCTCTCGGTGTTACGGTATCCATCATCGTCTGGCCAGACACAATGTGATTTGATCACAGGGATGCCGGAACATGGAAACGAGAAAAGAGAACAAAACCGGTAACGAGGTAACTAGCATAGTGGACAAGTTGTTGATCCACGGGGATGCAAGTAAATCTCACCTCGGGTGTTTGTAATATATCGTGAGGCAACAGGAATAGCACACGGCAACTGGAGGTTCACTCGAATATTCATTTGTGTCGGTATAGGGGTCAATATGGGTGTCCACGGCTCCGATGTTGATCATTGATCGGAAAGTGTTCCGGTCATGTCTATACTTCACCGAACCTATAGGGTCACACGCTTAAGGGTCATCTATCTGCTGAATACTAGACAGGGAGTCTGAGAGAAATTCACCGAAAAAGTTTTGGAGTCAACGGAAAGGTTCCGGAGAGAGAACACCGGAATAGTTTCGGTAAAACCGAAAAGTTGTTTCAGGGTATACCATTAAGTCAAAATGGTTTCGGCACATGCCTGATAATTCTTGGAGGGTACCAGTTTTATTCTGGAAATTTCTGGGAATTTTCCGGGATAAAAACCGGAAATGTTCCGGAGCAGCCGGAACCGCTGTAGTAGCTTTTCGCTGAAGAAAAACATTGTTCCAGAATTGTTTCGGAATGCGTTCAAAATTGTTTTAGTGGGTACTGGAATTGTTCTAGGCACACATAAATTATTTGGGATTTATCGGACGCAGAAAAATGTCTGCGTGAATAGTGAAAGTGTCTTTTGGGTTACTTTATGGAAAGCCACCTTTTAGGGCTTTCCCCAAAAGGCTTCTAGAAGGACTTGGGGATCAAGGAACCCCCTTTGGGGGGGGCCCATGAAGTTGGGACATTCATTGGTGCAGCTCCTCCATGGAGCTCCACTTGTCATCCCTTTATGCCCTTTATGACCTTTATGTGTGACATAAAGTGTGGGCATTTTGGGTTTTTCATGTGCCCCCTTAACCCTTGGGTTTTCCTACAAATAGAGGTGGAGAGGCACTCTCCACACTCATCCTTGCTCTCATACACATGCCATAGACTTGTCTGGCTTCTCTCTCCCTCCCAGCGAAATAGTTTCGTAGAGCCGAAAGGATGTCTGGGTTTCGGTAGGAACTAGTTCTGGATGACGAAGCCCTGCCGAATTGCTGACACCGTATGTGTGCAACCCGTAGAGAGGTCGTAGTTTCGATCTTTTGCCCGAGGGGCTGTTCGAGTGTCATCCCGAAGGGCTGTCCGAGTTTCCGTTTGAGTTTCGAGGGTCCTCCCGAAGGGCTGTCCATGACATTGTCCGAGGGACTGTCCGACCGCCTCCCGAAGGGCTGTCCGACGTGGGAGTACATCCTCGCGGTTGGGAGGTTGTAAATGCTAGCTGCGGGGATCTGCACCAACGATCTCCACCAACTCTTCTTCCGCTGCGCTTCGAGTCGGTACGGATAAGATCAAACCTTGTATGCAGTCTCCATAGTGGTCCTGGGCGTGCTTGCTGTACCGAATTTTTTTGTTTTCTGTCGCGTTCCCCTACATGACCTTCCACCACAAGATCACAAGCTCAAGGACAAGCTTCAAGAGGAGATTGACTCATATGAAGATGTATCCCAAGCTTTGGTCAAGTGGGTTCCCAAGGCTTCTACAAGCTCAACTTCTACAACTGCCACTTCAACACCGAGGATCCCCATCAACTTGATGTGGGTCCCTAAGAAGAAGAACTAAAGAGGTTCTTGAGGGGTGACTCCACCAATGAAATTCACTCATATTCATTATTGGCAAGAACTAGTTGCAATCAACATCAACATTATGCAGTAGTTCAATGAGTCACACATTCCCTCAAAGGTAAGCAAGGGACAAGGTAATTAATGAATCAATGGACATCATCATGTATGCTTTGCACTCCATGTCCGTAGATATCCTTGTGTTTGTCTCTTGTGTTTGGGACTAACCCATGTAGGTCAGGAGAGTAAGAAACAAAATGGATTGCTCCCAACTCAAGATGATCTTCATCAACTATGAGCAACCACCACTACATCACCCACATGAAGTCTTCTATGACAAAACCCAAGGTTAGTTTATCCCTCTTAGGGGGGATGTCACATCAAGGGGGAGCTTTACTCTAAGACTTGAGTCAAAGTATCTCTTGGAATGTGACAACATTAACAAGCTTTATGTAAAAGTGGTAATCCCACTTGTGCTTAAACGATGAGTATGACCTATGATCAAGTATTCTTACTTGGCTCCTAAGTCAAATACTCATATATAGATGACTACGTCATCGCCAAAGTGCTTGATAGATGCTAGAATGTTTGTGCATGTTTGCCATGATTTCATTTGATATCTTATTGTGTGAGCATGTTGGTCTGCATATCTTTACTCATTCGAGGATATCAAATTGTAGCTATTTGGTTTTTGTTTTCCTTCTTCAATTGGATATACAAGAATGCCTAGGACCCCCCCTCTAGCTATCTATGCTTTCTCACCTCAAGTTCTATTCATGCTATATCACAAAAACTTGAACAAGCACTTGACGAACCCTTTGTGTGAGGAGCACTCAGAGTACCGTTTCGTCAAGGCTAACCTCCAAAACCTCCCTATAGTCCAACTCGGTGTGACCAACAAGAAAATCTCAGTTCCACCGAATGCCTAGGGTTGATCTGATTTTGCACCTCAGTACCACCGATACCATAATCTCGGTTGCACTGAGTTTCCTTGTCAACTGACAGTAGAGGAACCCGGTGACACCAAAATTTTAGTATCGGTGACACCGACAATAAAGGGTACTTAAGCCGGCGGACCCGACGTTTTGAAATTCAATCTTTAAACGCCAAGTCCTCAACCCTAAGTTGCCGAAACCGTACCCATTGGTCGTTGCCTTTGTCTCCCCGAGTGCACTCGCCGTTGGGATTCACGCCGCCGACGGAAATCTTCACCGCCGTCGCCGCCGTGGTCGAACCACCGCCTAGTTAGGGTATGGCTCCGATTTCCTCATGCGTTCCCTGTCCGATTCTAACGCATTTGGATGATTTTGTCTATGTTCCACCATGAGCAATCTTCCTATCCCATAAAAACAATCCATATAATAGAAAACAATGGAATTTTGGATCTGAACTCCCGCAATATACATCTCGGTGACACCGAGTTGGAAGAATCGGTTCCACCGATTCTGCATTTTAGGGTTGATGAGAACCACTTCGGAGAGACCGAGTAGTCCTTTTCAGTCACACCGAATTTGGCTGCCAAGTTTCTGTTAAGGCAGTGGTCAGTCTCGGTGACTCCAAAAACATAAACCCAGTGCTACCGAAATTTATCTTGCAGTAGTTCATACCCTTAGTTTCTGAGTTTGGTTTTTGACAAATGTCTGTGTTTTTGTGATACTCAACTTTCCTGCTCTGCTATACTCCATTCACAGGGTCAGTATGTCAGCTTCAGGTGACAGTCAGAATGACTCCAGAGAGCTTAGCATTGATGCAGGTCCAGACACTAGTCATGAGGCCAGCTCACCTTCTTCAGAAGATCCAGGCACACCTAGCTCCTATGGTTTGCCCAAGGCTGCAACTAGAGCCAGGAGAAAGTTAAACTCAGATGAAGAGGACTCTAATTTTGTGCCAGAGGAGGTCCTTGCCAAGCAAAGGCAGGACAAAGCAGAAAAAGCTGCCAAGAAGTTTGCATCTGAGGCAACCTCTTCTAGAAGACCTGACAGGAAGGAGTATGCCAGCACAGAGGCTATGAAAGCACCAGAGAGTGCTAGGGCTTCCATGTCAATAGAGCCAGCTAGAAGCTCTATGCCCAAGAAGCCAGCTGAGAAGAAGAGAAGCAGGAAGAGGATAGTACATGTTGTTGGAAGACCAACTTCCATGTATGAAGATCCAGCAGATGCTGAGGGAGAGGAAGAGCCAGCTGCCTAGGCTCCTCCTAAGAAGAAGAAGAAGCTGCTTGCTGATGCCATGTCTTCTCAGGCCCCTTCCAAAAGCAAGGCAGCTCCTCCTCCTAAGAAGACCACGGCTCCTAAGTCCAAGAGGACTACTAAGGATGTTCCAGCTGCAGCCAAGAAGAAGGGATCCTCCTCCAGAGCTGCTGTTGAAGATGAGGAAATGACAGTTTTGAGGAAGCTTAGACCTCACCTCCCACAACACAATGACAACTATCCACTTGCTAAGGATATGAAGAAGAGGAAGGACTCAGGGCTGAGAGAATGGAGAGCTATAGATCCTTATTCTCAGAGGAGAAAGACTGCTATTGACTATAGATTCCACACCAAGGAGCAGCAGGATTTCTATGAGACTGTTCTGCTTGATAAGAGCCCAGCTTTCAGTGACATGAGATATGTAGAGTAGGGCTACATTAAGGAAAATGAGGACTACTTTCCCCATGTGCAAGATAACTTCAAGGCTGTTGGTATTGATGCTTTTGTTGGTAGGGAGATGACCCCCTGGAATGATGAGATGATTATGAAGTTCTATTCCACTGCACACTTTTATCCAGATGGCAGGATAGTGTGGATGAATGAGGGCACCAGATATGAATCTTCAGTGGAAGAGTGGGCTACCATCTTAGGAGCTCCACAAGTATAGGATGATGACTTGGATGTGTACTCAAAGGCCAAGATGAGTCATAATTCCATGGCTAATATGTACAAGGAGATCCCTGCTGACTATGTGCATTCACATAAGCTTGGCTCAGTGTACTATCTGCAGGCAGGCTTGCCAACCACCAAAACCATTTTGAGGTACACTTTGATGCCTAAGTCAGGAAATGAGAAGATGATCAGAGGATTCTCCATCAACATGCGACATCACATTAACCTTCACACCAGATTCAGGGTCATGGATTTGATTGTAGAGATTGTGAAGAGGACAGCTGCTGACCAAAAGAGGTCATGTGGATATGCTCCATACATTCAGATGCTTATCAACTCCAAGCTTGAAAAGAATGCATATGCTCTTGATAGACCCCACATGCCTCTCCAGCCTGAGTTTCAGGATAATGTTGTGGTGATGAACCCAGATCATCCCACTTCATCTACTGCACAGGCAGCAGCTGAGGCAGCCAGATCCACTAGTGCTCCAGTGCCAAGGACAAGGAATGAGCAGATGGATCTCATTCTTAGCTCTATCCAAGGCATGCAAAATGACATCACATAGATTCTCAAGAACCAAAAGAGCTTGGAAAGGATTGTCGAAGACAAGTTTCATTCTTTGACCAACAAGGTGGATGGGCTGACAAAGACAGTTGATGAGCTCAAGAAGGAGGTGGACTCAGTACCCCTTCCCCACACCTCAGAGGATGATGATGATGATGATGACAGTCAACCTCTCAGGCCCAACACTCAATTCAATACACAAGCCAGATCTATGTCAGTGCCAGCTTCAGAGATGAGACCATCTACATCAGCTCCTGCTCAGCTCCTTCAGTCCCACCAGGTCCCTCAGCACCTCCAGTGTCTACTCCAACCCCTTCCATGACATCGGCAGAAGTCTTCGCGGATGCGTTTCTCTCGAATCCTACATCAACAACCGGAGGAGATCATCCCCCGAGAGAGGATTAGTCCTATACCTTTGAACTTTTTGGTAACTTGTTGCCAAAGGGGGAGAAGTTGTATAGATCAATAGGGCTTCGAGAGAGAGAGAGAGAGAGAGAGTGTTGCTTTTTATCGCTCTCCAAAACTTTAAAATCTTTTGGTTGATTCGTTTGTGTTAAACTTGTTGGTGTTTGATCATGCACTTCTTATGTGTTGCTACTACGTCTTATCTTTTGAGATGCTTATGAGATGATCATTCACTTCTTGCTTGATGTGTTGTGCTATGTTATTCATGCATATTATTCTCGCACACCACCAAGCTGTATGTGACATGGAAGAGTGCCACATGAACCTAATCGATTATGCATTTGCATTCAAACGCAAATTCAAAATAGTGCACAAATTTAGGGGGGAGCTCTTGCTTATCACATACTTCTCAAAGCGATGACTCTATTCATTGATTATATCATATGTTGAAGCTTTCATCTATATGTTGTCATCAATTACCAAAAAGGGGGAGATTGAAAGCACATTTGCTCCCTTGGTGGTTTTGGCAATTAATAACAACATATATGTCATTGGACTCATGTTTCCACCAAGTATATTTCAGGAATAGTCCAATGATGGGATGGCTGTAAGTTGTGAGGAGATACCCCAAGATGCAAGGAATGGATTGGCAAAGATTCAAGCTAGAAGACTCTCTTTTTACTTTGTGAGAAATCACTTTGAGTCCATAGGAAAGCCAATACTATTAAAAGGGGGTAAGGTATTGTTGGTGAACAAATTGCTCCACGTGCACAAGTGCTAGCCACCAAAAACACCCACAAGCTCTCCCACAAAATACTCTGTCTAAACCCAACTTCACAAAATCGGTGCCACCAAGTTTCCATCCGGCTCTACCGATTTTCTACCCAAGACAGAACCCTAGCCAAACCCTAGGTCTTCGGTACAACCAAGACTGCATCGATGCAACTGAGTTTCAGTGACCAACCTTCTGGTGACCCAATTCATAAAATCGGAATTTCTGAGTTTATGCTTCGGTTTCACCGAGTTTTGGATACTGCCCTCGGCCACTGGTTTCGGTACCACCGAGAGTTCCATATCGGTCTCACCGAGATTCCGAAAGTTGCCCCATTTTTGACATATCGGTAGAACCGAGTTTTGCTTCGGTTTCACCGAGATGGCCAATAATGTTGTAACGGTTGGATGTTTGGAGATGCCTATATATACCCCTCCACCACATCCCACTCGTAAGAGAAGCACTCAGAACAGAACTCCACTTGCCATATCCAAATTTTTGAGAGAGAACCACCTCCCCTTGTGTTGAGATCAAGATCATCCACTCCAACCATATGGATCTTGATTTCTAGCCTCCCCAAGTTTCTTTCCACCCAATCAATCCCTTCTACCAAGCCAAATCTGTGAGAGAGTGATTGAGTGTTGAGGAGTCTATCATCTTGAAGCACAAGAGCAAGGAGTTTATCATCACTATCAAGCCTATTACCTTTTGGAGGGTGGTGCCTCCTAGATTGGTTAGGTGTTGCTTGGGAGCCTCCTACTTCGTGTTGTGGAGTTTAACCAAGAAGTTTGTAAGGGCAAGGAGATCGCCTACTTCGTGAATATCTACCCATAGTGAGGCTAGTCCTTCGTGGACGGAAGCCGTTATGGAATAGTCAAGGTTGCTACTTCGTGGACCCTTATGGGTGGAGCCCTGATACGTCCATTTTGCATCATGATTTCCTACTATTATTTACTTTGTTTTGTTGAATAATAATGCTTTGGGGAGTGATTCTAATGCCTTTTCTCTCATAATATGCAAGGTTTACACAAAGAGGGAGAATACCGGCAGCTGGAATTCTGGACCCAAGAAAAGCACGTCAGAGATACCTATTCTGCACAACTCCAATGAAGCTGAAACTTTATAGAGATTATTTTTGGAATTAATAAAAAATACTGGAGGAAAAATCTACTGGAGGGGGGCCACCTGGTGAGGAGCACCCACCAGGGCACGCCAGGCACCCCCTGGCGTGGCCTGGTGGGTGGTGCTCAACCAGGCCCACCTCCGGAGCCCATCTTCTGGTATAAATTCCCAAAAAACCTAAAAAAATTAGGAGGAAGACTTTCGGGACGAAGCGCCGCCGCCTCGAGGCAGAACTTGGGCAGGAGCACTTTTGCCCTCCGGCGGAGCGATTCTGCCGGGGGAACTTCCCTCCCGAAGGGGGAAATCGAAGCTATCGTCGTCACCAACACTCCTCTCATCTTTGGGAGGCCAATCTTCATCAACATCTTCAACATCACCATCTCCTCTCAAACCCTAGTTCATCTCTTGTGTTCAGTCTTTGTACCGGAACCTCAAATTGGTACCTGTGGGTGACTAGTAGTGTTGATTACCTTGCGTAGTTGATTACTATATGGTTTATTTGGTGGAAGATTATATGTTCAGATCCATTATGCTATTTAATACTCCTCTGATCTTGAGCATGATTATTATTTCTGAGTAGTTACCTTTGTTCTTGAGGTCACGGGAGAAGTCATGTTGCGAGTAATCATGTGAATTTGATATGTGTTCGATATTTTGATGATATGTATGTTGTGATTCCCTTAGTGGTGTCATGTGAACGTTGACTACATGACACTTCACCATCCATGGGCCTAAGGGAATGCATTGTGGAGTAGTTATTAGATGATGGGTTGCTAGAGTGACAGAAGTTTAAACCCTAGTTTATGAGCTACTTCGTAAGGGGCTGATTCGGATCCACATGTTTAAGGCTATGGTTAGACTTTGTCTTAATACTTTTCTCGTAGTTGCGGATGCTTGCGAGGGGGTTAATCATAAGTAGGTTGTTAGTTCAAGTAAGAACAGCACCTTAGCACCGGTCCACCCACATATCAAATTATCAAAGTAGCGAACACGAATCAAACCAACATGATAAGTGACTAGACGAAATTCCCGTGCACCCTCAAGAACATTTTGCCTATTACTAGCAACTGTTCTGGCCTGTCCTTTGCCTCAAAAGGATTGGCTACCTTGCTGCACCTTGTTTACCGTTACCGTTACTTGCTCGTTACAAATTACCTTGCTATCAAACTATCTGTTACCTACAATTTCAGTGCTTGCAGAGAATACCTTGCTGAAAACCGCTTGTCATTTCCTTCTGCTCCTCGTTGGGTTCGACACTCTTACTTATCGAAAGGACTATGATTGATCCCCTATACTTGTGGGTCATCAAGACTCTTTTCTGGCGCCGTTGCCGGGGAGTGAAGTGCTCTTGGTAAGTGGAAATCGGTAAGGAAAAACTTATACTACATGCTGAAATTTATTGCTACTTGCTACTATGGAGAACAATCCTTTGAGGGGTTTGTTCGGGGTATCTTCACCTCGATCGGAACCACAATTAGTTAGCCCTCAACCTATAGCACCTACTGAAAATGTTGCTTTTGAAATTCCTTCGGGTATGGTAGAACACTTGCTTGCTAAACCTTATGCAGGAGATGGAACTGAACATCCTGATATGCATTTCTTATATGTGAACGAAATATGTGGATTATTTAAGCTTGCAGGTTTACCCGAAGATGAAGTTAAGAAGAAGGTTTTCCCTTTATCTTTGGAGGGAAAAGCATTGATATGGTATAGGCTATGTGATGATCTTGGATCTTGGAACTGGAATCGCTTACAATTGAAATTCCATCAAAAGTTTTATCCTATGCATCTAGTTCATCGTGATTGGAAGTATATATATAATTTTTGGCCTCGTGAAGGAGAAAGTATCGCTCTAGATTGGGGGAGGCTTAAGTCAATGTTATATTCATGCCCCAATCATGACATTCCGAGAGAAGTTATCATTCAGAATTTTTATGCTCGGCTTTCTCATAATGATCAATCCATGTTCGATAGTTCTTGTGCTGGTTCTTATATGAAGAAGACTATTGATTTCAAGTGGGATCTCTTGGAAAGAATTAAACGCAACTCTGAAGATTGGGAACTCAACGAAAGTAATGAGTCAGGTATAAAGCTTGAATTTGATTGTGTTAAATCTTTTATGAGTACCGATACTTTTCATAAGTTTAGCACTAAATATGGACTTGACTCTGAGATAGTAGCCTCTTTCTGCGAAGCATTTGCTACTCACGTTGATCTCCCTAAGGAGAAGTGGTTTAAATATCATACCCCTATTAAAGAAGAAATTAAAGAACCGGTCATAGCTAAAGAAGAAACCATCCTTTACAATGTTGATCCAGTTGTGCCTACTGCTTATATTGAAAAGCCACCTTTCCCTGTTAGGATAAAGGAACATGCTAAGGTATCAACCGTGGTTCGTAAGAGTAATATAAGAGCACCTAAACCCCCTGAGCAAATTAAAGTAGAACCTAGTGTTGTTATGGTTAAAGATCTCTTGGAAGAAAATATTGATGGGCATGTCATTTACCTTTGTGATGAAGTTGCTAGAATTGCTAAACCTGATAAGAAAGATAAACATAGACCTATAGAAGGCTTGCCCGTTGTTGGGGATATGTACCTAGGGTAGGGTCTTAAGCCTGACCTACATACCCTACCTAAGGACACCACATTGGAGAACTTAAAGATTACAAGATTACAAAGAAGGCTCCGACTGAAATCACCATGACGCATGAGTCACGCGACAGACAATCCACTCGGTCGTGTGGCTCATTCGGATATGCGAAGACCGACAGTCGACAAGGCAGTCGAAGCACCATCTGGCGTTACGGCATCAATGCCCCACTTTGTAACATAGGAGGTGAAGGGGTGGCGCACTCTATATAAGCCACCCCCCACCACTAGACTAGGGGAGGCCCTCATTCTTCTCCGCTCTCTCATCTCTCTCACCATTAGGCTTAGACATGGCTCAGGCATGGAGATCCGTTCTCCGCTCTCTCCCACACGCATTGTAATCTCCGGATATATACTCAGATAAAACAAAGCCTCTCCGGAGCACGAGACGTAGGGTTGTTATCTCCACCGTGAGAGGCCCGAACTCGCTAAAATACCGTGTCGCCTAAGTTAAAAACCACTCCGAGTGAGGACATCATCCACACTCGGGGGCTTAGCTGTGATTCCGTATCACCTAAGTTAAAAACCACTCCGAGTGAGGACATCATCCACACTCGGGGACTTAGCTGTGATTCCGTATCACCTAAGTTAAAAACCATTTCGAGTGAGGACATCATCCACACTCGAGGGCTTAGCTGCGATTCCGTATGGCCTAAGTTGAAAACTCTTCCGAGTGACGAGCGCTTCTCTTACTCGGGTGCTTAGCCGCGAACAAGTTTTCGCCTAAGTTAAAAACCCTGCCGAGTGAATAGCATCCCATTTACTCGGAAACTTTAGCTGCGAACCAGTCTTCGTCTAAGTTAAAAACTCCCCCAAGTGACGAGCACTCCTCTCACTGGGGGACTTAGCCGCGCGTCAGACCTTGCTTAAGTTAAAGGCCGTTCCGAGTGACAGGCAACACTTTCACTCGGAAACTTAGTTGCGAACCAGTTTTTCGCCTAAGTTCAAAATTCTTCCGAGTAATGAGCATCCATCTCACTCAGAAACCAAACAAACTTAGCCAAGCAAAGGATTGGAAAGCAAACATGCGAACATTGTCTCTATCAGACCCCCGCCGATGCAAGCACTCGACGGCGGTCTCGGGGACTACACCCAGTGGGTGCACTCAGCGTGCCCCCACTGGACCTACTATCACTCGACCAGGTCCGGCCGGTCAAGTGACAAGCGACTATGAAAACAAATCTAAGACCCCTGCCGATGTCACCGCCATTCGACAGCGGTCTCGGGGACTACACCCAGTGGGTGCACTCAGCGTGCCCCCACTGGACCAGAAACCACTCGACTAAGACCTGCTCTACTCGAGTGGAAAACAAGGAAGTATGCACTAGAAGAAAACGCATATCAAGACATAATCGATCAGGGTGAATGACAAAGATTTCAACCGACGCAGACTTCTGTGAAGCCCTAAAATGCATTCGGAATTTTTGTGTCTTATCAGAACCTGCATCGATCTCTTTTTCACTCGAACCCCGATCCATTCGGGGGCTAATGTTGGGGATATGTACCTAGGGTAGGGTCTTAAGCCTGACCTACATACCCTACCTAAGGACACCACATTGGAGAACTTAAAGATTACAAGATTACAAAGAAGGCTTCGACTGAAATCACCATGACGCATGAGTCACTCGACAGACAATCCACTCGGTCGTGTGGCTCACTCGGATATGCGAAGACCGACAGTCGAGAAGGCAGTCGAAGCACCATCTGGCGTTACGGCATCAATGCCCCACTTTGTAACATAGGAGGTGAAGGGGTGGCGCACTCTATATAAGCCACCCCCACCACTAGACTAGGGGAGGCCCTCATTCTTCTCCGCTCTCTCATCTCTCTCACCATTAGGCTTAGACATGGCTCAGGCATGGAGATCCGTTCTCCGCTCTCTCCCACACGCATTGTAATCTCCGGATATATACTCAGATAAAACAAAGCCTCTCCGGAGCACGAGTCGTAGGGTTGTTATCTCCACCGTGTGAGGCCCGAACTCGCTAAAATACCGTGTCACCCATATGCATCTCGGTAGATCATGCTCCTTTACCCTACCCCTTCGTACTGTCGGAATCGTTCCCACAACAGTTAGCGCCCACCGTGGGGCATGACGTCTATGGAGCCATGGTGCAAATGGTTTTTTTTTCAATTTTCGGCAGCGGATCAACGACCATCGCCAGAGAAATTTGCTGCTGGAGTTTTGGTCATCGCACCATTCGCATAAACAAAAAGACCAGGGAAGTATCCATTCTATCTAGTCTATTTACAATAATTACCTAACAATGAGTTGATCTTTTACTCATGTAGGAACGTCGGTGCGGTCCGCCCGTCGTCTCCGACTCCTACGGCGCCGACGCCACGCTTCCACGCACCGGCGTTGACGTCGTTCGCCTGTGATCGTCTCCGGCCTCAACGCGGACGACTCCGGCGACCACATCCCGACCTGGAATGCCATGGTCGGGTTCATCGTGCCCGCCGGCGTGCTGCTCGCACCGAGCACGTCCTCGAGCTGTTCATCGTGCCCGCCGACGGCGTCGTGCCCGTTGAAGTGCTGCTCCGTGCCGAGCACGCCCTCGAGCTATCAGTCGAGCCCGCCGGCGCCGTCGTGTCCGCCGGCATGCTGCTCCGGCGGCCACAGCCCGACCTCGAGCTGTTAGTCGTGCCCGCCGATGTCGTCGCGTCCGTCGACATGCTGCTCCGGCAGCCGAAGCCCGACCGCGACGTCGGCAGCGTCCATATCAAGCTCCCGAGCTGTTCTCCGGTGTCCTCGACGGCCCCGTCCCCGGCGAGTTCGACGCCGCAAGATCGAGTCCGGCAAGACCCACAACGCAGAAATAAACAGCATGCAGTGAATGCGCCATGAAAAATGGGAAACGTCCATAACATGCAGGACCGGTCTTAACTCTTGCTTAATTACCACTAATTCATGTCTCTTGCATGCAGGTCGTGCGTTGGACGTGAGCAACTCCTCCATCAATGCATTGGGGCGTTTTGATCCCTCCAAAAATACATCTTGCGTACTGGCAGGGTGACTCGCGGGATCCATCCCTTAGTCGAGTGGTTGGAAAACGCTCACTTCCTGGTAACTCGGACCGGTAGTCCGACTCCTTGCCGCGGCGCCGAAGACGGGACGGACAACGCCCTAGTGCGCAATAACGCTTCGACTGCCCAGCGTGGCGCAGGCACTCGGCAACTCCTCCCTCCGGCGCCGACTGCTCGACTTGGCGCGAACACCCGAGACCTCTTCTCACCTTGACATTAGATGCACTGCAGTATCTCACGCCACGGGAGACACAGGCCCGCCGTGACCGGAATTCAGAGGATGGCCACATCTCGCGTGCACGACGGCTGCTCTCACCGGCGTTAACTCGGACATGATCGGATCACTCGGACACGCCTTCGTCAACTTGTCTGCGCGTCATCATTTGTTGGCCGTCCTGCGCGCCGTCACTCCGTTGAACGCGTCTTCGTCACTCGTCCGCCCCGCGCGCCGTCGTCCAGCCGAACGTGTCTTCATCACTCGGCAGCCCCGCACATCGTCACTAGGCGAGACACGTCTTCGTTACTCGGCAGCTCCGCGCATCGCCACTCAGCTGGACGCTCCATCGTCACTCGGCCGCCCCGTGCGCCGTCACTCTACTGGACGCGTCGTCATCACTCGGCCGCCCCGCGTGCCGTCACTCAGCCGGACGCTCCATCGTCACTCGGCCGCCCCGCGCGTCGTCACTCTACTGGACGCGTCGTCATCACTCGGTAGCTCCGCGCATCGCCACTCAGCCGGACGCTCCATCGTCACTCGGCCGCCCCGCGCACCGTCACTCTACTGGACGCGTCGTCATCACTCGGCAGTTCCGCGCATCGCCACTCGGCGAGACGCTCCATCGTCACTCGACCGCCCCGCGCGCCGTCACTCTACTGGACGCGTCGTCATCACTTGGTAGTTCCGCGCATCGCCACTCGGCGAGACGCTCCATCGTCATTCGACCGCCCCGCACGCCGTCACTCTACTGGATGCTCCGTCGTCACTCGGCAGTTCCGCGCATCGCCACTCGGCGAGACGCTCCATCGTCATTCGACCGCCCCGCACGCCGTCACTCTACTGGACGCTCCGTCGTCACTCGGCAGCTCCGCGCATCGCCACTCGGCGAGACGCTCCATCGTCACTCGACCGCCCCGCGCGCCGTCACTCTACTGGACGCGTCGTCATCACTCGGCAGCTCCGCGCATCGCCACTCGGCGAGACGCTCCATCGTCACTCGACCGCCCCGCCCGACCGTCACTCTGCTGCACGCTCCGTCGTCACTCGGCAGCTCCACGCATCGCCACTCGATGAGACGCGCCGTCATCTCTTGGCGGGATGCGTCTTCGTCACTTGGCCGCCCCGTGCATCGCCACTCAGCCGGACGTGTCTACTTCGCTCGACCGCCCCGCGCGTCGTCAGACAGCTAAGTCATTCTTCACAGACTGCATTCAATTAGTTAATTATTTATGCATTACCGAGTGTCAAGTAAGTCGCACATGATGTTCACTCGGAGGCCACGCCACCGGGTGTACCCCTGCGCTCGGTTCTTTATCTTCATGTCGGATCCTTCACTTTCACAAGTTCACTCGGATACTTCACTCTTTAGACTCTTGCTGATTTCGGACCAGCAAGCACCTGGCACACCCAGCGGGTGTCTATGGGTGGAATTTACACGAATCATTTCAACAAACATCAAATTACTTCGAGAATTTTTTGTGTTAGCTTGTGTTATTTTTCATACACAGGTTACCTGGACGCCTCTATGCGCCATTCTCTACGACACGCTGGGCTCGGACGCCCCGCATGCCGTCACTTGGCCGGATGTCTCCGCGACAACATTCTCGACTAGGCCGCCCCGCGCGCCGTTACTTGACCGCCCCGTGCGTCGCCACTCAGTGAGATGTATCTACCTCATTCGGATGCCCAGCGCATCGCCACTGTGCTCGACGCGTCTACATCACTTGGCCGCCCCGCGCGTCGCCACTCAGCCAGACGCGTCTACTTCACTCGGATGCCCCGCGTAACACCACTCCGTGCGGCCCGTCTTCATCACCCGGTCGCTCCGCGCGCCGTCACTCAACTGGACGCTCCTTCGTCACTCGGTCGCTCCGCGCGCCGTCACTCAGCTGGACGCTCCTTCGACACTCAGCCGTTCCTCGCGCCGTCACTCAACTGGATGCTCCTTCGTCACTCGGTCGCTCTGCGCGCCGTCACTCAGCTGGACGCTCCTTCGACACTCGGCCGCTCCGCGCGCCGTCGGACAGCTAAGTCATTCTTCATACGCTGCATTCAATTAAATAGTTATTTCCGCATTACCGAGTGTCGAGGAAGTCGTACATGACGTTCACTCGGAGGTCACGCCACCGAGTGTACCTCTGCGCTCGGTTGTTTATTTTTATGTCGGAACACTTCACTTCCGCTTCTTTTGGGTCCAGTACTCAAACGAGTTCAGTCGGATCCTTCACTTGTGCAAGTACAGTCGGATCCTTCACTCTTTTAGACCCTTGCTGGTTCCGAATCAACAAGCACCTGGCACACCCAGTGGGTGTCTATGGGTATTATTTTCACAAATTATTTCAGCAAAGATCAAATTACTTTGATAAATTTTTATGTTGGCTTGTGCTATTTTTCATACACAGGTTACACGATCACTCGACGCATCTGTGCGCCATCTTCGTCGCTACTCAGGCTCAGTCGCCGCAACGATCATTCGTGTGTTTCCACTTGTTCGGATGCCTCCGCGACGACATGCTCGACTCGGTCGCCCCGCGCGTCATCACGTGTTCAGACGCCCTCTCGATGACGTACTGGACACGGCCGCCCTGCGTGCCGTCACTGGGTCGGACGCCTCCTCGACATACATGACTTGGCCGCCCCGCGCGTCGCCACTCAGCCGGACTCGTCTACCTCACTCGGATGCCCCGCGCATCGCCACTCCGTGTGGCACGTCTTCATCACTCGGCCGCCCCGCGCGCCATCGCTCAGCTTAGCTGCGACTCCGTATCGCCTAAGTCAAAAACTACTCCGAGTGCGGACATCCTCCGCATTCAGGGGCTTAGCTGCGAATGTGACTTCGCCTAAGTCAAAAACTACTCCGAGTGCGGACATCCTCCACACTCGGGGGCTTAGCTGCGATTCTGTATTGCCTAAGTTAAAAAACCACTCCGAGTGAGGACATCATCCACACTCGAGGGCTTAGCTGCGATTCCGTATCGCCTAAGTTAAAAACCACTCCGAGTGAGGACATCATCCACACTCGGGGGCTTAGCTGTGATTCCGTATCACCTAAGTTAAAAACCACTCCGAGTGAGGACATCATCCACACTCGGGGACTTAGCTGTGATTCCGTATCACATAAGTTAAAAACCATTTCGAGTGAGGACATCATCCACACTCGAGGGCTTAGCTGCGATTCCGTATCGCCTAAGTTGAAAACTCTTCCGAGTGACGAGCGCTTCTCTTACTCGGGTGCTTAGCCGCGAACAAGTTTTCGCCTAAGTTAAAAACCCTGCCGAGTGAGTAGCATCCCATTCACTCGGAAACTTAGCTGCGAACCAGTCTTCGTCTAAGTTAAAAACTCCCCCAAGTGACGAGCACTCCTCTCACTCGGGGACTTAGCCGCGCGTCAGACCTCGCTTAAGTTAAAGGCCGTTCCGAGTGACAGGCAACACTTTCACTCGGAAACTTAGTTGCGAACCAGTTTTTCGCCTAAGTTCAAAATTCTTCCAAGTAATGAGCATCCATCTCACTCAGAAGCCAAACAAACTTAGCCAAGCAAAGGATTGGAAAGCAAACATGCGAACATTGTCTCTATCAGACCCCCGCCGATGCAAGCACTCGACGGCGGTCTCGGGGACTACACCCAGTGGGTGCACTCAGCGTGCCCCCACTGGACCTACTATCACTCGACTAGGTCCGGCCTGTCGAGTGACAAGCGACTATGAAAAGAAATCTAAGACCCCTGCCGATGTCACCGCCATTCGACAGCGGTCTCGGGGACTACACCCAGTGGGTGCACTCAGCGTGCCCCCACTGGACCAGAAACCACTCGACTAAGACCTGCTCTACTCGAGGGGAAAACAAGGAAGTATGCACCAGAAGAAAACGCATATCAAGACAGAATCGATCAGGGTGAATGACAAAGATTCCAACCGACGCAGACTTCTGTGAAGCCCTAAAATGCATTCGGAATTTTTGTGTCTTATCAGAACCTGCATCGATCCCTTTTTCACTCGAACCCCGATCCATTCGGGGGCTAATGTTGGGGATATGTACCTAGGGTAGGGTCTTAAGCCTGACCTACATACCCTACCTAAGGACACCACATTGGAGAACTTAAAGATTACAAGATTACAAAGAAGGCTTCGACTGAAATCACCATGACGCATGAGTCACTCGACAGACAATCCACTCGGTCGTGTGGCTCACTCGGATATGCGAAGACCGATAGTCGAGAAGGCAGTCGAAGCACCATCTGGCGTTACGGCATCAATGCCCCACTTTGTAACATAGGAGGTGAAGGGGTGGCGCACTCTATATAAGCCACCCCCACCACTAGACTAGGGGAGGCCCTCATTCTTCTCCGCTCTCTCATCTCTCTCACCATTAGGCTTAGACATGGCTCAGGCATGGAGATCCGTTCTCCGCTCTCTCCCACACGCATTGTAATCTCCGGATATATACTCAGATAAAACAAAGCCTCTCCGGAGCACGAGACGTAGGGTTGTTATCTCCACCGTGAGAGGCCCGAACTCGCTAAAATACCGTGTCACCCATATGCATCTCGGTAGATCATGCTCCTTTACCCTACCCCCTTCGTACTGTCGGAATCGTTCCCACGACACCCTTTGTCTCAGTTAAAATAGGAGATCATTGCTACCATGGTTTATGTGATTTAGGTTCTAGTGTGAGTGCTATCCCTTTTACCATATACCAAGAAATTAGGAATGAAATAGCACCTGCTGAAATGGAAGATATTGATGTTACTATTAAACTTGCTAATAGAGATACTATCACACCACTTGGGATTGTTAGAGATGTTGAAGTCTTCTGTGGGAAAGTAAAATACCCTACTAATTTTCTAGTTCTTGGTTCCCCACAAGATGAATTTTGTCCCATTATCTTTGGTAGACCTTTCTTGAGCACCGTCAATGCTAAGATAGATTGTGAAAAACAAACTGTCGATGTCAGTTTTGGTAATGTGTCTCATGAGTTTAATTTTTCCAAGTTTAGTAGACAACCTCGTGATAAAGCGTTACCTAGTGAAGATGAAATAATTGATCTTGCTTCTATTGCCGTGCCTCCTACTGATCCATTAGAACAATATTTGCTCGACCATGAAAATGATATGCACATGCGTGAAAGAAATGAAATAGATCAAATTTTCTTCGAATAACAACCTCTCTTGAAACACAATTTTCCTATTGAAACTCTTGGAGGACCTCCTCCACCTAAAGGTGATCCTGTGTTTGAATTGAAACAATTGCCTGACACTTTGAAGTATGCTTATCTTGATGAGAAAAAGATATATCCTTTTATTATTAGTGCTAACCTTTCAGAACATGAAGAAGAAATATTATTGAAAGTTCTAAGGAAGCACTGGGCTGCTATTGGATATACTCTTGATGATCTTAAGGGCATTAGTCCCACTCTATGTCAGCACAAGATCAATATGGAACCAGATGCTAAACCCGTTGTTGATCACCAACGGCGGTTGAATCCTAAGATGAAAGAAGTGGTAAGAACTGAAATATTAAAGCTTCTGGAAGTAGGTATAATCTCTCCCATAGCTGATAGTAGATGGGGAAGTCCCGTTCATTGTGTCCCTAAGAAAGGAGGTATTACCGTTGTTCCTAATGATAAGAATGAAATCATTCCACAAAGAGTTGTCCCTGGCTATAGAATGGTAATTGATTTTAGAAAATTAAATAAAGCTACTAGAAAAGATCATTACCCTTTAACTTTCATTGATCAAATGCTAGAGAGACTATCTAAGCACACACACTTTTGTTTCCTAGATGGATATTCTGGTTTCTCTCAAATACCTGTGTCACAATCCGATCAAGAGAAAACCACCTTTACTTGACCTTTTGGAACCTATGCTTATAGACGTATGCCTTTTGGTTTATGCAATGCACCTGCTAACTTTCAAAGATGTATGACTGCTATATTCTATGATTTTTGTGAAAAGATTGTGGAGGTTTTCATGGATGATTTTTTTGTTTACGGAACTTCTTTTGATGATTGCTTAAGCAACCTTGATCGAGTTTTGTAGAGATGTGAACAAACTAATCTTGTCTTGAATTGGGAGAAGTGCCACTTTATGGTTAATGAAGGTATTGTCTTGGGGCATAAAATATCTGAACGAGGTATGATACGTCTCCAACGTATCTATAATTTTTGATTGTTCCATGCTATTATATTATCTGTTTTGGATGTTTTATATGCATTAATATGCTATTTTATATTATTTTTGGGACTAACCTATTAACCTAGTGCCCAGTGCTAGTTTCTGTTTTTTCCTTGTTTTTGAGTATTGCAGAAAAGGAATATCAAACGGAGTCCAAACGGAATAAAATTCTACGCTGATTTTTCTTGGACCAGAAGGAAACCAGGAGGCTTGGAGAAGAGGCCAGAAGACCTACGGGTGGGCCACAAGCCACCTGGGCGTGCCCCTGGGGGGGCGCCCCCTGGCTTGTGGGCCCCTCGTAGCTCCTCCAACCCTAATTCTCCGCCTATAAATTCAGAAATATTCCCCCAATACCAAAAAAGAGCCACGATAATACTTTTCCGCCGCCGCAAGCCTCTGTTCCCGTGAGATCCCATCTTGGGGCCTTTTCCGGTAATCTGCCGGAGGGGGGTTCGATCACGGAGGGCATCTACATCAACACCATTGCCCTTCCGATGACGCGTGAGTAGTTCACCTCAGACCTTCGTGTCCATAGCTAGTAGCTAGATGGCTTCTTCTCTCTCTATGTTCTTCAATACCATGTTCTCCATGATCTTCATGGGGATCTATCCGATGTAATACTCTTTTGCGGTGTGTTTGTCGAGATCCGATGAATTGTGGGTTTATGATTAGATTATCTATGAATATTATTTGAATCTTCTCTGAATTCTTATATGCATGATTTCATATCTTTGCAAGTCTCTTCGAGTTATTGGTTTGGTTTGGCCAACTAGATTGGTAATTCTTGCAATGGGAGAAGTGCTTAGTTTTGGGTTCAATCTTGCGGTGTCCTCACCCAGTGACAAAGTAGGGGTAGAGAGACACGTATTTGTATTGTTGCCATCAAGGATAAAAAGATGGGGTTTTCATCATATTGCTTGAGTTTATTCCTCTACATCATGTCATCTTACTTAATGCGTTACTCTGTTCTTCATGAACTTAATACTCTAGATGCAGGCAGGAGTCGGTCGATGTGTGGAGTAATAGTAGTAGATGCAGAATCGTTTCGGTCTACTTGATATGGACGTGATGCCTATATGCATAATCATTTCCTTGGATATCGTCATAACTATGCGCTTTTCTATCAATTGCTCGACAGTAATTTGTTAACCCACCGTATTATTTTCCTTCAAGAGAGAAGGCTCTGGTGAAACCTATGGCCCCCGGGTCTATTTTCCATATTATATTTTCAGATCTATAAACCAAAAATACCAAAAATACCTTGCTGCAATTTTATTTACTTTTATTTAGTTTTACTTTTAGTAGTCTTTTATATCTATCTCTATCAGATCTCATCCTTGCAAGTAACCGTGAAGGGATTGACAACCCCTTTATAGCGTTGGGTGCAAGTGTTTGATTGTTTGTGTAGGTGCATAGATTGGGGCCTTGCTTGTACCTCCTACTGGATTGATACCTTGGTTCTCAACAATTGAGGGAAATACTTATCTACTTTGCTACATCACCCTTTCCTCTTCAAGGGAAAACCAACGCAAGCTCAGGAAGTAGCAAGAAGGATTTCTGGCGCCGTTGCCGGGGAGGATACATAGCAAGACAACACAAGAACTCTCTCGTCAACTTGCCAATTTTTTGCGTAGTTGTCGGAAAGATCTACATCAAGCCTACCAAGTACCCATCACAAACTCATCTCTTGCATTTACATTATTTGCCATTTGCCTCTTGTTTTCCTCTCCCCCACTTCTAAAACGATTTTTAGAAAAAACCAAAAAGATTTGCCTTTTTATTCGCCCTTCTTCCGTTCGTCTTTTCGTTTGCTTTTTGTTCGCTTGTGTGCTAGATTGCTTGCTTTGTCACGATGACTCAAGAGAATACCAAGTTGTGTGACTTCTCCAATACTAATAATAATGATTTTATTAGTACTCCGATTGATCCTGCCACTAGTGCGGAATCTTATGAAATTAATGCCGCTTTGCTGAATCTTGGTATGAAAGAACAATTTTCCGGCCTTCCTAGTGAAGATGCCGCATCCCATCTAAATACTTTCATTGAGTTGTGTGATATGCAAAAGAAGAAAGATGTGGATAATGATATTGTTAAATTGAAGCTATTTCCGTTCTCACTACGAGATCGTGCTAAAACTTGATTTTCATCTTTGCCTAAAAATAGTATTGATTCATGGAATAAGTGTAAATATGCTTTTATTTCCAAGTACTTTCTGCCCGCTAAGATAATCTCCCTTAGGAACGATATAATGAATTTTAAGCAACTTGATCATGAGCATGTTGCACAATCGTGGGAGAGGATGAAATTAATGATTAGAAATTGCCCCGCACATGGTTTGAGTTTATGGATGATTATACAATTTTTTTATGCGGGATTGAATTTTGCATCTAGAAATCTTTTAGATTCCGCCGCGGGTGGTACTTTTATGGTAATCACATTAGGAGAAGCTACTAAACTCCTAGATAATATTATGGCAAATTACTCTCAATGGTATACCGAAAGATCTCCTACTAGTAAAAAAGTGCATGCTATTGAAGAAATAAATACTTTGAGTGAAAATATGGATGAATTAATGAAATTGTTTGCTAGTAAGAGTGGTCCTATTGATCCTAATGATATGCCTTTGTCTTCTTTTATTGGAAATAATAATGAATCTATGTATGTGAATTTTGTTGGTAGGAACAATTTTGGTAATAATGCGTATAAAGGTAATTTCAACCCTAGGCCGTTTCCTAGTAATTCCTCTAATAATTATGGTAATTCCTACAACAATCCTGATGGAAATTATAATAATATGCCCGCTGATCTTGAGAATAATATTAAAGAATTTATTAGTTCGCTAAAGGTTTTCAATGCTACGATTGAAGAAAAATTGCTCAGGATTGATGATTTGGCTAGGAACGTTGATAGAATTTCGCATGAGATTGATTCTTTGAAAATTAGATCTACTCCACCCAAGCGTGATATTAATGAATCTTTAAAATCTATGAGAACTTCTATTGATGAGTGTAAGGAAAGAACCGCTAGAATGCGTGCTAAGCGTGAATGGCTTGAAAAAGTGTTATCCCGTGATAATAATGATGAAGATCTTAAAGTGATTGATGTGACTCCTATTGAATCTTTGTTTTCTAATATAAATATTGATAAAGATGGGGCTCGAGATAAGTCAACTTTAGTTAAAAGTCGTCCCAATGATTCGGAGTTTATAGATCTTAATGCTAAAATTGATAAAAGTGAGATTGAAGAGGTCAAAACTTTAAATAGCAATGAACCCACTCTTTTGGATTTCAAGGACTTTAATTATGATAGTTGTTCTTTGATTGATTGTATTTCCTTGTTGCAATCCATGTTGAATTCTTCGCATGCTTATAATCAAAATAAAGCTTTTACTAAACATATCGTTGATGCTATTGTGAAATCTTTTGAAGAAAAACTTGAGTTGGAAGTTTCTATACCTAGAAAGTTTTATGATGAGTGGGAACCTACTATTAAGATTAAAATTAAAGATTATGAGTGCCATGCTTTGTGTGATTTGGGTGCTAGCGTTTCCACGATTCCGAAAACTTTATGTGATGTGCTAGGTTTCCATGAACTTGATGATTGCTCTTTAAATTTGCATCTAGCGGATTCCACTATTAAGAAACCTATGAGAAGGATTAATGATGTTCTTATTGTTGCAAATAGGAATTATGTGCCCATAGATTTCATTGTTCTTGATATAGATTGCAATCCTACATGTCCTATTATTCTTGGTAGACCTTTCCTTAGAACGATCGGTGCAATTATTGATATGAAAGAAGGAAACATTAGATTCCAATTTCCGTTAAGGAAAGGCATGGAACACTTTCCTAGAAATAAAATAAAATTACCTTATGAATCTATTATGATAGCTACTTATGGATTGCATACCAAAGATGACAATACCTAGATCTATTGCGTTATGCCTAGCTAGGGGCGTTAAACAATAGCGCTTGTTGGAGGCAACCCAATTTTATTTTTTGTTTTTTGTTTTTTAGTTTCTGTTATTGAGTGATTTACACATTATTACCTCTGTAGTAATTGTGTTTTAGTGTTTTAATTAGTGTTTGAGCCAAGTAAGACCTTTGGGATGGTCTACGGTGATTGTTGATTTGATCTTGCTAAAAAACAGAAACGTTTGCGCTCAGTCCAGGAATTTTATAAATTCGCCAGAGCGTCGAATGAGTCTGAAATTTTTACACCAGATTGATATAAAAATTGCCCAGATTTTCCTAATGTTTAAGAATTTTTGGAGTTACATAAGTATTCGAACTTTATAGATTGCTACAGACTGTTCTGTTTTTGACAGATTCTGTTTTCTTTGTGTTGTTTGCTTATTTTGATGTATCTATGGGTTGTATCGGGGGGTATGAACCATGGAGAAGTTGGAATACAGTAGATATTACACCAATATAAATAAATAATGAGTTCACAACAGTATCTAAAGTGGTGATTTATTTTTCTTATACTAACGGATCTCACGAGTTTTCTGTTGAGTTTTGTGTTGTGAAGTTTTCAAGTTTTAGGTAAAGATTTGATGGACTATGGAATAAGGAGTGGCAAGAGCCTAAGCTTGGGGATGCCCAAGGCACCCCAAGGAATATTCAAGGATACCAAAGAGCGTAAGCTTGGGGATGCCCCGGAAGGCATCCCCTCTTTCGTCTTCAATCCATCGGTAAATTTACTTGAGGCTATATTTTTATTCACCACATGATATGTGTTTTGCTTGGAGCGTCTTGTATGATATGAGACTTTGCTTTTTAGTTTGCCACAATCATCCTTGCTGCACACATATTTTTAGAGAGACACGCATGAATCGTGAATTTATTAGAATACTCTATGTGCTTCACTTATATCTTTTGATCTAGGCAATTTTGCTCTAGTGCTTCACTTATATCTTTTTAGAGCACGGTGGTGTTTTATTTTATAGAAATAATTGAACTCTCATACCTCACTTATATTATTTTGAGAGTCTTTAAACAGCATGGTAATTGGTTTAGGTTATGAATTTAGTCCTAATATAATGGGCATCCAAGAGGGATATAATAAAAACTTTCATATAAAGTGCATTGAATACTATGAGAAGTTTGATTCCTTGCATATAGTTTTGAGATATAAAGATGGTGATATCAGAGTCATGCTAGTGAGTAATTGTGGATTGGTAGAAATACTTGTGTTAAAAGTTTGTGATTCCTGTAGCATACATGTATGGTGAACCGTTATGTAATGAAGTCGGAGCATGATTTGTTTATTGATTGTCATCCTTTGTGTGAGGGTCGGGAGCGCGCGATGGTTAACTCCTACCAACCTCTCCCCTAGGAGCATGCGTCTAATACTTTGCTTCGATAACTAATAGACTTTTGCAATAAGTATGTGAGTTCTTTATGACTAATGTGAGTCCATGGATTATACTCACTCTCACCCTTCCACCTTTGCTAGCCTCTCTAGTACCGCGCAACTTTCGCCGGTGCATTAAACCCACCATATACCCTTCCTCAAAACAGCCACCATACCTACCTATTATGGCATTTCCATAGCCATTTCGAGATATATTGCCATGCAACTTCCACCGTTCCGTTTATTATGACACGCACCATCATTTTCATATTGCTTTGCATGATCGTAAGATAGCTAGCATGATGTTTTCATGGCTTGTCCATTTTTTGATGTCATTTGCTATGCTAGATCGTTGCACATCCCGGTACACCGCCGGAGGCATTCATATAGAGTCATATTTTGTTCTAAGTATCGAGTTGTAATTCTTGAGTTGTAAGTAAATAAAAGTGTGATGATCATCATTATTAGAGCATTGTCCCATGTGAGGAAAGGATGATGGAAGCTATGATTCCCTCACAAGTTGGGATGAGACTCCAGACTTTAAAAATAATAAAAAAGGCCAATGAAGCCCAAATAAAAAAAGGCCAAAGATTCCCACCAAAAATAAATAAAATGAGAGAAAAGAGAGAAGGGACAATGTTACTATCTTTTTTTCCACACTTGTGCTTCAAAGTAGCACCATGATCTTCATGATAGAGAGTCTCCTATTTTGTCACTTTCACATACTAGTGGGAATTTTTCATTATATAACTTGGCTTGTATATTACAATGATGGGCTTCCTCAAATTGCCCTAGGTCTTCTTGAGCAAGCGAGTTGGATGCACACCCACTTAGTTTCTTTTTGAGCTTTCATACACTTATAGCTCTAGTGCATCCGTTGCATGACAATCCCTACTCACTCACATTGATATCTATTAATGGGCATCTCCATAGCCTGTTCATACGCCTAGTTGATGTGAGACTATCTTCTCCTTTTCCTCACAACCTCCACCATATTCTATTCCACCTATAGTGCTATATCCATGGCTCACGCTCATGTATTGCGTGAAAGTTGAAAAAGTTTGAGAACATAAAAAGTTGGAAACAATTACTTGACTTGTCATCGGGGTTGTGCATGATTTAAATACTTTGTGTGGGGAAGATGGAGCATAGCCAGACCTTATGATTTTGTAGGGATAACTTTCTTTGGCCATGTTATTTTGAAAAAGACACGATTGCTTTGTTAGTATGCTTGAAGTATTATTGTTTTTATGTCAACATTAAACTTTTGTTTTGAATCTTATGGATCTGAACATTCATGCCACAATAAAGAATATTACATGGATAAATATGTTAGTTAGCATTCCACATCAAAAAATCTGTTTTTATCATTTACCTACTCGAGGACGAGCAGGAATTAAGCTTGGGGATGCTGATACGTCTCCAACGTATCTATAATTTTTTATTGTTCCATGCTATTATATTATCTGTTTTGGATGTTTTATATGCATTAATATGCTATTTTATATTATTTTTGGGACTAACCTATTAACCTAGTGCCCAGTGCCAGTTTCTGTTTTTTTCCTTGTTTTTGAGTATTGCAGAAAAGGAATATCAAACGGAGTCCAAACGGAATAAAATTCTACACTGATTTTTCTTGGACCAGAAGGAAACCAGGAGGCTTGGAGAAGAGGCCGGAAGACCTACGGGTGGGCCACAAGCCACCTGGGCGCGCCCCTGGGGGGGCGCCCCCTGGCTTGTGCCCCCCCGTAGCACCTCCAACCCTAATTCTCCGCCTATAAATTCAGAAATATTCCCCCAATACCAAAACGAGCCACGATAATACTTTTCTGCCGCCACAAGCCTCTGTTCCCGTGAGATCCCATCTTGGGGCCTTTTCCGGTAATCTGCCGGAGGGGGGTTCGATCACGGAGGGCATCTACATCAACACCATTGCCCTTCCGATGATGCGTGAGTATCACCTCAGACCTTCGGGTCCATAGCTAGTAGCTAGATGGCTTCTTCTCTCTCTATGTTCTTCAATACCATGTTCTCCATGATCTTCATGGGGATATATCCGATGTAATACTCTTTTGCGGTGTGTTTGTCGAGATCCGATGAATTGTGGGTTTATGATCAGATTATCTATGAATATTATTTGAATCTTCTCTGAAATCTTATATGCATGATTTCATATCTTTGCAAGTCTCTTCGAGTTATTGGTTTGGTTTGGCCAACTAGATTGGTAATTCTTGCAATGGGAGAAGTGCTTAGTTTTCGGTTCAATCTTGCGGTGTCCTCACCCAGTGACAAAGTAGGGGTAGCGAGGCACGTATTTGTATTGTTGACATCAAGGATAAAAAGATGGGGTTTTCATCATATTGCTTGAGTTTATCCCTCTACATCATGTCATCTTACTTAATGCGTTACTCTGTTCTTCATGAACTTAATACTCTAGATGCAGGCAGGAGTCGGTCGATGTGTGGAGTAATAGTAGTAGATGCAGAATCGTTTCGGTCTACTTGATACGAACGTGATGCCTATATGCATAATCATTGCCTTGGATATCGTCATAACTATGCGCTTTTCTATCAATTGCTCGACATTAATTTGTTCACCCACCGTATTATTTTCCTTCAAGAGACAAGCCTCTAGTGAAACCTATGGCCCCCGGGTCTATTTTCCATATTATATTTTCGGATCTATAAACCAAAAATACCAAAAATACATTGCTGCAATTTTATTTACTTTTATTTAGTTTTACTTTTAGTAATCTTTTATATCTATCTCTATCAGATCTTATCCTTGCAAGAAACCGTGAAGGGATTGACAACCCCTTTATAGCGTTGGGTGCAAGTGTTTGATTGTTTGTGTAGGTGCATAGATTGGGGCCTTGCTTGTACCTCCTACTAGATTGATACCTTGGTTCTCAACAACTGTGGGAAATACTTATCTACTTTGTTGCATCACCCTTTCCTCTTCAAGGGAAAACCAACGCAAGCTCAAGAAGTAGCAAGGTATTGAGGTGGATAAAGCTAAAGTTGATGCAATTGAGAAAATGCCATGTCCTAAGGATATTAAAGGTATTCGAAGTTTCCTTGGTCATGCTGGTTTTTATAGGAGGTTCATTAAAGACTTCTCTAAAATTTCTAGGCCTCTTACTAATCTTTTGCAAAAGGACATTCCTTTTGTTTTTGATGATGATTGTGTGGAAGCCTTTGAAACACTCAAGAAAGCCTTAACCTCTGCACCTATCGTTCAACCACCTGATTGGAACTTGCCTTTTGAAATTATGTGTGATGCTAGTGATTATGCTATTGGTGCTGTCCTAGGACAAAGAGTTCATAAGAAATTGAATGTTATCCATTATGCTAGTAAAACTCTAGATAGTGCCCAACGAAACTATGCTACTACTGAGAAAGAATTTTTAGCAGTTGTGTTTGCTTGTGATAAATTTAGATCTTATATTGTTGACTCCAAAGTTATTGTTCACACCGATCATGCTGCTATAAAATACTTTATGGAAAAGAAAGATGCTAAAACTAGACTAATTAGGTGGGTTCTCTTGCTTCAAGAATTTGACTTACATATCGTTGATAGGAAAGTAGCTGAGAACCCCGTAGCTGATAACTTGTCTAGGTTAGAAAATATCCTTGATGACCCACTACCTATTGATGATAGTTTCCCTGACGAACATCTAGCTGCAATAAGTGTCTCACACAACACACCTTGGTATGCTGATTATGCAAATTATATTGTTGCTAAATATATACCACCTAGTTTCATATACCAACAAAAGAAAAAAAATTCTTCTATGACTTGAGATATTACTTTTGGGAGGACCCACATCTTTATAAAGAAGGAGTAGATGATATTATTAGGCGTTGTGTACCTGAGCATGAACAGGAATAGATCCTACGGAAATGTCATTCCGAAGCTTATGGAGGACATCACATGCGGGAGATAGAACTGCTCATAAGGTATTGCAATCCGGATTTTATTGGCCTACTCTCTTCAAGGATGCCCGTAAGTTTGTCTTGTCTTGTGATGAATGTCAAAGAATTGGTAATATCAGTAAGCGCCAAGAAATGCCTATGAATTATTCACTTGTTGTTGAACCATTTGACGTGTGGGGTTTTGATTACATGGGGCCTTTCCCTTCCTCTAATGGGTACACTCATATTTTAGTTGCGGTTGATTGTGCCACTAAATGGGTAGAAGCTATTCGAACTAGTAGTGCTGATCACCACACTTCCATCAAAATGCTTAAAGAAGTTATCTTCCCGAGGTTTGGAGTCCCTAGATATTTAATGACCGATGGTGGTTCACACTTTATTCATGGTGCTTTCCGTAAGATGCTTGCTAAATATGATGTTAACCATAGAATTGCATCACCCTATCATCCTCAATCTAGTGGTCAAGTAGAACTTAGCAATAGAGAAATGAAATTAATATTACAAAAAACTGTCAATAGGTCTCGTAAGAATTGGTCTAAGAAATTAGATGATGCACTTTGGGCCTATAGAACAGCTTATAAAAATCCTATGGGTATGTCTCCATATAAAATGGTATATGGAAAGGCTTGTCATTTGCCTATAGAACTAGAACACAAAGCATTTTGGGCAATTAAAGAACTCAATTATGATTTCAAACTTGCCGGTGAGAAGAGGCTATTTGATATTAGCTCACTACATGAATGGAGAACCCAAGATTATGGAAATGCCAGGCTATTCAAAGAAAAAGTAAAAAGATGGCATGACAAAAGAATCTAAAAGCGGGAATTCAAAATAGGAGATTATGTTCCTTTATTCAACTCTCATTTAAGATTCTTTGCAGAAAAACTTCTCTCCAAATGGGAGGGACCGTATATTATTGAAGAAGTTTATCGTTCTGGAGCTATCAAGATTAATAACGCCGAAGGTACTAACCCGAAGGTGGTCAATGGGCAAAGAATTAAGCATTATATCTCAGGTACGCCTATTAACATTGAAAGCAATGTTGTCCAAACCATGACACCGGATGAGCACATAAAAGAAACCTTCCGGAACACTTTAGAATACTTAAAAATAGGAGGTACGTGATACGGTAAGTAAACGGACTCCGAAAAATCCGCAATTTTTTTTTGTCAATTTTGGAATATTTTACAATTTTAGGAATAACAAAATAAACCGGAAGGTGATCGAGGTGTGCATGATACACCAGGGCACGCCAGGCACCCCTGGGTGCGCCCTGGTGGGTGCTGCCCACCTCGGATGCCTTCCCGACTCTGTTTTCCTTCCAAATACTTGTTTCCCAAGAATAAAAATTCTCTATATATACCCCCGACTGTTTTGACGACCGCATCGCAGAAAAATCCTCTGTTCTTGTTTCTTGCTGTATTCCTATCAGATCTGTCAAGTCAGGCATCATGTCTTCTCCCTCTCCAAACAATGTGGAAGAAGATGCCTGGCTAATTAAGATAGAGTTGAAGAGGGAGGAGCCGGAAGAAGCCTACAAGGAGGAGAAGGACAATGAAGCTATGGTGGATTATCTTCCTGAAGGAGATCAATTTACGCCAGCAAAGGAGGGAGAGGAAGAAGATATCCTTCAACCTTATTACAGTCATCTCACCCCTATTGAAATCGAAGCCTTTAGAGCCTTCGAAGCGGTTCGTGTTCAGAATAAATATCTCATCCGTGAAAATATATTGTTGCAAGAACACATCGACAATCTTAGGAGAGTCAATCGCAAATTGGAGGATCTTCTGAAGCTAAAGTGTGACATCATGTCATCACCACCTGCATCAACACCACCACCAAAGGAGACTTGAGTACATGGGTATGGGCACTCCCCTTGGCTAAGCTTGGGGGAGGTGCCCTGGTATCGTACCACCACCACTTTTATTCACCTTTACCTATTCTAGTTTTATCTTTAGTTTCCCTTTGCCTTAGTCGAATAAAAGTTTAGCGTGATCTATTTTCGTGTGTTAGTTTTGTGGTCTATCTATCCATGTAATCGTGTGAAAGTTATATAATAAAGTTTAGTTTGAGTTTTTGCTTCTCTACTTTCTTGTTGTAATCAAATAAAAGAAAGACAAATAAATGAAAAGAATCATATGCTAATCTTATGGTGAGTAATGACATCACATAAGGAAAAGTATAAGTAGTAAAATTATTGGAGATTGACAAACATAGCATTTGTCAATGATGCAATTCATGAAAAAATTAATTAGGGAAGAGAAGATTCACATGCAAATACACTATCTTGGACATCTTTTATGATTGTGAGCCCCCATCAAATATTATGTGTCAAAATGGTTGACGTTGGACAAGTAAGACAACGTAATGATTTATGTTTGTTCGTATCCACATAGAAGTTATATTGTCATAGACCTTTAACATGTGGTGCTTGCTCAATATCTTTGCTAGCCAAAAATCCCGCACTAAGTAGAGATACTACTTGCGCATCCAAAAACCCAAACCAAACTCTTTCCATCAAGTGTCCACCATACCTACCTATGGATCGAGAAAGATCCTTCAAGTAAGTTGTCATCGGTGCAATAAGGCAATAAAAATTGCTTCTAAAAGTGTTTTGATCAATTAGTGTAAGATAAAATTGAGCGTTATACGAACTTATGATGGCAAAGTAATAAAAGCGACGGACTGCATAATAAAGGTTGCCATCATAGGGGGCAATATAGCGTGACGTTCTTTTACATTAAGGGATTGGGCATACAAACCAATAAGCGCATGACAACCTCTGCTTCCCTCTGTGAAGGGCCTATCTTTTACTTTTATGCACTTACTGTTATGCAAGAGTCAAAGTATTCTTCTCTATTCCTTTTTACTTTTTCCTTTGTAAGCATCATGTGGTGAGGAAAGATCTAGGCACATATATCCAGTTGGATATGGGTGGGCATGAGTTATTATTGTTGACATCACCCTTGAGGTGAATACGTTGGGAGGCAAAAATATAAGCCCTGATACGTCTCCATCGTATCTACTTTTCCAAACTCTTTTGCCCTTGTTTTGGACTCTAATTTGCATGATTTGAATGGAACTAACCCGGACTGACACTGTTTTCAGCAGAATTACCTTGGTGTTATTTTTGTGCAGAAATAAAAGTTCTCGGATTGACCTGAAAATTTACGGAGAATATTTTTGGAATTAATAAAAAATAATGGCGAAAGAATCAACCGGAGGGGGGCCACCCATTGGTCACAAGCCAGGGGGCGCGCCCCCTGTCTTGTGGGCCCCCAGGAGCTCCTCCGACCTCAACTCCAACTCCATATAAACCTATTCGGGGAGAAAAAAAATCAGAGAGAAGAGTTCATCGCGTTTCACGATATGGAGCCGCCGCCACCTCCTGTTCTTCCTCGGGAGGGCAGATCTGGGGTCCCTTTTGGGCTCCGGAGAGGGGAAATCGACGCCGTCGTCATCACCAACCCTCCCTCATCACCAATTTCATGATGATCTTCACTGTTCGTGAGTAATTCCATCGTAGGCTTGCTGGAAATTGATGGGTTGGATGAGATTTACCATGTAATCGAGTTAGTTTTGTTAGGGTTTGATCCCTAGTATCCACTATGTTTTGAGATTGATGTTGCAATGACTTTGCTATGCTTAATGCTTGTCACTAGGGCCCGAGTGCCATGATTTCAGATCTGAACTGTTTATGTTTTCATGAATATATATGTGTTCTTGATCCTATCTTGCAAGTTGTAGACACCTATTACGAGTTATGATCCGCATCCCCCAGGGTGACAATAACTGGGATTCTTTCTGGTGATTACCGTAGTTTGAGGAGTTCATGTATTCACTAAGTGCTAATGCTTTGGTCCGGTTCTCTATTAAAAGGAGGCCTTAATATCCCTTAGTTTCCATTAGGACCCCGCTGCCATGGGAGTGTAGGACAAAATATGTCATGCAAGTTCTTTTCCATAAGCACGTATCACTATATATGGAATACATGCCTACATTACATTGATGAATTGGAGCTAGTTCTGTGTCACCCTATGTTATAACCTTTGCATGATGAATGCCATCCGATATAATTATCCATCACTGATCCATTGCCTACGAGCTTTTCACATATTGATCTTTGCTAAGTTAATTTTCCATTGCCACTGTTACGATTGCTACAAAACCGCTACTGTTACTTTTGCTACTGTTACCGTTACTTCCATACTACTTTGCTGCAGATATTAAGTCTTTCAGGTGTGGTTGAATTGACAACTCAGCTGCTAATACTCAAGAATATTCTTTGGCTCCCCTTGTGTCGAATCAATAAATTTGGGTTGAATACTCTACCCTCGAAAACTGTTGTGATCACCTATACTTGTGGGTTATCAAGACCTTTCTCTGGCGCCGTTGCCGGGGAGCATAGCTCTATTCTTTGAGTCACTTGGGATTTATATCTGTTGATCACTATGAAGAATTTGAAAGATGCTAAAACCAAGATCTATCCCCCAACTACGAGGGGAGGTAAGGAACTGCCATCTAGCTCTGCACTTGATTCACCTTCTGTTATGAGTAAATTTGCGACACCACCACCTGCTATTGATTCTGATATGTCGCAAATAATTGATGATGCCACCTCTGCTATGCATGATGCTTATGATGATACTTTGCTTGATAATACTGTGCCATTGGGTGAATTGCTTGATGCACAAATTGCTAGAGTCAATGCTGAAACTGATGATATTTCTGAAACTGATGAAATTATTGAAACTGAACACTATGAGACACCTGTTAGACCTAGCTCTCCTAGATATGAATTGCCTAATATACCTAAGGGTTATGTTATGGAGGGAGAGGTAGCTAGGGACTTTCTTGCTTGTAAGGATAGAGATGATCTTAAGAAATTGCTATGCAAATGGAAGGAAAAATCTTTGAATGCTAGAATGCAATATGATCCTAAGTTAGCTACTTCACCTATCTTTGTTACTGATAAGGATTATGAATTCTCTGTCGATCCTAAATAAATTACTTTGGTTGAATCTGATCCTTTCCATGGTTATGAATCTGAAACTGTTGTGGCACATCTTACTAAATTGAATGATATAGCCACCCTGTTTACTCATGAGGAAAAAAATCGTTATTACTATATTCTTAAGTTGTTTCCTTTCTCGTTAAAGGGTGATGCTAAGATATGGTTTAATTCTCTTGCTCCTGGTTGTGTGCGTAGTCCCCAGGATATGATATATTACTTCTCTGAAAAATATTTTCCCGCTCATAAGAAACAAGCTGCCTTGCAGGAAATATTTAACTTTGTGCAAATTGAAGAAGAGAGTCTCCCACAAGCTTGGGGGAGGCTTCTCCAATTACTTAATGCTTTGCCTGATCATCCTCTCAAGAAAAACGAAATACTTGATATCTTTTATAATGGACTAACCAATGCTTCTAGGGACCACCTAGATAGTTGTGCTGGTTGTGTTTTCAGGGAACGAACTGTTGAACAAGCTGAACTACTATTGAATAATATATTGAGCAATGATAATGATTGGACCATTCCCGAACCACCTCCAAAGCCAACTCCGAAGAAAAGAGGTATTCTATTTCTCGGTCCTGAAGATATGCAAGAGGCAAAGAAATCTATGAAAGAAAAAGGTATTAAAGCTGAAGATGTTAAGAATCTACCACCTATTGAAGAAATACATGGTCTTGATAACCCGACATAGGTAATAGAAGTAAATTCTCTCCGTAGATTTGATGAAGGTGATATTCCTTATAATAAGTCTGCTAGCCAATGCTTGGATGAGTTTGATAACTTTATTGTTAAGCAAGAAAATTTCAATGCTTATGTTAGTAGACAATTGAGACATAACACTTACATGCTTGATCGCTTGGGTGATTATATGAGTAGAACTATCAATGATCTTAAGCTTATTAGTAAACATGCTTCCATGGTAACTACTCAAGTAGAACAAGTACTTAAGGCACAAAATGATTTGCTTAATGAGATGAATGGTAAGAACAATGATCATTCTGTTAGAGTTGTGACTAGTGGTGGTAAAATGACTCAGGAACCTTTGTATCCTGAGGGCCATCCTAAGAGAATTGAGCAAGATTCTCAGAGAGTTAATACTGATGCACCTAGTCATTCTAGTAATAAAAGGAAAAAGAATGATGATAGGACTTTTCATACTGCTAGTGAACCTGTTATAGATGCACATGAAAACCCATATAATATTTCTATTTCTGATGCTGAGACACAATCTGGTAATGAACATGAGCCTAGTGATAATATTAATGATGATGTTCATGATGATGCTCAACCTAGTAATGATAATGATGTGGAGATTGAACCTGCTTTTGATCTTGATAACCCACAACCTAAGAATAAAAGATATGATAAAAGAGACTTTGTTGCTAGGAAGCATGGTAAAGAAAGAGAACCTTGGGTTCAGAAACCCATGCCCTTTCCTCCTAAGCCATCCAAGAAAAAGGATGATGAGGACTTTGAGCGCTTTGTTGAAATGCTTAGACCTGTCTTTTTGCGTATGCGCTTGACTGATATTCTGAAAATGTCTCCTTATGCTAAGTATATGAAAGATATTGTGACAAATAAAAGAAAGATACCGGAAGCTGAGATTTCCACCATGCTTGCTAATTATACTAAGGGTGGAATACCAAAGAAACTAGGAGATCCCGGAGTACCTACTGTACCATGCTCTATTAAAAGAAACTATGTTAAAACTGCTTTATGTGACCTTGGAGCTAGTGTTAGTGTTATGCCTTTCTCTTTGTATCGTAGACTTGATTTGACTAAGTTGACACCTACTGAAATCTCTTTGCAAATGGCTGATAAATCAACTGCTTTACCCATCGGTATTTGTGAGGATGTGCCTGTCGTAGTTGCAAATGTTACTATCCTAACGGACTTTGTTATTCTTGATATTCCCGAGGACGACAGTATGTCGATCATCCTTGGTAGACCCTTTTTGAATACTGCAGGGGCTGTTATTGATTGCAACAAAGGCAATGTCACTTTTCATGTTAATGGTAATGAGCATACGGTACACTTTCCGAAGAAACAACCTCAAGTTCATAGTATCAACTCCATTGAAAAAATTTCAACGATTATTTTTGGAGATTTTGAATTCCCTCTCCCTACTGCCAAAAAGAAATATGATATACTTATGGTTGGGGACATGCATATCCCCATTGAGGTAACCTAGTGTTATTCGAAAATTCTCCGGTTCCGTGTCATTCGAAAAAAGTTTGTCAATAAGACTTGATCAACCTTATTGATGGATTCTTTTTGATGAGCATGAGATGGATGAATTTAGAAAGCACAACCTTCTGTACCCAACTTTTACTTTCTATTATTTAGATTAAATAAAGCAAAAATACTATTATACTTCTGTTTTCTGATTTATCCGTGCAATAAAAAAATGACCTGAAAATAAAAGTTCTCCAAATGCCCTGAAAATGTAGTATGATTTTTTGTGGAATATTTTAGAATTTCTGGCACTGAGATCACATCAGGGGGCTGCACCAGTGGGCCAAAAGCCTGCAGGGCGCGCCCACCCCCCTCGGCGCCCCCCTGGCTTGTGGGTCCCACGTAGGCCCCCCTCACTTATTCCAGCACCCTTCCACTTCGTCTTCCTCCAGAAAAAATCCCACCATTGCTCAAACCCGTGTTCTAGCTCATTTTGCTGCCATTTTCGATCTCCTTGTGCAAAGCTCGATTTGTAAAACTGTTTTGGGGGATTGTTCTTCGGTATGTGACTCCTCCAATGGTCCAATTAGTTTTTGTTCTAGTGCTTTATATATTGCAAATTTTTGCTGCTGTGGTGCCCTTGTTCTTGAGCTTGCATGTCAAATTTGTATGGCGCCAAGTAGTTTTGATGCATGATATAGCCTCCAGGCACTTGTGGGAATAGTTGCTATAAGTTTTTGTTGAGTTTTGTTCACCTTTATTTTGAGTCACTAAATTTTAAGAAATTTTTCACGGAGAGAAAGAAATGATGAGGAGATTGTTAAGGGGCTTTTCAAGCCGGGGTTCTAAAGAAGATGAAAATGAGGTGAAAAAGAAGTCCAAATACAATCTTCCTCGCGTCGCGGAGATTCGGCCATGTGAATGGCCAAGTGATGCATTCTTGAGGGTGGCCGGAATATATGAAGATTTCTAATATTTGGCAGAGAATGCAGGCATCACCGACTTCCTCAACGATAAGTGTGACCAGTACCTCCTACTCACTAATATCTTCGTGCAAAACTTTCACTTTTATCCTAGGAAGAATCCTCCAATTGTAGAGTTTTACTTATATGATGTGCCTAAGGAGATGAAGCTTTACGATTTTTGCAATGTTTGCAAAATACCTTATGAGGGCAGCATCAGTGAACCACGTCCTAGAAACATGGAGGACTTTATTGCCGCAACCACTGTGGGGGAAGAGAGAGGGGTGTCAAAGGCAAGAGCGGCTAGTTTACATTTTCCTATTCTCCGTGATATTCATTATTTGCGGGGAGATGTTTAGTTGGTCGTGGGGAGAGTGGAGGCCTTAGTGCTCCCGACCTCGCCATTCTACGCCACGCTTTACTTGCTGATAGAACTTTTAGTCTGGGCGCTATGGTGGCCCAACGGTTGAATTTAAACCGTTCGAAGGGCCCCATATTCGGAGGTATCTATGCATCTCGTCTAGCCAAACACTTTAATATACCCATTAGGCTTGACGAGGAAGAGGAAATTCTGCTACCCACGAGATATTTAGACTATGACAGTATGGTAGCACATCATTTTATTAGGAAGGATAATGATAGGAGGTTGCTTTACAACTTAGTATTTAGTCAGGGTACTTGTGAGATTATTGCTCTGCCTGCTTCTTCTTTGTTCGATATCCATTCAGGCAGGTACACTATTATGCCCGAGGACATCTACAGATATTGGGGTCTGTCGCAACCCCCAGCACCTGAGCCGGCACCAGCCCTTGATCCGTATCAGGATCCAGTTTTTCAGTGGGAGCCACAGGAGCTCGCCAACCAGTGGAACCCTCAGTATCCTCTGGAGTATCCAGGAGAGGGTTATTTTCAGCTGTGGCCCTAGACCAACTTAGGCCAAAAGCCTAAGCTTGGGGGAGTACGTATTTCTCACCGACATTACATTCATGTTCACACACTCATCTTAGTAGTCGGTGCTTATATTTTTTCATTGTACCATCCATGGCATTTTATTTCTTCTTTTCGCTTTCTTCTTGTGTGCTTAATTAACCTTGAGAAAATCCAAAAAAATTAGTTCTACCTTTACCTTTCAGTTTGTTTAGCTGTATCATTAAAAGAAAACCCAAAAAGATTTCTCGTTCTTCTTTTGCTTGTTGGGAGCTTTCGCGTGTAAATAGTTTTTCTCGTTCCTGTTCTGAAATTTCTTTGGGTCGAGAGGAGAAGACCACGATGAAAATGTTGAGTGGCTCTCATATGCATTGTTGTTTATCTTACAGAGAGCCCATTTTACCTTGTCTTCTCCTTTGAAATAATTGTTTGCAGATTCGAGCTTAGTCCAATGCACGTGCACTCTTATTATTATTCACACCGTTCGGTCGTGCAAGTGAAAGGCAATAATGATGATATATGATGAAGTGATTGAGATGGAGAAAAGCTGGTATGAACTCAACCTATTTTGTTTTTGTAAATATGATTAGCTCATCGTTCTGGATTCAGCTCATTATGGATGAAACATGTTTGCAATGACAATTAGAGATTATAGTTACTCATGCCATGCTTAATTAGCTAAGAGTGTATAATGGTTTGTCTTGAGTGCCAACATGCATTTTAAAATGGTTGTGAAGTAGTATGATAGAATGGTATCCTCCTCTGAATGATTCAAGTGGCTTGACTTGGCACATGTTCATGCATGTAGTTGAAACAAAATCAACATAGCCTCCACGATGTTTATGTTCATGGTGATTTATATCCTACTCATGCTTGCATTCAATTATGGTTAATCTCAATGCATGATTAGGACTGTTGTCGCTCTCTAGTTGGTCGCTTCCCAGTCTCTTGCTAACCTTCACCTGTACTAAGCGGGAATACTGCTTGTGCATCCATTTCCATAAACCCAAAGTTGTTCCATATGAGTCCACCATACCTACCTATATGCGGTATTTACCTGCCGTTCCAAGTAAATTTGCATGTGCCAAACTCTAAACCTTCAAATAATATCATGTTTTGTATGCCCGAACTGCTCATGTAGTGACTAGGGGCTGTCAGCATCTTCCATGCTAGGTGGGTTATTCTCACGATGAGTGTTTATTCACTTGTCATTCATGGGAAAGTGGCTGGTATTCGGGATGCCCAGTTCCATGCTCAAAAATCAAATCAAAATATAATGAAACAAAACTCCCCCAGGATTGTTGTTTGTATGGACGGTACCTGTGGATTCGGCCCGCCGTGGAGTGTGATTGATTGGTGGAGGGGGATTAAAAACTTTACTATTCTGTTTGGGAACCGCCTATAATGTATCTAGCATGGAAGATACCGAGATCTCTCGGTTGTTATGTTGACAATGAAAGCATACCGCTCAAAATTATTATTCATCCTTATTTTATAAAAGCTCGAGCTCTGGCACCTCTGTAAATCAATGCTTCCCTCCGCGAAGGGCCTATCAATTTTACTTTACTGTTGAGTCATCATCCTCTTATAAAGAGCACCAGTTAGAGAGCACCACCTTCATTTATATGCTTTGTTATTAATTGATATTGAGTATGATTGTGACTCGATCTCTTTTACCATGAATTACAATTATTAGTCAGTCCTTGTTCTTCAGAGGTGCTCTGCATTTATGTTTTGTGGTGTTAGAAAGGGCTAGCGAGATACCATTATATCATATTGTATCATGATTGTTTTGATAAAATTGTTGTCATCCGAGATTTATTATTATTGCTCGCTAGTTAATTATGCCATTGATATTAGTAAATGTGAGACCTAAATGTTATTGTGAATGTGGTTAGTCTATAATCTTTGCTGAAAATCTGAACATCAGTTAGACATATTTACAACAACAAGATCAAACAGAGTTTGTAAAAGTTTTTCTTTGTCACTTTCAGTTTGTCAACTGAATTGCTTGAGGACAAGCAATGGGTTAAGCTTGGGGGACTTGATACGTCTCCATCGTATCTACTTTTCCAAACTCTTTTGCCCTTGTTTTGGACTCTAATTTGCATGATTTGAATGGAACTAACCCGGACTGACGTTGTTTTCAGCAGAATTACCTTGGTGTTATTTTTGTGCAGAAATAAAATTCTCGGATTGACCTGAAAATTTATGGAGAATATTTTTGGAATTAATAAAAAATATTGGCGAAAGAATCAACCGGAGGGGGGCCACCCATTGGTCACAAGCCAGGGGGGCGCCCCCCACCCCAGGGCACGCCCCCTGTCTTGTGGGCCCCCAGGAGCTCCTCCGACCTCAACTCCAACTCCATATAAACCTATTCGGGGAGAAAAAAATCAAAGAGAAGAGTTCATCGCGTTTCATGATACGGAGCCGCCGCCACCTCCTGTTCTTCCTCGGGAGGGCAGATCTGGGGTCCGTTTTGGGCTCCGGAGAGGGGAAATCGACGCCGTCGTCATCACCAACCCTCCTTCATCACCAATTTCATGATACTCTTCGCCGTTCATGAGTAATTCCATCATAGGCTTGCTGGATGGTGATGGGTTGGATGAGATTTACCATGTAATCGAGTAAGTTTTGTTAGGGTTTGATCCCTAGTATCCACTATGTTCTGAGATTGATGTTGCTATGACTTTGCTATGCCTAATGCTTGTCACTAGGGCCCGAGTGCCATGATTTCAGATCTGAACCTATTATGTTTTCATGAATATATATATGTGTTCTTGATCCTATCTTGCAAGTTGTAGACACCTATTACGAGTTATGATCCGCATCCCCCAGGGTGACAATAACTGGGATTCTTTCCGGTGATTACCATAGTTTGAGGAGTTCATGTATTCACTAAGTGCTAACGCTTTGGTCCGGTTCTCTATTAAAAGGAGGCCTTAATATCCCTTAGTTTCCATTAGGACCCCGCTGCCACGGGAGGGTAGGACAAAAGATGTCATGCAAGTTCTTTTCCATAAGCACGTATCACTATATATGGAATACATGCCTACATTATATTGATGAATTGGAGCTAGTTCTGTGTCACCCTATGTTATAACCTTTGCATGATGAATGCCATCCGATATAATTATCCATCACTGATCCATTGCCTATGATCTTTTCACATATTGATCTTTGCTAAGTTACTTTTCCGTTGCCACTGTTACGATTGCTACAAAACCGCTACTGTTACTTTTGCTACTGTTACCGTACTTCCATACTACTTTGCTGCAGATATTAAGTCTTTCAGGTGTGGTTGAATTGACAACTTAGCTGCTAATACTCAAGAATATTCTTTGGCTCCCCTTGTGTCGAATCAATAAATTTGGGTTGAATACTTTACCCTCGAAAACTGTTGCGATCCCCTATACTTGTGGGTTATCAAGCCCCTATCTTCCTATGTGTTCGGTTGAAAGTTTTTGTTCATGGGTATGCCATGAGCTTTAGCAATCATAGAAGACTAAATGATGGTTGAGTATGTGGACTTGCCAAAAGGCTCCGACATGAGACCCTTCCTGAAAATATGATGAATTGTAGTTGCAAAGTTGACAGAGAACACAGTTTGTTGGTTTCCAATAAGGTTTATGCTTCATACTTTTATGTTGTGATGAATTGTTACTTGTTCATGAGAAGCTTTATGATAAAAATATATTGAAATAAGTTCTTATGTTAGAGTTTGTTGCTGTTATGTTAATAAGCATGATGCTTCTATGTCCGTATTTTGTTTTTATCGACACCTCTCTATCAAACCATGTGGACATGCTCTTCAATATCGGCTTTCGCTTGAGGACAAGCGAGGTCTAAGATTGGGGGAGTTGATACGTCCATTTTGCATCATGATTTCCTACTGTTATTTACTTTGTTTTGTTGAATAATAATGCTTTGGGGAGTGATTCTAATGCCTTTTCTCTCATAATATGCATGGCTTACACAAAGAGGGAGAATACCGGCAGCTGGAATTCTGGACCCAAGAAAAGCACGTTAGAGATACCTATTCTGCACAACTCCAATGAAGCTAAAACTTTATGGAGATTATTTTTGATATTAATAAAAAATATTGGAGGAAAAATCTACCGGAGGGGGGTCACCTGGTGAGGAGCACCCACCAGGGCGCGCCAGGCACCCCCTAGCGCGGCCTAGTGGGTGGTGCTCACCCAGGCCCACCTCCGGAGCCCATCTTGTGGTATAAATTCCCAAAAACCCTAAAAAAATTAGGAGGAAGACTTTCGGGATGAAGCGCCGCTGCCTCGAGGCGGAACTTGGGCAGGAGCACTTTTGCCCTCTGGCGGAGCGATTCCGCCGGGGGAACTTCCCTCCCGGGGGGAGGGGTGGGGGAAATCGAAGCTATCGTCATCACCAACACCCCTCTCATCTTTGGGAGGCCAATCTTCATCAACATCTTCAATAGGACCATCTCCTCTGAAACCCTAGTTCATCTCTTATGTTCAATCTTTGTACCAGAACCTCAGATTGGTACCTGTGGGTGACTAGTAGTGTTGATTACCTTGCGTAGTTGATTACTACATGGTTTATTTGGTGGAAGATTATATGTTCAAATCCATTATGCTATTTAATACTCCTCTGATCTTGAGCATTATTATTATTTGTGAGTAGTTACCTTTGTTCTTGAGGTCACGGGAGAAGTCATGTTGCGAGTAATCATGTGAATTTGATATGTGTTCGATATTTTGATGATATGTATGTTGTGATTCTCTTAGTGGTGTCATGTGAACGTCGACTACATGACACTTCACCATCCATGGGCCTAAGGGAATGCATTGTGGAGTAGTTATTATATGATGGGTTGCTAGAGTGACAGAAGCTTAAACCCTAGTTTATGCGCTACTTCGTAAGGGCTGATTTGGATCCACATGTTTAAGGCTATGGTTAGACTTTGTCTTAATACTTTTCTCGTAGTTGTGGATGCTTTCGAGGGGGTTAATCATAAGTAGGTTGTTAGTTCAAGTAAGAACAACACCTTAGCACCGGTCCACCCACATATCAAATTATCAAAGTAGCGAACACGAACCAAACCAACATGATAAAAGTGACTAGACGAAATTCCCGTGTACCCTCAAGAACATTTTTCCTATTACTAGTGATTGTTCTGGCTTGTCCTTTGCCTCAAAAGGATTGGGCTACCTTGCTGCACCTTGTTTACCGTTACCTTTACTTGCTCGTTACAAATTACCTTGGTATCAAACTATCTGTTACCTACAATTTCAGTGCTTGCAGAGAATACCTTGCTGAAAACCGCTTGTCATTTCCTTCTGCTCCTCGTTGGGTTCGACACTCTTACTTATCGAAAGGACTACGATTGATCCCCTATACTTGTGGGTCATCAATCCCTCCATGGACTCTCGTGACCGTTACCCTCCGTGGGTTGAAGACTCCATAAACGTGGATGTACGATAGCGCCACCTATCGGAACCACGGGAAAAATCTTCGTGTCTACAATTGCGTTTGATCTTCTAACCCTTACCTCTTTACATGTGCTTGTCTTTACTTTCCGCTGCTATACTCTTAGACATGCATGTGTAGGGTGTGCTTGACTTGCTATTATCGCTAAAATCTGCCCACAACTAAAATTGGGAAAAGGTAGAACTTTTATTTGCACAAGTAGTCCAATCACCCCCCCTTCTAGACATTCTTGCGATCCTACAGGTATAGGCTATTGGATGATATTGGATCATGGGACTAGAATCGCTTGAAGCTGGAATTTCATCAGAAGTTTTATCCTATGCATCTAGTCCATCGTGATCGGAATTTTATTTATAATTGATGGCCTCGTGAAGGGGAAAGTATCGCTCAAGCTTGGGGGAGGCTTAAATCTATGATGCACATCTGCCCCAACCATGAGCTCTCAAGAGAAATGATTATATTATGCTTGGCTTTCTCATGATGATCAAGTATGGCTTGATTCTTGTTCTACTGGTTCCTTTATGAAGAGGACTATTGAATTCAAATGGGATCTTCTGGAAAGAATTAAACGCAACTCTGAAGAATTGGAACTCGACGAAGGTAAAGAATCAGGTATAAAGCTTAATTTTGATTGTGTTAAGTCTTCTATGGAAACTACTACTTTCTATGAGTTTAGTGATAAATATGGTCTCGATTATGAGATAGTAGCTAAATGTTGTGAATCATTTGCTACTCATGTTGATCTTCCCAAAGAGAAGTGGTTTAGGTATCATCCTCCCATTGAAAAACCATTAGAGGAACCTATTAAAATTAAGAAGGAAGAAGTAATTGTTAACCATGTTGATCCAATTGTTCCTACGACTTACATTGAGAATCCTCCTTTTCCTGTTAGAATTAAGGAACATGCTAGGGCTACAACTGTGGTTTATAAAAGTCATGTTAGGACACCTACACCTTCTGAACAAATAAATATTGAGCGTGGAGTTGCTATGGTTAAAGATCTTCTAGTTGATAATATTGAGGGTCAGGTTATCTACTTCTGTGGTGAAGTTGCGAGAATTGCAAAACCTGCTACAAACAAACAGGATGAGCTAGATAAAAATAAACCAGTTGTTAGCATGCGTGTTGTTTCAGTTAAAATTGGAGATCATTGTTATCATGGCTTGTGTGACATTGGTGCTAGTGTTAGTGCTATACATTTTACCTTATATCAATAAATTATGAATGACATAGCACCCTCTGAGATTGAAGATATTGATGTCACTATTAAACTTGCAAACAGAGATACTATCACACCACTCAGGATTGTTAGAGATGTTGAAATCTTGGGTGGAAAAATTAAGTACCCAACTGATTTCTTAGTACTTGGTTCAAAACAAGATAACTTTTGTCCCATTATATTTGGTAGACCTTTCTTGAATGCTGTTAATGCTGAAATTAATTGTGTTACTAAGAAGTTCAAGGTAAGCTTTGGTGATGTGTCTCATGAATTTAATTTCTCTAAGTTTGGTAGACAACCACATGAGAAAGAACTGTCAAACAAAGATGAGTTAATTGGCCTTGCTTCTATTGTCGTACCTCCTACTGATCCGTTAGAACAATATTTGCTAGACCATGAAAATGATATGCATATGAATGAAAGAAATGAAATAGATGATATATTTATTAAACAAACATCGATTCTTAAACACAACCTACCAGTTGGCATTTTAGGGGATCCTCCTCCACCCAAGGAAGATCCCGTGTTTGAGCTAAAGACTTTACCTGATACTTTCAAATATGCTTATTGATGACCCATAAGTATAGGGGGTCAATCTTAGTCCTTTCGATAAGTAAGAGTGTCGAACCCAACGAGGAGCAGAAGGAAATGACAAGCTGTTTTCAGCAAGGTAATTTCTGCAAGCACTAAAATTGTGGGTAACAGATAGTTTGATAGCAAGATAATTGGTAACGAGCAAGTAACGGTAACGGTAAATAAAGTGCAGCAAGGTAGCCCAATCCTTTTGTGCCAAAGGACATGCCAGAACAGTCTCTTATAATGGGCAAAGTGTTCTTGAGGGTACACGGGAATTTCATCTAGTCACTTTTATGCTGTTGGTTTGATTTGCATTCGCTACTTTGATAATTTGATATGTGGATGGACCGGTGCTTGGGTGTTGCTCTTACTTGAACAAACCTCCCACTTATGATTAACCCCCTCGCAAGCATCCGCAACTACGAGAAAAGTATTAAGATAAAATCTAACAATAGCATTAAACGTTTGGATCCAAATCAGCCCCTTACGAAGTAGCGAATAAACTAGGGTTTAAGCTTCTGTCACTCTAGCAACCCATCATCTAATAAACACTCCACAATGCATTCCCTTAGGCCCAAAGATGGTGAAGTGTCATGTAGTCGACATTCACATGACACCACTTAGGGAATCACAACATACATATCATCAAAATATCGAACACATATCAAATTCACATGATTACTTGCAACATGACTTCTCCCGTGACCTCAAGAACAAAGGAAACTACTCACAAATAATATTCATGCTCAAGATGAGAGGGGTATTAAATAGCATAATGGATCTGAACATATAATCTTCCACCAAATAAACCATATAGTAATCAACTACAAGATGTAATCAACACTACTAGTCACCCACAGGTACCAATCTGAGGTTCCGGTACAAAGATTGAACACAAGAGATGAACAAGGGTTTGAGAGGAGATGGTGATATTGAAGATGTTGATGAAGATTGGCCTCCCAAAGATGAGAGGGGTGTTGGTGATGACGATGGCTTCGATTTCGCCCTCCGGGAGGGAAGTTCCCCCGGTAGAATCGCTCCGCCGGAGGGCAAAAGTGCTCCTGCCCAAGTTCCGCCTCGAGACGGCGGCGTTCCGTCCCAAAAGTCCTCTCCTTATTTTTTTAGGTCAAAAGACCTTAAGTACCAGAAGATGGGCACCGGAGGTGGGCTGGGCTGAGCACAACCCACCAGGGCGCGCCCTGGTGTCTTGTGCTCACCAGGTGCCCCCCCCTCCGATAGTTATTTGCTCCAGTATTTTTCATATATTCCAGAATAATTCTCCGTGAAGGTTCAACTTATTTGGGGATGTGTGGAATAGGTATCTCGGATATGGTTTTTTCAGGTCCAGAATTCCAGCTGTCGAAATTCTCCCTCTTTGTGTAAACCTTGCATATTATGAGTGAAAAGGCATTAGAATTACTCCATAAAGCTTTATTATGCATAGAAACATTATAAATAACAGTAGGAAATCATGATGCAAAATGGATGTATCAACTCCCCCAAGCTTAGACCTCGCTTGTCCTTAAGCGACAGTCGATATCGAAAAACATGTCCACATGGTTTGATAGAGAGGTGTCGATAAATTAAAATACGGACATAGAAGCATCATGTTTATTATCATAGCAGCAACAAACTTTGTCATAGAACTTATTCATATAACTTTTATTATATAACTTTATCATATAACTTCTCATGAACAAGTAACAATTCATCACAACATAGAAGTATAAAGCATAAACCTTATTGAAAACCAACAAACTATGTTCTCAGTCAACTTTGCAACTACAATTCATCATATTTTCAGGAAGGGTCTCGTGTCGGAGCCTTTTGGCAAGTCCACATACTCAACCATCATTTAATCTTCTATGATTGCTAACACTCATAGCATACCGATGAGCAAAAAGTTTCAACCGGACACATAGAAAGATAGGGGCTTATAGTTTCGCCTCCCAACTTATTCACCTCAAGGGCGATTTCAACAATAATAACTCATGCTCACTCATATCCAACTGGATATATGTGCCTAGATCTTTCCTCACCACATGATGCTTGCGAAAAAAAGTAAAAAGGAATAGGGAAGAATACTTGACTCTTGCATAAAAGTAAATACATAAAATTAAAAGATAGGCCCTTCGCAGAGGGAAGCAGAGGTTGTCATGCGCTTTTTAGTTTGTATGCCAAATCCCTTAATGTAAAAGAATGTCACGTTATATTGCCCCCTATGATAGCAACATTTATTATGCAGTCCGTCGCTTTTATTACTTTGCCATCATAAGTTTGTACAATGCTCAATTTTCTCTTACACTAATTGATCAAACACATTTAGAAGCATTTTTTATTGCCTTAGTGCAACGATGGCAACTTACTTGAAGGATCTTACTCAATCCATAGGTACGTATGGTGGACTCTCAAAACATGAATTTGGGTTTTGGGTTTTTGGATGCACAAGTAGTATCTCTACTTAGTGCGGAATTTTTGGCTAGCAAAGATATTGAGCAAGCACCACATGTTGAAGCATCCATGACAATATAACTTCTATGTGAATATGAACAAACATAAATCATTACGTTGTCTTCCTTGTCCAACGTCAACAATTTTGGCATATACTATTTAATTTGGGCTCACAATCATAAAAGATGTCCAAGATAGTGTATTTGCATGTGAATCTTCTCTTCCCTTATTAATTCTTTCATGAATTGCATCATTGACCAATGCTATGTTTGTCAATCTCCAATAAATTTTTACCACTTATACTTTTCCTTATGTGGTGTCATTACTTACCATAAGATTAGCATATGATCCTTTTCATTATTTCATTTTATTTTGATTGCAAAAAGAAGGTAAAAAAAGCAAAGCAAAAGCTCAAACTAAACTTTATTATATAACCCTCACTCAATTACATAAATAGATAGATCACGAAACTAGCACTCGAAAATAGATCATACTAAACTTTTATTCAACTAAATCACGAAAGAGCTAAGTATCGAACTAAAATAGGTAAAGGTAAATAAAAGTGAAGGTGATACGATACCGGGGCACCTCCCCCAAGCTTGGCTCAAGCCAAGGGGAGTGCCCATACCCGTTTACTCAAGTCTCCTTTGGTGGTGAAGATGATGAAAGTGATGGTGATGAAGTGTCACACTTCAGACTCAATAGGTACTCCAATTTATGGATGACGCTATGAAGGGTGATGATACGCTCCTCTAGCAAAATATTTTCACGAGTGAGAAATTTATTCTGAACACGAATCACTTTGAAAGCCCTAAAAGCTTCAATTTCAGTGGGGGTGAGATGATTGTAATAAGGTTGAAGGATATCTTCTTCTTCCTCCTCTTCTGTTGGCATGGATTGCCCTCCTTCTTGAGCTTGATCCTTCATAGCTTCCTTGCCCTTATCTTCATTATTGTCTCCTTTTGGCTCCTCTCTCTTCAGCTCCATCTTCATCAACCACGCATCTTCTTCTACGTTATTGGAGGAGAGAGAAGACATGATGCCTGGCTTGATAGATCTGATAGGAAAATAGCACAAAACAAGAACAAGGGATCTTTCTATGATGCGGTGGTCAAAACAATCGGGGGTATATATAAAGAATTCTTTATCTTGGGAAGCAAGAATATGGAAGGAAAACAGAGTCGGGAAGGTGTCCGAGGTGGGCACAACCTACCAGGGCGCGCCCTGGTGTATCGCGCTCACCTCGGTTGCTTTCCTGTTTATTTCTTATTTTCCTAATTTTTGTAATATTCCAAAACTAACAGAAAATATTTTTGCGGATTTTTAGGAGTCCGTTTACTTACCGTATCACGTACCTCCTCTTTTTCAGAATTCTGGAGTGTTCCGGAAGGTTTCTTTTATGTGTTCCTCCGGTGTCATGGTTTGGATAATATTGCTTTCAACATTAATAGGCGTACCTAAGATATAATTTTTAATTCTTTGTCCATTGACCACCTTCGGTTTAGTACCTTTGGCATTATTAATCTTGTTAGCTCCAGAACGATAAACCTCTTTGATAAAATATGGTCCTTCCCATTTGGAAAGAAGCTTCCCTGCAAAAAATCTAAAACGAGAGTTGTACAAAAGAACATATTCTCCAACTTTGAATTCCCGCCTTTGGATTCTTTTGTCATGCCATCTTTTAACTTTTTCTTTGAATAGTTTGGCATTTTCATAAGCTTGGGTTCTTCATTCATCTAGTGAGCTAATATCGAATAACCTCTTCTCACCGGCAAGTTTGAAATCATAATTCAGTTCTTTAATTGCCCAAAATGCTTTATGTTCTAACTCTAGAGGCAAATGACAAGCTTTTACATTTACCATCTTGTATGGAGACATACCCATTGAATTTTTATAAGCTGTTCTATAGGCCCAAATTGCATCATCTAGTTTCTTAGACCAATTCTTTTGAGACGTATTGACAGTTTTTTGTAATATTAATTTTATTTCTCTATTGCTAAGTTCAACTTGACCACTAGATTGAGGATGATAGGGAGATGCAATTATATGGTTAACATCATATTTAGCAAGCATCTTACGGAAAGCACCATGGATAAAGTGTGAACCACCATCAGTCATTAAATATCTAGGGACTCCAAACCTCAGGAATATAACTTCTTTAAGCATTTTAATGGAGGTGTTATGATCAGCACTACTAGTTGGAATAGCTTCTTGATACGTCTCCGTCGTATCTATAATTTTTGATTGTTTCATGCCAATATTATACAACTTCCACATTTTTTTGGCAACATTTTATATGATTTATTGGACTAACATATTGATCCAGTGCCTAGTGCCAGTTCCTGTTTCTTGCATGTTTTTTGTTTCGCAGAATATCCATATCAAATGAAGTCCAAAAGCAATAAAAATGTATGGAGAATTATTTGGAATATATGTGATTTTTGGGAGTTGGAATCAACGCAAAAGGAGGCCCACAACCCCCACAGTACACCAGGGCGCGCCCCAGGGCCTAGCCGCGCCGTGGTGGGTTGTGGTCACCTCGTAAGTCATTTGGAGCTCTACTTCGGGCGCAAGGAAGCTTATATCCAGAAAAAAATCGTGTTAAAATCTCAGCGCAATCAGAATTACGGATCTCCAGGAATATAAGAAACAGTTTTCGGCCAGAAAACAAGAACGCGAAACAGAAGAGAACAGAGAGGGAGATCCAATCTCGGAGGGGCTCCTGCCCCTCCGCTGCCATGGAGGCTATGGACCAGATGGGGAACTCTCCTCTCATCTAGGGGGGAGGCCAAGGAAGAAGAAGAAGAAGAAGGAGGGGGGCTCTCTCCCCCTCTCTCTCGGTGGCGCCGGAACGCCGCCGCGGCAATCATCGTGACGGCGATCTACACCAATAACTTCGCCGCCGTCAACACCAACTCTCTCCCCCTCTATGCAGTGGTGCAACACCTCTCTTCCCCGCTGTAATCTCTACTTAAACATGGTGCTCAACTCCATATATTATTTCCCAATGATATGTGGCTATCCTATGATGTTTGAGTAGATCCGTTTTGTCTTATGGGCTAATTGATGATCGTGGTTGGTATGAGTTGTATGTTTTATTTTGGTGCTGTCCTATGGTGCCCTCCATTTCATGCAAACGTGAGGGATCCCCGCCGTAGGCTGTTGCAATATGTTCATGATTTTCTTATGGTGGGAGGCGTGAGTGACAGAAGCACATCCCCGAGTTGGTGGATCGTTGCGTATGGGATAAAGGAGACTTGATGTGTTAATGCTATGGTTGGGATTTCTAGTAGTTGTAGATGCTTGCTAGAGGTCCAATCATAAGTGCATATGATCCAAGTATGGAAAGTATGTTAGCGTATGCCTCTCCCCCATGTAAAACTGCAACAATGATTACCGGTCTAATTATCAAGTGCCTTGGGACAACCCTTTCTCTTGCGGTACACAAAAAGCTTTCTACTAACGACTAAGTAAATTAATATTTATTAACCAGCAACTAACTTTTATTTTCTTGTCCTTTATTACCTTGCAAACCTACTTTTCACACCTACTAAGTACTTTAGTTTCTTTCCCGCAAAGTAGTTTCATACTTGTTCTAGGTAAAGTAAGCGTTAGCGTGCGTAGAGTTGTATCGGTGGTCGATAGAACTTGAGAGAATATTAATTCTACCTTTAGCTCCTCGTTGGGTTCGACACTCTTACTCATCGAAAAAGGCTACAAACGATCCCCTACAATTGTGGGTTATCAAGACCTTTTTCTGGCTCCGTTGTCGGGGAGCAATAGCGTGGGGTGAATATTCTTGTGTGTGCTTGTTTGCTTTATCACTAAGTAGTTTTTATTTTGTGCTCTTGTTTTCTATCTTTAGTTATGGGTAGGAAACGTAAAATACCAAAAAAATAGATGTACTTGCTGCTCCAAAAGTTGAGGAACCACTAGTGTTCCGTACTATCGAAGAATATTACTTGGATTATCTTTGATCCATTTGTGCTCGTGCTGAAAACACAACTAGCTTAGTTGAGGGGAAATCATTAAATGAGCATGCTTATTTTGTGCGACACCGTTATCTCAAAAAGGGAAACTTTTGTGGCATCATATTAATAGTTTGTATTGTTATGCTTTGAATTTATGCGAAATACATGATTTTACTTGTTGTTCCGAAGACCCTAAGAAACACATTTTCTTCTAATGTGAGTTTAAGGATAATGGAATCATATCTTGTTATGCCAAGGGTGATTATAATTACTATGATATTGAAAAAATTGAAGAATTTGTTGCTTTTAAGGGTGCCTATGAAATTGCTTCTTTGATTGAAAGGTATGATGCTACTCGTTACAAATCTGAAAATTTTGCCATACTTAAATACTGCTATGAAAACTATGCTTCCAATGCTTGTGTTAAAGAATATATTGAGGATTCCTCCGCTGTCCAAGAAGAGACTAATATTTTGCAGGAATCTATAGAAGAGGAAGTTGCTGAAATTGTGTGCTCATTAGCTGAAAAAGATGAGGAGGAGAGCGAAGAACAAAAGGAGGAAGAGCGGATTAGCTACCCGTGCCCACCTTCTAATGAGAGTAACTCTTCAACTCATACATTGTTTAATTACCCTTCGCACATACCGAAGGATGAATGCTATGATGATTGCTATGATCCCTTGGATTCATTTGAAATATCCCTTTTTGATGAACTTGATGCTTGCTATGCCTGTGGCCAAGATGCCAATATGAATTATGCTTATGGAGATGAACTTGCCATAGTTCCTTATGTTAAGAATGAAATTGTTGCTATTGCACTCACACATGATAGTCCTATTATCTTTTTGAATTCTCCCAACTACACTATATCAGAGAAGTTTGCTCTTATTAAGGATTATATTGATGGGTTGCGTTTTGCTACTACACATGATGATTTTGATGAATATAATATGCATGTGCTTGCTGCCCCTACTTGCAATTATTATGAGAGAGGAACTACATCTCCACCTCTTTATGTTTCCAATACGATAAAATTGCAAGAAACTGTTTATACTATGCATTGGCCTTTACTTGATGTGCATGAATTGTTCTTTTATGACATGCCGATGCATAGGCAGAGAGTTAGACTTCGTCATTGCATGATATATGTTGCTTTGTGCTCACTACTAAATTACAAATCATTTTTAATTAAAATTGGCTTTGATATACCTTGGGATCCGGGTCGATCCATTAATTGAGCACTTTATGCCTAGCTTAATGGCTTTAAAGAAAGCGCTGCCAGGGAGACAACCCAGAAGTTTTAGAGAGTCATTTTATTCTGTTGAGAGCTTTTATAAAGTTTAAAAACAAAAAAATATAGAGGGGAACCTAAAACTTCACAAAAAGAAAAGTGAAAGTGAAAGAGACGAACATCGTGAAAGTGGGGGAATTCCTTGAACTATGTTCATGCCCATGGAAACTTTGTGTATCTTGAATCACAGAAACTTTTCAACAAAAATAATTATCCCCTTGTACAAATCCATTGTATTATAAAAATAATGTGCCAAGATTTGCCCTTAGGATGATTAGATTGCTTGTTGGTATGTGCGGTGTAAAAACAGAAACTTTGGCTGTAGTGCGTGAATTTACATTTTTTACTAGAACGTCAAAAGTTTCTGAAATTTTTACACATTATTTCTATACAAAATTATTATTTCTTTCTAATGTTTCCGAATATTTAGAGTTACTTAAGTATGGTCAAAGTTCATATTACTACAGACTGCCTTGTTTAAGACAGATTCTATTTTTGATGCATTGTTTTGCTTGTTTTGATGAAACTATCAATTTTATCAGTTGTATAAGCCATGAAGAAGTTATAATACAGCAGCTACAATGAAAATATAAAATATGAATGGGTTTGCAACAGTACTTAAAGTAGTAATTTGCTTTATTATACTAACGGATCTCACCAGTTTTCGGCTAAGTTTTTTGTGGATGAAGTGTTCAAAGATCGAGGAGGTCTCGATATGAGAAGGAGGAGAGGCAAGACTTCAATCTTGGGGATGACCAAGGCATCCCAAGTAAATATCCAAGGAGACTCAAGCGTCTAAGCTTGGGTATGGCCCGGAAGGCATCCCATCTTTCTTCAACAAGTATCGGTATGTTTTCGTTTTCGTTTCGTTCATGTGATATGTGTAAATCTTGGAGCGTCTTTTGTGTTTAGTTTTCACTTTTCTTTTATGCACCATGCTGGTATGAGATAGTCCATGGTTTATTTATAGAATGCTCATTGCACTTCACTTATATCTTTTGAATATGGCTTTATAGAATGCTTCATGTGCTTCACTTATATCATTTGAAGTTTGGATTGCATGTTTCTCTTCACAAAGAAAACCGTTATTTGTAGAATGCTCTTTTGCTTCACTTATATTTATTAGAGCATGGTATTTTGTAGAAAGAATTAAACTCTCTTGCTTCACTTATATATATTTAGAGAGTCAACATGAATTGGTCATTTGCATGGTTAGTCATAAAATCCTACATAAAACTTATGGATCACTCAATATGATAAGTTTGATTCCTTGCAATAGTTTTGCGATATAGAGATGATAATATGTGGGAGGTACTAGTAAACGATTGTGGTTAGTAAGAATATTGGTGTTAAGGTTTGTGATTCCCGAAGCATGCACGTATAGTCTCCCAGTATGCCAGGAAGTTGGAGCACAATTTATCCTTGATTGTCTATCTTTGTGTGAAGGTGGGGGCGCGCTATGGTTAACTCCTACCGACCTCCCCGCTAGGAGCATGAGTAGTAATACTTTGCTTCGAGGGCTAAATAAACTTTTGCAATAAGTATGTGAGTTCTTTATGACTAATGTGAGTCCATGGATTATACGCACTCTTACCTTTCCGCAATTTGCTAGCCTCTACGGTACCGTGCATTGCCCTTTCTCACCTCGAGAGTCAGTGCAAACTTCGCCGATGCATCCAAACCCCGTGATATGATACGCCCTATCACACATAAGCCTTATTATATCTTCCTCAAAACAGCCACCATATCTACCTATTATGGCATTTCCATAGTCATTCCGACATATATTTCCATGCAACTTCCACCACTTCTGTTTTGATGACTTGAGCATTTATTGTCATATTGCTTTACATGATCGTAAGATAGCTAGCATGATGTTTCCATGGCTTGTCCATTTTTTGATATCTTTGCTACACTAGATCATTGCACATCCTGGTACATTGCCAAAGGCATTCATATAGAGTCATACTTTGTTCTACTATCGAGTTGTAATATTGAGTTGTAAGTAAATAGAAGTGTGATGATCATCATTATTCATTATTAGAGCATGTCCCAGTGAGGAAAGGATGATGGAAACTATGATTCCCCCACAAGTCGGGATGAGGCTCCGGACAAATATAAAAAGAAAAAGAAAAAAAAGAAGAAGAAAAAAAGAGAAAAAAAAGAAAGGAAAAAAAGATAAAAAAGGGGCATGCTAAATCCACACTTGTGCTTCAAAACAGCACCATGTTTTTCATATAGAGAGTCTCCTATGTTGTCACTTTCATATACTAGTGGGAATTTCTCATTATAGAGTTAGATGCACACCCACTTAGTTTCAATTTGAGCTTTCATACACTTATAGCTCTTAGTACATCCGTTGCATGGCAATCCCTACTCCTCGCATTGATATCAAGTGATGGGCATCTCCATAGCCTGTTGATTAGCTGCTTCGATGTGTGACTATCTTTCTTTTTGTCTTCTCTATATTAAAGTCTACCACCGCATTCTATTCCACCCATAGTGATATATCCATGGCTTGCGCTCATGTATTGCGTGAGAGTTGAAAATGTTGAAGCGTGTTAAAAAGTATGAACCAATTGCTTGGCTGACACCGGGGTAGTACATGATTTATACTTTGTGTTAAGAAGACAGAGCATGACAAGGTTATATGATTTTGTAGGGATAGCGTTCTTTAGTCTTGATATTTTGAAAGACATGATTGTTTGTTGGGATGCCTGAGTATTAATTTCTTTATGTCAAATTATAGACTATTGCTTTGAATCACACATGTCTTAATATTCATGCCATGATTAGATATATGATCAAGATTATGCTAGGTAGCATTCCACATCAAAAATTATTCTTTTTTATCATTTACCTACTCGAGGACGAGCATGAATTAAGCTTGGGGATGCTGATACGTCTCCATCGTATCTATAATTTTTGATTGTTTCATGCCAATATTATACAACTTTAACATATTTTTGGCAACATTTTATATGATTTATTGGACTAACATATTGATCCAGTGCCCAGTGACAGTTCTTGTTTGTTGCATGTTTTTTGTTTCATAGAATATCCATATCAAATGAAGTCCAAACGCGATAAAAATTTGCGGAGAATTATTTTGGAATATATGTGATTTTTGGGAGTTGGAATCAACGCAAAAGGAGGCCCACAGCCCCCACGGTACACCAGGGTGCGCCCAGGGCCCAGGCGCGCCGTGGTGGGTTGTGGTCACCTCGTAAGTCGGTTGGAACTCTACTTCGGCTACAAGGAAGCTTATATCCGGAAAAAAATCGTGTTAAAATCTGTGCGCAATCTTAGTTACGAATTTTCGGGAATATAAGAAACAGTTTGGCCAGAAAACAAGAACGCGAAATAGAACAAAACAGAGAGGGAGATCCAATCTCGGAGGGGCTCCTGCCCCTCCGCCGCCATGGAGGTCATGCACCAGAGGGGGAACTCTCCTCCCATCTAGGGGGAGGCCAAGGAAGAAGAAGAAGAAGGAGGGGGTCTCTCCCCCCTCTCTCCTGGTGGCACCGGAACGCCGCCGGGGCAATCATCGTGACGGCGATCTACACCAACAACTTCGCCGCCATCAACACCAACTCTCTCCCCTCTATGCAGCGGTGTAACACCTCTCTTCCCCGCTATAATCTCTACTTAAGCATGGTGCACAATTCCATATATTATTTCCCAATGATATGTGGCTATCCTATGATGTTTGAGTAGATCCGTTTTGTCCTATGGGCTAATTGATGATCGTGGTTGGTATGAGTTGTATGTTTTATTTTGGTGCTCTCCTATGGTGCCCTCCATGTCGCGCAAACGTGAGGGATCCCTATTGTAGGCTGTTGCAATATGTTCATGATTTGCTTATGGTGGGTGGCGTGAGTGACAGAAGCACAGACTCGAGTAGGTGGATCATTGCGTATGGGATAACGGGGACTTGATGTGTTAATGCTATGGTTGGGTTTACCTTAATGATTTCTAGTAGTTGCGGATGCTTGATAGAGGTCCAATCATAAGTGCATATGATCCAAGTACGGAAAGTATGTTAGTGTATGCCTCCCCCTCATATAAAACTGCAACAATGATTACCGGTCTAGTTATCAAGTGCCTTGGGACAACCCTTTCTCTTGCGGTACAAAAAAAGCTTTCTACTAAACAACTAAGTAAATTAATATTTATTAACCAGCAACTAACTTTTATTTTCTTGTCCTTTATTACCTTGCAAACCTACTTTTCACACCTACTAAGTACTTTAGTTTCTTTCCCTCAAAGTAGTTTCATACTTGTTCTCGGTAAAGTAAGCGTTAGCGTGCATAGAGTTGTATCGGTGGTCGATAGAACTTGAGAGAATATTAATTCTACCTTTAGATCCTCGTTGGGTTTGACACTCTTACATATCGAAAAAGGCTACAAACGATCCCCTACACTTGTGGGTTATCACTTCTACCCACTTAGTAACATAATCAACAGCAACCAAAATATGAGTATACCCATTAGAGGAAGGAAAAGGTCCCATATAATCAAAACCCCAAACATCAAATGGTTCAACAACAAGTGAATAATTCATAGGCATTTCCTGACGCTTACCGATATTACCAATTCTTTGACATTCATCACAAGACAAGACAAACTTACGGGCATCCTTGAAGAGAGTAGGCCAATAAAAACCAGATTGCAATACCTTGTGAGCAGTTCTATCTCCCGCATGATGTCCTTCATAAGCTCCGGAATGACATTTCCGTAGGATTTGTTCCTGTTCATGCTCAGGTACACAACGTCTAATAATACCATCTACCCCTTCTTTATAAAGATGTGCGTCATCCCGAAAGTAATGTCTTAAATCATAGAAGAATTTTTTCTTTTGTTGGTATGTGAAACTAGGTGGTATATATTTAGCAACAATGTAATTAGCATAATCGGCATACCAAGGAGTGTTTTGAGAAACATTTATTGCAGCTAACTGTTCATCAGGAAAACTATCATCAATAGGTAGTGGGTCATCATGAACATTTTCTAACCTAGACAAGTTATCAGCTACGGGGTTCTCAGCTCCCTTCCTATCAGTGATATGTAAATCAAATTCTTGAAGCAAGAGAACCCACCTAATGAGTCTAGGTTTAGCATCTTTCTTTTCCATAAGATATTTTATAGCAGCATGATTGGTGTGAAAAATAACTTTGGAATCAACAATGTAAGATCTAAATTTATCACAAGCAAACACAACTGCTAATTTTTTTGTTTCAGTAGTAGCATAATTTCTTTGGGCACTATCTAGAGTTTTGCTAGCATAATGGATAACATTTAATTTCTTATTAACTCTTTGTCCTAATACAGCACAAACAACATAATCACTAGCATCACACATAATTTCAAAAGGCAAGTTCCAATCAGGTGGTTGAACAATAGGTGTAGAAGTTAAGGCTTTCTTGAGTGTTGCAAAGGCTTCTACACAATCATCATCAAAAACAAATGGAATATCCTTTTGTAAAAGATTAATAAGAGGCCTAGAAATTTTAGAGAAGTCTTTAATAAACCTCCTATAGAAACCAGCATGACGAAGGAAACTCCGAATACCTTTAATATCTTTAGGACATGGCATTTTCTCAATTGCATAAACTTTACCTTTATCCACCTCAATACCTCGTTCAGATATTTTATGCCCCAAGACAATACCTTCATTCACCATAAAGTGTCACTTCTCCCAATTAAAGACAAGATTAGTTTGTTCACATCTTTGCAAAACTCGATCAAGGTTGCTTAGGCAATCATCAAAAGAAGTTCTGTAAACGGAAAAATCATCCATGAAAACCTCCACAATCTTTTCACAAAAATCAGAGAATATAGCAGTCATACATCTTTGAAAGATAGCAGGTGCATTGCATAAACCAAAAGGCATACGTCTATAAGCATAGGTTCCAAAAGGACAATGACAGATGGTTTTCTCTTGATCAGATTGTGATACAGGTGTTTGAGAGAAACCACAATATCCATCCAGAAAACAAAAGTGCGTGTGCTTAGATAATATTTCTAGCATTTGATCAATGAATGGCAGAGGCTAATGAAATTTTCTAGTAGCTTTATTTAATTTTATAAAATCAATTACCATTCTATAGCCAGTGACAATTCTCTGTGGGATGAGTTCATTTTTATCATTATGAACAACAGTAATACCTCCCTTCTTCCGGACACAATGAATGGGACTTACCCATCTACTATCAGGTATGGGATAGATTATACCTGCTTCAAGAAGCTTTGGTATTTTAGTTCTTACCACTTCTTTCATCTTAGGATTCAATCGTCGTTGATGATCAACAACGGGTTTAGCATCAGGTTCCATATTAATCTTATGCTGACATAGAGTCGGACTAATGCCTTTAAGATCATCAAGAGTATATCCAATAGAAGCTCGGTGCTTCCTCGGGAATTTTTAATATTTTTTCTTCTTCATGTTCTGAAATATTAGCACTGATAATAACAGGATATATCTTTTTCTCATCAAGTTAAGCATACTTCAAAGTGTCAGGCAATTATTTTAATTCAAACACAGGATCACCTTTAGGTGGAGGAGGATGATACGTCTCCATCGTATCTATAATTTTTGATTATTTCATGCCAATATTATACAACTTTCACATACTTTTGGCAACAATTTATATGATTTATTGGACTAACCTATTGATCCAGTGCCCAGTGCTAGTTCCTATTTTTTGCATGTTTTTTGTTTTGCATAATTACCATACCAAACCAAGTCCAAACGTGATAAAAATTTACGGAGATTTTTTTGGAATATTTGTGAATTTTGAGAAGTGGAATCAACGCAAACGGAGGCCCACAACCCCCACAAAACATCAGGGCGCGGCCAGGGGGCCCAACTGCGGCCTAGTGGGTGTTGCCCACCTCATACGTCGGTTGGAGATCTCCTTTGGGCGCAAGGAAGCTAATTTTTTGATAAAAATTGCCTCAAAATTTCAGCCCGATCGGAGTTACGGATCTCTGGGAATATAAGAAACGGTTTTCGGCCAGAAAACAGGAACGCGAAACAGAAGAGAACAGAGAGGGAGATCCAATCTAGGAGGGGCTCCTGACCCTTCGCCGCCATGGCGGCCATGGACCAGATGGGGAACTCTCCTCCCATCTAGGGGAGGCCAAGGAAGAAGAGTAAGGAGGGGGGCTCTCCCCCCCTCTCTCCGGGTGGCGCCGGAACGCCGCCGGGGCAAGCATCGTGACGGCGATCTACACCAACAACTTCGCCGCCATCAACACCAAATCTCTCCCCCTATATGAAGCGGTGTAACTCCCCTTTTCCATGCTGTAATCTCTACTTAAACATGGCGCTCAACTCCATATACTATTTCCCAATGATATATGGCTATCCTATGATGTTTGAGTAGATCCGCTTTCTCCTATGGGCTAATTGATGACTGTGGTTGGTATGATTGTATATTTTATTATGGTGTTGTCCTACGGTGCCCTCCGTCTCACGCAAACGTGAGGGATCCTCGCTGTATTGTGCTGCAATGTGTTCATGATTTGCCTATGGTGGGTGGCGTGAGTGACAGAATACATAGACCCGAGTAGGTGGGTTGTTGCATATGGGAGTAAAGAGGACTTGATACTTAATGCTATGGTTGGGTTTTACCTTAATGATCTTTAGTAGTTGCGGAGGCTTGCTAGAGTTCCAATCATAAGTGCATATGATCCAAGTAGAGAAAGTATGTTAGATCATGCCTCTCCCTCATGTAAAATTGCAAGAATGATTAGCGGTCTAGTTATCAATTGCCTAGGGACAAATAACCTTCTTGTTTGACAAAAGCTTTCTACTAAACAACTAACTTTTATTATCTTGCTTTTTACTCATAGTTTTATTTCCCGCAAAGTACTTCTAGTTTTATTCATGAAAACTATCATATCACCAACAAAGTAGTTTCATACTTGTCCTAGGTAAAGCAAACGTTAAATTGTGCGTAGAGTTGTACGGTGGTCGATAGAACTTGAGGGAATATTTGTTCTACCTTTAGCTCCTGTTGGGTTCGACACTCTTACTTATCGAAAAAGGCTACAAACGATCCCCTACACTTGTGGGTTATCAAGACCTTTTTCTGGCGCCGTTGCTGGGGAGCAATAGCGTGGGGTGAATATTCTCGTGCGTGCTTGTTTGCTTTATCACTAAGTAATTTTTATTTTCTGTTATTAGTTGTTTTATATCTTTAGTTATGGATATGGAACACGAAACACCAAAAAAATTAGTGGTACTTGCTACTCATGGAGATGGGGAACCTCCTAAAACCCTCGATGCTTGTTATGTGAAACACGTTAATTACTCCTTCGATAATCCCGAGAAATCCTCAAGGAACTTTATAATGGGATACACATTGGATCAATGTGAGTACTTTAGGGATTATCGCTAATCTCAAAAAGGGAAACACTTATGGGATCAAATTAGAATATTGGAATGGTTTGCTTGGGATGCATGCTCGAGATGTGACTTTACTTGTTGCTCTAATATAGAAGCTCGACACCTTGCCTTTCAATGCAAATTTAATGATCATGAAACCTTAGCTTCTTATGCTAAAGGTATTTATGATTACTATGATGTGGAACGAATAGAAGAATTTGTTGCTTTTAAAGGTGCTTATGAAATTGCTTCTTTGCTTGAAAAGTATGATGATGATGTTCATTACGAATCAGAAATTTTATCCATACTTAAGTATTGCTATGAGAATTATGATTGCAATGCTGATATTATTGAATTTATTGAAAGAATGACCGCTGCCTTGGAAAAGATTAATATTTTGCAGGAATCTATGGAAGAAGAAAATACTGAAACTGTGAGCTCATTAGATGAAAAAGATGAGGAGGAGAGCGAAGAACAAAAGGAGGAAGACTGGATTAGCTAACCGTGCCCACCTTGTAATGAGAGTAACTATTCAACTCATACATTGGTTAATTACCCTTCGTGCTTACCAAAGGATGAATGCTATGATAATTGCTATGATCCCGTGGATTCATTTGAAATATCCCTTTTTGATGAACTTGATGCTTGCTATCCTTGTGGCCAAGATGCCAATATGAATTATGCTTATGAAGATGAACTTTCTATAGTTCCTTATGTTAAGCATGAAATTGTTTCTATTGCACCCACACATGATAGTCCTATTATCTTTTTGAATTCTCCCAACTACACTATATCGGAGAAGTTTGCTCTTATTAAGGATTACATTGATGGGTTGCGTTTTGCTACTACACATGATGATTTTGATGAATATACTATGCATGTTCTTGCTGCTCCTACTTGCAATTATTATGAGAGAGGAACTACATCTTCACCTCTCTTTGTTTCCAATTCGATAGAATTGCAAGAAACTGTTTATACTATGCATTGGCCTTTGCTTAATGTGCATGAATTGTTCTTGTATGACATGCCGATGCATAGGAAGAGAGTTAGACTTCGTTGTCACATGATATATATCACTTTGTGCTCACTACTAAATTACAGATCATTGCTAATTAAAATTGGCTTTGATATACCTTGGGATCCGGGTGGATCCATCACTTTATGCCTAGCTTAATGGCTTTAAAGAAAGCGCTGCCAGGGAGACAACCCAGAAGTTTTAGAGAGTCATTTATTTTTGTTGTGTGCTTTTATAAAGTATAAAAACAAAAAAATAGAGGGGAACCTAAAACTTCACAAAAGGAAAGGTGAAAGTGAGAGAGATGATGAGCATCGTTGAAGTGGGGGACGTCCTTGAACTTTTGTTCATGCCCATGTAAACTTTGTGAATCTTGAATCATGGAAACTTTTACAACAAAAATAATTATCCCCTTGTACAAATCCATTGTATTATAAAAATAACGTGCCAAGATTTGCCTTTATGATGATTAGATTGCTTGTTGGTATGTGCGGTGTAAAAATAGAAACTTTGGCTGTAGTGTGTGAATTTTCATTTTTTACTGGAATTCAAAAGTTTCTGAATTTTTTACACAGTATTCCCATACAAAATGTTTAATTATTCCTAATTTTTCAGAATTTTTGGAGTTACAGAAGTATGGTCAAAGTTCAGATTACTACAGACTGTTCTGTTTAAGACAGATTCTGTTTTTGATGCATTGTTTTGCTTGTTTTGATGAAACTATCGATTTTATCGGTGGTGTAAGCCATAGAAAAGTTATAATACAGCAGCGATAATGCAAATATAAAATATGAATTGGTTTGCAACAGTACTTAAAGTAGTATTTTGCTTTATTATACTAACGGATCTTACCAGTCTTCTGTTAAGTTTTGTGTGGATGAAGTGTTCGAAGATCGAGGAGGTCTCGATATGAGGAGAAGAAGGAGAGGCAAGAGTTCAATCTTGGGGATGCCCAAGGCACCCCAAGTAAATATCCAAGGAGACTCAAGCGTCTAAGCTTGGGGATGCCCCGGAAGGCATCCCATCTTTCTTCAACAAGTATCGGTATGTTTTCGGATTCGTTTCATTCATGTGATATGCGTAAATCTTGGAGCGTCTTTTGTGTTTAGTTTTCACTTTTATTTTATGCACCATGCTGGCATGAGATAGTCCATGGTTGGTTTATCGAATGCTCATTGCACTTCACTTATATATTTTGAGTATGGATTTATAGAATGCTTCATGTGCTTCACTTATATCATTTGAAGTTTGGATTGCCTCTTTCTCTTCACATAGAAAACCGTTATTTGTAGAATGCTCTTTTGCTTCACTTATATTTATTAGAGCATGGTATTTTGTAGAAATAATTAAACTCTCTTGCTTCACTTATATCTATTTAGAGAGTCGACAGGAATTGGTCATTCACATGGTTAGTCATAAAATCCTACATAAAACTTAGGGGTCACTGAATATGATACGTTTGATTCCTTGCAATAGTTGTGCGATATAGAGATGATAATATGTGGGAGGTACTAGTGGATGATCATGTTTAGTAAGATATTGGTGTTAAGGTTTGTGATTCCCGAAGCATGCACGTATAGTCTCTCGTTATGCTAGGAAGTTGGAGCACATTTTATACTTGATTGTCTATCTTTGTGTGAAGGTGGGGGGCGCGCGATGGTTAACTCCTACCAACCTCCCCCCTAGGAGCATGCATAGTAATACTTTGCTTTGAGAGAGCTAATAAAACTTTTGCAATAAGTATGTGAGTTCTTTATGACTAATGTGCGTCCATGGATTATACGCACTCTTACCTTTCCGCAATTTGCTAGCCTCTACCGTACCGTGCATTGCCCTTTCTCACCTCGAGAGTCGGTGCAAACTTTGCCGGTGCATCCAAACCCCATGATATGATACGCTCTATCACACATAAGCCTTATTATATCTTCCTCAAAACAGCCACCATACTACCTATTATGGCATTTCCATAGCCATTCCGAGATATATTGCCATGCAACTTCCACCGCCTCCGTTTTGATGACTTGAGCATTCATTGTCATATTGCATTACATGATCATAAGATAGCTAGCATGATGTTTACATGGCTTGTCCGTTTTTTGATATCTTTGCTACGCTAGATCATTGCATTCATATAGAGTCATACTTTGTTCTACTATCGTTGTAATATTGAGTTGTAAGTAAATAGAAGTGTGATGATCATCATTATTCATTATTAGAGCATGTCCCAGTGATGAAAGGATGATGGAAACTAGGATTCCCCCACAAGTCGGGATGAGGCTCCGGTCAAAAGAAAAAAAAGAAAAAAAAGAAAAAAAAGAGAAAAAGAAAAAAAGGAAAAAAAGAAAAGAAAGAAAAAAAAGGAAAGAAGAAGGAATAGGGGCATGCTAATTCCACACTTGTGCTTCAAAGTAGCACCATGTTTTTCATATAGAGAGTCTCCTGTGTTGTCACTTTCATATACTAGTGGGAATTTTTCATATAGAGTTAGATGCATACCCACTTAGTTTCATATTGAGCTTTCAAACACTTATAGCTCTTAGTGCATCCGTTGCATGGCAATCCCTACTCCTCGCATTGGTATCTATTGATGGGCATCTCCATAGCCCGTTGATAAGCTGAGTTGATGCGAGACTTTCTTCTCCACTTTTACCCCTTTGAAACCTACCACCATATTCTATTCCACCCATAGTGCTATATTCATGGCTTGCGCTCATGTATTGTGTGAGAGTTGAAAATGCTGAAGCGCGTTAAAAAGTATGAACCAATTGCTTGGCTGACACCAGGGTAGTACATGATTTATACTTTGTGTTAAGAAGACAGAGCATGACAAGGCTATATGATTTTGTAGGGATAGCGTTCTTTAGCCTTGATATTCTGAAAGACATGATTGTTTGTTGGGATTCCTGAGTATTAATGTCTTTATGTCAAAACTAGACTATTGTTTTGAATCACTTGTGTCTTATTATTCATGCCATGATTAGATATATGATCAAGATTATGTTAGGTAGCATTCCACATCAAAAATTATCTTTTTTATCATTTACCTACTAGAGGACGAGCAGGAATTAAGCTTGGGGATGCTGATACGTCTCCGTCATATCTATATTTTTTGATTGTTTCATGCCAATATTATACAACTTTCACATACTTTTGGCAACAATTTATATGATTTATTGGACTAAGCTATTGATCCAGTGCCCAGTTCCAGTTCCTGTTTGTTGCATGTTTTTTGTTTCGCAGAATTAACATATCAAACGAAGTCCAAACGCGATAAAAATTTACGGAGATTTTTTTTGGAATATTTGTGAATTTTGAGAAGTGTAATCAACGCAAACGGAGGTCCACAGCCCCCACAATACATCAGGGCGCGGCCTGGTAGGTGCTGTCCACCTCGTACGTCGGCTGGAGCTCTCCTTCAGGCGCAAGGAAGCTAATTTTTGTATAAAAATCCCCTCAAAATTTCAGCCCGATCGGAGTTACGGATCTCCGGGAATATAAGAAACGGTTTTCGGCCAGAAAACAGGAACGTGAAACAGAAGAGAACAGAGAGGGAGATCCAATCTAGGAGGGGCTCCTGCCCCTCCGCCGCCATGGTGGCCATGGACCAGAGGGGGAACTCTCCTCCCATCTAGGGGGGAGGCCAAGGAAGAAGAAGAACGAGGGGGGCTCTCTCCCCCTCTCTCCCGGTGGCGCCGGAACGCCGCCGGGGCAAGCATCGTGACGGCGATCTAAACCAACAACTTCTCCGCCGTCAGCACCAACTCTCTCCCCCTCTATGCAGCGGTGTAACTCCCCTTTTCCCCTCTGTAATCTCTACTTAAACATGGTGCTCAACTCCATATACTATTTCCCAATGATATATGGCTATCCTATGATGTTTGAGTAGATCCGCTTTGTCCTATGGGCTAATTGATGATCGTGGTTGGTATGATTGTATATTTTATTATGGTGCTGTCCTACGGTGTCCTCCGTCTCGCGCAAACATGAGGGATCCTCGCTGTAGGGTGTTGCAATGTGTTCATGATTTGCCTATGGTGGATGGCGTGAGTGACAGAATACACAGACCCGAGTAGCTGGGTTGTTGCGTATGGGAGTAAAGAGGACTTGATACTTAATGCTATGGTTGTGTTTTACCTTAATGATCTTTAGTAGTTGTGGATGCTTGCTAGAGTTCCAATCATAAGTGCATATGATCCAAGTAGATAAAGTATGTTAGCTCATGCCTCTCCCGCATGTAAAATTGCAAGAATGATTACCGGTCTAGTTATCAATTGCCTAGGGACAAATGACCTTCTTGTTTGACAAAAGCTTTCTACTAAACAACTAACTTTTATTATCTTGATTTTTACTCATAGTTTTATTTCCCGCAAAGTACTTCTAGTTTTATTCGTGCAAACTATCCTATCACCTACAAAGTAGTTGCATACTTGTCCTAGGTAAAGCAAACGTTAAAGTGTGCGTAGAGTTGTATCGGTGGTCGATAGAACTTGAGGGAAGATTTGTTCTACCTTTAGCTCCTCGTTGGGCTCGACACTTTTACTTATCGAAAAATGCTACAAACGACCCCATACACTTGTAGGTTATCAGAGGACTTCCTAGAGTTTCAATAGGCAAATTGTGTTTTAGGAGTGGTTGTTGTTCAAACAAAATTTTATCTACTTCATTTCTTTCATGCAAGTGCATATCATTTTCATGGTCTAGCAAATATTGCTCTAGTGGATCAGTAGGAGGTACGGAAATAGAAGCAAGACCAATTATTTCATCCTTACTAGATAATTCTTTATCACGAGGTTGCCTACTAAACTTGGAAAAATTAAATTCATGAGACACATCACCAAAACTAACACTGACAATTTGTTTTTCACAATCTATCTTAGCATTGACGGTGTTCAAGAAAGGTCTACCAAAGATAATGGGACAAAAGTCATCTTGTGGGGAACCAAGAACTAGAAAATCAGTAGGATATTTTATTTTCCCACACAAGATTTCAACATCTCTAACAATCCCAAGTGGTGTGATAGTGTCTCTATTGGCAAGTTTAATAGTAATAACATTCATGTCTTCTATTTCAGCAGGTGCTATATCATTCATAATTTCTTGGTATAAGGTAAAAGGAATAGCACTCACACTAGCACCCATATCACATAAACCATGATAGCAATGATCTCCTATTTTAACTGAGACAACAGGCATGCCAACTATGGGTCTATGTTTATCTTTTTCATCAGGTTTGGCAATTTTAGCAGCTTCATCGCAAAAGTAAATAACATGCCCATCAATATTTTCTACCAAGAGATCTTTAACCATAGCAACACTAGGTTCTACTTTAATTTGTTCAGAGGGCTTAGGTGCTTTAATATTACTTTTGCAAACCACAGTTGATACCCTAGCATGTTCCTTTATCCTAACAGGGCAAGGTGGTTTTTAAATATAAGCAGTAGGCACAACTGGATCAACATTGTAAATGATAGTCTCATCTTTAGCTATGACCAGTTCTTTAATTTCTTATTTAATAGGGGGGTGATATTTAAACCACTTATCCTTAGGGAGATCAACATGAGTAGCAAATGGTTCATAGAAAGAGGCTACTATCTCAGAGTCAAGTCCATATTTAGTGCTAAACTTGGTAAAAGCATCGGTATTCATAAAAGATTTAACACAATCAAACTTAAGCTTAATACCTCACTCATTACCTTCGTCGAGTTCCCAATCTTCAGAGTTGCGTTTAATTCTTTCCAAGAGATATGATGCGTCTCCAACGTATCTACTTTTCCTCGCCCTTTTGCCCTTGTTTTGGAATCTAATTTGCAGGATTTGAATTAAACTAACCCGGACTGACGCTGTTTTCAGCAGAACTACCATGGTGTTGTTTTTGTGCAGAAATAAAAGTTCTCGGAACGGAACAAAACTTTTTGGAGAATTATTTCAGAATATATAAGAATTATTGGAGCCAAAATCTACCGAAGAGGGGGCCAGGGTGGCCAGCACCTACCAGGGCACGCCAGGCCCCCTGGGCGCGCCCTGGTGGGTTGTGTCCACCTCGTGGCCCCACTGACACTAATTCCGCCACTATAAATTCCTATTTTCGGAGAAAAAAACAGAGAGAAAGTTTCATTGCATTTTACGATACGGAACCGCCGCCACCTCCTGCTCTTCATCGGGAGGCCAGATAGCCCGTTTGGGGCTCCGGAGAGGGGAATCTTCGGTCTTCATCATCACCAACCCTTGTCCATCGCCAATTCCATGATGCTCCCCACTAGGAGTGAGTAATTCCTTCGTAGGCTTGCTGGTCGGTGAGGAGTTGGATGAGATTCATCATGTAATCCAGTTAGTTTTGTTAGGGCTTGATCCCTAGTATCCATTATGTTCTGAGATTGATGTTGCTATGACTTTGCTATGCCTAATGCTTGTCACTAGGGCCCGAGTGCCATGATTTCATATCTGAACTGTTTATGTTATCACCATTATATCTATGTTCTTGATCCGATCTTGCCTAGTCATATGCACCTATTACGTGTTATGATCCGTAAACCCCATAGTGACAATATTTGGGATACCTTCCGGTGATAACCGTAGTTTGAGGAGTTCATGTATTCACCGCGTGTTAATGCTTTGTTCCGGTTCTCTATTAAAAGGAGGCCTTAATATCCCTTAGTTTCCTTATGGGCCCCGCTGCCACGGGAGGGTAGGACAAAAGATGTCATGCAAGTTCTTTTCCATAAGCATGTATGACTATTTACGGAATACATGCCTACATTACATTGATGAACTGGAGCTAGTTTTGTATAGCCCTAGGTTATGACTGTTACATGACGAATATCATCCAACGAGTTCACCGATCGAGTGCCTACGAGTTTTCCACTTATTGTTCTTGCTAAGTTACTATCGCTACTGCTACTGTTCCAACTGCTGCGAAACTATTGCTATCACTGTTACCGTTACTGTTACTGCTGCTACTGCTATCAAAACTATCATACTACTGTGCTACCGATCACTTTGCTGCAAATATTTAATCTACAGGTGTGGTTGAATTGACAACTCAGCTGCTAATACTGTCAAATATTCTTTGGTTCCCCTTGTGTCGAATCTATAAATTTGGGTTGAATACTCTACCCTCGAAAATTGTTGGGATCCCCTATACTTGTGGGTTATCAAGAGCTTTTTCTGGCGCCGTTGCCGGGGACCATAGCTATATTTGTTGGATCAGATTGAGTCACTTGGGATTTATATCAATTGATCACTATGAAGAATCTGAAGGATCCAAAGACCAAGATTTTTTCCTCTAAGATGAGGGGAGGTAAGGAACTGCCATCTAGCTCTGCACTTGATTCACCGTCTGTTATGAGTAAGCTTGCAACACCACCACATGCTAGTAATCCTGATATGTCGCAAGTTATTGATGATGCTACCTCTGCTATGAATGATGCTTATGATGATGCTAGTACCATGCTTGATGATAATGTGCCACTAGGAGAATTTCTTGATGAACAAATTGCTAGAGCTAAAGAGAATGAAACTGCTGAAACTAATGAGATTGCTGAAACTGATGAAACCCATGAGAGTGATGATGACTATGAAACACCTATTAGTCCTAGCTCTCCTAGATTTGAAATGTCTAAGATAACTAAAGGTTATGTTATGGACGAGGAGGTGACTAGAGAAATTCTTTCTTGCAAGGATAGAAACGATCTTAAGAAATTGCTACGCAAGTATAAGGAAAAGACTTTGAATGCTAGATTGAAATGTGATCCTAAGTTTGCTACTTGTGACACCCTGATTTTTGCAACTTTTTCTTTTCCAAAACATTTGGGTTTTATTTGCAATTCAGTTGGTTTTCAAAACCCTTTCAGTTGAATTGACCTATGACTTAATGAATTTTTCTTCAAGCATCTCAAAACCTTTATCATCTTGATTTAACCCTCCATGCCTCTCTTGGATAATTTTTCACTATTTTATCTTTTCTCTAAAATCATTTTCTTAATTTGGGAATTTAGGTCATCACTATGGGTTGTGAAGCAACCTATAGTTTGGTTGGTCAAATAATTCCCAAACTTTTTCCCCATCTTCTCATCATCATGGGATTCCATATTCCCCAAAAATATTTTATTGCCCAATGGGAAATTTTGGCCAGAATAATTATTTTGCTTCTGACCAGAATCTGTCCATTGTGAAGCAACCCTATTGTTTCTATTCCAGAAAATTCCCAATAAATTCCTCAAGCTCCTAGGCATTCTATCTTGCCTCAATCTCCAAAAATATCATCTTGGCCAGTACAACTTTTGAGCAGCAAGGCTCTGGTAAGTTTCTGCATTTCTGAAACCTCTGTGAAGGAAGTGCTAGCTAGAGATGCCTAATTGCTTTGAAATTTTTAGGGCATCTGCTATGCACCAAATGACCTCTCTCCACCAGGTTTCATCATTTGCAAAGCAACCAGCTGAGTGCCACAAGCTCATTTGTGTTCTGACCAGAATGATAGTTTCCAAAGGAACCCCATCCATTTCTTTCTCAAATCCTCTCAAAATTTGCCAGACCATAGTCCTTCCAACCTAGAAGACCCTAGACAACTCACTTGGCTTGTAGCACAACTAATTTTTCTTCCAGATCCTCCCCAAGTTTCTGACCAGAAAATGTAGTTGATGCTACCCTTCAGCTCAGTGGGTTTCAGGCCAAACCAGTGGCACGATGGGACTCCTCGACCCAGGGTCGATGCACCAAACACGATTTGGCAGGCTGGTTCACGCCATGTGTGCCAATGCACGTGGTGACCACACGGCCAACCCTGCCAAACGCGCGCTCTGAGCACCGCCAGGCTCGGGTCTCGTCGGAGGCCGATGACCGAGTAGCTGTGCGTTGTCCGCTCGTGCCGACGACCTCTCCCTCGTCCACGTAGCCACTCCAGGGCCTTCTCCCTCCTCCCAGAGCCTTCACCCTCGCCGGAATTGCGCCCGCCGGATATGGCCACCGTGCGCCATGAGCGGCACAGTGGCAGTACGGCAGTCGCGCTGGCTGTCTTCTTCCCGTCGAGCCGTCGCCTCCCGCATTAACTCCCTGCTCTCCTCCATCACTTCAGCTTGCTCCACGACGGCCAGCTCATCCCCAGCTCCGGTAGCTTCTCCCCACGGCGCTATCCAGATCGGGCACCGCCGCCCCGCCTATAAATAGCCATGGCCAGCCCTCCTGAGCTCACCACCACCCCTAGCCAGCATCCAATCGAGCCCTAGAAGCGAGCCAAGGCCGAGAGGCCCTCTGGCCTCGAGCTTTGCCCGGTGACCCGCCGCCACCCGAAGCTGCTTCCGCCGGAGAGGAGGAAGACGACCTCGTCAGGCCGCCTCTGGAGACGCTGCGAGTACGTGCAGGACCGCCCCCGTGTGCTCTTTCCATTCCCGTAGTCGCCGGACCCCATCGCCCCCTCCATCACCGGCGACCATCGCCAGAGCGCCGCCCTCTCTCTGCTCTCTCTCCCTCCTTCTGTTTTAAATAGAGCCGACCCCACCCGTCAGTGGGTCAGCCGCGCCCGAAGCGGTACGCTAGTGGAGGCGTACTCAGGCTTTACGCCTTCGACGTGGCGGCTCTGGTTTTTTCTGGAATTCCTGTTTTATTTAATTTAAAACAGATTTTTGACCCAACTTTGACCATCAATAACTTTTTATCTATTAGCTCAATTCAATTGATTCTTTTTGCATTAGGTTTGTATTGAACCCCTTTATTTTCTGACCAACTTTGGTATTTTTTCCAATACGCACATAATTTCTGTTTTAGAAAAATGTGTTATGTGACATTTTCTTTTACTGTTTTAAAATACTTTCAGAAGGGAATTCTTGTGGTTTTGAAGATCGGGAGTTTGTGGACAACTCAACAGAGCAAGGCAAGCCATGATACCCATTTCGTGCATGCATTCCCATAGCATTGCATTTTTATATGCATTAGGTTAATTTAATTGATATAGTTAATTCATGGTAATAATTACATACTCAAGAATTGTGTTGAACCACTATTGTTGTCAAATGAACTTAGTGGTTGATCTTGAGTCACCTGTCCGGGCATACTCGTGCAACCACATTTGCCGGTATGGGACAGCCCTGACCGGGCCCGACTGCGTGACCTTTCACCGGTACCTCCAAAGAGGGAGGGTTATGCACGCGCGCTACCCTGATCAGGTAGGCGGTGATAATCCTGTGAGCCCAGTTGATAGTTGAGTTTGTGCCGGCGTCCCCGTTTGGGACAGTAGGCCCCGTTTGGGTCTACATAGTTTGGGCCACGACGGTGGCAGGTGTCATGAGGACACAGGGGCCACCCAAGGCTGACCTCCGGGGGAGGAAGAGTGCCGGTGGTACGATGAAAGAGTCACGGGTCAGGCAGGTTTTGTTGAAGCAACGCTGGTCCACCCGAGTGGGATCACGAGGCCAGGTGCTTCATGGTGTGGGTAAAGTGCGCAAACTCTACAGAGTGTCAAATCTATTCGAATAGCCGCGTCCACGGTAATGGACAGCCCATCCAGACCTCAGTAGATGGTCAACCGTAATAGCGATGTTAATGATGGAAGAACTCGTCTTGTGTTCGGAAGTACTCACTGGGTATGAGTATTCCGAGGGTTGTGAGACAACCCGGAGAAGAGTAAGTTGATGATCAATACAGTAAGTAAATTACCTTGATGATAACATGATGATTGCTATGCTATTGTTTGCTGCATTACTTGGTTGTCGTGAGCTTGCGAGTACATTCAAAGTACTCACCTAGCGTATCATGCCAGATGCAGGAGAATCCGAGGACGGAGGTCCTGAAGGTGCTGGCTATGCTAACTAGGATGTGTCCACAGTAGTGTCCCTGTGGATGGAGTTGCGCTATGTTCCGCTACGCAGTAGAAGTACTTAGTATTCCGAGGCCCTGCTATGTGACATAAATAATGTAGATACTGTCATAGCACCAAGGGTGCCCTTGGCCTTGTCACTGTTTTAAGATATGCGCTTGTACCCGACTCCTATCAATAAAGTTCAGTTCCGTTCTGTACCAAGTTGTTGTGTGTTTCCAGAAGACATGATCTCTGGGTTGGAAACACTGGTAATCCGGTCCTCTGAGCCGGGGTGCCACAACGCTTGGTATCAGAGCCAGGTTGACTGTAGGACACCCTAGTTAGCCAGTGCTAGCACCGCGATTAGTATAGGATCCTGAGTGTGCATTTGATTGCTGCATTTGATTGTTGCATGGCATGCATCTTAATTCATTATTCTTCTAACGGGGGTCTTGTGAGTGTAGATGGCACCGGTTCCATTCCATTACCAGTTTGAGCCTGCACCATCCACCTTTCCAGTACTGCTCCAGAACGTCTGGCTTCGACTGTACCCTCACGGTGTAGAGCCAGTGTACCAGGTGTTTCGGGAGCAGCTTGCTGAGTCGGTGTACGAGTACCATGCAGAGGCTTTCATGATCGCGAGCTCGGACCTTGGTTGCTAGTCTCGCTCTACCAAGGGCGGGACGGCTTCCACCCCGGAGTTGGCGATTGAGTTTGCCGCAATGGAGGCTCTCACTGACTTGCGCTTCCACGAGGTTGAGATGCAGACTCATCCAGGTTTCCTCTATTATCCCACCCTGTCGCCTACGACAGGGCGAGTCATTTTTGTTCATGTTGACCCGGCATGTGACCGTGCGACTGCTGTGTTGTCTCGCTATCTGAACGCCAGCTATCGTACGATCATATCCCTGGCTGAGGAGCTGTCTCGTGTCTTAGCGGCGCTTGCAGCCGTGACCCCAGTGCCACCTCCACCTCAGCCTACCCATCCACCCCTATATCCACCACCAGTTCCACATCCACCCAGATTTGAGGCTCCTTCTACCGCCTCTGTGGCACCAGGATTTCCGTCTGGTAGCCGTCGTGAGACCCCGGCTGAGTGGGCCTCACTCCTTGCCACTCCAGCTGCTCCAATGTTGAGGCGTCGTGCTCCTTCTACCCCAGAAGGAGAACCGTCCCAGCAGCGTCGTCGTGTTTCCTTTGATCCGGAGGATGAGATTCACATTATCAGCTCTGACTCCGACTCAGGATCAGATGACGAGGAGTCTGTGGTTTGGCAGTGTCCGTGCCATCAGCGCCATTAGAGTGGAGGCTTGAGTTGTTGAGCATGCATCTTTGCATATGTCAACTGCCGTATGAGCAGTTTAGCCATGATATTCCCCTACTAGCTTGCCATGTATAATGTTGGGTTATCTTGTATAATTATGTGGTTTGCTTTATTCGCCTTTTTCATGTATTTTCTTTCTGGTGTCATATAACTGTGTTTCCCTTATGGATGTTGCTCATCGATTCGGTATTTTGCAATGGGAACAAATTTAGGATGAAGAGAAGTTGTAGCCAAGGCGGCGATGGAACCCCCATCCGTCGATCCGCCAGACAAGCAGGTCAAGCACCAGAAGATTTACCACCCCCACCACCTCAAGCACCTACTATGGATCAGATCATGAGAATGTTTGAGGAAAAGAGAAACCAGGATCTTATGGAATTCTTGAAGAGCATGCAGGTTATGGTAGGTCAGAACCACAATCATAATGGATCACATTACAGGTTGTCTGACTTCCAGCGCGCAAAGCCACCCAACTTTGGTCAAGCTGTGGATCCGATAGAAGCGGATGATTGGGACCATAGAGAAGAAGCTGGAAATAGCCCGTTGTGAGGATTCAGACAAGGTTCCATTTGCCACTCATTACCTGGAAGGGCCAGCAGTCATATGGTGGGATAACACAAAGGCAACATGGTCATCTGAGGAAGAAATTACTTGGGAAAAATTTAAGGAATTATTCCGCAAATATCATATTCCTACCGGCATCATGAAGGTGAAGCAAAGGGAGTTCCTTGCTTTGACACAAGGAAGCATGTCGGTAGCAGAGTACCTTAACAAGTTCAACAATCTATCACGGTACTCTACTTATGATGTGGCCACCGAAGAGAGAAAGATAGATCGATTCCTAGGAGGACTGAATCACTCCCTCCGTTGCCAGCTATGCATGCTAGACTTTCCTGACTTGCAGACACTGGTGAACAAGGCCTTCATAGCCGAAAGGGAGCACAAGTCCGGACAAGACAACCACAAGCAGAAGTTTGAGCCTAAGAAGGACAACCGCGAGCCGTTTGCTCAGAAGCCACGTATCTGGCAGCCGGGCACCTCTGAATATAAGCCTACATGGGGTAACGGCAGCAATAATAACAAGACAGTGAGCCAGACCAAGATCTTCGGTAAACAGCCCATGATAGAAGACTGTCGCCGCAATAATACCTGCTTCACTTGCGGCCAGAGTGGACACTATTCCAAACAGTGCCCCGCCAGCAACGGGAAGTCATCCGCCGATATCAAGCCGCAGGTCAATACTATTGGACGTCGCCCCAATCCTAATTTCTGCCATGGACGCGTCCACCATATCTCCGCTGAGGAAGCCTGCGAAGCTCCAGAAGTAGTCCTTGGTATGTTTTCTATTAACGACATACCTGCAGTAATTTTATTTGATTCCGGGGCTTCCCACTCGTTTATTTCGCGGAGTTTTCCCACCTTGCATAAATTTTCCCCGTCGCTTTTAGACAAAATCATGGTGGTACAATCCCCTGGCTCTCTGCTCAGAACAAATTTGATCTATAGAGATCTGGAAATTTCAATACATGGAATTAAGTTTCCAGCTGCACTCATTGCCATTGAATCTTCAGGATTGGACATAATCCTGGGAATGGACTGGCTGACACCCCACCAGGTGTGCATTAATTGTGCCAATAGGACAGTAACACTAGTTAACCCAGCAGGACAAACTGTCCAATTCCTTGCCAGCACGATGAGAACAAGGAAGGGAATGGCATACCAAACTACCGCCACGGATATGAACTTGATTCTGGTAGTTTGCGAATTTCCGGATGTATTTCCTGAAGAATTACTCGGAATGCCCCCTGACTGGGAGTTGGAATTTGCAATCGAAGTGGTTCCCGGCACCGCCCCAATTTACAAGAAATACTATCGAATGCCAGGACCAGAATTGGCAGAATTAAAGAAGCAACTGGATGAATTGCTGCAAAAAGGGTATATTCTCCCAAGCATCTCACCATGGGGATCACCAGTGCTCTTCGTTAAGAAGAAGGATGGAAGTCTACGTATGTGCGTAGACTATCGTCAGCTAAACGAGGTCACTATCAAGAATAAGTACCCGCTCCCTCGTATTGATGACTTATTTGACCAGCTGAATGGAGCCCGGGTATTCTCCAAGATCGACCTCCGAACCGGATATCATCAGCTAAAAATCAGGAAAGAGGACATTCCCAAGACAGCGTTCACCACCCGATATGGCCTGTATGAATTTACGGTCATGTCATTTGGATTGACGAATGCTCCAGCCTACTTCATGAGCATGATGAACAAAGTCTTCATGGACTTCCTAGATAAATTTGTGGTGGTGTTCATCGATGATATCCTGATATATTCCAAGGACGAAGAAGAGCATAAGCTGCATCTCCGAGCTGTCCTGGAAAGGTTGAGAGACCACCGCCTGTACGCCAAATTTAGTAAGTGTGAATTCTGGCTAAAAGAGGTGGGATTTTTGGGGCACATTCTGTCAGAACAAGGGGTAGCCATCGACCCCAGCAAGGTCACTGCGGTATTAAATTGGAAGACACCAGCCACGGTGACCGAAGTCCGTAGCTTCCTGGGATTGGCAGGCTATTATCGACGTTTCATAGAAGGCTTCTCTAAGATAGCCAAGCCCTTGACGGAATTGCTCAAGAAGAACCAAAGGTTTGTCTGGACGACGGAATGTGACAGCAGTTTCCTGGAATTGAAGACCAGGCTCACTACCGCACCTGTTCTAGTTCTTCCAGACATACACAAGAGTTTTGACATCTACTGCGACGCTTCTAGGCGTGGAATCGGCTGCGTATTAATGCAAGAAGGGAAGGTTCTAGCCTATGCATCCAGACAGCTACGACCCCATGAAGAGAACTACCCCACGCACGATTTGGAATTAGCAGCCGTAGTTCATGCCCTGAAGATTTGGAGGCATTATCTCATTGGACAACGCTGTGAAATATACACGGACCATAAGAGTCTTAAGTATATTTTCACTCAGCCTGATCTATATCTCAAGGAACGAAGATGGCTTGAACTAGTCAAGGACTATGACATTGGGATAAATTATCATCCGGGGAAAGCCAATGTGGTCGCGGACGCTCTCAGCAGGAAGCAAGGCACCGTGAACGCCCTAATGGGAAGGATGCATCCAAGGTTGCAAGAAGAGTTCGCCGAGCTCAACATGGTGCTATGCGGCCCAACTACCTCGGACACATTGGAAATTACTCCCACTCTTATGGAAGAAATTAAGAAGGCCCAAGAGCCAAATGAAGAAATCAAGAAAATCAAGGAGCTGATTCCAAAAGGAAAAGCCAAGTCCTTCCACGTGGATGATCAGGGCACCGTATGGTTCGAGAAGCGGATATGCGTGCCTGATCAGGATAATCTGAGGCAGCAAATACTCAAAAGAAGCTCATGAGTCCTCATATTCCATCCACCCAGGAGGAACAAAAATGTAGCAGGATCTGAGGGAGACATTTTGGTGGCCAGGAATGTGAAGAGATATAGCATACTATGTCGCCTGCTGTGATATCTGCAACAAGGTTAAGGCGGAACACCAGAAACCCGCTGGGCTACTACAACCCTTGCCACTACCCCAGTGGAAGTGGGACGACATATGCATGGACTTTATTGTTGGACTACCTAAGTCAACAAGAGGTAACGATGCTATTTGGGTCATTGTGGACACACTCACGAAAGTGGCCCACTTTATTCCAGTAAAGACCACTTTCAACGCAAATCATCTGGCACAGCTCTACATGTCCCGGATAGTTAGCCTCCATGGAGTCCCTAAGTCCATCACTTCAGACTGAGGTTCCCTATTCACCTCAGCATTCTGGCTGCGTCTACACCAAGCCTTGGGAACCATGCTGAAGCATAGCACGGCATACCACCCGCAGACCGACGGGCAGACAGAAAGGGTGAACCAGATACTGGAGGATATGTTTCGATCATGTGCTCTCACCCATGGACCCAAGTGGGAAGACAGTCTACCTTATGCGGAATTCTCATATAACAACAGCTACCAGTCAAGCCTGAGGAAGTCTCCGTTTGAAGCATTATACGGACGAAAGTGCCGCACCCCATTGAACTGGTCTCAGACAGGGGATAGCCGAATCTTTGGTACAGACTTGATGCTCGAGGCTGAGAAGCAAGTCAAGGATATCCAAGAACGTCTGCGAGCAGCCAAGTCCCGCCAGAAGAGTTACTATGATCCAAAGCACCGGGAAGTGACCTTTGAACCCAGAGAATATGCGTACCTCCGAGTAACCCCCATGAAGGGCGTGAAGAGATTCCATACTCGGGGAAAGCTTGCACCAAGATATATCGGCCCATTTCCAGTGATTGCTAGAAGAGGCAGAGTGGCATATCAGTTGGAATTACCAGCAAAATTGTCGGAAGTGCACGATGTTTTTCATATATCACAGCTAAGGAAGTGCATTGCACCACCGATCAAGCAAGCGGACATGAGTGAGTTGGAATTGGCTAAAGACCTGACCTACGAAGAGAAACCTGTCAGGATCCTGGATGAAATGGAAAGAACCACCAGGAGTAAGGTAATCAGATTTTACAAGGTGCTATGGGAGCACCATACAGAGGAAGAGGCTACATGGGAAAGAGAAGACTTCCTAAGATCTGCATATCCGTACTTGTTCCCTGAGCAACCGAATCTCGAGGACAAGATTCATCCTAAGGGGGGTAGGTTTGTGACACCCTGATTTTTGCAACTTTTTCTTTTCAAAAACATTTTGGTTTTATTTGCAATTCAGTTGGTTTTCAAAACCCTTTCAGTTGAATTGACCTATGACTTGATGAATTTTTCTTCAAGCATCTCATAACCTTTATCATCTTGATTTAACCCTCCATGCCTCTCTTGGATAATTTTTCACTATTTTATCTTTTCTCTAAAATCATTTTCTTAATTTGGGAATTTAGGTCATCACTATGGGTTGTGAAGCAACCTATAGTTTGGTTGGTCAAATAATTCCCAAACCTTTTCCCCATCTTCTCATCATCATGGGATTCCATATTCCCCAAAAATATTTTATTGCCCAATGGGAAATTTTGGCCAGAATAATTATTTTGCTTCTGACCAGAATCTGTCCATTGTGAAGCAACCCTATTGTTTCTATTCCAGAAAATTCCCAATAAATTCCTCAAGCTCCTAGGCATTCTATCTTGCCTCAATCTCCAAAAATATCATCTTGGCCAGTACAACTTTTGAGCAGCAAGGCTCTGGTAAGTTTCTGCATTTCTCAAACCTCTGTGAAGGAAGTGCTAGCTAGAGATGCCTAATTGCTTTGATATTTTTAGGGCATCTGCTATGCACCAAATGACCTCTCTCCACCAGGTTTCATCATTTGCAGAGCAACCAGCTGAGTGCCACAAGCTCATTTGTGTTCTGACCAGAATGATAGTTTCCAAAGGAACCCCATCCATTTCTTTCTCAAATCCTCTCAAAATTTGCCAGACCATAGTCCTTCCAACCTAGAAGACCCCAGAAAACTCACTTGGCTTGTAGCACAACTAATTTTTCTTCCAGATCCTCCCCAAGTTTCTGACCAGAAAATGTAGTTGATGCTACCCTTCAGCTCAGTGGGTTTTAGGCCAAACCAGTGGCACGATGGGACTCCTCGACCCAGGGTCGATGCACCAGACACGATTTGGCAGGCTGGTTCACGCCATGTGTGCCAATGCACGCGGTGACCACACGGCCAACCCTGCCAAACGCGCACTCTGAGCACCGCCAGGCTCGGGTCTCGTCGGAGGCCGACGACCGCGTAGCTGTGCGTTGTCCGCTCGTGCCGACGACCTCTCCTTCGTCCACGTAGCCACTCCAGGGCCTTCTCCCTCCTCCCAGAGCCTTCACCCTCGCCAGAATTGCGCCCTCCGGATACGGCCACCGTGCGCCACGAGCGGCACAGTGGCAGTACGGCAGCCGTGCTGGCTGTCTTCTTCCCGTCGAGCCGTTGCCTCCCGCATTAACTCCCTGCTCTCCTCCATCACTTCAGCTTGCTCCGCGACGGCCAGCTCATCCCCAGCTCCGGTAGCTTCTCCCCGCGGCGCTATCCAGATCGGGCACCGCCGCCCCGCCTATAAATAGCCACGGCCAGCCCTCCTGTGCTCGCCACCACCCCTAGCCAGCATCCAATCGAGCCCTAGAAGCGAGCCAAGGCCAAGAGGCCCTCTGGCCTCGAGCTTTGCCCGGTGACCCGCCGCCACCCGAAGCTGCTTCCGCCGGAGAGAAGGAAGACGACCTCGTCAGGCCGCCTCTGGAGACGCTGCGGGTACGTGCAGGACCGCCCCCGTGTGCTCTTTCCATTCCCGTAGTCGCCGGAACCCATCGCCCCCTCCATCACCAGCGACCATCGCCGGAGCGCCGCCCTCTCTCTGCTCTCTCTCCCTCCTTCTGTTTTAAATAGAGCTGACCCCACCCGTCAGTGGGTCAGCCGCGCCCGAAGCGGTACGCTAGTGGAGGCGTACTCAGGCTTTACGCCTTCGACGTGGCGACTCTGGTTTTTTCTGGAATTCTAGTTTTATTTAATTTAAAACAGAATTTTGACCCAACTTTGACCATCAATAACTTTTTATCTATTAGCTCAATTCAATTGATTTTTTTTTGCATTAGGTTTGTATTGAACCCCTTTATTTTCTGACCAACTTTGGTATTTTTTTCCAATACTCACAGAATTTCTGTTTTAGAAAAATGTGTTATGTGACATTTTCTTTTACTGTTTTAAAATACTTTCAGATGGGAATTCTTGTGGTTTTGAAGATCGGGAGTTTGTGGACAACTCAACAGAGCAAGGCAAGCCATGATACCCATTTCGTGCATGCATTCCCATAGCATTGCATTTTTATATGCATTAGGTTAATTTAATTGATATAGTTAATTCATGGTAATAATTACATACTCAAGAATTGTGTTGAACCACTATTGTTGTCAAATGAACTTAGTGGTTGATCTTGAGTCACCTGTCCGGGCATACTCGTGCAACCACATTTGCCGGTATGGGACGACCCTGACCGGGCCCGACTGCGTGACCTTTCACCGGTACCTCCAAAGAGGGAGGGTTATGCACGCGCGCTACCCTGATCAGGTAGGCGGTGATAATCCTGTGAGCCCAGTTGATAGTTCAGTTTGTGCCGGCATCCCCGTTTGGGACAGTAGGCCCCGTTTGGGTCTACATAGTTTGGGCCACGACAGTGGCAGGTGTCATGAGGACACAGGGGCCACCCAAGGCTGACCTCCGGGGGAGGAAGAGTGCCGGTGGTACGATGAAAGAGTCACGGGTCAGGCAGGTTTTGTTGAAGCAATGCTGGTCCACCCGAGTGGGATCACGAGGCCAGGTGCTTCATGGTGTGGGTAAAGTGCGCAACCTCTACAGAGTGTCAAATCTATTCGAATAGCCGCGTCCACGGTAATGGACAGCCCATCCAGACCTCAGTAGATGGTCAACCGTAATAGCGATGTTAATGATGGAAGAACTCGTCTTGTGTTCGGAAGTACTCACTGGGTATGAGTATTCCGAGGGTTGTGAGACAACCCGGAGAAGAGTAAGTTGATGATCAGTACAGTAAGTAAATTACCTTGATGATAACATGTTGATTGCTATGCTATTGTTTGCTGCATTACTTGGTTGTCGTGAGCTTGCGAGTACATTCAAAGTACTCACCTAGCGTATCATGCCAGATGCAGGAGAATCCGAGGACGGAGGTCCTGAAGGTGCTGGCTATGCTAACTAGGATGTGTCCATAGCAGTGTCCCTGTGGATGGAGTTGCGCTATGTTCCGCTACGCAGTAGAAGTACTTAGTATTCCGAGGCCCTGCTATGTGACATAAATAATGTAGATATTGTCATAGCACCAAGGGTGCCCTTGGCCTCGTCACTGTTGTAAGATATGTGCTTGTACCCGACTCCTATCAATAAAGTTCAGTTCCGTTCTATACCAAGTTGTTGTGTGTTTCCAGAAGACATGATCTCTGGGTTGGAAACACTGGTAATCCGGTTCTCTGAGCCGGGGTGCCACACTACTTCACCTATCTTTGTTACCGATAAGGATTATGAATTCTCAGTCGACCCAAAGTTAATTACTTTGGTTGAGTCTGATCCTTTCCATGGCTATGAAACTGAAACTGTAGTGGCACACCTTACTAAACTGAATGATATAGCCACCCTCTTTGCTCATGATGAGAAGATTCGCTACTATTACATTCTCAAGTTATTTTCGTTCTCATTAAAGGGTGATGCTAAGGCATGGTACAATACTCTTACTCCTGGTTGTGTGCGTAGTCCCCAGGATATGATCTACTACTTCTCTGAAAAATATTTTCCTGCTCATAAAAAACAAGCTGCCTTACAGGAAATATTTTTCTTTGTGCAAATTGAAGAAGAGAGTCTCCCACAAGCTTGGGGGAGGCTTCTCCAATTGCTTAATGCTTTGCTTGATCGCCCTCTCAAGAAAAATGAAATACTTGATATCTTCTATAATGGACTAACTGATGCTTCTAGGGACTTCCTAGATAGTTGTGTTGGTTGTGTTTTCAGGGAACGAACTATTGAACAAGCTGAGGAATTATTGAATAACATATTGAAGAATTATGATGATTGGACTCTTCCTGAACAACCGCCTAAACCCACTCCGAAGAAGAGGGGTATCTTGTTTCTCAGTCGTGAAGATATGCAAGAGGCAAAGAAGTCTATTAAGGAAAAAGGTATTAAGGCTGAGGATGTTAAGAATTTACCACCTATTGAAGAAATACATGACCTTGACGCACCACCACCTCCACAGGTGGTAAAGGTAAATTCTTTATTAAAGTTTGATGAAGGTGATATCCCTGACAATAAACATCCTAGTCGGTGCTTATATGAGTTTGACAACTATATTATGAAGCAAGATCATTTCAATGCACATGTTCTGAAACAATTGAAATATAATTCTGATATGATTGCTCGCTTGAGTGACTTGCTATTTAGAATCAGTAATGATGTTAGAGGTGTAGGAAAGCATGCCTCTATGGTTCAAACTCAGCTAGAACAAGTTGCTAAGTGTCAAAAAGAATTGCTTGATGAAATGAATAGTAATATGAATGATTTTGCTGCTAGAGTAGTAACTAGAGGAGGTAGAATGACCCAAGAACCACTTTATCCTGAAGGTCACCCTAAAAGAGTTGAACAAGACTCTCAGAGAATTAATATTGATGCACCTAGTCCTTCTAGAAAGAAAAAGAAAAAGAAAAATGATAGGACTTTGCATACCTCTAGTGAACCTGAGATACAAAAACCTCCTGATAATAATGATATCTCTATTTCCGATGTTGAAACTCAGTCTGGTAATGAACATTCACCTAGTGATAATGAAAATGATAATGATGATGTTCATGAAGACGCTCAACCTAGCAATGATAAAGAACCAGATAATGATGTTGAAATAGAACCTGCTCCTGATCTTTATAACCCACAATCTAAAAATAAACGTTATGATAAAAAAGACTTTCTGGCTAGGAAACATGGTAAAGAAAGAGAGCCATGGGTTCAGAAACCCATGCCATTTCCACCTAAGCCATCTAAGAAAAAGGATGATGAAGAATTTGAGCGCTTTGCTGAAATGATTAGGCCAGTCTTCTTGCATACCCGCTTAACCGATATACTAAAGATGGCCCCTTATGCAAAGTATATGAAAGACATCATCACTAATAAAAGAAAAATACCTGAAGCTGAAATCTCCACCATGCTTGCTAATTATTCTTTTAAGGATGGAATACCTAAAAAAACTTGGAGAACCGGGAATACCATTCCATTAAAAAAACTATGTCAAAACTGCTTTGTGTGACTTGGGAGCCAGTGTTAGTGTTATGCCTTTCTCCTTATATAAGAGACTTGATTTGAATAATCTCACACCTACTAAAATATCATTGCAAATGGCTGACAAATCAACTGCCATACCTATCGGTATTTGTGAGGATGTGCCCGTTGTTGTTGCAAATGTTACTATCTTAACGGACTTTGTTATTCTTGAGATGCCCGAGGACGACAACATGTCGATTATCCATGGTAGACCCTTTTTTAATTCTGCAGGGGCTGTTATTGATTGCAATAAAAGCAAAGTCACTTTTCATATCAATGGTAATGAGCACACGGTGCACTTTTCGAAGAAACAGTTCCAAGTGAATGGTATAAATGTTATTGAAGAATCTCCGACCATCATTATTGGGAGTTTCCAATTACCTCTACCTACTGCCAAAAAGAAATATGATATACTTATTGTAGGGGATATGCACATCCCCATTGAGGTAACTTAGTGTTTTACGTAAGTTCTTCAGTCTCATGTTGATCGGAAGTGGTTGTTAATAAGACTTGATCAACCTTATTAATGGATCATTCTTGAGAGGTATGGAGTCGATGACTCTAGTAAGCACAACTCTCTGCCCTCACCTTTTATTTTCTGTTTTAGTTAGTCAAATAAAATAAAATGATGTGATTATCCGGTTTTCTGCTTTTACCCTGCAATAAAAAATGACCCAAAAATAAAAGTTCTCAGAATGCCCTGAAAATTTAACACGATTTTTCCCGAATATTTATGAATTTTTGGTGCAAATAATACCAGAGGGGGGTGCACCTGGTGCCCACAAGACACCAGGGCGCGCCAGCACCCCCAGGCGCGCCCTGGTGGGTTATGGCCCCCACGTGGGACCCCTCACTTATCTGTTTAGCCCACATCATCACCTACCTCCAGAAAAAATTCACCACAGCCACCATTCCCGTGTTCTTGCTCTCAAACCCGCGGATTTCAATCTCTTAGCTCAAAGCTCCGTTTCTGAAACTGTTTGGGGGGGATTGCTACTTGGTATGTGACTCCTCCATTGCTCCAATTAGTTTTTGATTTAGTGGGTTATATTTAGAGTAATTTGCTACTCTTGGTGCTGTTGTAGATGAGCTTGCATGTTGAAATCTTAGAGTTCTAAGTAGTTTGAATGCTCAAAATGTCCTCTATGCATGCTTAGGAGTAGTTGCTATCAATTTTACAAAGTTTTGTTGACAAATTTTTGGAGGACTAAAATTTTTCAGAATTTTTATAGGAATAAGATGGATTTATTTAGGAAGTTTTCCTCCAAGAAAAATGCCAAAGGAGTCATTGGGGAATCATCGGACAGTGACCTTCACACCCCAAGAAGGGCGGAGGTGCGGCCGTGTGGATGGCCGCATGATGCATTCATGGAGGAGGCTGGATTCCATCAAGAGTTCGCTCAGTTTGTTGCAAACGCTGGGTTGACTGAGTTCTTCGCAGCTAAGTGTGACCAATATCACATCCTTACAAATTCCTTTGTGCAAGGTTTTTATTTTCTGGGGAGGAACAACCCTCCTGAAGTGCAGTTTAATCTTTATGCTGAAACTCACAAAATGTCGCTAACTGACTTCTGCAACATATGCTTGATCCCTTCTGATGGGGAATTGAGAGAACCTAGGCCATCTGAGTTTGAGGATTTTCTCCTCACTTTAACAGTAGGTGAGGATAGAGGTGTGTCAAACGCTACTGCTACCAGCTTGCAGTTTCCCTCGGTTCATTACTTTGCTTTGGTCATTGCTAAGTGTTCAACCTCTAGGGAGAAGGTCGGCACACTCAGTGCCCCTGACCTTGCTATTTTACGTCGTGCACTTTATAATGATCACACTTTTAGTATGGGGGCTATCATAGCTCGTCGCTTACACCTTAACAAAACTCAGGGAAAGATACATGGTGGTATTGATGCTACTCGCTTAGCAAGACACTTTAATGTTCAGTTTCGCCCACATGATTATCTCTTGTCCCGAGTTTATCTTGATCACAAGTCGCTACAAGATCACCAATTTCTTGATGTATCTGATTCTCCCCGCGACATTCTTTACAACCTGGTATTTAGCAAAGAAACATGTGATGTTATTCCGGTGCCTGCACCTGCTTTGTTTGATTCTATTGCCAGGAATGGATACAGGATTATGCCACATGACATTACAGCCTACCGGAACAACCTAGCAGCTGCTGAGGAGGAGCCCCAGGGGTGGGATGCTCAGGTGCCGCCTCCACCTCACTTCGACTTGGGACCGGATGGTTTCTACGGATGGTGATTACCAAGCTAGGCCAAAAGCCTAAGCTTGGGGGACTACATATTTCCACCGACATTACATTTATGTTCACACTTTTTCATTCCAGTTGTCGGTGTTCATACTTTTTCATTGTAATATCCATGCTAAATTTGTTTTCTCGCTTTCTTCTTGTGCATTTGAAAAACTTTGAGAAAACCAAAAAATATTTCCTACTTCTTTTCGGTTTTTCTTTCTAGCTTAGTTTAATTGTAGTATTCAAAGAAAACCCAAGAAGATTTCACATTTCTTCTTTTACTTGTTGGGATCTTTCCCTTGTAAATAGTTTTTCTCATTTTGTTTTTCTCTTTAATTTCCTTTCTTCAAGAAAAACCAAAAACTCAAAAAATATTCCAGTGTGTTTCTCTGAAATTCTTTTCTTTTTGTTTGAGTCGTACCAAGGAGAAGAACACAATGAAAATATTGAGTGGCTCTTATATGCATCATTGTTAGTCTAACAAAGAGCCCATTCTACCTTGTCTTCTCCACTTGAATAAAATGATTGTAGATTCCAGCTTTGTCCACGGCACTCTTGCACTATTATTATTTTCTTATCATTCGGTCGTGCAAGTGAAAGGCAATGATGACGATATTTGATGAATTGACTGTGGCAGAGAAGAGCAGGTATGAACTCAACTTGTTTTTGTTTTTGTAAATATCACTGCAGGAATCAGGCTCTTTGCCGTCTGCCATGGCAGACGGCAAAGGGACAACCACGGACGGCAAAGGCCTTTGCTGTCCGCCAGTGGACGGCAAAATTTTGGGCCAAATAAACTCCGGCAAAGGTGTTCTTTGCCGTCTGCCATGGCACAGCGGACGGCAAAGTTTTTTTGCCGTCAGCCTGCAGACGGCAACGCGGCTGGACGGCGTAGTACTGACGTTAGGACCGTTAGGTGGATAACGGCCCCCACCAAGTCCTTTGCCGTCTGCCCCGGACGGTCCCCCACTCAGTCCTTTGCCATCTGCCCCGGATGGCCCCCACCCAGCACATTGCCGTCTGCCCCCCGACGGCCCCGCCCAGCCCTTTGCCGTCTACCCCCCGACGGCCCCGCCCAGCCCTTTGCCGTCTGCCCCTGACGGCCCCCCACCCAGCCATTTGCCGTCTGCCTCGGACGGCAAAGAAGCCAAATGGCCCCAGGCCTGGCGCTCCCAGGTTTAATAGGTGGCTACTACGTGCCCGCTTTGCTGATGGTGGCCGTCGGCAAAGAGGTCTTTGCCGTCCGGGGCAGACGGCAAAAAGGCTGTATTGCCTCTTCTTTGCCTGTTTTTGTTATATTCAACAATTTTCACAGGAAAATATATGATATGTATATATATATATTTCACAGAAACAATATCCCTGCCATATGGATATGATCAACCAACAATTATACCAAATTAAATGTATCAAATGTCACATTGTTCACCATATTACAATAGTTTCATCCATACATACATAGTCTCATACATAGGTAGAAAGTTTCACGTAAGTTCATCGATACAAAATGAAAACAGAAAGTAAACACTAGCACTACATCAAAGCAAGCTGCCGCGAACTCAATCAAATCTGCAAAATTGGAAATAAGAAAGTTAGAATAAGAATACTAGAAGAAGTAGAAGATCTAGAAGTAGAAGAAGATCTAGAAGAAGAAGATGATGAAGAAGCGTTTTTCTTCTCTCTCTTTCTCCTCTTGTTTTTCTTCTTCTTATTGCTTATTTGTGTCATTTTAGAGCTAACCTAGGTAATTATCACATTTTTGACCTAACTAAGCTTATTGTGTCATTTTGCAAGAAAATAAGCTAAGTCTATGGCATCTATGAGGTTACCAAGTCTATTATGCCACTTTGGAGTTAACTAAGCTTATTATGTCATTGTGGAGGAAACAATGCTAAGTATAGGTCATTTTAGAGCTAACTTAGGTACAATATGTCATTTCGGAGGTAAGTAAGCTTACTATGTCTTTTTAGAGGAAACAAAGCTTTGAGTTAACTAAGCTTATTATGTCATTGTGGAGGAAACAATGCTAAGTATAGGTCATTTTAGAGCTAACTTAGGTACAATATGTCATTTCGGAGGTAAGTAAGCTTATTATGTCTTTTTAGAGGAAACAAAGCTAACTGAGGCAAAATATGACATTTGTCTAAGTACTAAGTTTGTCTTTGTGCTAAGTTTGGCTAAGTGCTAAGTTTGTCTTTGTTTGAGAAAATGAGCCAAGTAAGTGGCATATTAGGGCTTACCGTTCTCGTCATCACGGAGGTGAAGCACCGGGGTTGCTCGGGCCGGTGTCACCTGGAGCACTACTTGGCCCTGGAGAAGGATCGTGCGATGCGGCTCGGGAGTTATGCTGCACCAAAGATCATTTGCGTTAGCATGATGACGCTGAAATGTTAAGACTACTAACTAATGAACATTGAAATGAAACTCACCGTTCCAGCCGTGGTAATGACCGGCATCGGTGGAGGGGTCTCGCCGGTCTTCTCGCACAAAGACTGCACATTTGGTTTTGACAAGTCAATCATATTGGTTATTAATGAAACGAACATGTAGTGCATGATTTGGCTAATATGAAGAAGAAACTTACCACGAGGAGCTCGTACATGGCCCGGTGAGACGCATCACTCCATGCCCTCTCCTCCTCCAACAACCTAGCCGTCCTCTCCTCCAAATCCCTCTTCTCCTCTGCCGCCTGTTGGGCCTGTTCCGCCAGAAGCGCCTGGGTTGCCTCTCTCTCTTTCTGCAGAGCAGCCTGCAACACAACTCCTCGTTAGCATTGTAATCATCTTTGTTCGCACACACAATGTAATGGAGGAAAGGTATCTGAGTCCCTATGACTAACCTCGATGGCGAGCTGGACTGGCCGTGGACGAGGAGTTATCTCAGGACAGGAGCTCGTTTGGCGCGCCTTGATCTGCCGGAGAGTGCGCGAAGACCGTATAAGTCCATCTCCAATGGCTATATGGCCATGGGGCCTCCCGCTGCCAGCTATCATCACCAACTCTGGATCAATAGGATGCTGGCTCGGGTTGAAGTCCTCCCCATTCACCGCCTTCCCCACATCTCTGTACCTCACGAGCTTGTTGTGGGAGGATATGTTGGTGAAGTTGTCGCGATTATCGAGGTCAGACTCAGAGAATGCCTTGGCCTTCTTGTACGAGGCAGTATGGGCCATGGCATAGAGGTCGTACACCTGTGGCACCTCCGTATTATTGTAATGCGCCTACAAGAGAGGAATAAAGTATTAATAAAGGGGTCAAGATAGCATCAAGAATGAATTGCAGGAATCATGAAGCAAACCACATACCCAGTTCCGCCCGAACTGAAATAAGTTGGCGCTGCCTTGATGGTGTGGCACACCTTCCATTTGGGCATGCCGTTCCTTGCAATCGTCGTGGACGGCTCGCCATTCGTCAGAGCACCACTCATTCACCAACGCCTCCCAACAATCCATCTTATCCGCACACCATCTCAGGGGCACCTAAGTTAGTAAAGAGAAATTTGAGAGCTACGCCTACGAATCAAAGCAAGGAAACTAAGTACAAGGCCTTAAGAATAGGTAATTACCTTCATGTACTACTCCTTGTGCAGAAACTTTCCGCGGCACGACGACTTGTCCTTCTTAATACGCCGCGAGGCGTAGTAGTCTCGATCAGCCTGTACCTGAGCCTCGTGCCGTAAGTTCTGTAGTAGGCGTCTGCACTCATCATCGATAAGCTTTGCCGCGGCCTCCTCGTATCCCTCCTCACACCTGTAGAAGGTCTACAATCAAACGAGACAACACTGATTAGTACAATAACTAGCTATTATTGATTTTTTATTGTGTAAAGGAGAAATTACCCAGAACTTTCTGATCACCATGTCAGCCCTCGTGTGGCACAACACATCGTCAATCATCTCCTCCGGCGGGGCCGGGGCAGCCAAGTAGTGCTCTCAGTTCAATCCTAACTCTGGAAGCTTACCCTCGCCGGGCAACGTGACAAACCCCGGGAAGTTATGCCGTAAAATCACACCAAGGATGGAGTTGGGCCTGCGGACATCCTTGGCGTGAATCCAACCCCTGCAGTATGACAAAGCCAACGCATTAGATATGTGAAGAAATGTGAAGGCAAAAGGTTTAAAAAGAGTAAATGCACTTACTTCTCCTTTTCAGGCCTAATCGGCCACCTCTGCTCGCGGGTCGCCGGCACAGGCGGGAGACGTGTACACCCACGCTGGTAGACAGTGGCCCCCTCAACCACCTCGTCCCCGCTATCTGAAAACTGATCCCCGCCACCATCAGCATGGCCACTCGGCTCTGACTAATGTAGATTAGGCCAGGTATCCCATCCGGTCGAAGCGTGTGGAGTCTCGTAGGACAAAGCCTCTGGCACAGGAGTCTCGCGGGTTGAAGCGTCTGGGACAGAAGGATCATCGACCCGAGGCTCGTGGACAGGAGTCCTTGTAGCCTCCACCTCAGACGGGTCCACCGTCGCAGTCCTGTGCTCGGGTGAATCAGCTGGGGGTGGCGGCGAGGAAGGCGTAGCATCCTTCCTACCTCTCCCGCGGCCACCACGTGTACCTTTAGGAGCTCTCTTCTTCCCCCGACCTCCTCTCCAGGTGGGCATCTTCGCCGACGAAGAAGCGCCTTCGGGTGTCCCAATACTGTCGTACAACGCTCTCCGGAGAGTTTGGGGTGGAATGGAAGTACCCCTCCCACCACGCACCGACGAAGGAGCCTCGGATCGCTCTCGACCCGCCCCCACCATCTTTCAACACCTGCCATGACAAAGAGTAAACAAAATTAGTATATATATAATTTGAGTGTATCATCATCATGTATATAATAAAAATTGAATAATACATGACATGAACTAATAATAATCTTCATCGTCTATATATGCTCCGGGATCAATAAATGCATCATCATCATCACAATCATCAATAAATGCATCATCATCATCACTATCGAGAACAACTTGTGGAAGGCCTCCTTTATGTAATCGGTCAAGCATTGAGAGGTCATCCGCAGCAGTAACCTCTTCTTCTTCCGTCTCTTCTTGTTCTGGCTTAGGGGTGAAGTCGGATTCACTGTCGCTGTCTACTTCAATGTTCTGGGGTGAAGTAGAGCGGTTCTTGAAACGTTTTTTGGAAAGAGGTGTTTCTTGGAAGAATTCTCCTTCATATGTGTCTGGGTTAATGTGAGGTTCATAATCATCTTCTTTGAGGGGAGGTGGTCTAAAACGTGGCGGCACATCATAAACGACATCCCAACCATTCAGATTTGGATCAGTTTGGCAGGCCCACGGTAGATAGAAAACTTGGGTCGCCTGTTGAGCCGTAATATAGACATCGGGAACATCTAAATGGGTGCTTTGTTTGATTTCGACTAGCCCTATATGTTCATGAGTCCTAGTCTCCTTCGGCTGGAACCAATAACATTTGAAGACTACGACGTTTGGTGGGTTTTCACCAAATAAGAATATAAGTTCATAAATTGCTTCAACTCTTCCATAATACTCGACACCTCCTTCGCCGATAGTAGAGACACAACAATTTGTAGACTTTCGGTCGGCCATAGATAGCTCTTTGCCAAAAGTACGAAAGCGATACCCGTTCATGTCGTATTTGTCAAATGAACGGACCTTATAGTCAAAACCATTAGCGACTTGTCTCAATTCGGCGTCCATAGACTCTGAATTAGCCTACAAGTTTAATACAAAAGGATTGTTGCATTAGCTGCAAACTAGACAAAGAAATGAAATGGTCTAATAGAAATTACCGTTTGTTTCAACCAAGAGATGAAACCGGGATAGCCGCCTCCATGCTTTGCCAGAAGCTCATACTCTTCGATGGAATCCTTTTGGATCACCGCTCCATCTGAGAATTTGGCGACGTATCGACTATATCACATATCCGGGAATAAGAGCAGTTCAAAGGAATTAGAAGTTGCGAAACAATGTACCGAGAACTTACTCGATGTATGGCCGCACTTCTGTTAGGTTGTTGAAGATATACAACGAAATGGTCCGCCATTCTTCGACATCCAACGCTATTGCTTTCGAAGCACCGGCTGGTGCGAGCTTCCCTTTGAATAGGCTGAGGTTGGATCGACCTTTTTCACGGTCACCATCATTGTACCGACGCTTCGGATTATGCAAATGACGATTCTTGGCTTCGTAGTGTGCTGTCACGAAGTTTGTCGCCTCCTCAGTAATGAATGCCTCGGCCATCGATGCTTCAATTCTACGTTTATTTTTACATTTTGCTCGAAGCGACTTCTGCATCCTCTCAGTTGCGAAGCACCAACGATTTTGCACGGGCCCCCCCAATCTTGCCTCGGTCGGGAGATGCAAAATCAAATGCTGCATTGGATTAAAGAAGCCCGGTGGAAAGATCTTTTCTAACTTGCAGATCAACTCCGGCCCCAACTCTTCCAGTTCATCTAGCACGTCAGGCGATAGTTCTTTCGCACAAAGAGCACGAAAGAAATAGCTCAGATCTGCCAGTACTAGCCATTCATCCTCAGGGATAAAGCCATGCAACATCACTGGCGTTACACGCTCAAGCCATATGTGCCAATCATGACTCTTGAGACCAAATATTTTCAATTTGTCAAGACTCGCTCCCCTCTTTAGATTCGCTGCATACCCATCGGGGAACATCAACTGCATTTTCACCCACAAGATCATTACCCTCATAGCTGGCCTTCCAAGATTAAACCATGCCTTTGGCTTCCTCCAGTTCTTCTTTCCTTTCGGTTGTCGCATGTTTTGTAACGGTCTATCACATAGAGCCTCCTAATCGACTCTAGCCTTAGGATTATCCTTTGACTTCCCCTCTATGCCGAACAATGTACCAAAAAGGGCCTCGGCGATATTCTTTTTAGTGTGCATCACGTCGATGTTGTGTGGGCAAAGGAGGTCTTTAAAGTAAGGCAGATCCCACAAGCATATCTTGTGAGTCCATGCGTGTTCCGAATTATACCCTTTGAAATATCCTGGACGCTTTGGATCAGGCTCGAGAGGGTTTAACTGATCCAGGGTCTGTTGGCCTGTCAATGCAGGTGGTGCAGAGTTTTTGACAACTCTACCTTTGATGAAATTCTTCTTGTCTTTTCTGAACTTATGGCGAGGATCCAGGAACTGTCTATGCAAGTCGAAGCAAGAATACTTGCGACCCGCCTGCAGCCAACGGAACTGAAGAGCTGCCTTGCATGTGGGGCACGGGAACCTTCCATGCACACACCAGCCAATGAATAGCGCATATGTCGGCAAGTCATGCGTCGAGTACATGTACCACACATGCATTTTGAAGTTTTGTTTTGTAGCGGCGTCATATGTCTTGATCCCATTATCCCAAGCTTCTTGCAATTCATCCTTAAGCGGCTGCATGTACACATTCATATTCTTCCCCGGATAGTTGGGCCCTGGAATTATCAACGTCGAGAAAATGTTCTTTCTTTTCATAATCTCTCCGGGGGGGACATTGAGTGGAATGACAAATACAGGCCAAGAACTGTATTGGGTTGCCGTCATACCAAACACATTGAGCCCATCTGTGTTGATGGCGACTCGAGGATGCCTTGGATCTGCTGCTTTATCCTTATGTAATGCATCGAAGTGCTTCCACGCAAAAGCGTCTAAAGTGTGTCCCAACATCGGATTCCCATCTGCATCTAGTTCAGTTCTTTTGCCCAATTTGTGCCACATCATCTATCTGGCCGTCTCTTCGACCATGAAAAGACGTTGAAGTCTTGGTATGATTGGCATGTACCGAAGAACATTAACTAGGATTTTGGTCTGACTCTTCTCACCCATACCGTTCTCTACCACAACATACCTGGAAGACTTGCAAATGGGACAATAGTTCAAGCCCGCATACTCAAGCCTAAATAAGGCACATCCATTCTCACAGGCATCTATCTTCTCATAGGGCATCTTAAGCACATGTAGGATTTTGTCCGACTGGTACAGGTTTGCAGGCAATACATGGCCTTTGGGTAGAAAACGTCCAAATATTGTCATCATCGCGTCGTAGCATTCTCTGCCCAGGTTGAACTGAGCCTTCAGAGCCATTACTTGCGCGATGGCATCCAACTGACAAAGCTCAGTGTGCTCGTGGAGAGGACGTTTTGAAGACTCCAACATTTCATAGAAAGCCTTTGCAAATTCCTCCATCTCATTGTCCGAATCCCGAGCATCATCAAAGTCTTGCACCATGTCTTCGATCCCGGTACCATGCTCGTCGGTGCGACGACGAACCACCTCAGCTCTGGCACGTTGGGCAGACTCACCATGAAATCTCCACACCGTATAATCAGGCATAAAACCCCACTTCTGCAAGTGTTTACCCATTTCATCCCGTGTCCACTTTTTATGGTTGTCGCACCGGACACAGGGGCACCAGGTTATTTCCTGGCCATTTGCAAATGCGGCTCTCAGAAACCCCTTGGTTTTTGTTAACCATTCAATGGTCATGTCTTTCTGACTAGGGTGACCGATGTACATCCACGCACGATCACTCATCTTGCCTACCTACTAAACACACAAGAAATATATATATAATTCATCATCTATATTCATCAGTTAATCATGTTTGTCAGTTTTATTACGTCCATGCAACCTACACGCTAATAGGTAAAGATAGGTCCTAATCCCACCCGAGTATGTGTAGATTGGGTTCGTTTTCCCATGCTCTGCTCCGGATCCGATGCAGAATTTCGGCAGCACCTCCCCACTGTTCTCCTGATACACGTCTCGGCAATAAGCAGAGAGGATGTGTACCCGGAGAACAACAGGGAGGCACTGACGAAATTCCGCATTGGATCCGGAGCAGAGCATAAGGGAAAACGAACCCAATCTACACATACTCGGGTTGTCCATGGATAACGTTGGACAATTCGAAAGGATGGCGGTTATAAATATGCAAAGACATGCATATTTATAGATGCCGCCCTTTCGAACGGGAGACGCATACTGGTCACGCATACTGATGATTGAAGACACCTATAGCTAGCAAGTTTCATCGGCACAAAGACCGGAACAGAGCAAATTAAGGGGGGGGGAGGAGATGTCATTTGTGCTCACCCACGAACGCGTCGGGGAGCTCGTCAAACGCACGGGGAGGTCGTCGAACAACTGCACATTGAAATCCACCCGATCAACACAAATATGATGTTTTTTATAACAAAATCGGAATATATATATGACCTAACTCATAATTTACAAAACTATGACCCCGTCGGCCTCTGGAAGGCCGAAGAGCACCTTTTCGGTCAACAGGAGGCCGAAGAGGTGTCGGGGGTCGGGGTCAGGTGTCAGTGGCGTCGGGGGTCGGGGGTCAGTGGCGTCGGGGGTCAGTGGCGTCGGGGGTCGGGGGTCGGGGGTCAGTGGGGTCGGGGGTCAGTGGGGTCGGGGGTCAGTGGCGTCGGGGGTCAGTGGCGTCGGGGGTCAGTGGCGTCGGTGGTCGGGGGTCAGTGGCGTCGAGGGTCGGGGGTCAGTGGCGTCGGGGGTCAGTGGCACCTTTTCTTCCTTTTCTTCTTTTTCCTTTTTTTCTTCTTCCTCTTCTTCTTCTTGTTCTTCTTCTTCTCTTCTTCTTCTTCTTCTTCTTCTTCTTCTCTTCTTCTTCTCCTCTTCTTCTTCTTCTTCTTCTTCTTCTTCTTTTCCTTCTTCTTTTCTTCTTCTTTTCTTCTTCTTTTCCTTCTACTTTTCTACTTTTCTTCTTTTCCTTCTAATTTTCTTCTTCTTCTTCTTTTCCTTTTCCCTTTTTTCTAACCTAATTAACTAACCTAACTAACCTAACTAATAGTAGCTAGCTAATTACTAACCTAAGTAATCTAATTAATTAGATGAAAAAACAAAAGAAAAAAACAGAAAATATAGCTACTCACCGGAGTTGGGGGGCGGCGGCAGCGGCGGCGCCGGGGCTGCGGGGGCGCCCGACCGGGGCGGGCGCAGAAGCTGGCGGCGGGTGTGGCCGGCGGCGGTGCGGGCAGGAGGGCCGGCGCAGAGAGGGCTGGCCGCGGGGAGGAGGGGTGGCCGGCGCGGGGAGGGGTGGCCGCGGGGAGGAGGGGTGGCCGCCGCGGGGAGGAGGTGGCAGCGGAGAGGAGGGCCGGCACGGGGAGGGGTGGCCGCGGGGAGGAGGGGTGGCCGGCACGGGGAGGGGTGGCCGCGGGGAGGAGGGGTGGCCGGCACGGGGAGGGGTGAAGGCGGAGAGGAGGGCCAGCACGGGGAGAGATGGCCACAGGGAGGAGGTCCGGCGAGGGATGGCTGGCGGCGGTGGTGGGGGAGTGAAGGGGGAGGCCGGTGTGTGGTGTGGGTGGAGAGAGAGGGGGGAGAGGGGGGAGAGAGAGGGAGGTGGGGCCGGGGGGAAACGGCAGTTAGGTCACGCATCCTCTTTGCCGTCTGCCCCCGGACGGCAAAGAGCCTTCCAGCAGACGGCAAAGCCAGAGCGGACGGCATAAAGTCCATCCGTTGGACCTAGCCAGGTCCACGGCCCAGTGGGGCCCAGCCGGTCTCTTTGCCGTCTGCCTTTGGGCTCTTTGCCGTCCGCTGGCAGACGGCAAAGTGTGCACTGATGGCAAAGAATATCTTTGCCGTCCGCTGGCAGACGGCAAAATTTGCACTGATGGCAAAGAATATCTTTGCCATCAGGAAATTCTTTGTCGTCTGTTTTCTGTAAGCTGACGGCAAATCCTTTCTTTGCCATCTGCCAGCAGACGGCAAATTCTCTGATTCCAGTAGTGTATGTTTAACCTAGTATCCCTTGATTCAGCTTATTATGATCAAACATTTTTGCAATGACCATTAGAGATTATAGTTGTTCATGCCATGATTAAGTAGCTAGGAGTGGATAATCATTTATCTTGGATGTCAACATGCATTAAAATGGTTGTGATGTTGTATGATGATATGGTATCCTCCTCTGAATGTTTCAAGTGGCTTGACTTGGCACATGTTCACGCATGTAGTTGAATCAAAACCAACATAGCCTTAATGATATTTATGTTCATGGTGTCCATATCCTACTCATGCTAGTTGTCAATGTTTATTATATGTAATGCATGTTCATGACCGGTTTCGCTCTCTAGCTGGCCGCTTCTCAATCTATTTGCTAGCCTTCGCCTGTACTAAGCGGGAATACTGCTTGTGCATCAAAATCCTTAAACCAGGTTATGCCAAATGAGTCCAATATATCTACGTATATGCGGTATTACCCTGCCGTTCCAAGTAAATTTGCATGTGGCACCTCTAAAAATTCAAATAAACATCTGTTTTGTGTGCCTGGACCGCTCATGGAGCGACAGGGAGGTCAGTATCTTCCATGCTAAGCGGGTTACTCTCATGATGAGTGTATATTCACTCGTCCTTACACGAGAGGGGTGGTAATAGGGATTCCCAGTCCCAAAATAAAAAATAAAAAATAATTAAACAAAACTCCCCCAGGAATGTTGTTGGTTTGGACGGTACCTGTGGATACGGCTAGCCGTGGAGTGTGATTGTTGGTGGAGGGGGAGTAAACCTTTATGAAAGGACGTGGATGTCGCCTGGAGGGGGGTGAATAGGCGCTTTAAAATAGTTACGGTTTAGGCTTGAACAAATGCGGAATTAAACTAACGTTTAATATGTCAAGCACAAAACCTAAAACAACTAGGCTCACCTATGTGCACCAACAACTTATGCTAAGCAAGATAAACAACTAAGTGATAGCAAGATATATAACAAGAAACAATATGGCTATCACAAAGTAAAGTGCACAAGTAAAGGGCTCGGGTAAGAGATGACCGAGGCACGTGGAGACGATGATGTATCCCGAAGTTCACACCCTTGTGGATGCTAATCTCCGCTCGGAACGGTGTGGAGGCACAATGCTCCCCAAGAAGCCACTAGGGCCACCGTAATCTCCTCATGCCCTCGCACAATGCAGGATGCCGTGATTCCACTAAGGGACCCTTGAGGGCGGTCACCGAACCCATACAAATGGCAACCCTTGGGGGTGGTCACTGGTACCCGTACACTTTGGCAACCCTTGGGGGCGGTTCACCAGTACCTGTACAAATTGCTCGGGGCAATCTCCACAACCTAATTGGAGACCCCGACGCTTGCCCGGAGCTTTACACCACAATGATTGAGCTCCGAGGCACCACCAACCATCTAGGGCGCCAAGGCACCCAAGAGGAACAAGCTCTAGGGTGCTCAAACACCCAAGAGTAATAAGCTTCTCAACTTCTCACTTCCACGTATCACCGTGGAGAACTCAAACCTATGCACCAAATGCAATGGCAAGGGCACACGGAGTGCCCAAGTCCTTCTCTCCCAAATCCCACCCCAACAACGAATGTTATGGAGGAAATGAGAGGAAGAACGAAGAAGAACACGAAGAACTCCAAGATCAAGATCCAAGGGGTTCCCCTCACAAAGAGGAGAAAGTGATTGGTGGAAATGTGGATCTAGATCTCCTCTCTCTATTCCCTCAAGAACTAGCAAGAATCATTGGAGGGATTGAGAGTTACCAAGCTCGAAGAAGGTCAACAATTGGGGAAGAACACGAGCTTAAGAGTTGGAGAGCAATGGGGAATAAGACCCCCTTTTAGAGGTGGGGGAAAATCCAACAGTTACCCCCACAGCCCGTACACAAGCGGTAGTACTACTCAGGGGAGCGGTACTTCCGCTTATACCCGTCCTGGAACAACAGAGCGGTACTTCCGCTACTCACTTGAGAGCCCCCCTTGATAGTACGGCTATCGATCCTATAACCCGATCTCCCAACTATCACCATGAGACTGGTAAAATAGAAAACCCTATCAAGGTCCAACCTTAGACTTGCGCATAGTCCCCTTGAGCTAGATGATGACAATCTTGTCCTTCTCAAGATGGACCACCTTTCTTGATTGCGTTGGCTCGATGAAGATTAGTTGATTGCTCCCCCATACTCCACTATGGGTGAGCCACTCTTTGGCACATCTTCACAAGTCCATTGTCACCACAATGGATGGCAAGCTTCAAGCATGATCTCTCCATGATGCTTCACTTGAACTAGCACACCGCAACCTTGATGACGATCACCACTTGATGTCATCCTCCATGGGTTGTATGAGATCTTCCTCTTGACGCAAGCCCATGGAAATATACCTAACCCCACAACGAACTCTCACGTAGACCACGGGTTAGTACACAAAGCATAATGGACAGTGCTTACCATACCATGGGATCACTTGATCCCTCTCGGTACATCTTGTACGCTTTGTATGTTGATCAACTTGATTCACTCTTTGACTTAGTCTTGATCAACCTTGTATCTTATATTCTCTCTTCATAAAGATGATGTCTTGAAGCCAAACATGAATGCTCACACAATCTTCTTCTTCAAGACATGCTTGCAATAAGCTCAACTCACACATGACCAATCTTTGGATAAAACCTTGAATACCACCTTGGTCACGATATAAACTTCTTGAAACCAACAGATGGACTTCAAGAAGTGCCTATGGACAAATCCTTCGAATATAACTCAAGGCAACCATTAGTCCATAGGGATTGTCATCAATTACCAAAACCACACATGGAGAAATGTGCTCTTACACTTTACTTTTACAGCTTGGGAAATGCCGCTAATTTGTTTAGCATGGAAGATATTGATAACTCTTGGTCGTGACGTTGACAGGAAGGGTGTTCCTCCCAAAATTATATCTATCTCTATTTTAAAACTTGAGCTCTGGCACCTTTGCAAATCCATGCTTCCCTCTGCGAAGGGACTATCTATTTACTTTTATGTTGAGTCATCACCTTCTCAAACAAGCGCCAGACCTGAGAGCACTATTGTCATCCTCATGCATTGTGTATAGTCGATGTTGGGTACAGCATGACTGGATCTTTTCTACCATGAATTACAATGTTTAGTCACTGCTTGAACTTTGGAGGTGCTCTGCATTTATATTTTTCGGTCTCAAAACGGGCTAGCGAGATACCACTATTGTCATATTGTATCATGATTGTTTTGACAAAGTGTTGGCGCTTGAGATATCTTATTATTGCTCGCTAGTTGCTTATGTTATTGATATGAGTTAATATAATTTATAAGATTATTGTTGACATGGTTAGTCATAATCTTTGCTGAAAACCTGGGTGCTACTTAAGCATATATATGTAAACAAGAACAAAGGAGTTCGTAAAAGTTTTTCTTTATCACTTTCAGTTTGTCAACTGAATTGCTTGAGGACAAGCAAAGGTTTAAGCTTGGGGGAGTTGATGCGTCTCCAACGTATCTACTTTTCCTCACCCTTTTGCCCTTGTTTTGGACTCTAATTTGCTGGATTTGAATGAAACTAACCCGGACTGACGCTGTTTTCAGCAGAACTACCATAGGGTTGTTTTTGTGCAAAAATAAAAGTTCTCGGAACGGAACGAAACTCTTTGGAGACTTATTTCAGATTATATAAGAATTATTGGATCCAAAATCTACCGAAGAGGGGGGCCAGGGTGGCCAGCACCCGCCACGGCGTGCTAGGCCCCCTAGGCACGCCCTGGTGGGTTGTGCCCACCTCGTGGCCTCACTGACCCTAATTCCGCCACTATAAATTCCTATTTTCGGAGAAAAAATCAGAGAGAAAGTTTCATCGTGTTTTACAATACGGAGCCGCCGCCACCTCTTGTTCTTCATCGAGAGGCTAGATCTGGAGCCCGTTTGGGTCTCCGAAGAGGGGAATCTTCGGTCTTCGTCATCACCAACCCTTCTCCATCGCCAATTCCATGATGCTCCCCACCGGGAGTGAGTAATTCCTTCGTAGGCTTGCTGGTCGGTGAGGAGTTGGATGAGATTCATCATGTAATCAAGTTAGTTTTGTTAGGGCTTGATCCCTAGTATCCATTATGTTCTGAGATTGATGTTGCTATGGCTTTGCTATGCCTAATGCTTCTCACTAGGGCCCGAGTGCCATGATTTCAGATCTGAACCGTTTATGTTATCACCATTATATCTATGTTCTTGATTCGATCTTCCCTAGTCATATGCACCTATTACGTGTTATAATTCGTAAACCCGATAGTGACAATATTTGGGATACTTTCCAGTGATGACCGTAGTTTGAGGAGTTCATGTATTCACCGTGTGTTAATGCTTTGTTCCGGTTCTCTATTAAAAGGAGGCCTTAATATCCCTTAGTTTCCTTATGGACCCCGCTGCCACGGGAGGGTAGGACAAAAGATGTCATGCAAGTTCTTTTCCATAAGCACATATGACTATTTACGGAATACATGCCTACATTACATTGATGAACTGGCGCTATTTTTGTATCGCCCTAGGTTATGACTGTTACATGACGAATATCATCCAACGGGTTCACTGATCCTGTGCCTACGAGTTTTCCACTTATTGTTCTTGCTAAGTTACTATTGTTATTGCTACTGTTCCAAATGCTGCGAAACTATTGCTATCACTGTTACCGTTACTGTTACTGCTGCTACTGCTATCAAAACTATCATACTACTGTGCTACTGATCACTTTGCTGAAGATATTTAATCTCCAGGTGTGGTTGAATTGACAACTCAGCTACTAATACTCTCAAATATTCTTTGGTTCCGCTTGTGTCGAATCTATAAATTTGGGTTGAATACTCTACCCTCGAAAACTGTTGTGATCCCCTATACTTGTGGGTTATCAAGATCCCACTTGAATTCAATAGTCTTCTTCATAAAAGAACCAGTACAAGAAGTATCGAGCGTGGTTTGATCATTATGAGAAAGCTGATCATAAAAATTCTGAATAATAATTTCTCTCGGGAGCTCGTGATTCGGGCATGAGTATAACATTGACTTAAGCCTCCCCCAAGCTAGCGCGATGCTTTCTCCTACACGAGGCCAAAAATTATATATATAATTCTGATCACAGTGAACTAGATGCATAGGATAAAACTTTTGGTGGAATTCTAATTGCAATCGATTCCAGTTCCATGATCCAATATCATCACATAGCCTATACCATGTCAATGCTTTTCCCTTCAAATGTAAAGGGAAAACCTTCCTCTTAAATTCATCTCCAGATAGACATGCAAGCTTAAATAAGCCACAAATTTCATCCACATGTATTAAATGCATATCAGGATGTTCAGTTCCGTCTCCTGCATAAGGATTAGCTAGCAGTTGTTCTACCACACCCGAAGGAATTTCATAACCAGTATTTTCAGTAGGTGCAGTAGGTTGAGGGGCAACTAATTGTGGTCCTGGTTGAGCTGAAGATACCCCGAACAAACCCCTCAAAGGATCGTTTTCCATAGTAGCAAGTGACATTAAATTTCAGCACATAGTATAAGTTTTTCCTTACCAATTTCCACTTACCAAGAGCGCTTCACTCCCCGTCAACGGCGCCAGAAAAGAGTCTTGATGACCGACAAATATAGGGGTTCAATCATAGTCCTTTTTATAAGTAAGAGTGTTGAACCCAACGAGGAGCAGAAGGAAATGACAAGCCGTTTTCAGCAAGGTAATTTCCGCAAGCACTGAAATTGTAGGTAACAGATAGTTTGATAGTAAGATAATTGGTAACGAGCAAGTAATGCTAACGGTAAATAAAGTGCAGCAAGGTAGCCCAATCCTTTTGTGGCAAAGGACAGGCCAGAACAGTCTCTTATAATAGGCAAAGTGTTCTTGAGGGTACACGGGAATTTCATCTAGTCACTTTTATCATGTTGGTTTGATTTGCGTTCGCTACTTTGATAATTTGATATGTGGGTGGACCGGTGTTTGGGTGTTGTTCTTACTTGAACAAACCTCCCACTTATGATTAACCCCCTCGCAAGCATCCGCAACTACGAGAAAAGTATTAAGATAAAATCTGACCATAGCATTAAACGTTTGGATCCAAATCAGCCCCTTACGAAGTAGCGCATAAACTAGGGTTTAAGCTTCTGTCACTCTAGCAACCCATCATCTAATAACCACTCCACAATGCATTCCCTTAGGCCCAAAGATGGTGAAGTGTCATGTAGTCGAAGTTCACATGACACCACTAAGGGAATCACAACATACATATCATCAAAATATCGAACACATATCAAATTCACATGATTACTTGCAACATGACTTCTCCCGTGACCTCAAGAACAAAGGTAACTACTCACAAATAATATTCATGCTCAAGATCAGAGGGGTATTAAATAGCATAATGGATCTGAACATATAATATTCCACCAAATAAACCATATAGTAATCGACTACAAGATGTAATCAACACTACTAGTCACCCACAGGTACCAATCTGAGATTCCGGTACAAAGATTGAACACAAGAGATGAACTAGGGTTTGAGAGGAGATGTTGCGGTTGAAGATGTTGATGAAGATTGGCCTCCCAAAGATGAGAGGGGTGTGGTGATGACGATGGCTTCGATTTCCCCTTCCGGGAGGGAAGTTCCCCCGGCGGAATCGCTCCGCTGGAGGGCAAAAGTGCTCCTGCCCAAGTTCCGCCTCGAGACGGCGGCGTTCCGTCCCGAAAGTCCTCTCCTTATTTTTTTAGGTCAAAATACTTTAAGTACTAGAAGATGGGCACCGGAGGTGGGCTAGGCCGAGCACAACCCACCAGGGCGCGCCGGGGGGCCTGGCGCGCCCTGGTATCTTGTGCTCACCAGGTGGCCCACCTCCGGTAGTTATTTGCTCCAGTATTTTTCGTATATTCCAAAATAATTCTCCGTGAAGTTTCAGCTTATTTGGAGATGTGCAGAATAGGTATCTCTGATATGCTTTTTTCAGGTCCAGAATTCCAGCTGCCGGCATTCTCCCTCTTTGTGTAAACCTTGCATATTATGAGTGAAAAGGCATTATAATTACTCCATAAAGCTTTATTATGCATAGAAACATTATAAATAACAGTAGGAAATCATGATGCAAAATGGACGTTTCACTTATCTTGATGAAAAGAAGATATATCCTATTATTATCAGTGCTAACCTTTCAGAGCATGAAGAAAGAAGGTTAATTAAAACTTTGAAGAAGCACAGGGCTGCTATCGGATATACTCTCGATGGTCTTAAGGGCATAAGCCCTACTCTATGTCAACAGAAGATTAATATGGAATTGGATGATAAACCAGTCATTGACCACCAATGTCGTCTCAATCCTAAGATTATGGAGGTGGTAAGAACAGAGGTATTAAAACTTTTGGAAGCAGGTATAATTTATCCTATTGCTGATTGTCGTGGTTTTGTCACGGCATGATGTCCTCATGAGAGAACTTAGGTGTGAGGCCATCGCAATTAGGTGGCGGCTTGAGAGGGGTTGGTCGGAATCGAGAGACGCGAGTTTACCTAGGTTCGGCCCCTCCGATGGAGGTAAAAGCCTACGTCCTGCTTTGTATCTATATTGATGATGATGACGATCTCGATTACAAGGGTGCGGAATCGCTACCTCTAATCTCGAGAGCCTCTAAACTGTCTATCTCTAATGACTTGAACTTGTCCCTCTAGGGGTGCTCTACCCCTCCTTATATAAGTGAAAGGGGTACGTTTACATGTAGAGTCCTACTAGGAGTAGGATTAGGACTAGTCTTTCTTGAGTCCTAATCCAGGTCTTGTTTCTCTTGTAAGGGAATCCTTCCTCTCCTTTGGGCCTTCTCTGTGAGCCGCCTAGCGTCGGCTTACACGCTGGGCCTTGGGCCTGGTCGTCCTGCGACCCGGTAATAGAGGTGACTTATGAGCCGCCATACGATGGGCCGGGTCATACCTCCTTCCGGGTCATACCTCCTGCCGGGTCACCAATGAGTCGCCAAGCTCGGCAGGCGCAGCAGTGAGTCGCCAAGCCTCGGCCAGGTCATACTTCAGGCCGGGTTATACCGCGGGGTAATATCCCCGACATTAGCCCCCAGGTTAGCTTGAATTTATTCATGGTAAGCTCCTAAAATAAGAATAACAAATATGTTAAGGGACCGGCTTGCCCCACTGGTCGGCTTAATGAAGTAGCTCCTTGAAAATCCGGGTTTCTTCTTCATATTAACGAGCCATCTTCACAGACATCTTGCAGGTCTGTGTCCTTTGCAAAATATTGGGAATAAAACACCCATACGCTGTTGAGTCGGCCTCCAATACTTTGGCTTGATGAAAATCTTGGGAATAAGAAATCTTTATGATGTTGAACCGCCAAATGATGGGCCGGGTCATGATCTTTGACAATACTGGGTCATGATCTTTGATAATACTGGGTGAAACAACTAGACTCCAATTGAATTGATAAATTTATTGGAAATAAAGAAATCGGTGTGATGCAGAGCCGGTCTTTCAATATGTCAGCTCCATGAAGAAAAATGATACCTCTCGCTCATAATTGACATCTTGAAAGTGCTCTTCTATTTTTATATCCATATTACCTGTAGCCCCCAAGCTCCGAATTTATCCATGATGACTTGGTGCTTTTCAATAATATATTGGACTGTGTAGCCCCCAAGTGCCGGGTTGGTTTGCCTACAACAGCCTGGGACTTGTAATCATCTTTATACTTATAAAACTTCAGCCAGTGTAGCCCCCAAGTGCCGGGTTGTCTTGCCTGCAACAACCTGGGACTTTGAGCTTGGTTTTGAGAAATCTGGGTTCTCATCTGAGTCACCAGATATAGACTGAGTGTCTTGTATTTCACATGTGTAGCCCCCAAGGGCCGGCTCATCAGTATGTGATGGGCCGGGTCTTCAATTTTGGACCTTGATAATTTGTTAAAGCAGCTGAATACTGTAGCCCCCATGGGCCGGCTCAGTAAACTAATACTGGGCTGAGACTTAGAAAATGATTGAAGGCTGGCTCATCTCCCTGAGATAACCGGGTTCGTTAGTAATGTGATAAGGAACTTGCATTAGCCCCCAAGTGCCGTGGTGCATGCTTGCAGCGACATGGGACTTGCATACTAGATATAATCTTGATTTGAATAATGTAGCCCCCAAGTGCCGGGTTGTATGCCTGCAGCGACTCGGGACTATTCTTTCCATTGCAGAATAAATCATATCCATTATATGGAGGATATTGCTGAATGCTTGGCATATCAATGTTGAACCATGCTCCCTGCTGTGAGCTAGTATTTTTGGATGAGGGAATAATAGCCATTACTCTGAAGGGGCTTTGAAAACCTCAATCATCCAATATAGGTTATGATAACCATAACAAAAATCCAGCCACATTGGCTATTTAAGATTTATATAATATAACCCGGTTTGAAAACCGGCTCCTGCAACATAAACCAGGATATCCATGCATATGTGATGCATGGTATGACGATGCAATGATGATGCAATGTATGATGCAATGTATGATGATGCATGTGTATGATAACAGAGTATAAAAATGTCGGCTTTGAAGGCTCGACAAAAAGAGACTAGCTCTGTTTCGTTTTTTTTTTAAAAACTCAAGTTTTGCTTCAAAAGAAGCTTGGCATGAAAGCCTTTCATCCCGTAAGCTGGCTCTCACGTGACATAAATCTGTTGTTTAAACCTTAACTAGTTCAGGGTCTTAAAAAAGATTGACTGTTAAGAGTACGAACGGGCCACATAGCGGAGAGACTACAACAAACAAGGCGAGTTTATCCTAGCTCACTGTAAGCCAGCTCTCTCGTGACAAAAGCCACCGTTTAAACCTTGACAAGTTCAGGGTCTTTGTCGAGATTGACGATGGAGTTCAGGGTCTCTTGGCAAGATTGACTGTCAAAGGTTCAGCGGGTCACATGGCGGAGTAGCAAGTTGCAAACAGGCAGGTTTAACTCGAATATGGCATATAAAGCCGGCCAAGAGGGTATGAAAGCTAAACTCATAGAGTTGGAAGCCCCCAAGTGACCATATGATGATCCAATAAATCCGGGCACCCATGTTTGAACGGTCGCAACATGGCGGCTCGTCCTCTTGGGCGACTTTAAATCTTCCGCCAATAAGGTAGTGCACCCATGTTTGAACGGTCGCATCATGGCGGCTCGTCCTCTTGGGCGACTTTAAATCTTCCGCCAATAAGGTAGTGCACCCATGTTTGAACGGTCGCATCATGGCGGCTCGTCCTCTTGGGTGACTTTAAATCTTCCGCCAATAAGGCAGCAGCCCCCGGGACCGGATTATCTCCCTACAACGACCCAGGGTTCCAGAATATTTGAGCCCGGTTGAATCTGTCGAGTCATGAGTGTGTAACCCCCGAGTCTTAAGTCGACTCGAGGAGGCGGCTTGAGAGTCTTCATCCTTCGTTGTGGCATAAGCCAGCATAAGATTGGTGGCTGAACGATGGATTTTATCCAAACTGGAGACGATGCAGTGAGCTGATGATCTTCGTGATGCTCATCATATGTCTTTGGAAAATGTCATGGCCAAATTGAGTGCATATGCCTCTTGACCCATGCTTTATTCTCATGTAGATAGGCTCCTCTGGCTCCTCTTGGTGGAATTTGATAACAAATATATATTTCCCTTTTTTGCTCCATCATTGTTTGAGTGCTCCGGATTGCGGGGGTGGCGGCTCGTGCGCATTCGTTGGACGGCTTGAGTGAGCAAGCATGACACCGACGGGTCAATGTAGACTGGACCGCAAGGTGGCGACTTGCGAGCGTTCGTTAGGCGGCTCGTACTGGTGTATGCGGCCCCTGGCATGTTGATGTATATGTAGAAGTCAGCCGCGCATTTGAAGACGGCGCGGTTGCGAGAGACGGCCGCGGCGTTGTAAGCCGGTGCAGTCGCGAGAGACGGCCGCGGCGTTGTAAGCCGGTGCGGTCGCGAGAGACGGCCGCGGCGTTGTAAGCCTGTGCGGTCGTGGCGTCGGAAGCCGGTGCGCGAGTCCGTTGAGTAATGCGACACGGACAAACACCAGTGCGGAATGATGCTGGTGCACGCTCCTCCTCCGCATTTTAATGCCACTTTGTAATGAAGAATTGTCCTGCGTACAAATATTGCAGGAAAAGTAATTGTTCTCGAAAGAATTTAATATGTACTGATAAAATAAACAGGGTGGATAACACCTGGTATTTTTGTCGGTTGAACACGGACGAACGAAGGCGCGCGAGGACCAGATCGTACTTTGGCCATGATTTAATCGCCCTGATTTCTTTTGGCGAGTCAGCAAAGCTTTTTCTTTCGCCATGATTTTTGACTAATGCGGCCGCGCGGCAGCTCGTGGAAGTAGGCCGGCCTGAGGCGGATGCGGCTCAGTGCGTGGGAGCGGAGGAGCGTAGCCGGCACACGGCGGCTCAAGGCGCGGGAGTAGAGGAGCGTAGCCGGCACACGGCGGCTCAAGGTGCGGGAGCAGAGGAGTGGCAGCCAGCCAGCGCGAAGTGGCGAGGTGGATGCCTTTGCCAGCAAGCTAGTGCGGTGGCGCGGCGGCTCGTGGAAGTAGACCGGTTTGAGGCGGAAGTGGAGTGATGCCATGGCGGAGACGAAGGTCACGGCGGCGGCGAGGCACAAGCGGCTAGGCAGCGCCGTCCCACAGCGGCGGAGCGAGGTGAAGGCGGGCACAGCCGGGGGGCTGATACGTCTCCAACGTATCTATAATTTATGAAGTATTCATGCCATGTTTACAATAATTTTATATGATTTTATTAGAACGAACCCGGACTGACGCTGTTTTCAGCAGAGCTACCGTGGTGTTGTTTTTGTGCAGAAATAAAAGTTCTCGGAATGGGCTGAAAATTTACGGAGAATATTTTTGGAAAATATAAAAAATACTGGAGCAAAAAGCTGGGCCAGGAAGTGACCGAGGAGGCCACAAGCCTGGGGGGAGCCCCCCCTAGGGCGCGCCCCCCTGGCTTGTGGACTCCTCGGGCACCGCCTTGACGTGAGACCGATGCCAAAAATTCCTATAAATACTAAAACCCCCAGAAAGAAACCTAGATCGGGAGTTCTCCCGCCGCAAGCCTCCAGGGCCACGAAAAACCAATCGGGAGACCGTTCCGGCACCCTGCCGGAGAGGGAAACCATCACCGGAGGCCATCTTCATCATCCCGGCGGTCTCCATGACGAGGAGGGAGTAGTTCACCCTCGGGGCTGAGGGTATGTACCAGTAGCTATGTGTTTGATCTCTCTCTCTTGTGTTCTTGAGATGACATGATCTTGATGTATCGCGAGCTTTATTAATATAGATGAATCATATGGAGTTTTCCCCTCTCTATCTTCTTGTGATGAATTGAGTTTTCCCTTTGAAGTTTTCTTATCGGATTTAGTCTTTAAGGATTTGAGAACACTTGATGTATGTCTTGCGATGGGATATCCGTGGTGACAATGGGATCTTCTATTGATCCACTTGATGTATGTTTTGGTGATCAACTTGCGGGTTCCGTGACCTTGGGAATCTATGCATAGGGGTTGGCACACGTTTTCGTCTTGACTCTCCGGTAGAAACTTTGGGGCACTCTTTCAAGTTCTTTGTGTTGGATTGAACATGATGAATCTGAAATTGTGTGATGCATATCGTATAATCAAGCCCATGGGTACTTGTGATGACATTGGAGTATCTAGGTGACATTAGGGTTTTGGTTGATGTGTATCTTAAGGTGTTATTTTAGTATGAACTCTAGGGCTGTTAGTGACACTTATAGGGATAGCTCATAAGATTGATCAGAAAAGATAACTTTGAGGTGGTTTCGTACCCTACAATAATTTCTTCGTTTGTTCTCCGCTATTTGTGACTTTGGAGTGAACTCTTTGTCGCACGTGAGGGATTTATATATGATTCAACTATGTTAGTATTGTTGAGAGAACTTGCACTAGTGAAAGTATGAACCCTAGGGCTTGTTTCTAAGCATTGCAATACCGTTTGTGCTCACTTTTATCATTAGTTACCTTGCTGTTTTTATATTTTCAGATTACAAAAACCTATATCAACCATCCATATTACACTTGTATCACCATCTCTTCGCCGAACTAGTGCACCTATACAATTTACCATTGTATTGGGTGTGTTGGGGACACAAGAGACTCTTTGTTATTTGGTTGCAGGGTTGTTTGAGAGAGACCATCTTCATCCTACGCCTCCCACGGATTGATAAACCTTAGGTCATCCACTTGAGGTAAATTTGCTACTGTCCTACAAAACTCTGCGCTTGGAGGCCCAACACGAGTCTACAAGAAGAAGGTTGCGTAGTAGACATCAAGCTCTTTTCTGGCGCCGTTGCCGGGGAGGCTAGGTAAGCGGCACTCACATCCCGTCAACGAAGCTCTTTTCTGGCGCCGTTGCCGGGGAGGTGAGTGCTTGAAGGTATATCTTTAGATCTTGCAATTAAATCTTTTAGTTTCTTGTTTTTCACTAGTTTGGTTTTATAAAAGAAAACTACAAATAATGGAATTGAGGTTGCCTAATATGCTTCATCTTTTTAATGTCTTTCATGAAAATGATGGAAAGGAAAATTGTGCTCAAGTGTTAGAAGAAGAAGTTATTAAAATGTTTGGCACTAAACCTTTGAGTGATGAGCATGATTGCAATGTTGTTAGTATGAATTCTCTGAATATCCATGATGCTAATGATATGCAAAGCCACAAGCTTGGGGATGCTATGTTTGATGAAGATGATATTTTTAGTCCCCCAAGTTTTGATGAGCAAATTTATTATGATGATGGCATGCCTCCTATCTATGATGATTATTGTGATGACACGTATGCTATAAAGAGTGATAGTAATCATGAAACTTGTCATCATGATTTTAATATTCAAAGTGGTTATGTCAATCAAATATCTCATGATAGTTATTTTGTTGAGTTTGCTCCCACTACTATTGATGAGAATAAATTTGCTTATGTGGTGAGTAGTAAAATTTCTATGCTTGTAGATCATGAAAAGAATGCTTTTTGTGCTGGTTATATTGTGAAATTCCTTCATGATGCTACTAAAAATTATTATGAGAGAGGATCTTATGCTTCTACATATTGCAATAATATCAAGTTTCCTCTCTATGTGTTGAAAGTTTTGAAGTCATGCTTGTTTTGCCTTCCTATGCTAGTTGATTCTTGCTCCCATAAATTGTTTGCTCACAAAATCCCTATGCATAGGAAGTGGGTTAGACTTAAATGTGCTTGTCATGAGATTCATGATGCTCTCTTGCATGTTTCAATTATTATTCCTATGCGAGCATCATTGAAATCACCATGCCTAGCTAAAAGGCATTAAAGAAAAGCGCTTGTTGGGAGACAACCCAACACTTTTACTTTCTGTTTGTATGTGTCCGCATGATTAAGCAACTGTATAATCATGTTTTATAGCTTTTGTTTCAATAAAGTGCCATGTAAAGCCTTTGGGATAGTGTGGATGATAGTTGACTTGATTTTGTGCAAAAACAGAAACTTTTGCTCTCAGTCCAGGAATTTTGTAAATTCACTGGAATGTGTTTTTGATCTGAATTTTTTACACATGATTTATATACAAATTTACTAGATTGTCCTAATTTTTCAGAATTTTTAGAGAGTGGAAAGTATGGCTATATGACAGATCTTCACAGACTGTTCTGTTTTTGACAGATTCTGTTTTGCATGCATAGTTTGCTTGTTTTAGTGTTTCCATAGCTCATATTTAGTGGTATAAATGATGGGAATGGTAGAATACAGTAGGTATCATGTGGTAACAATTATGAATCTTGTCTTGACAGTACCTAAGTGAATGATTTATCTTTACTATACTAACCCATCTTACGAAGTTCCGTTAAGTTTTGTGTGATTGAAGTTTTCAAGTTTTGGGTTAGACACCGATATGAGGAGAATAAGGAGTGACAAGAACCTAAGCTTGGGGATTCCCAAGACACCCCCAAGGTAATATCCAAGGAAGACTTAAGCGCCTAAGCTTGGGGATGCCCCGGAAGGCATCCCCTCTTTCGTCCTCAACACTATCGGTATATCTTACTTGGAGCTATATTTTTATTCGTCACATAAAATGAGTTTTGCTTGGAGCGTCATATTATTTTGTTGTTCTCTGTTAGGTGTCTTTTATAATCTTGTTTTTCAATAAAAAGTTCCAAGAATTGCCTTTTAGGATGCTTGAATTGCATGTTTGATGTGTGCTGTGTATTAACAGAAACTTTGGCCGTAGTGTTTGAATTTTCATATTTTACTGCAACATGGAAAGTTTCTGAAATTTTTACACAGTGATTTCATATAAATTTTATAGCATGTCCTAAATTTTCATAATTTTTTGAGTTACAGAAGTACAATGTTTTCATAAATTGCTACAGACTGTTCTGTTTGGACAGATTGCTGTCATAGTTTTGTTATCTACTTATCCTATAGTTTCCATAGCCTATATTGGTAGATATAAATTGTGGAAATGATAGTATACAGTACCTAATGTTTGAAAATTATTATGCAACTTGTCTTGGAAGTACATAAAGAGTTGATTTATTATTATGTGTACTAACCTATCTCACGAGTTCTTTTCAAGTTTTGTGTGGATGATGTTTTTGAGAATAGGTGAAACCATGATATGAGTGGATTGAATGAGATACAAAAGCTCAAGCTTGGGGATGCCCAAGGCACCCCAAGTAAATATTTCAAGAAGTCTCAAGCATCTAAGCTTGGGGATGCTACGCATCCCACCTCTCTTCACCAACAATTATCGGTTAGCCTATGTTGAGCCTAAATTTTTATTCGTTCACATGATGCGTGCTATTCTTGGAGTGCTATTTTTATTTTGCTTGCTGTTGAATAAAATACTTAAGATCTGAAATTCTAATATGAGAGAGTCTTCACATAGTTATTTAATTGTTGGCTACTCATTGATCTTCACTTATATCTTTTTGGAGTCGCTTGTCATTTCCTCTCATGCTTAACTTATAACTTTTTGAGGGATGAAATCTTTATGCTCATGTGCTTCATTTAAAATTGTTTGACCTTGTCAAAAAGCAATGGCAATATATGAAACTAGTCCCACAGTGATAGATATCCAAGGAGGATATAATAAAAACTTTCATGAAGATCATGGGACAAATTAAACTTGATTCATTGTAATAGTTTTGAAACATGATGATAGTAATATGTGAGTCATGTTAGTGAGTAATTATGCTTAGTAGGAATATTGGTGTTAAGGTTTGTGATTCCCTATGCATGCACGAAAGTCAATAGTTATGCAATGAAATTACATCCTACTTGTGGTGCATTATTCGGTGTGTGTTATGACTCAATGCTCACTTATGTGATTTTTCGTTCCTTGGTTTGGTTACTTCCCAATCTATTTGCTAGCCTTCATTTGTACTAAGTAGAAATACTACTTGTGCATCCAAAATCCTTAAACCAAGTTTTGCCTTATGAGTCCACCATACCTACCTATATGCGGTATTTCCATGCCGTTCCAAGCAAATTTGTATGTGCCATCTCTAAATTTTCAAAATAAATTTCCTCATTTGTGTGTCCGTACCGCTCATGAAACGGTGGGGAGTATCCAATATTTTCCATGCTAGGTGTGTTATTCTCACGATATGTGTTGATTCACTATCATTCACGAGAAAGTGGCTGGTATTCGGGATGCCCAGTTCCATGCTCAAAAATCAAATCAAAATATAATGAAACAAAACTCCCCCGGGATTGTTGTTTGTATGGACGGTACCCGTGGATTCGGCTCGCCGTGGAGTGTGATTGATTGGTGGAGGGGGAGTAAAAACTTTACTATTCTGTTTGGGAACCGCCTATAATGTATCTAGCATGGAAAGTATTGTGAGCTACTTTGTCGTTTTCGTTGACAGGAAAAGCATGCCACTCAAAATATTTTTCTCTCTCAATTTAAACCTTGAGCTCTGGCACCTCTACAAATCCCTACTTCCCTCTGCGAAGGGCCTATCTATTTACTTTATGCAATTTTTATTTTTGCTTTGAGTCTCCATCTTCTCTTATAAGCACCAACTAGGGGGCACTATGATCGTACTTGAGCATTGGGCATAGCTATTATTTGAGTGTGTTTCATGAATGGATCAATGATTGAGCATGATGGGCTAGGGATAACTTTCTTTAGTGTTGATATTTTGAAAGACATGGTTGCTTGTTCACATGCTTGAGTATTGAAGTCATTATGTTAAAACTAGATTATTGCTTTGAATCATTTACAAGTCCAAATGTCCAAGCTATATAAAGAAGAATAGAATATGATGAAAATGTTTGCTAGCATTCACACTTCATAAATTATTTCTTTTATCATTTACCTACTCGAGGACGAGCAGGAATTAAGCTTGGGGATGCTGATACGTCTCCAACGTATCTATAATTTATGAAGTATTCATGCCATGTTTACAATAATTTTATATGATTTTGGTATGATTTTATTAGAACTAACCCGGACTGATGCTGTTTTCAGCAGAGCTACCGTGGTGTTGTTTTTGTGCAGAAATAAAAGTTCTCGGAATGGGCTGAAAATTTACGGAGAATATTTTTGGAAAATATAAAAAATACTAGAGCAAAAAGCAGGGCCAGGAAGTGACCGAGGAGGCCAAAAGCCTGGGGGGCGCCCCCCCTAGGGCGCGCCCCTGGCTTGTGGACTCCTCGGGCACCGCCTTGATGTGAGACCGACGCCAAAAATTCCTATAAATACTAAAACCCCCAAAAAGAAACCTAGATCGGTAGTTCCGCCGCCGCAAGCCTCCAGAGCCACGAAAAACCAATCGGGAGCCCGTTCCGGCACCCTGCCGGAGGGGGAAACCATCACCGGAGGCCATCTTCATCATCCCGGCGGTCTCCATGACGAGAAGGGAGTAGTTCACCCTCGGGGCTGAGGGTATGTACCAGTAGCTATGTGTTTGATCTCTCTCTCTCGTGTTCTTGAGATGATACGATCTTGATGTATCGCGAGCTTTATTAATATAGATGAATCATATGGAGTTTTCCCCTCTCTATCTTTAAAAGAAAAAGGGGCGGGGACTTTTCTCTCATCGTTTTCTCGTTTTTCCGATCTTGGAGCCTCTTTCTCTGATTTGGTGTTTCGCAAGGGCCCATGTGCTCCGGCCCTCCCCGAGGCGCCACGGAGCAGGATAGCAAGGCCCTGTCGCGTCAGGGACTTGCACCTTTTGGCGGCCGACCTCCGCCCGGGGGCTCTGACCGCAGCGCGGCACCGCAGCATGGAGTCTCGGGAGGCCCCAGTGCCTCCTGAGGCAGCAGCCGGCAGGACGGAATGGGGGTCGCTCGAGCGTCAAAGGGGGCTCCTGAGCATTGCGCCTCAGGAGCCTTACCGGTCATATAACCACTCGCCCCTTGATGTCGTCCTTGGTGATCCGGTCAGCATCAAGGGTGTCAAGGCCTCACCTCGTAGTTGCGTCCTGGTGATCCGGTCGTACATTACGGTGGTAGGGAAATGTGCGGGACTGGGACCTGCCGACGTAGAGCCGCTTGAGTGTCAAAGGGGGCTTTTGAGCATCGCGCCTCAGGAGCCTTACCGGTCATATAGCCACTCGCTCCTTGATGTCGTCCTTGGTGATCCGGTCGGCATCAAGGGTGTCAAGGCCTCACCTCGTAGTTGCGTCCTGGTGATCTGGTCGTACATTACGGTGGTAGGGAAATGTGCGGGACAGGGACCTACAGACACAGAGCACCGAAAGGGTCCCCCAAACTGTCCCAAAAACAAGGAGGAAGCGTCTCAGGTGGAATCTCGGGCTATCTGGACAATCCGGCCGCACCTCGCGACGCACGAGATCATCACCGCCCTATAAGCTAAGCACACTACCGAACCGAGCAAGAGCCTCCTGATCTAACGGCGGCCCGAGGACGGGATAAGGGTTGTGCATGCTAATGTGGAGATGCAGGTACTGCGGGCCACCACGCGCGGCTACCGAGATCCCAGAGGCCTGCGGCGCCAAGAAAAACAGCGCGGTGGGGGGGGACCCTGCCACGACGATAAGCAAGGCCACGAACCCGGGGAGTGGCGGTCACGAGCAGCCCCTCGGGAGAGAGAGCCTCGCGAGGGCCCTGCTGGCCACCATCGCCGAGCCGCTTCGGCAGCAGCGCCGAGCCCCGCACGAAGATGCTAAGTCACATCATGGCAAGCAGGCGACCGGCAATTTAAGACAAGGAAGGACGCAGACAAAGGTAATACGCAAAAGACTAACGCCCACAGGGGCCGAGTTCTTCTTCAAATATTGCAGGCACCAGGAAAAGAGGACAGGGGAGGCCTAGGCGGAGGAGTCGTTGTCGCCGTCCGGGTCGCGGGCCGCCACGGCGCCAGAGCTATCCGCCCCGCCGGAGGCGGGCACCTGAACGAACCGCTCCACCAGGAACTCCACGTGCGGGCGCACCTCGTCCCGGAGGGGCTTCTGGATCCCCACAGGCACCCGCTCCCCGACGCGCCGAAGGTCAAGCTCCGGGGCATGGCGGCGCAGGTTGGAGAAGACGCCCGTCAGGGCAAGGTCCAGGAGGTCGCGCGCGTCGGACTCGTTGTCCGCGTTCGCACGGGAAACGCCGGTCTCCAGCGCCTCCACCACCCTCCGGAAGAAGTCAAGATTGCCCCCATCGCTATGCGCGCACGGCATCGTGGGGACTTCCCCGACGAACCGGCTCACCGTGCTGGTCGCGCGGCGGGCGATGTCAAGGTACTGCTTAGCACGCTAGGACTCCAGCATCTTGGCGTGCGCCGCCTCATCCTGGGCGGCCTGCACGGCATCGGCTGCCTCCTTAACCTGGGCCTGGAGGGACGCCAGCTCCACCCTAGCCTCCGCTTCGCCCCTGAGGGCAGCTTGGAAGGCGGCCTCGGCGGTCATCAGCTTGGCCCGCAGCGCATCCACCTCCTCCTGAAGTTCGTCGAGCTTGCGCTTCTTGGCCGCAGGCGCCCTGGAAGAAGAAGGGGATCAGGACCGGAGCACTAGACAAGACAGCTAAGAAAGAGGAGGCAGCAGGGTGCTCACTCATCGACCATGGCCCAGCGCCGGCGAACCTGCGCCGGCCCCGGGGGCCCCCCGCCGCTGCCTCCAAAAAAAGGCAGGGGAGCTGACGATCCCGCGCGTTTCCCCGCGCCTGCAGCACTTCCTCCAGACACCATGGGAGAGGAGAAGCTGGGAAGAAGAGCGGGTTTTCTACCTGAGGAGCAATGGAAGCACGAAGACACCTCAAGACTGCAGTGCCCTCCGCCACCAGGGGCGGGCCGGATTTATAGGCGTGACTGCAGCCGCGAAGCGTTGTGGGAGATCAGGCGACGTGCGCCACTCGGGCGCTGCGGGGCGGTTCGATCAGCGCATTACCGTCCGCGTCGCCTCGCCTGCCGATTGTCAGGTCACATCCGCGTGGCCCAAGGAGTGGAGGCCCGAAGGGGCAGCAGCATTCAAGGAAGGGCAATGATGGTCGGCGCTGCGCGTAGGTGTCGCGTCAGTTTGACTTGGAGCGGTTCCTGACGCCCTCGGGGAGCGGGGGCGTCGCCGCCTAGGCGCTCGGCGCGCATAAAGCCTGGCCCGCAGGTGTTTGGGGCCCGCGGCACTTCGGGCCGCCCTCAATGCTTTGCCCGGAAGCCAGCTCGAGCGCGCCTTGGGCCCGGGGGCTACTGTTGGCGTTCTGGGAACGGGGGTACCCATACCTGCCTGCCTGCGGCCCAGGGCATGGCCCACTTCATCAGCCAAGCACAACCAGACGCAGCCCCACTCAAGACAAGGCCCTCGCGAGGACCCTAGGCTCGCGAGGAGGAGCAGCGTCAAGACCGGCAAGGGATGGGCCTCCCCAGGCCCCCCTTCGGAGCGGCGGAGATGTCTATGCAGAGCCCGGCCTCAGGAGTCAAAGATGACGCAAGGAAGGATAGGCGGGCGCCAACGCGCCAGGCGGTGCAGTTTCCCCTTTGGTGCAAAGGGAGCAAGGACGTACGCGGGTTCCCAAAGCACCCCCAAAGGTTTCCATTCCGGTGCAACAACACCACGACCACGAGCCCCGCAGGACGGATGTCATCGCCGAGCCCCCCTCTGCATCATCGACAGCTACTTTGCAGGCGAAGACCGCCTTTGGACAGGGCGGGGATGTACTCCTGTCCCTCTTCAAATTTGGCCGTTGTGGGATCCCTTCCCGCCATTGCGATAAGGGAAGAGGACCCGGGCCACCGCTATATATAGAGGCTAGGCTGCACTGTAGAGAGGGATCCGGGACGGGTCGATCCACCAATCCATCCGATCCATCACCAGGCCAGCAGAGGGCCAAGAACACCTCAGAAGCGCCCTCACGAGGCTCCTCAACATTGTACTAGTTCATCCACCATACCTCCACGAGAGGCAATCCACCAAAGCAGGAGTAGGGTATTACGCTTCGCAGCGGCCCGAACCTGGGTAAACCACTGTGTTCATCTTCTTCCTCGTCATCGCGCGAGTTCATCATCTTGTCCATCGAGTAGTGAGCTAGGTAGGGCGAGGCTGCAGGGGATCTTCGCACATGCCCCTGTGTTCGAATCTCAAGGGTTTAGCGGAGCCCGAAATCCGACAATAACACTTCTATTAGAATGCTTATGGACATTATCTTTCCGAGGTTTGGAGTCACTAGATACATAATGACTGATGGTGGTTCACATTTTATTCATGGTGCTTTCCGTAAACTTCTAGCTAAATATGATGTTAACCATAGAATTGCATCACCTTATCATCCTCAGTCTAGTGGCCAAGTTGAGTTGACCAACCGAGAAATAAAATTAATCTTGCAAAAGACTGTCAATAGATCTAGGAAGAATTGGTCTAAGAAACTAGATGATGCTCTATGGGCTTATAGAACTGCTTATAATAATCCCATGGGGATGTCCCCATATAAAATGGTCTATGGAAAAGCTTGTCATTTACCTCTTGAGTTAGAACATAAAGCTTATTGGGCAATTAAAGAACTTAATTCTGATTTTAAACTTGCCGGTGAAAAGAGGTTATTTGATATTAGCTCACTAGATGAATGGAGGACACAAGCCTATGAAAATGCTAAGTTGTTTAAAGAAAAGGTTAAGAGATGGCATGATAAGAGGATTCAAAAATGAGAATTCAATTTAGGAGACCTAGTGCTTTTGTACAATTCTCGTTTTAGAGTTTTTGCAAGAAAACTCCTCTCCAAATGGGAAGGCATGTATGTTGTCGAGGAGGTCTATCGCTTCGGTGCTATAAAAATTAATAACTTCGAAGGCAAAAACCCAAGAGTGGTGAATGGGCAAAGAATCAAGCACTATATTTCAGGTACACCCATTAATGAGGAAACTAATATCATCCAAGTTATAACACCGGAAGAACACATAAGGAAGGTCTTCAGGAATGCTCCAGAACCTCAAAAAGGGGCAGGTACGTGGTACGGTAAGTAAACCGACTCCAAAAATTCCAAAAAAATAATTTATGTTGGTTTTGGCATTTAAGAAAAATTATAAAAATAAAAAGGAGTCAGGGAGACCCGCGAGGGACGCACAAGCCAACAGGGCGCCCCCCTAGGTAGTGCCCTAATGGCTTGTGGGGCCCTCGTGTGCCTCCCGGACTCCAATTTCTGCCCGAGCACGTATTCTGACCTAGAAAAAAATCATTATATATACCCCCGTATGTTTTGACCATGAAAGCACAACATGCTCCCTTGGTGGTTTTGATAATTCATGACAACATACATTGTCTCTTGGACTAATACTTTTACCTAGTGTATTTCAGAAGAAGTCCAGAGAGAGGGCTGGCAAAAGGATTGTGGAGATACCCCAAGATGCAAGGAAATGGATTAGCAAAGCTTCAAGCAAGAGGACTCTACATTTTACTTTGTGAAAAATCACTTTGAGTCCATAGGAAAGCCAATACTATTAAAAGGGGGTAAGGTACTGTTGGTGAACAAAATGCTCATACGTGCACAAGTGATAGTCACCAAAAACACCCACAAGCTCTTCCACAAAAGTCTGTCCAAAGTCAAATATCCAAAATCGGTGCAACCAACACTTTCTACTCGGTGCCACCGATTCCCATACTCAGACAGACATTAGCCAAACCCTAGCCTTTCGGTGCAACCGATTCTGCTTCGGTGCCACCGAGTTTAGGTTGCCAACTTTCTGTTACGCAAATTCACAAAATCGGTCCCACCGAGTTTGTTGGATCGGCGTCACCGAGAATGGGCAATCTGACCGTTGGTCACCTTATCGGTGCAACCGAGTTTCCTATATCGGTCTCACCGAGATTCAAAAGTTGCCACCTTTTGGTCACTTCGGTACCACCGAGATTAACAAATCGGTGTCACCGAGTTGGTCATTTTGTGTGTAACGGTTGGATTTTTGGGGATGCCTATATATACCCCTTCACCACCACCCACTCGAAAGAGAAGCACTCAGAACTATTCCATACTTGCCCCATCCAGTTTTCTGAGAGAGATCCACCTACTCATGTGTTGAGATCATGCCATTCCATTCCAACCATATGAATCTTGATCTCTAGCCTCCCCAAGTTGCTTTCCACCAATCCCATCTCTTCCACCAAGCCAAATCTGTGAGAGAGTGATTGTGTGTTGAGGAGTCTATCAACTTGAAGCACAAGAGCAAGGAGTTCATCATCATTGCCGAGCCTATTACCTTTTGGAGGGTGGTGCCTCCTAGATTGGTTAGGTGTCGCTTGGGAGCCTCCTACTTTGTGTTGTGGAGTTGAACCAAGAAGTTTGTAAGGGCAAGGAGATCGCCTACTTCATGAAGATCTACCCATAGTGAGGCTAGTCCTTCGTGGACGGAAGCCGTCATGGAATAGTCAAGGTTGCTACATCATGGACCCTTATGGGTGGAGCCCTCCGTGGACTCTCGCGACCGTTACCCTCCATGGGTTGAAGACTCCATAAACGTGGACGTACGATAGCACCACCAATCGGAACCACGGGAAAAATCTTTGCGTCTCCAATTCCGTTTGATCTACCTATCTCAACTCTTTACTTCATGTGCAATGTCTTTACTTTCTGCTGCCATATTTGTTGACATGCATGAGTAGGGTATATTAGACTTGTTAGTCTTGCTAAAACTACTAAAATCTGCCAACCAATTAACTTGGGAAAATGTTAGGTTTTAATTTCCTGCTAGGAGTCTATTCACCCCCCCCCTCTAGACACTCTTCTAGTGATCCCTCAATTGGTATCAGAGCTTTGGTCTCCATTGCTTCGGTTTAATCACCGAGGAGGAAGATGGATGTGTCTAGTATAGGGAGATTGAGTTGTAGAGTGCCTATTCTTGATGGAGAGTACTATAGTCAATGGAAAACTTTGATGCTTGAGCTGTTTAATGAATTTCAATTGAGCAAATATGTTAAGAGCCCCTATGTACCTCCCATTGATCCTTTACATCCCACACACGAAGAGGAAATTGATATGCTATGCAATCTTAGAACTGTTAATCTCATTGTTAGAGCATTGCCTAGAAATGTGCTTAATCAAATGAAGAATTTTGAATGTGCTTACACTTTGTGGAATGACTTGGAGAAACGATATCCAAGTTATTCATTGAGTAATCTTGATGAAATTCTTCATAAAACTATTGCCTTCCACAAAATGATGCCTAGTGATCCCAAGTTTGATGATTGTCTATTTGAGCTTAGAGACCTCATGCGTGCTAAAGGAGATGTCACAACTATCAACAACATCATTGTAGAAGCCATTCACATTCATAAACTTGAACATTGTCATGATCACAACCCTAACGAATCTCTTGTTCTTTTTGACGAGGATTTCCCACTTGATGATGACAATGTAGAACATGGCTACTATGATGAAGATGAGCTGTTCAACATCGAGTATGAGAAGAGCATGAAGAATCTAAGTCTCATGGCAAACTTCAAGGATTACATGCCCGGAGGAAAAGAGTGGATTCTCGATAGCGGATGTACCGATCATTTGACCGGAGATAGAGAAATGTTTGAAGAGATCACACCAAACCATGGACCGCGAAGGTACGTAACGTTTGGAGACAACTCCAAGGGTAAGGTACTTGGTCTTGGTAAGGTGGCCATATCCCATGATAGCTCTATTCAAAATGTTATGCTTGTTGAATCTCTTGGCTACACTCTTCTTTCCGTATCTAGACTTGCCGACTTTGGTTTTAATGTGCTATTCACGAAAGTAGATTGCCAAGTGTTTCGTCAAGATAATCATAAAATGGTCTTTACCGGTTTCCGTAGAGGTGATCTATACATTGTCGATTTCACTAAGAGATCCAAACCTCGTACTTGTCTCATTGCAAAATCTTCTAAAGGTTGGCTTTGGCATAGAATACTAGGACATGTTGGCATGCGTAATCTAGACAAGCTTATCAAAGGTGATCATATACTTGGTGTTAAAGATGTTATCTTTGACAAAGATAGACTTTGTAGTGCTTGTCAAGCTGGAAAGCAAGTAGGTGGAAGTCATCCCATTAAGAATATCATGACTACTAGGAGACCACTCGAGTTACTTCACATGGATCTTTTTGGTCCCAATGCTTACAAGAGTCTCGGTGGAAATTCCTATGGTCTAGTTATAGTTGATGATTTTTCAAGATTTATGTGGGTATTCTTTCTTGATGATAAGTCGCAGGATCAAAAGATCTTCAAGAACTTCGTTCGCAAAGCGCAAAATCAGTTCAAAGTGAAGATCAAGAAGGTTCGGAGCGATAACGGATCAGAGTTCAAGAACACCCATGTGGATACCTTTCTTGACGAAGAAGGTGTCTCACATGAGTTCTCGGCTACGTACACACCTCAACAAAATGGAGTTGTTGAGAGGAAGAACCGGACGCTTATTGAGATGGCAAGAACGATGCTTGACGAATACAAGACGCCAAGACACTTTTGGGCAGAAGCCGTGGAAACAGCATGTCATGCCACAAACCGACTTTACTTGCACAAGCTTCTCGGTAAAACGGCATACGAGCTACTCACCGGTAACAAACCCCAAGTTGGATACTTTCGAGTATTCGGCTCAAAGTGCTACATTCTTGATAAGAATCGTCGTACTAAATTTGCTCCTAAATCTCATGAAGGATTCCTACTTGGTTACGGATCGAACTCTCACACTTACCGTGTCTACAACAACTTCACTCGAAAAGTTGAAGAGACGGTAGATGTGAAGTTTGATGAATCTAATGGTTCGCAAGTCGAACAATTGCCAAATGATGTAGGTGATAAGGACCCTTCGGAAGATATCCAAGACTTGTCGATCGGCAAGATCCGTCCCATGGAGGTGAAGGAAAGTACTTCATCAACTCAAGTGGAAGCCCCTACTTCACGTCAAGGTGAACCACAACATGACATGGAGGCATCCACAAGCGGTACACGACAATATGATGAAGAGGAGGAAGTGCATCATGAAGATCCACCACAACCTCCTTCACCACCACCTCAAGGAAACGACACCTTCAACAACAACGAAGATGAAGGAGATGATGATGAAGAAGAAGCTCCACCATCCAACAATCGGAAGCTGACCCGAGTTCGAGCACAAGTGACCAAGAACCATCCCCTAAACCAAATCTTTGGTGATATACAAACAGGGAGAATCACTCGCTCTAAAACTCGTCTAGCTAACTTTTGTGAGCATTATTCTTTCATCTCTAGCATTGAGCCCTTGAAGGTAGAACAAGCTCTTGAAGACGCGGACTGGGTGAACGCGATGCATGAAGAGCTTCACAACTTCGAAAGGAACGAAGTGTGGACACTCGTGGAAAAGCCCAAGGATGAGCAAAACATCATCGGAACAAAATGGGTGTTTCGGAACAAGCAAGACGAAGACGGTCAAGTCGTACGCAACAAGGCTCGTCTCGTAGCCCAAGGATATACGCAAGTCGAAGGTATGGACTACAGTGAGACCTACGCCCCCGTCGCTAGACTTGAAGCTATTCGCATTCTTCTTGCTTATGCTAATCACCATGATATCACGCTTTATCAAATGGATATTAAAAGTGCCTTTTTAAATGGTGAGATTGAAGAAGAAGTCTATGTTAAGCAACCACCTGGTTTTGTGAATCCCAAGAAACCTAATCATGTTTACAAGCTTCGTAAAGCCCTTTATGGTCTTAAGCAAACCCCTCGTGCTTGGTACAAATGCTTAACAAAGTTTCTCATTGAAAAAGGTTTTGAAATTGGTAAAATTGACGCAACCTTATTCACTAAGAGAGTTAATGGTGAATTATTTGTGTGCCAAATCTATGTGGATGATATTATCTTTGGATCTACTAACCCACAATTTAGTGAAAGATTTGGAAGGTTGATGTCCGAGAAGTATGAGATGTCCATGATGTGTGAGCTGAAATTCTTTCTTGGTTTGCAAATCAAGCAAACGAAAGAAGGAACTTTCATCTCTCAAACTAAGTATACCAAGGACTTGATCAAGAAGTTCAACATGCAAGAGTGCAAAGGTATGAAAACTCCTATGCCTACTAGTGGACATGTTGATCTTACCAAGGAGGATGAACCGGTTGATCAAAAAGTTTATCGATCTATGATTGGTTCATTGCTATATCTATGTGCCCCTCGTCCCGATATTATGCTTAGTGTCTGCATGTGTGCTAGATATCAAGTTGCACCTAAAGAATGTCATCTTTTGGCCGTGAAACGTATTGTGAGATATTTGATACAAACACCAAACTTTGGCATTTGGTATCCCAAGGGATCTTCCTTTAACCTTGTTGGCTATTCCGACTCGGACTATGCCGGTGACAAGGTTGATAGAAAATCCACCTCGGGTACTTGTCAATTTTTGGGTAGATCTCTTGTGTCTTGGTCCTCCAAGAAACAAAACTCGGTATCTCTATCTAGTGCCGAAGCTGAGTATATTGCTGCTGGATCTTGTTGTGCACAATTACTATGGATGACACAAACGCTTAAGGATTATGGAATCCATGTTATAAATGTTCCATTACTTTGTGACAATGAAAGTGCTATTAAAATTGGTCATAATCCTGTGCAACATTCTCGAACTAAACATATTCAAGTTAGACATCATTTTATTCGTGACCATGTTGCCAAAGGAGATATTGATCTTAAGCATGTTCGCACTAACAAGCAATTGGCCGATATCTTTACTAAGCCACTTGATGAGAAAACATTCTGTTATTTGAGGAGTGAGTTGAACATCATTGATGCTTCAAACTTGAGCTAGACTCACTCGGTTGCATGCAAGGGCATGAGCTTTCTTGATACTTCCATGATACTCCTAACATGTTATCTTATACCATGGAATTATATGCTCCCTTGTATCGCATCTAACCATTTTGTAGGTACTTGGAAGAATTTCATTCCACAAGATTGCCATAAACTCAAATCATAAGCAATCTTATCATGACCGAGTATCCACAACCCCTCTTGATGATGGATGGAAAAAAGACAACTCAACCATATCCTTGACATATACTTGATGTGATCATATTTGCTAAATCTTATTTGGTATCATGCCAAATGGATATATCTATTGTTCTTCCTTGCATGACTAACCTTTGTAGGTGACAAGTGTACTAAAACGAGAAGGATTGCTCCCAACTCAAGATGACCTTCATCAACCTCGAGCATCCTCAACAAGTTCACCTACAAGCCACGTCATCAACATCACTCAAAGGTATGTACTCATATCCTTGAAAAGGCTTTACTCCAAGACATGAGCTAAAGCAACTCAAGTGATATGAAGACATTAAAATGCTTAATCGAAAAATGGTAACCCCATTTTGAGCTTAACGTTGAGTATGACCTATGATCAAGTATTCTTGCTTGGCTCCTAAGTCAATATACTCTAATATAGGTGACCTAGTCACCGCCCATCATCTAGTTAAGTATTTTGGATGGTTCATTCTCTATTTTGCAAGATTTCTTGGAACCACTCAAATCTTCTCTAGTTGATATTCTTTTGTAAAAACTGTTGCATTTCTTTTGAAAATTTCTTTTGACACTATGTTATTGGCAAGGTTTGAGAAATCTCGATTTCAAAATCCCACTGCCAAGTTTCTGTTTTAGCCTCGGAGCCGCCGATACATATATCTCGGTTCTACCGAATTAGCAGATGAGCTGCACCATAAAATCTCGGTACCACCGATTTATTTGTCTCGGAGTCACCGATTTGTTTTCTTTTCTTATTTGTATTCGCAATTGCAAATCTATGTTTCTTCTGTGATCTTTCAAGTGATGATTTTGTTACTTCAATGATCCCTTCTTATTATTAAAAAAAATTAGGGGGAGAAATTCTTTATTCAAGGATCCCTAACTCAAAGGAGGAGAAGTCTTACAATATCTCAGATCAGCCAAAGGGAGAGAAACTATTTTTCATGATTCCCTTAGTTTTCATTTCTATGAACCCTACATTCAATGACCCTTGTTCTCAAGGATCCCTTCTCGGTCAATGATCCCTGTATCTATCCCTGTGTATGACCTTTTTGGAAATTAATGCCAAAGGGGGAGAATAACAAAGCTTCATGCTAAAGGGAGATACATGCTTATGCAAAGGGGGAGATATGATCAAGGGGGAGAGCGAATGTCAATGTTTATACTCATATAGACAAGGGGAGAACACCAAAGTAGGGGGAGAAAAGTCTAACATAAGTTGTCAATATTGAAATCAACATTCTTTCTAATGATGATCATCTTAGATTTTTCTCACCCTATCCAATCCCAATATCTACATGCTGAGATTCAGGGGGAAAGGATGATCTACTATTTTCATATCTAAGGGGAGAAAACTCTAAATGATCTTGGAGACATATCAATCTTAAGAAATACTATCTTCTATATGTTCTCCATATCTTGGTACTTTTGAGTTTGATTGCCTTGTTGATTAGTAGAATACTCTTGAGTTTCCTAACATTGTTTTCTCAAGTGTTTTTCTACTACAAGAATGCTCAAGAACTCAAGGTAAGTATATGCATCATATCTTTGATCTAGATGATCTCTTGCTTATTGCACATATTGTTTGCAAGAGTGAAGTCTTGAACAAGGATACATCTCATTCATATATATTTGATGCATATAGCCAAGATACACATGATCTCATATTTTCCCTTCCACTATACGTGTGTCCATGCATTCCAAAGCAACTATCCTTTAAAGGGATTGCACACATTTAGGGGGAGCAAGTCTGAGTCATGTGTCTCTCAAAGTCTTCATTATATCCATGCATATCTTTATTTGAAGCTTTGATTGTATGTTGTCATCAATTACCAAAAAGGCGGAGATTGAAAGCACAACATGCTCCCTTGGTGGTTTTGATAATTCATGACAACATACATTGTCTCTTGGACTAATACTTTTACCTAGTGTATTTCAGAAGAAGTCCATAGAGAGGGCTGGCAAAAGGATTGTGGAGATTGTGGAGATACCCCAAGATGCAAGGAAATGGATTAGCAAAGCTTCAAGCAAGAGGACTCTACATTTTACTTTGTGAAAAATCACTTTGAGTCCATAGGAAAGCCAATACTATTAAAAGGGGGTAAGGTACTGTTGGTGAACAAAATGCTCATACGTGCACAAGTGATAGTCACCAAAAACACCCACAATCTCTTCCACAAAAGTCTGTCCAAAGTCAAATATCCAAAATCGGTGCAACCAACACTTTCTACTCGGTGCCACCGATTCCCATACTCAGACAGACATTAGCCAAACCCTAGCCTTTCGGTGCAACCGATTCTGCTTCGGTGCCACCGAGTTTAGGTTGCCAACTTTCTGTTACGCAAATTCACAAAATTGGTCCCACCGAGTTTGTTGGATCGGCGTCACCGAGAATGGGCAATCTGACCGTTGGTCACCTTATCGGTGCAACCGAGTTTCCTATATCGGTCTCACCGAGATTCAAAAGTTGCCACCTTTTGGTCACTTCGGTACCACCGAGATTAACACATCGGTGTCACCGAGTTGGTCATTTTGTGTGTAACGGTTGGATTTTTGGGGATGCCTATATATACCCCTTCACCACCACCCACTCGAAAGAGAAGCACTCAGAACTATTCCATACTTGCCCCATCCAGTTTTCTGAGAGAGAGCCACCTACTCATGTGTTGAGATCATGCCATTCCATTCCAACCATATGAATCTTGATCTCTAGCCTCCCCAAGTTGCTTTCCACCAATCCCATCTCTTCCACCAAGCCAAATCTGTGAGAGAGTGATTGTGTGTTGAGGAGTCTATCATCTTGAAGCACAAGAGCAAGGAGTTCATCATCATTGCCGAGCCTATTACCTTTTGGAGGGTGGTGCCTCCTAGATTGGTGAGGTCTCGCTTGGGAGCCTCCTACTTTGTGTTGTGGAGTTGAACCAAGAAGTTTGTAAGGGCAAGGAGATCGCCTACTTCGTGAAGATCTACCCATAGTGAGGCTAGTCCTTCGTGGACGGAAGCCGTCATGGAATAGTCAAGGTTGCTACTTCGTGGACCCTTATGGGTGGAGCCCTCCGTGGACTCTCGCGACCGTTACCCTCCGTGGGTTGAAGACTCCATAAACGTGGACGTACGATAGCACCACCTATCGGAACCATGGGAAAAATCTTTGCGTCTCCAATTGCGTTTGATCTACCTATGTCAACTCTTTACTTCATGTGCAATGTCTTTACTTTCCGCTGCCATATTTGTTGACATGCATGAGTAGGGTATATTAGACTTGCTAGTCTTGCTAAAACTATTAAAATCTGCCAACCAATTAACTTGGGAAAAGGTTAGGTTTTAATTTCTTGCTAGTAGTCTATTCACCCCCCCCCCCCCTCTAGACACTCTTCTAGTGATCCCTCAGACCACCGCATCGCAAGTTTCTCCTCGGTTCTTGTTTTGGGCTGTTTTTCTAACAGATCTTGATCGCCATGACGTCTCCCAGCCCCTCCAAGGACAAGTTCTTTGAGAAGGTCATCAATCCCTACCTGCCGGAAGTGATGAAGCACCCTCAAGCAATTGAGATGCGTGAGGGGGTGCTCCACATCCGGGATGTTCAAGGTCCCAAGAAGGAGGGAAGCGAGAAGGCCAGGCTTGGAGCAGTGGAGCAGGAGATCTTCAAGTGCCAAGGGATGGTTGAACGTGGTCTGAGTGCTAATCACTCTATGATCACGGACTTCATCCGGGAAAACAAGATGGACACAAGGAGCGTGGGAGAGGCTCTCTTCAAGCTTCGAGAGTGGATCGAGCATCTCCAATCTCAAATCTATGACCTTCAAACCCAAAACTGTGAGTATGAATCCAGGTTCAAAAGGATGAGCACCGCTGCCAATTTCAAGATCCCGGAGACAAGAGCTTCTTTCTATGATGGGGAACCTATGCCTTGGAAGATGGAGGACCGCCTCACACCACCACCATCACCGAAGAACACTTGAGTACATGGATATGGGCACCACCCTTAGCTTGTTCCAAGCTTGGGGGAGGTGCCCCGGTATCATATCACCATCACTTTTACCACCATTATCTATCTTAGTTCGATCTTTCGTTTTTCATGATTTAGAGAAATAGAATTTCAGATTTTCTTTGCTTAGGATTTTGCTTTGAGATCTATCTGTCCTTATAACCGCGTATGAGAATTATATAATAAAGATTAGTTGGGTTCGTATGCTATACTTTCATGCACCCTTCATCATATCATGGCAATAAAAAGAATAGAAAAGATCATATGCTTATCTCATGAGGAGTAATATCTTCACATATAAAAGAGGTATAAGTAGTAAAAGATGTTGAAAACTAATAAACATAGCATTAGTAATTGGTATAATCTATGCAAAAGTATCATAGAGAAGAGGAGATTTACATATAAATATACTATCTTGAACACCTTTTATGATTGTGAGCCCCCATCAAATATTATATAATTATCAAGTGTTGATGTTGGACATGGAAGACAACATAATGATCATGATTGTTTACATTTGCATAGAAGTTATATTGTCTTGGATCCTTTAACATGTGATGCTTGCTTTAGATCTTTTACTAGCCAAAATTCTCCGCACTAAGTAGAAATACTACTTGTGCATCAAATAATCCCTTGAACCCAGTTTCTTTTCATGAGAGTCCGCCATACCTACCTATGGATTGAATAAGATCCTTCAAGTAAGTTGTCATCGGTGCACAAAGCAATAAAAATTGCTTCTAAATATGTATGATCTTTTATTGTAAGGGAAAATAAGCTTTGTACGATCTTGTGATAGCAAAGAAATAAAAGCGACAGAGTGCATAATAAAGTTCACTATCACAAGGGGCAATATAAAGTGACGTTCCTTTGCATTAAGAGTTTGCACATCCAAACAAACAAAAGCGCATGACAACCTCTGCTTCCCTCTACGAAGGGCCTATCTTTTATATTCTTACAAAAGTTTATTTTTGTGCAAGAGTCAATAATATTTCTCCCTGTTTCCACCTACCAACTCTCTAGTCAGTAAGCATTATGTGTTGAGGAAAGATCCAAACAAATATATCCAGTTGAATGTAGATGATCTTGATCCATTATTGTTGAGATTATCCTTGAGGTAAATGAGTTGGGTGGCAAAAATAATAAAGCCCCCATCTTCCTATGTGTCCGACAGAAACATTAGCTCCAAAAATATTCAATGAGTGTCAACAATCATAGAAGGTTACATGATAGCTGAGTATGTGAACTTGCTAGAAATAAAAAGCTCTTAAATAGAATCTTCTCTTGAATATGATAGTTATGATTATCTCAATGACTAATGTCATCGTTTGCCGGTTTCCAATAAATTTTATGCTTCATACTACTTCATTTGTGAATAGATTGTTACTTGTTTATGAGAAGCTATATGATGAAAAACTTTTTGTTATGATAGAATTCATGATGCTTTCAAGTTTGTATTCTATTTTTATCGACTTCTCTCTCGAGTCAAGTGGTCATTATCCTTGAGCTCCGTATTCGCTGGAGGACAAGCGAGGTCTAAGCTTGGGGGAGTTGATACGTCTCCAACGTATCTATAATTTTTGCTTGTTACATGCTGTTATATTATCATTCTTGGATGTTTTACAATCATTTTATAACAACTTTATATCATTTTTTGGGACTAACCTATTGACATAGTGCCAAAGTGCCAGTTGTTGTTTTTGCTTGTTTTTTACTTCGCAGAAAATCAATACCAAACGGAGTCCAATCGCGACGGAACTTTTTGGAGATTTTTTCTGGACCAGAAGACACCTAGTGGGCCAAACAACTGCCGGAGAGGTGGGCCGTGGAGACCACAACCCACCCGAGCACGCCAGGGGGGGCCGTCGTGCCCTGATGGGTTGTGCCCTCCTCGGCCCCCTTCCGCACCTCCTCTGATGCCTATAAATTCCCAAATATTCCAAAAACCCTAGGGGAGTCAACGAAACACAATTCCAGCCGCCGCAAGTTCCAGAACCGCGAGATCCAATCTAAACACCATCACGGAGGGGTTCATCTTCCTCATAGGTGCCTCTCCGATGATGCGTGAGTAGTCCACCATAGACCTACGGGTCCGTAGGCAGTAGCTAGATGGCTTCTTCTCTCTCTCTTATGATTCTCAATACAATGGTCTCTTCGACATCTATTTCATGTAAACTTTTGCGGTGTGTTTGTTGGGATCCGATGAATTTTGAGTTCATGATCAGTTTCTATCCATGAATATTATTTGAGTCTTCTTTGATCTCTTATATGCATGATTACTTATAGCCTCGTATTTCTTCTCCTAATCTTTGGTTTAGTTAGGCCGACTAGATCAATTTTTCTTGCCATGGGAAGAGATGCTTTGTGATGGGTTCGATCTTGCGGTGTTCTTTCCAAGTGACGGAAGGGGCAGCAAGACACGCATGTATCGTTGCTATTAAGGATAACAAGATGGGGTCTATTCCTACATGAATAGATCTTGTCTACATCATGTCATCGTTCTTATTGCATTACTTCGTTTTTCCATGAACTTAATACACTAGATGCATGCTAGATAGCGGTCGATGTGTGGAGTAATAGAGGTAGATGCGGGCAGGAGTCGGTCTATCTATCTTGGACGTGATGCCTATATAATGATCATCGCCTTGGATATCGTCATGACTATTCGATTTTCTATCAATTGCCCAACAGTAATTTGTTCACCCACCGTGCGCTATACTCATGAGAGAAACCACTAGTGAACCCTATGGCCCCCGGGTCTACTTTTCCATCATATTGCTTTCCGATCTACGTTTTTGCAATCTTTGTTTTCAGATCTACAAAACAAAAAAACCCAAAAATATATTGCTGCATATTTACTCTTTGTATTTGTGTTCTTGAGAGATCTATCTCTCCAATCTATCACTACCTAATCTATCTTATTACCATAGAGAGATTGACAACCTCTCTTTCGCGTCGGGTTGCAAGTATTTGTTGTGTGTGTGCAGGTGCTGCTTATTGGGTGGTGGTGATCCTCCTACCAGTTTTATAACCTTGGTTTCATAACTGAGGGAAATACTTACCGTCGTTGTGCTGCATCATCCCTTCCTCTTTGGGGAAATACCGACGTAGTCTCAAGCCACGTCAAAGGAATTTCTGGCACCGTTGCCGGGGAGGAAGAGGTCTCTTCTACGTGCCTATCGTAGGCGTCGAGGGGACTCCACCATCATCTACCAGGTTCCTAATCACAAATCTCATCTCCTTGCAATTACATTATTTGCCATTTGCCTCTCGTTTTCCTCTCCCTCACTTCACCAATTTGCCGTTTTATTCGCCCTCTTGTTCTTTTGCCTTTTTCTTGCCGTATCTCTTCCTTGCTTGCAATCTTGTTTGCGTAGTCATGATGACTCAAGAGAACACCAAGTTGTGTGATTTTTCCAATACTAATAACAATGATTTTATTAGTACACCTATTGCTCCTCCCTCCACTAGTGTGGAGTCTTGTGATATTAATGTCGCTTTGTTGAATCTTGTCATCAAAGATCAATTTGCCGGTACTTCTAATGAGGATGCCGCGTCCCATCTAAACACGTTCGTAGAATTGTGTGATATGCAAAAGAAAAAAGATGTGGACAATGATATTGTGAAGTTGAAATTATTTCCTTTCTCCTTGCGGGATCGTGCAAAATTTTGGTTTTCCTCTTTGCCTCGCAATAGTATCGATTCTTGGAATAAGTGCAAGGATGCTTTTATCACTAAGTATTTTCCGCCCGCGAAAATTATTTCCCTTAGGACGCAAATCATGAATTTTAAGCAACTTGAGCATGAACATGTTGCACAATCTTGGGAAAGAATTAAGTTGATGCTAAGAAATTGTCCTACTCATGGTTTAAATCTTTGGATGATCATACAAAAAATTTATGTGGGTTTGAATTTTGTCTCTAGAAATCTTTTAGATTCCGCCGCGGGTGGTACTTTTATGGAGATTACTTTGGGTGAAACTACTAAATTGCTAGATAATATCATGGCTAATTATTCTCAATGGCGTACCGAAAGAGCACCTACTAGTAAAAAAGTTAATTCGGTAGAGGAAATTAGTACTTTGAGTGATAAAGTTGATGCTTTGATGAAATTGGTTGCAAGTAAAAATGCTCCTATTTATCTTAATGATGTGCCTTTGTCTACTTTGATTGAGAAAAATAGTGATTCCATAGATGTGAATTTTGTCTCTCGAAACAATTTCAATAACAATGCTTATAGAGGTAATTTTAATCCTAGGCCTTTTCCTGGAAATTCCTCTAATAATTATGGTAATTCCTATGGTAATTCTTCCTACAATAATAATAGGAACACCACTGATCTTGAGAGTAATATTAAAGAATTTATCAATGCGCAAAAGGCTTTCAATACTACGATAGAGGAAAAGTTGAATAAGATTGATGATATGTCTAGAAGCATTGATAGAATTTCTCATGATGTTGAAAATCTCAAGTTGAAAGCTTTTGTGCCTAAGATTGATGAATATATTAAAGCTTTATATATCTCTATGGATGAAAGTAAGAAAAGAACCGCTATGCTTAGAGCTAAAAGAGAAATCTTAGAAAAATCATTTTGTAGTGATTACCTTCATAAGAAAGATGAAGATCTTAAAGTGATTGGTGTTTCTTCTATTGATTCCTTGTTTAGTAATTTTAAAATTGATAATGAAGGGACTGAAGTAGAGTCAACTTTAGCTAGAAGGCGTCCCAATATTTTGGAGGGTGAAAATCTTGATGAAAATTTTGATAAAAGTGGGTTTGAAGAGGTCAAAACTTTAACTAGTGATGTGCCCACTATCTTGGATTGCAAAGACTTTAATTATGATATAGTTGCTCTTTGATTGAATGCATTTCTTTGCTGCAATCCATGTTGAATTCACCCCATGCTTATGAGCAAAATAAAGCTTTTACTAAATATATCGTTAATGCCATGCTGAAATCTTTTGAAGAAAAGTTGGAGTTGGAGATTTCTATTCCTAGAAAATTACATGATGAGTGGGAACCTACCATTAAGGTCAAGATTAAAAATTATGAATGTTTTGCTTTGTGTGATTTGGGTTCTAGTGTTTCCACGATTCCGAAATCTCTATGTGATGTGCTTGGTCTTACCAATATTGAAGAATGTTCTCTTAATTTGCACTTGGCGGATTCTACTATTAAAAAGCCTTTGGGAATAATTAATGATGTTCTTATTCTTGCAAATAGGAACTATGTGCCTATTGATTTTATAGTGCTTGATATTGATTGCAATCCATCTTGTCCCATTATACCTGGTAGACCGTTTTTACGCACTATAGGTGTCGTGATTGATATGAAAGAAGGCAATATTCGTTTTCAATTTCCCTTGATAAAGGGTATGGAACACTTCCCTAGAACAAGAATTAAGCCACCATATGAATCAATCATGAGGGCATCCTATGGATCCAAAACCAAGGATGACAATACTTGAATCTATCCATTATGCCTAGCTAGGGGCGTAAAACGATAGCGCTTGTTGGGAGGCAACCCAATGAATAAACAAATTTTTGCTTTTCCCTTTCTGTATTTGAGTATTGACACAATTATGCCTCTATTATGATTGTGTTTTTATGGTTTATTTAGTGATGCTGAATCTGAAACAGAAACTTTGCGTCCAGTATATGAATTTTCATTTTTTTCTGGAACGTGATCTTGAGCTGAAATTTTAACACAGTGTTTCTATACAAATTCCTTACGTTTTCTTAATTTTTCAGAATTTTTAGAGTTACAGAAGTATGGGTAGAGTACAGATTACTACAGATTGTTCTGTTTAAGACAGATTCTGTTTTCGTTGCATTGTGTGCTTGTTTTGATGAATCTATGGGTTATATTGAAGGGTATGAGCCATGGTAAAGTTAAAATACAGTAGGTATAATGAAATAATAAAATATGAATGGGTTTGCATCAGTACCTAAAGTAGTGATTTGCTTTCTTATACTAACGGATCTCACGAAGATTTTGTTGAGTTTTGTGTGATTGAAGTTTTCAAGTTTTGGTTGAGATCACGATGGATGAAGGAATAAGGAGTGATAAAAGCCTAAGCTTGGGGATGATACCACACCCCCAAGATATATCCAAAGAGAAACAAGCAACTAAGCTTGGGGATGCCCCCGAGTGGCATCCCCTCTTTCTTCTAACAACCATCGGTATTTTACTTGGAGCTATATTTTTATTCGTCACATATCATGAGTTTTGCTTGGAGCGTGTTGTATCTTTGCTTCCTTTGTTTGTTAGTTTTTCCTTTGTATCCTTGCTGGACACACCTATTTGAGAAATCCAAACTAATGCTATGATTTGTTAGAATTGCTCTATGTGCTTCACTTAAACTTTTTGAGCTATAGAATTGCTCTAGTGCTTCACTTATATCTTTTTGAGCACGGCGTGCTTGGAAATTTTTGTAGAAATACTCTCATGCTTCACTTAGATTAATTTGAGAGTTAGTAAATTTTGAAGAAACCCTCTCATGCTTCACTTATACCTTTTTGAGAGATGAAATCTTTATGCTCATGTGCTTCACTTAAATTTGTTTGAGCTTGCCAAAAAGCAATGGCAATATATGAAACTAGTCCCAAAGTGATAGATATCCAAGGAGGATATAATAAAAAACTTTCATGAAGATCATTGGAAAAATTAAACTTGATTCCTTGTAATAGTTTTGAAACATGATGATAGTAATATATGAGTCATGTTAGTGAGTAATTATGCTTACACTAGTAGAAAACAGACCTTTTGTCCAAAGCATTAGTCCCGGTCTGGTTTTGAACCGGCACTAATGTGACCATTAGTCCCGGTTCGGGACGGGCATCATTAGTCCCGGTTCGTTCCGGACCTCTAGTCCCGGTTCATAACATGAACCGGGACTAAAGGGGTGGTGGCAGGCTGGTGTCAGCCTGGGGCCCCACGATCACCTTTAGTCCTGGTTCGTGGCACGAACCGGGACTATAGGCTCACCTTTAGTCCCGGTTTGTGTCACGAACCGGGACTAAAGATCCCCTACATGAACCCTTCGGCCAGCCCGAGCACACTCCTCCCTGTTTTTCCCCTTCTTCATCTCCTTTGTTCTTCCCCTTGCTCGAGCTCACCTCCATTTTTGCCAAAATTTGTCAAGATTTGGAGGCACCCCATCCATCCAAGTGTTCACAAAGGTTAGCAACTTTGTCCATTCATCTCTCATTGCTAGATTAGCTCTTGCAATGCTCTATAAGTATAGTGATTTGTGGGTTTTAGTTTGGGAGTATTTATATGTGGTAGTTTATTTGATTTATATGCAATTTGAGCTCAAATTAACTTCTTACTTTGCATGTGTAGGTGTGGTTTACTTATTGCCTTCCCATCCCCGTCCTAACCACCGTCGATCGCCTGCACCGTCCCGTCGCCGGCACCACATTGGTGAGCCTCTTGTTCTTATCCTTTTTATAAAAAAAATCATGTTTGTAAGATTTAGATAGTTACTTGTATAGTTTTCTTACCTATATGGTTGTTTGTTATACATAGTGGCATGGTTTTGATATCCGTCCCCGTCGGCCCTCGTCCGGTTTATGATTCGGACGTGGTATATACTCTCTTTTATAACTATTTGTTGCATTTCGTGTTTATGACAATTATGCCCATCAAGTTGACATAGATATTTTTATCTAGGAACTATGTGAACCAGAAATTGCAACCGACATAGATATTCTTGTCAAGAAGTTAAATTTAGTTGAAAAAGAAAATGAGTATTTGAAAGACAAATTGAAAAGAGTTGAAGAAGAGAAGATGAAACTGGAGTTGTATGTTGCTGATGTAGTCGATGATCACAAGATCAAGATGGATGCAATGCGCTTGAAGATTAGAAAATTTAAAAAATATGCCATTGATAGTGAGGCTTGGTATCACTATGCTGTTGGATCAATTGTTACCTTAGTTGCGATCTTGATCGCATTTGTTGTTGCATTTAAATGCTTTAGCTAGAGAGTTTGTATGTTGTTTTATGAGAACAAGTGTGTATGAACTTTATGTATGAACTTGTATTAATTTGGTCTTTTCGGTGTTGTGTAATGAAGATGAGCCGGAAATGGATGTACGATGACCGATGCTCTCCCCAGTTCATTAATGGCGTGCATACTTTTCTGGTTGCGGTTGAGGCAAACAAGCGGGCGGATGGTTTTATGTATTGTCCATGTGCTGGCTGTAAGAATGATCAAAATTACTCTAACTCAAGAACCATTCACGTCCACCTGTTTGAGTCCGGTTTCATGTCCGGCTATAACTGTTGGACCAAGCACGGAGAAAGAGGGGTTCTAATGGAAGAGAATGAAGAAGAAGAGGATGATGACAGCTATCCTGGCCATGGGTTCCATGAATACGATGGTACAACAATGGGGGAAGAAGCTGAGCCGGCAATGCAGGAAGGAGCTGAAGAAGAGGCATCAGATGAGCCCGCTGATGATCTTGGTCGGGCCATTGCCGATGCAAAGAGAAACTGCGCAAGTGAAAAGGAGAAGCTGAAGTTGCAGCACATGTTAGAGGATCACAAGAAATTGTTGTACCCAAATTGCGAAGATGACAAGAAAAGGCTGGGTACCACACTGGAATTGCTGCAATGGAAGGCAGAGAATGGTGTATCTGACAAGGCATTTGAAAAGTTGCTGATAATGTTAAAGAAGAAGCTACCAAAGGACAACGAATTGCCCGACAGTACGTACGAAGCAAAGAAGGCTGTCTGCCCTCTAGGATTAGAGGTGCAGAAGATACATGCATGCCCTAATGACTGCATCCTCTACCGCGGTGAGTACGAGGATTTGAATGCATGCCCGGTATACTGTGCATTGCGCTATAAGATTGGCCACGATGACCATGGTGATGTTGAGGGCGAGCGCCCCAGGAAGAAGATTCCTGCCAAGGTGATGTGGTATGCTCCTATAATACAACGGTTGAAACGTTTGTTCCAAAACAAAGAGCATGCCAAGTTGATGCGATGGCACAAAGAAGACCGTAAGAAAGACGGGAAGTTGAGAGTACCTGCTGACTGATCGTAGTGGAGAAAAATCGAGAGAAAGTGGAAGGACTTTGCAAAGGACGCAAGGAACGTATGGTTTGGTTTAAGTGCAGATGGCATTAATCCTTTTGGGGAGCAGAACAGCAATCATAGCACATGGCCTGTGACTCTATGTATCTATAACCTTCCTCCTTGGTTGTGCATGAAGCGGAAGTTCATTATGATGCCAGTGCTCATCCAAGGCCCCAAGCAACCCGGCAACGACATTGATGTGTACCTAAGGCCATTAGTTGAAGAACTTTTAGAGCTGTGGAGTATAGAAGGTGTACGTGCGTGGGGTGAGCACAAACAGCATGAATTTGACCTGCGAGCGTTGTTGTTTGTAACCATCAATGATTGGCCTGCTCTCAGTAACCTTTCAGGACAGACAAACAAGGGATACCACGCATGCACACACTATTTAGATGATACCGACAATATATATTTGGATAAATGTAAGAAGAATGTGTACCTGGGGCATCGTCGATTTCTTCAGAACAGGCATCCTGTAAGAAAGAAAGGCAAGCATTTCAAAGGTGAGGCAGATCACCGGAAGAAGCCTCGCCACCGTACTGGTGATGATATACTTGATATGGTCAAGGATTTAAAAGTAATCTTTGGAAAGGGTCCTGGCGGACAATCTGTTCCGAATGACGCTGACGGACGCGCACCCATGTGGAAGAAGAAATCTATATTTTGGGACCTACCCTATTGGAAAGACCTAGAGGTCCGCTCTGCAATCGACGTGATGCACGTGACAAAGAATCTTTGCGTGAACCTGCTAGGCTTCTTGGGCGTGTCTGGGAAGACAAAAGATACACCAGAGGTACGGGAGGACCAGCAACGTATGCACGGAGAAGACGGCATGGATCCAAAGCAGTTTCAGGGTCATGCCAGCTACGCTCTTACCAAAGAAGAGAAGGAAATCTTCTTCGAATGCCTGCTCAGTATGAAGGTCCTGTCTGGCTTCTCGTCGAATATAAAGGGAATAATAAATATGGCAGAGAAAAAGTTCCAGAACCTAAAGTCTCATGACTGCCACGTGATTATGACGCAACTGCTTCCGGTTGCATTGAGGGGGCTTCTACCGGAAAACGTTCGATTAGCCATTGTGAAGCTATGTGCATTCCTCAATGCAATCTCTCAGAAGGTAATCGATCCAGAAATCCTACCAAGGTTAGAGAATGATTTGGTGCAATGTCTTGTTAGTTTCGAGTTGGTGTTCCCACCATCCTTCTTCAATATCATGACGCACGTCCTAGTTCACCTAGTCGAGGAGATTGCCATTCTGGGTCCTGTATTTCTACACAATATGTTCCCCTTTGAGAGGTTCATGGGAGTCTTAAAGAAATAAGTTCATAATCATGCTAGGCCAGAAGGAAGCATCTCCAAGGGCCATGAAACAGAGGAGGTCATTGAGTTTTGTGTAGACTTTATTCCTGACATTAAGCCGATTGGTGTTCCTGAATCGCGGCATGAGGACAGACTGGGTGGAAAAGGCACGCTAGGAAAGAATTCAGTAATATGCCACGACGGGCATTCTTTGGCGCAAGCACACTACACAGTTCTACAAAGTTCCGCCTTGGTGGCTCCGTATATCGAGCAACACAAGAATATTCTACGCTCCAAACACCCGGAGCAGTCTGACGACTGGATTACACATGAACAAACGGTGACTTTCGCCGGTTGGTTGCAGACACGTCTCATGCATGACGACACTGTTGCAGATGACCTGTACTTGCTGTCCAAGTTACCATCTTCGACTATATTGACTTTCAAAGGGTACGAGATAAATGGGAATACATTTTACACGATCGCCCAAGATAAAAAGAGCGCCAACCAAAACAGTGGTGTCCGCTTTGATGCAGCAAACACCAATAGGCCAAAGGACACATATTATAGTTACATAGAGGAGATATGGGAACTTGACTATGGACTTGGTTTGAAGGTCCCTTTGTTTCGGTGCAAATGGGTCAATCTGACAGGAGGCGGGGTAAAGGAAGACCCGCAGTACAGAATGACAACAGTGGATCTCAACAAACTTGGGTACGCAGACGAACCATTCGTCCTAGCCAATGATGTGGCGCAGGTTTTCTATGTGAAGGACATGTCTACCAAGCCGAGAAAAAGAAAAAATAAGGAAGCGAATACATCATACGATGAGCCAAAGCGCCACATAGTTCTTTCAGGGAAAAGAAACATCGTGGGAGTGGAGGACAAGACAGACATGTCAGAAGATTATGAAAAGTTTCATGAAATTGCTCCCTTCACAGTGAATGTTGACCCGAGCATCAAGTTAAACGATGAAGATTGTCCACGGTTACGGCGCAAAGGGACACACGCGAAGAAAAAGTTTTATACCCAAAGATCCCACTCTGGGATGTCACCGGCTTCTCTAGTTAGTTTCCGGACTTATATATCTGGAAAGTCCCACTTCGGACAAACCGGAGGGAATCTTTGTAATAGTAGTGTACTTATGTGTTTTGGCATTTGAAATGCGAAGAAATATTATGTCCAAAGCCACGTCCTCAATTTTCAACCCTTTCTGACTTCATTTGCTATTTTTCATGCATTTACTGATTTTTTTGAGCTAAATGACTCTGAAATTGAAAAGCACTACAAATGAACTCTGAAAAGGTTGAAAGTTGGCGTGGTATCATCATTTCACCCACATAGCATGTGCTAAAAAGTTGAGAGGGTTACGGCAAAAACTGGACTCGTGTATAAAATGGACAATCTCTTTCGAAGTATCAGGGTTTCAGACGAAAACTCGTCTGTTACAAAGGCATTTCATTTTTTTAAACTTATTTCAACTCCAGACTTTTTGTGCATTCAGTATGCACCATTCGAAGCCACGTCATCAATTTTCAACCCTTTCTGACTTCATTTGCTATTTTTCATGCATTTACTAATTTTTTTGAGCTAAATGACCCCGTAATTGAAAAGCACTACAAATGAACTCTGAAAAGGTTGAAAGTTGGCATGGTATCATCATTTCACCCACATAGCATGTGCTAAAAAGTTGAGAGGGTTACGGCAAAAACTGGATGCACTTCGTGTACAAAATGGACAAACTCTTTCGAAGTATCAGGGTTTCAGACGAAAACTCGTCTGTTACAAAGGCATTTCATTTTTTTAAACTTATTTCAATTCCAGACTTTTTGTGCGTTCAGTATGCACCATTCGAAGTCACGTCATCAATTTTCAACCCTTTCTCACTTCATTTGCTATTTTTCATGCATTTACTCATTTTTTTGACCTAAATGACCCTGAAATTGAAAAGCACTACAAATGAACTCTGAAAATGTTGAAAGTTGGCATGGTATCATCATTTCACCCACATAGCATGTGCTAAAAAGTTGAGAGGGTTACGGCAAAAACTGGATGCACTTCGTGTACAAAATGGACAATCTCTTTCAAAGTATCAGGGTTTCAGACGAAAACTCGTCTGTTACAAAGGCATTTCATTTTTTTAAACTTATTTCAACTCCAGACTTTTTGTGTGTTCAGTATGCACCATTCGAAGCCATGTCATCAATTTTCAACCCTTTCTGACTTCATTTGCTATTTTTCATGCATTTACTGATTTTTTTGAGCTAAATGACCCTAAAATTGAAAAGCACTACAAATGAACTCTGAAAATGCTGAAAGTTGGCATGGTATCATCATTTCACCCACATAGGATGTGCTAAAAAGTTGAGAGGGTTACGGCAAAAACTGAATGCACTTCGTGTACAAAATGGACAATCTCTTTCGAAGTATCAGGGTTTCAGACAAAAACTCATCTGTTACAAAGGCATTTCATTTTTTAAATAACCTAAGAATTACCAAATTGAATATAATGATAAAACACACTAATATTAAATAGCAGAAAAAAGAATCACTGCAAAATCTATTTTTAAAGTAAAGATATTCACAAACTAGTGATTCACACAAATTTCAAATAATTCAAATTTAAACTATTCAAATTTGAAAACTACTGCCACTAACAGAAAGTTTATAATTTTTTTTTACCTAACGCAAAAAGATTCACTCATTAACTCTAAATAAAGCAAAAAAACTCAGAAACAAAAGAAAATAAATAAAACAGAAATAAAAAAACTGAAAAGTAAATAAAAAAAAGCCCGCCTACTGGGCCAGGATGCAGGCCCGCAAGGCCCAGTAGGCCCAATAGGGCAGCACAGGTTCAATAGGCCCACAAAGGCCTGCTTAGAGAGGAGCTCGTCGCCGCCGCCCCCGACGCCGGCCGCCCGCGCCTCCTCCCCGACGCCGCCCGCGCCTCGTCGCCGATCCCCGCCCGCGCCCGCCTGCCCCGACACTAGCGCCGCCCCTCTCCTCGAACTCGTGCGCCGTCGCTGTCGCCGTCGCCGACGACTCGCCTCGCCTCGCCGGCCGTCGCCCCGCTGTGAGCCCCTGCCGCCATGGCCGCCCCTCCCATCGAGCCCGCACACACACACACACACACATGCATGAACACACACACACACACACACATTCTTATTTTCTGTTTTTCTGTTTTCTAGGTTTTTTATACTTTTAGTTATAGAAATGTTAGATGAAATGTTAGATTTATAAATGTTAGATGAAATGTTAGATATATAAATGTTAGATGAATGTTTTTTTAGTTTTTTATACTTTTAGTTATAGCTAGATAAATGTTAGATATAAAAAAGTTAAAGAAATGTTTTTTAGTTTTTTATTCTTTTAGTTATAGAAATGTTAGATGAATGTTAGATATATAAATGTTAGATGAATGTTTTTTAGTTTTTTATACTTTTAGTTATAGCTAGATAAATGTTAGATATAAAAACGTTGAGGAATTTTGACATTTGATCCAATGTATAGCAATTAGTATTTGCAAAAGTTGCATATTTTAATGTTTTATTTGCAATAGATTTTCTTAGTCCTTTAAGGGATTTATCAGGAATGCCCCCATTATGGATGTGCACAAGTTGATCCAATTTTTTTCTGATCTCATGCATCTACCCTTCTATATGTCACGTTTTGTCTAGCTAGTGTCAAAGGATTCAAGAAAACCATGGCTTCATCATTAGCCGGAAGTAACAGGCGCATGATGGTACGAAGCTTTTCAAAGTTGTTTTGGAACGGAGTTCTTGATAGAATAATTAGCTTTTTTGGTACGAAGTTCAGCAAAGGCCTTCCAAATAGCGATATTCGGAAGGCTCTTGCTGAACTTCGTACCAAAAAGCTAATTATCCTATCCGGGACTCCGTTCCAAAACAACTTTGGACATCTTCGTACCATCATGCGCCTGTTACTTCCGGCTAATGATGAAGCCATGGTTTTCTTGAATCCTTTGACACTAGCTAGACAACGTGACATATAGAAGGGTAGATGAGATCAGGAAAAATATGGACCATTTTCTGCACATCCACAATGGCGCCATTTTGTTAAATCCCTTAAAGGTTAAGAGAATCTGTTATGATTCTGAAGGTTCCTCGTATATAAGAAATCACAATCAAGCATTTAAAAATGTTAAATTTGCATAGAATTTCTTCTCGGAGTCAACGAGGCCCGGCCCGCATCCTCGTCATCGACTCGTTCGCGACGACGTCCTGCTTCAGAGGGGCAACATTCGGGACTCGGCTCCACCAGGCTGGCACTGGGAGGGGCTACCTTCAGGGGCGCGCAGCTTGGTGAGGAACCCGGCCCCGGGTCCCGTCGTCGACCCGGAGCTTCTTTGGTGGCGTTCGCGTGGGCCACTTTTGGTGCGGAGGCAGCCGGCCCCGCCGGAAATGGTACGTCGCCATGTCAGGGAGGAGGACGAGCACGTCCGTCGCTACATGATGCGTTGGACGTCGGGTTCTCCAATACCTGGCAGGTTCTTCAGGGATCTCACCCGAGCTATGATCCTGTGATGGTTCCTTCTCTTTGGGTGTCCACCGCCCGCGCCTCAGGAACCGCGAGTGAACTAGATTCTTCGATAATATTCGATCTGTATTAGCTAGTGATAATACTCGAGATGTATTCGAGATTATATTCGATAATATTCGAGGCGATTTATTCAAGATTATATTCGATGATGCATATTATATGAATTATTCGAGATGCATATTATGTACTATGATTCAGTTTTTCCTTATTGATTGCATGCATTCTAATTTGAATACTAAATTGTTTTATCTTTCTTCTGGATTAGTTAAATAAAAGCTATGGACAATACCGGCAGGGAAAGAGAAGAGGCTCTGTTCGACATCATACGCTCCCCGAGCCCAGAGCATGAACCTGAAGATGACGGCTCACAATATCTGAACAATTCCGATGAGGGTTGTATGATATTTGATGAAGACGAACGAATAGATGAAGGCGACAACGATGTTGACGAAGAAAATGTTCTTCAAATAACAAAGACCGGCGAGGTATATTTATTATATAAGCCATCCGGTGATCATTACATGTCTTAATTGATTTGTATGTATTAACGAATCGATCTTTCTTCTTTTAGGCCTCCGGATCGAGCAAATCTTCTACAAGCGACAGGGTAGTTCGAGGCCCGGCTAGAAAGTTGGAGCCTGGCGTAAAGTTCAACATCGATTCCATCAAAACATCAAATGGCGAACCGCTTGAACCTAGGAAAAATGCGACCAACTTCAAGAATCAATGCGGAGTTATTATCAGGGACCAAATCCCGATCTCCGTTCAAGAATGGAAAAAGCCAGCAAAGGGAGATCAAGCAGGAGTTACTTTTGTCGACGAAAGAGCAAAAGATGTGCTTTGGACATCGCTCATGTCACATTTCACCCTACCAGATAATTTGACAGATGCAGATCTGAAGAAAGTCAGAAACTATGCTCTTAAAAAGATGGCGATCGCATTCAACACCTTCAAGAAAAATACATGGACTGCGTACGTCAAAGCAAAAAAGAAGACTCCAGAATTCAAGGGAGCACTGGTGAAGGCAAAAGATCACTGGGACGCTTTCGTGAAGTTCAAGGAATCGGAACACGCTAAGGAACGGTCGAGAAAAAACAAGATTAATGCTGCGAAAAAGAAGTGGCACCATACTCTGGGGCCAGGTGGACCTACCTAAGTGGGATCAATCTGAGCAAGAGATGATTAGTGTAGGGGTCACTCCAGTTACATTGACATGGCCCCCCAGGTGCACGACATGGTTTTATGCGCATGGGGGGAAGTTGGACCCAGAGACAGGGCTGATTAAGGTGAAGGCAAGTCTTAAAGAAGCGACAGACAAAATACTTATTGCAATAGAAGAAGCTCGAACGGGGTGTTCACGCCCAACAGAGAGAACGACGAGCTTACGCGCGCCCTGAAGAATCATGAACACCCGGGAAGAACACGAGGCAAAGGCGTTGTTCCGTGGTTTGAGGGGTTTGCGGATTGGAACGACGACTACAGAAGCCGTGCGAGAAAGAAGAAGCAGGAGGAGCAGAAGAAGAAGGAGGAAGCACTCCGCCTTGAAGGCCTAGAATCAAAGCACCTGGAGTTGGAACGCGCTTTCAGGCGGTAGCAGGAGCAGATCGACTCACTCAGCCAGGAAAGGGCGTCTCAGCGGCAGCATGAGCAGATCAATCCAGCATTGGATAGCACCGTCCCATCTATGCCGAGAAGCAGCGTGGGTTCCGCCCCGGCCGATATCGATGATGCACTGCTAGCTAGCTACCCTGTGGATGATATCAAAGACAGGACTAACTGTGAGCTACACATGAAAGTGAAGAACTTATCCATGAAGCTGGCGGACGGCTATGCTTTAGCAAATCCCCCTGAAGCAACCTTCCATTGCAATCCCATTCCAGCTGGCTATGCTCGTGTCGGGGTTGATGAAATGATGTCAGGATATCACGAGCTATAACTTGACATTCTTGGAGGTGACGAGGAGAGAACACTGGGAGAGGCCATACATCGTATCATTCTATGGAAAAAAGATTGCATCGTCTTTCCAAGGCCACCGACTCCTCCTCCTCCAAGTCCGCCGCCGCGTCAGTCGACTCCTCCTCCTCCAAGTCCGGCACCGCGTCAGCCGACTCCTCCTCCAAGTCCGGCACGGCGTCAGCCAACTCCTCCTCCTCCAAGTCCGGCACGGCGTCAGCCGACTCCTCCTCCAAGTCCGGCACGGCGTCAGCCGACTCCTCCTCCTCCAAGTCCGGCACCGTGTCTGCCGTCTCCGCCGACTCAGCGTGCTCCGTCGCCTAAGCAACAGCGGAAGAGAGAGGCCGCAGCAACGACGGCTAGCGGTACAACAGGCAAGAAATTCAAATATGGTCCAAGCCTCAAGCCTCTTCCGAAGTTGTCTTACCACCTGACTGAGGAGGAACTCAACACCGTAGTGAATGCCCAATTGAAGGCCCATTTTGGACCGAAACCGCCCCCGCCGCCAAAGGAGAAAGTACCTAAGCATGTCTCACAACACTTTATTGATATGGCTCGACCGGCTGTCAAGCATAAGGACTGCGACTATGTGCGATCTATCAAGAAGTCATATGTTGCACAACAAAAGGAGTCGAGCTCGAGCTCGAGCCAAGCAGTTGGCAAAAAAAGCGGGAAAATTGTTCCCCAGCTGGGAGAACAGGCAGTGCAATCGATCCCCCCGCTCATTGTAAAAACACCTGTGAGTACCGCCGATCGGCTGGTAATAACCGACGATCATAAAAGGCCGGCTAAAGAGGCCGGTGTCACTGTTGAACAACTCCTAGGCCTTGAGGAAATCCCCGGGCTTAAAGATGAGGAAGTAAAATGGCAATATGTCCGTGGCAAACCTCTGGTCAAGCCTGATGATGTCAAGCTTCTACCAACGAGAATGTACAATTTGCATACGTGGTACATGCAAGAAACAACAAATACCAATCAAGAGTCCCTCATGGTGAAAGTCAAGAAAAAGCATTACTTCCATGGAAAAGATTTGTGGGTTCATTATGAAGAGTTGTTTCAGTTATTCAATCAAGACGCACTCGACAAATCTATCGTCAGTTGCTATTGTCTGTAAGTGATTTCTTTCTGTAATTTAAGTCTCTAGCTAGCTATGCTCTCGTTCATTACCTGTAATTATCCTCACTATATTCTTTTCTGTGGTATTATGCAGAATGAAGATTTATGAAATGAAAAAAGCTGGACGCTATGGCATTGGGTTCATTGACCCAAATACAATTAATCAAAAGATATGGGAAACTAAATATTCGAGAAAAGACACAGAGAGATTCATGCTAGAGTTTTTGAAGCGACTAAACACCCAACCAGAAATACTACTTCCTTACAACTTCGGGTGAGTGTTACTATATCTTGTACTACAAATTCTATTTTTTGCTTACTAGATGTTAATAAGTGTGGTTGATGAGTTATGCACATGCCCGCTTAATTATACAAAACGTGTGCGCATGCAGTTACCACTGGATCTTGTTAATCATTGAAGTTGACAAGGGAAAAGTTGAAGTACTAGACTCACTATATAAGAATCCATCCGAATACGCAACCGTGAGGGGGATGGTCGACAGGTAATTTCAATCATTATCGCACTATGTCGGCCTCTTTACTTCATTTCCTGATATCAACTAGTTAATAACTCCTTTATTCATTTTCTTTGCCGGCGGGCAGGGCTTGGGCCAAGTTTGTCAAACTGGTCCCAGGCGACTGGGCACAAAAGCTGACATGGGTGCGACCCAAGGTAATTAAGTAGTACTAGCTAGCTACGTCCATGCATCTCTTTAATTCTAGTTTCAATACCATTATCATGCTTGATTAATTATTACCTGATTGAATTTTATTCTCGTAAAGTGCATGAGGCAGGAGCAGGGGAATAGTTTATGCGCATACTATGTTTGCGAGAGCATTCGCATGATCACGTCTGAAAGGAGCAGAGATGAAAGAAATCTTTGGGTACGTTTGCGAGAACACTATCCATAATTTTTTTTATCATGATCTAGCTAATATATATACACACAACTAATATATTCATCTTGATCTCCTTCTTATAGCTGACGGAGATGCGGGGCCAGCTCCTACCAACGGCTCGCGTACGAGCAATTCAAGAGGAAATAGCTGGATTTCTGCTCGACCAGGTCATAGATCCCAAAGGAGAATACCATTACAAGATCAAGAAGTAATGCCTGCATATGTAATGATCCGCAAATTGTAGGAGAAATTGTATATACCAAATTGTATATATATATATATGTATGTGAATGGTCGTCGTACGAGAAATTCGATGATATATATATATATGATCGGTTCTACGAGAAATTCTATTTAAATATATATGCACAACGTGTACAGTATGTAGTAGCGTAATATATGTTTGAAATGAAAAAGAATTAAATGGAAAACACAAAATTAAAAGGAAAAATAAACCATAATTAATTCATAAACCCCTAAAGGATTAAAAGGAAAAATAAACCAAAATTAAAAGAATTAAATACTTTTAGTCCCGGTTGGTGTTACCAACCGGGACTAAAGGTCCCCCAGCCCACGGCGCCGGCAGGTGCCACGTGGTGGGAATTTAGTGCCGGGCCGTGTTGAACCGGGACTAAAGGGGGGGGGCCTTTAGTCCCCACCCTTTAGTGCCGGTTGGAGAACCTGCACTAAAGGCCCTTACGAACTGGCACTATAGGCCGATTCTGCACTAGTGTTAGTAGGAATATTGGTGTTAAGGTTTGTGATTCCCTATGCATGCACGAAATTCAATAGTTATGCAATGAAGTTACATCCTACTTGTGGTACATTATTCGGTGTTAGTTATGTTCAATGCTCAATTATGTGAATTTTCATTTCTTGGTTTGGTTGCTTCCCAATCTATTTGCTAGCCTTCATTTGTACCAAGTTTTGCCTTATGAGTCCACCATACCTACCTATATGCGGTATTTCCATGCCGTTCCAAGCAAATTTGTATGTGCCATCTCTAAATTTTCAAAATAAATTATCTCTTTTGTGTGCCTGTACCGCTCATGAAACGGTGGGGAGTGTCCAATGTTTTTCCATGCTAGATGTGTTATTCTCAAGATGAGTGTTTATTCACTTGTCATTGCACGAGAGTGCGGCGGTAATAGGGATGCCCATTCCCGAAATGAAAAAGAAAAAAATATTTACTTTATGTTGTCAAATAATAAATTCCTTGGAAAGTGCTGTTATGGAAGGTATCCGTGGATACGGCCCGCCATGGAAAGTGAAAGTTTGGTAAAAAAGGAATCAATTTTATTTTCTGTTCGGGAACCGCCTATGATATATCTAGCATGGAAAGTATTGTGAGCTACTTTGTCGTTTTCGTTGACAGGAAAAGCATGCCACCCAAAAAAAAATTCTCTCTCAATTTAAAACTTGAGCTCTGGCACCTCTACAAATCCCTACTTCCCTCTGCGAAGGGCCTATCTTTTACTTTATGCAATTTTTATTTTTGCTTTGAGTCTCCATCTTCTCTTATAAGCACCAACTAGGGGGCACTATGATCGTACTTGAGCATTGGGAATAGCTAATATTTGAGTGTGTTTCATGAATGGATCAATGATTGAGCATGATGGGCTAGGGATAACTTTCTTTAGTGTTGATCTTTTGAAAGACATGGTTGCTTGTTGACATGCTTGAGTATTGAAGTCATTATGTTAAAACTAGAGTATTGCTTTGAATCATTATAAGTCCAAATGTCCATGCTATACAAAAGAAAAGAATGTGATGAACATGTTAGGCAGCATTCCACATCAAAAATTCTGTTTTTATCATTTACCTACTCAAGGACGAGTAGGAATTAAGCTTGGGGATGCTGATACGTCTCCAACGTATCTATAATTTTTGCTGGTTCTATGCTGTTATATTATCATTCTTGGATGTTTTACAATCATTTTATAACAACTTTATATCATTTTTTGGGACTAACCTATTGACATAGTGCCAAAGTGCCAGTTGCTGTTTTTGCTTGTTTTTTACTTCGCAAAAAATCAATACCAAACGGAGTCCAATCGCGACGAAACTTTTTGGAGATTTTTTCTAGACCAGAAGACACCCAGTGGGCCAAACAACTGCCGGAGAGGTGGGCCGTGGAGACCACAACCCACCAGGGCGCGCCAGGGGGGCCCCGGCTCGCCCTGATGGGTTGTGCCCTCCTCGGCCCCCTTCCGCACCGCCTCTGATGCCTATAGATTCCCAAATATTACAAAAACCCTAGGGGAGTCGACGAAACACAATTTCAGTCGTCGCAAGTTCCAGAACCGCGAGATCCAATCTAAACACCATCACGGAGGGGTTCATCTTCCTCATAGGTGCCTCTCCGATGATGCGTGAGTAGTCCACCATAGACCTACAGGTCTGTAGGCAGTAGCTAGATGGCTTCTTCTCTCTCTCTTTTATGATTCTCAATACAATGGTCTCTTGGAGACCTATTTGATGTAAACTTTTGAGGTGTGTTTGTTGGGATCCGATGAATTTTGAGTTCATGATCAGTTTCTATCCATGAATATTATTTGAGTCTTCTTTGATCTCTTATATGCATGATTACTTATAGCCTCGTATTTCTTCTCCGAATCTTTGGTTTAGTTAGGCCGACTAGATCGATTTTTCTTGACATGGGAAGAGGTGCTTTGTGATGGGTTCGATATTGCGGTGTTCTTTCCAAGTGACAGAAGGAGCAGCAAGACACGCATGTATCGTTGCTATTAAGGATAACAAGATGGGGTCTATTCCTACATGAATAGATCTTGTCTACATCATGTCATCGTTCTTATTGCATTACTCCATTTTTCCATGAACTTAATACACTAGATGCATGCTGGATAGCGGTCGATGTGTGGAGTAATAGAGGTAGATGCGGGCAGGAGTCAGTCTATCTATCTTGGACGTGATGCCTATATAATGATCATCGCCTTGGATATCGTCATGACTATTCGATTTTCTATCAATTGCCCAATGGTAATTTGTTCACCCACCGTGCGCTATACTCATGAGAGAAGCCACTAGTGAACCCTACGGCCCCCGGGTCTACTTTTCCGTCATATTGCTTTCCGATCTACGTTTTTGCAATCTTTGTTTTCAGATCTACAAACCAAAAAACCCAAAAATATATTGTTGCATATTTACTCTTTTTATTTGTGTTCTTGGGAGATCTATCTCTCCTATCTATCACTACCTAATCTATCTTATTACCGTAGAGAGATTGATAACCTCTCTTTCGCGTCGGGTTGCAAGTATGTGTTGTTTGTGTGCAGGTGCTGCTTATTTGGTGGTGGTGATCCTCCTACTGGTTCGATAACCTTGGTTTCATAACTGAGGGAAATACTTACCGTCGCTGTGCTGCATCATCCCTTCCTCTTTGGGGAAATACCAACGCAGTCTCAAGCCACGTTAGGAGTTGATACATCCATTTTGCATCATGATTTATTATTGATATTTATGTTATTCTTGTCCATTATTCCCTGTTATCATATAATTCGTATGCCCTTTCTCTCTGAATATGCAAGGTACACCACAAAGAGGGAAACATCTAGAAACTGGAATTCTGGACCAGAAAATCGAGAAAAAGGCAGAAAAATCACCAGACTCCAAATGATCTCAAACATCACGGAGAATTTTTATGGAATATTTAAGAATTTCTGGACCAAAAATATACCAGAGGGGGGCCACCTGCTGGCCACAAGCCAACAGGGCGCCCCCTAGGTCACGCCTTGATGGCTTGTGGGACCCCTGCAGGCCTCCCGACCCCCTTTTCTCCTATATGGTGTGTTTTACCCTAGAAAAAATCATAAGAAATCTATCGGCATGAAGCACTGCCGTCTCGAGGCGGAAACCTGGTAGAGGCCCTTTTGCCCTCCGGCAGTCAGATTATGCCGGGGGAATTCCTCTCCGCGAGAGGGAGATCGAAGCTATCGTCATCACCAACGCTTCCTCCTTTGTGGGAGGACCAATCTTCATCAACATCTTCAGCAGCACCATCTCATCTCCAACCCTAGTTCATCTCTTGTAATCAATCTTTGTCTCAAAACCTCAGATTTGTGCGTGTGGGTTACTAGTAGTGTTGATTACATCTTGTAATTAATGCTTGTTGGATTACTTGGTCCAAGATATTATGTTCAGATCCTTAATCATTATTATTCTAGCTTTGATCTTGAACATGTTGATGAGGTGTGAGTTGTTAGTATTGTTCCTGAGGACATGGGAGAAGCCTTGTTATAAGTAATCTTCTGAAGTTAGTATTCGTTCGATATTTTGATGATATGTATGTTGTTACTTCTCTTAGTGGTGTCATTTGAACGTCGACTACATGACACTTCACCATGTTATGGGCCTAAGGGAAGTCATTGTGGAGTAACAAGTAGATGATGGGTTGCGAGAGTGACAGAAGCTTAAACCCCAGTTTATGTGTTGCTTCATAAGGGGCTGATTTGGATCCACACGTTTCATGCTATGGTTAGATTTATCTTAATTCTTCTTTCGTAGTTGCAGATGCTTGCAAGAGGGGGTAATCATAAGTAGGATTTTAGTTCAAGTAAGAACAACACCTTAGCACCGGTCCACCCACATATCAAATTATCAAAGTAGCGAATGTGATTCAACTCAACATGATGAATATGACTAGACAGAAATTCCCATGTGTCCTCGGGAGCGCTTGCTTCATATAAGAATACTTTTCGGCCGGTCCTTTGCTATAAAAAGGATTGGACTATCTTGCTGCATACTTGTTACTATTTTTACTTGTCACTTGTTACGAATTATCTTGCTACAAAACTATGAACTATTGTTACGCACAACACTTACAGAGAATACCTTACTGAAAACTGCTTATCATTTCCTTCTGCTCCTCATTGGGTTCGACACTCTTACTTATCGAAAGGACTACGATTGATCCCCTATACTTGTGGGCCATCAAGCATCATGAGGTTGTTGACGAAGAAGGGTTGTTGATGACAAAGGCGACGATTTGTCGTCTCTGGAGCCCCAACTGGACTCCGGATCAGGTCTCCCGACGAAGAACACGAGGTGGTGGCAGCTCCGTATCATAAAACATGATGAAACTTTCCCTCCGATGTTTTTCTCGAGAAGATGGTATATGTAGAGGTGGAATTAGGTCAGCCGGAGGCTCGTGGTGTTCCACAAGCTCGCAGGGAGTAGCCCCCCTAGGCTTGTGGCTCCGTGGTGGCCCCCTCTGGTAGTTCTTTGCACCAGTATTTTTTATATATTCCAAAATAGTTCTCCTAAAAAATTCATCCAATTAGGAGATCTTTTATTTCTACACAAAAAAACAACGCCATGGTAGTTCTGTTGAAAACAACTTCATTCAAACCATGCAAATTAGAGGCTAAAACAAGAGCAAAAGTGTTTGTAAAAGTAGATACGATGCAGATGTATCAGTTACCTCACCCCACAAGGCCCATGCGACCAAGGGGGAACCCTAATGGAGGGCAACCGAAACCTTAGAGTGCAAGCCTCCCCCTTGGCCGCCGCCCCTAGCCTTGAAGAAGAGGCCAGGCTGGATGCACCCCTCACCTCCCTATATAAAGAGAGGGGAGGGGTTGGGCGCAACACACCTGAACCCTTGTCGCCACCCTCTCCCTCTCCCTCCACTTCCTCGTTTCACAGCCGCTTGGCGAAGCCCTGCTGGAGTTCCATCATATACTCCACGACCACGCCATTGTGGTGTTGCCCTAGATCCAATCTACCTCTCCCTGTTTTTTGCTAGATCAATAAGGAGGAGACATCACTGAGCCTTACATGTGCATATCTCGAAGGTGTCGTTCGTGCGGTGTTGTATCGGATTGGATCGTGAAGAGTATGACTACATCAACCATGTTCATAAGAATGCTTTCGGTCTACAAGGGTATGTAGGCACCCTCCCACTCGTTGCTAGCATCTGCTATATTAGATCTTGGGTGAATTCGTAGGATTTTTTTGTTTTCCATGCAACGTTTCCCATCATTAATCGCCATGTAGGATTGGTTAGGCCTTCGCCTCCTCGACTCCTCTTCTAGTGACTTTGGCTGCTGCTCCTCAAATCCTCCACCTCCTCTCAGGCTGCGTATTTATGGGAGGGGTCGGCTAAGGATTCGACATTGAGGGACAATCCATATCGTGAGGGTGTCAATGGTAAGAGGATATCGGATCAGACTGATACGTCTCCAACGTATCTACTTTTCCTCACTCTTTTGCCCTTGTTTTGGACTCTAATTTGCATGATTTGAATGGAACTAACCCGGCCTGACGCTGTTTTCAGCAGAACTACCATGGTGTTGTTTTTGTGCAGAAATAAAAGTTCTCGGAATGAAACGAAACTTTTTGTAGAATTATTTCAGAATATATAAGAATTATTGGAGCCAAAATCCACCGAAGAGGGGGGCCAGGGTGAGCAGCACCCACTAGGGCGCGCCAGGCCCCCTGGGCGCGCCCTAGTGGGTTGTGCCCACCTCATGGCCCCACTGACCCTAATTCCGCCACTATAAATTCCTATGTTTGGAGAAAAAAATCAAGGAGAAAGTTTCATCGCGTTTTACGATACGGAGCCGCCGCCACCTCATGTTCTTCATCTGGAGGCCAGATCTGGAGCACGTTTGGGGCTCCGGAGAGGGAAATCTTCGGTCTTCGTCATCACCAACCCTTTTCCATCGCCAATTCCATGATGCTCCCCACCGGGAGTGAGTAATTCCTTCGTAGGCTTGCTGGTCGGTGAGGAGTTGGATGAGATTCATCATGTAATCGAGTTAGTTTTGTTAGGGCTTGATCCCTAGTATCCATCATGTTCTGAGATTGATGTTGCTATGACTTTGCTATGCCTAATGCTTGTCACTAGGGCCCGAGTGCCATGATTTCAGATCTGAACCGTTTATGTTATCACCATTATATCTATGTTCTTGATCCGATCTTGCCTAGTCATATGCACCTTTTACGTGTTATGATCCATCAACCCCATACTGACAATATTTGGGATACTTCGCGGTGATGACCGTAGTTTGAGGAGTTCATGTATTCACCATGTGTTAATGCTTTGTTCCACATCTCTATTGAAAGGAGGCCTTAATATCCCTTAGTTTCCTTATGGACCTCGCTGCCACGGGAGGGTAGGACAAAAGATGTCATGCAAGTTCTTTTCCATAAGCACGTATGACTATTTACGGAATACATGCCTACATTACATTGATGAACTGGAGCTAGTTATGTGTCACCCTAGGTTATGACTGTTATATGATGAATATCATCCAACGAGTTACCGATCCAGTGCCTACGAGCTTTCCACTTATTGTTCTTGCTAAGTTACTACTGTTGTTGCTACTGTTCCAACTGCCACAAAACTACTGCTACTACTGTTACCGCTACTGTTACTATTGCTACTCTATCAAAACTATCATATTACTGTGCTACTGATCACTTTGTTGCAGATATTTAATCTCTAGGTGTGGTTGAATTGAAAACTCAACTGCTAATACTCTCAAGTATTCTTTGGCTATCCTTGTGTCGAATCTATAAATTTGGGTTGAATACTCTACCCTCGAAAACTGTTGCGATCCCCTATACTTGTGGGCTATCAAGACCTTTTTCTGGCGCCGTTGCCGGGGAGCATAGCTATATTTTTTGAGTCACTTAGGATTTATATCCATTTATCACTATGAAGAATCTGAAGGATCCAAAGACTAAGATTTTTCCCTCTAAGATGAGGGGAGGTAAGGAACTGCCATCTAGCTCTGCACTTGATTCACCTTCTGTTATGACTAAGCTTGCAACACCACCACATGCTAGTAATCCTGATATGTCGCAAGTTATTGATGATGCTACCTCTGCTATGAATGATTCTTATGATGATTCTAGTACCATGCTTGATGATAATGTGCCACTAGGAAAATTTCTTGATGAACAAATTGCAAGAGCTAAAGAGAATGAAACTACTAAAATTGATGAGATTGCTGAAATTGATGAAGCTTATGAAACTGATGATGACTATGAAACACCTATTAGTCCTAGCTCTCCTAAGTTTGAAATGCCTAAGATACCTGAAGGTTATGTTATGGATGAAGAGGTAACTAGAGAAATTCTTTCTTGCAAGGATATAAACGAAGTATAAGGAAAAGACTTTGAATGCTAGAATGGAATGTGATCCTAAGTTTGGTACTTCACCTATCGTTGTTACCGATAAGGATTATGAATTCTCTGTCAACCCAGAGTTAATTACTTTGGTTGAATTTGATCCTTTCGATGGCTATGAAACTGAAACTGTAGTGGCACACCTTACTAAGCTGAATGATATAGCCACCCTCTTTGCTCATGATGAGAAGATTCGCTACTATTACATCCTTAAGTTGTTTCCATTCTCATTAAAGGGTGATGCTAAGACATGGTACAATACTCTTGCTCCTGGTTGTGTGCGTAATCCCCAGGATATGATCTACTACTTCTCTGAAAAATATTTTCCTGCTCATAAGAAACAAGCTGCCTTACAGGAAATATTTAACTTCGTGCAAATTGAAGAAGAGAGTCTCCCAGAAGCTTGGGGGAGGCTTCTCCAGTTGCTTAACACTTTGCCTGATCATCCTCTCAAGAAAAATGAAATACTTGATATCTTTTATAATGTACTAACCGATGCTTCTAGGGATTTCCTAATTTCCTAGATAATTGTGCTGGTTGTGTTTTCAGGGAGCGAACTGTTGAACAAGCTGAGGAATTATTGAATATTATATTGAAGAATTATGATGATTGGACTCTTCCTGAACCACCGCCTAAACCCACTCCGAAGAAGAGGGGTATCTTATTTCTCAGTCCTGAAGATATGCAAGACGCAAAGAAATCTATGAAGGAAAAAAGGTATTAAAGCTGAGGATGTTAAGAATTTGCCACCTATCGAAGAAATACATGGCCTTGACACACCACCACCTCCACAGGTGGTAGAGGTAAATTCTTTACTAAAGTTTAATGAAAGTGACATTCCTCACAATAAACATCCTAGTCAATGCTTATATGAGTTTGACAACTATATTATGAAGCAAGATCATTTCAATGCCCATGTTCTGAAACAATTGAAATATAATTCTGATATGATTGCTCGCTTGAGTGACTTGCTATTTAGAATTAGTAATGATGTTAGAGGTGTAGGAAAGCATGCCTCTATGGTTCAAACTCAGTTAGAACAAGTTGCTAAATCTCAAAAAGAATTGCTTGATGAAATGAATAATAATATGCATGATTTTGCTGCTAGAGTAGTGACTAGAGGAGGTAGAATGACCCAAGAACCACTTTATCCGGAGGGTCATCCTGAAAGAATTGAACAAGACTCTCAGAGAATTAATCCTGATGCGCCTAGTCCTTCTAAGAACAAAAGGAAAAGAAAAATGATAGGACTTTGCATACCTCTAGTGAACCTGAGACACAAAAACTTCGTGATAATAATGATGTCTCTATTTCTGATGCTGAAACTCAGTCTGGTAATGAACATTCACCTAGTGATAATGAAAATGATAATGATGATGTTCATGAAGATGCTCAACCTAGCAATGATATAGAACCAGATAACGATGTTGAAATAGAGCCTGCTGCTGATCTTGATAACCCACAACCTAAAATAAATGTTATGATAAAAGAGACTTTGTGGCTAGGAAACATGGTAAAGAAACAGAGCCATGGGTTCGGAAACCCATGCCATTTCTGTTGGGGAACGTTGCATGGGAAACAAAAAATTTCCTATGCACACGCAAGATCTATCCATGGTGATGAGCATCTACGAGAGGGAGAGTGGATCTACGTACCCCTGTAGATCGCTAAGCGGGAAGCATTAAGAAATGCGGTTGATGTAGTCGAACGTCTTCGCGATCCAAATCGCAAGCCGTCCCGCGATCCAATCACGATCCGTCCCGATCTAGCGCCGAACGGACGGCACCTCCGCGTTCAGCACACATACAGCTCGATGACGATCTCCGCCTTCTTGATCCAGCAAGAGGGGGCGGAGAGGTGGATGAGATCTCCAGCAGCACGACGGCGTGGTGGTGGTGGTGGTGGAGTTATCCCGGCAGGGCTTCGCCTAAGCACTAACGGAATCTATTTGGTGGAGGAACTAGAGAATAGCGAACTAGCACGTGGTCGTGTGTCTTTGGGGGCTCTATTCCTCTAGTATATATAGGGGGGAGGGGGGAGGAGGCAGCCTCCCCAGGGTTTCCACTAGGGTTTCGGCCGAAGGAGGTGGAGGCCAAGCCTCCCACCAATCCTACTCCAAGTAGGATTCCCTTTCCTACATGGAATTTACTTCCCCCACTTTGGGGTTTCCTTTTCCCACTTCCCTAGCTGCATGGGCCTTGGTGGAGGGGTCGGCCAGCCCACCAGGGGCTGGTCTGTCTCCTCCCACAGCCCATGGGGCCCTTTGGGGTGGGTGGGCCCACCCGATGGACCCCCGGAACCCTTCCGGTAACCCCGGTAAATTTCGGAACTTTTCCGGAAGAAAATACCAACTTCCTATATATAAATCTTTACCTCCGGACCATTCCGGAGCTCCACGTGACGTCCGGGATCTCATCCGGGACTCCGAACAAACTTCGGTCACCAACACATATATCTCAATACTACCGAAACGTCACCGAATGTTAAGTGAGCAGACCCTACGGGTTCGAGAACTACGTAGACATGACCACGACACCTCTACGGTCAATAACCAATAGCGGGACCTGGATGCCCATATTGGTTCCTACATATTCTACGAAGATCTTTATCGGTTGAACCTCTATGTCAAGGATTCAGTTAATCCCATATGATGTTCCCTTTGTTCTTCGGTATGTTACTTGCCCGAGATTCGATCGTCGGTATCTCTATACCTAGTTCAATCTCGTTACCGGCAAGTCTCTTTACTCGTTCCGTAATACAAGATCCTGTGACTAACTCTTTAGTCATTTTGCTTGCAAGGCTCATTGTGATGTTGTAATACCGAGTGGGCCCTAAGATACCTCTCCGTCATACGGAGTAACAAATCCCAGTCTCGATCCATGCCCACTCAACAGATACCCTCGGAGATACCTGTAGAGCATCTTTATAGTCACCCAGTTACGTTGCGACATTTGATACACACAAGGTATTCCTCCGGTGTCAGTGAGTTGCATGATCTCATGGTCATAGGAACAGATACTTGACATGCAGAAAACTATAGCAATAAACTGACACGATCATATCCTACGTTCATAGTTTGGGTCTTGTCCATCACATCATTCTCCTAATGATGTGATCCCTTTATCAAATGACATATCATGTCTATGGCTAGGAAACCTTGACCATCTTTGATCAACGAGCTAGTCTACTAGAGGCATACTAGGGACACAGTGTTGTCTATGTATCCACACATGCAATTGAGTTTCCAATCAATACAATTATAGCATGGATAATAAACAATTATCATGAAAAAAGGAAATATAATAATAACCACTTTATTATTGCCTCTAGGGCATATTTCCAACAATTTCCACCTAAGCCATCTAAGAAAAAGGATGATGAAGAATTTGAGCGCTTTGCTGAAATGATTAGGCCAGTCTTTTTGCGTACCCGTTTAACCGATATCCTAAAGATCGCCCCTTATGCAAAGTATATGAAAGACATCATCACTAATAAAAGAAAGATACCTGAAGCTGGAATCTCCACCATGCTTGCTAGTTATTATTTTAAGGATGGAGTCCCTAAAAAACTTGGAGATCCTGGAATACCAACTATACCTTGCTCCATTAAAAGAAACTATGTCAAAACTGCTTTGTGTGATTTGGGAGCCGGTGTTAGTGTTATGCCTTTCTCCTTATATAAGAGACTTGATTTGAATAAACTCACACCTACTGAAATATCATTGCAAATGGCTGACAAATCAATAGCCATACCTATCGGTATTTGTGAGGACATGCCCGTTGTTGTTGCAAATGTTACTATCTTAACGGACTTTGTTATTCTTGAAATACCCGAGGACGACAACATGTCGATTATCCTTGGTAGACCCTTTTTGAATACTGTAGGGGCTGTTATTGATTGCAATAAAAGCAAAGTGACTTTTCATATCAATGTTAATGAGCATATGGTGCACTTTCCGAAGAAGCAATTCCAAGTGAATGGTGTAAATGTTATTTAACAATCTCCGGCCATCACTATTGGAAGTAATCGCGGATGGAATTGAAGTGTCGCTTTATGTGTCTGGTCCTCTTGTGAAACCTTGGTTCCTTGGCCAGAGCAATGGCACCAGTGTTGTCACAGAACAGAGTTATTGGGTTCAGTGCACTGGGCACTAATCCAAGATCTGTCATGAACTCCTTCATCCAGACACCTTCCTTCGCCGCCTCCGAGGCAGCGATGTACTCCGCTTCGCATGTAGAATCAGCTACCACGCTCTGCTTGGAACTGCACCATCTTACCGCACCCCCATTGAGAGTAAATACGTATCCGGTTTGAGACTTAGAGTCATCTGGATCAGTGTCAAAGCTTGCATCGACGTAACCCTTTACGACGAGCTCTTGATCACCTCCATAAACGAGAAACATGTCCTTAGTCCTTTTCAGGTACTTAAGGATGTTCTTGACCGCCATCCGGTGTTCCATTCCTGGATCACTTTGAAACCTTCCGGCCATACTTATGGCCAGGCTGACATCAGGTCTTGTGCACAGCATTGCATACATGATAGAGCCTATGGTTGAAGCATAGGGGACGACACTCATCTTTTCTCTATCTTCTGCAGTCACTGGGCATTGAGTCTTACTCAACTTCACACCTTGCAATACAGGCAAGAACCCCTTCTTGGACTGATCCATTTTGAACTTCTTCAAAACCTTGTCAAGGTATGTGCTCTGTGAAAGTCCTATTAAGCGTCTCGATCTATCTCTATAGATCTTGATGCCTAATATGAAAGCAGCTTCTCCTAGGTCCTTCATTGAAAAACTCTTGTAAATACGAGCTTCTCCGTAAACTATTAGAAACGCTATAGAGCTTCTCCTAGGTCCTTCATTAAAAGCAGCAATATGTCATCCACATATAATATTAGAAACGCTATAGAGCTCCCACTCACTTTCTTGTATATACAAGCTTCTTCGTAAACTTGTATAAACCCGAACGCTTTGATCACCTCATCAAAGCGAAGATTCCAACTCCGGGATGCTTGCACCAGTCCATAAATGGATCGCTGGAGTTTGCAAACTTTGTCAGCATTCTCTGGATCGACAAAATCTTCCGGCTGTATCATACACAACTCTTCCTTAAGGAAACCATTAAGGAACGCTGTTTTGACATCCATCTGCCAAATTTCATAATCGAAAAATGCAGCTATTGCCAACATGATTCTGACGGACATAAGCATCGCTACGGGTGAGAAGGTCTCATCGTAGTCAACTCCTTGAACTTGTGAAAAACCCTTTGCCACAAGTCGAGCTTTATAGATGGTGACATTACCGTCTGCGCCCGTCTTCTTCTTAAAGATCCATTTGTTCTGAATGGCCTTTCGCCCTTCAGGTAATACTTCCAAAGTCCATACTTTCTTTTCATACATGGATCCCATCTCGGATTTCATGGCATCTAACCATTTCTCGGAATCCGGGCCCATCATCGCTTCTCCATAGCTCGTAGGTTCATCTTTGTCCAACAACATGACCTCTAAGCCAGGGTTGCCGTACCACTCAGGAGCAGTACGCGTCCTTGTCGACCTACGAGGTTCGATAGTAACTTGATCCGAAGCTTCATGATCATCATTAACTTCCTCTTCAACTGACGTAGGCTCCACAGAAACAACTTTCTGTGATGTGCTACTCTCTGGTTGAAACAAAGGTTCAACAACCTCATCAAGTTCTATCTTCCTCCCACTCAATTCTTTCAAGAGAAACTCTTTCTCAAGAAATGTTCTATTTTTAGCGACAAACGCTTTGCCTTCAAATCTGAGATAGAAGATATACCCAACTGTCTCTTTTTGGTATCCTATGAAGACGCATTTCTCCGCTTTGGGTTCCAGCTTTTCACGCTGAAGCTTTTTGACATAAGCATCACATCCCCAAACTTTAAGAAACGACAACTTTGGCTTCTTGCCAAACCACAGTTCATATGGCGTCATCTCAACGGATTTCGATGGTGCCCTATTTAAAGTGAATGCAGCTGTCTCTAACGCATAACCCCAAAACGATAGTGGCAAATCGGCAAGAGACATCATAGAATGCACCATATCCAATAAGGTTCGATTACGACGTTCGGACAAACCATTACGCTGTGGTGTTCCAGGCGGTGTCAATTGTGAAACAATTCCACATTATCTTAAGTGACTGCCAAACTCATAACTCAGATATTCTCCTCCTCGATCAGATCGTAGGAATTTAATCTTCTTGTTACGATGATTCTCAACTTCACTCTAAAATTGCTTGAACTTTTCAAACGTTTCAGACTTGTGTTTCATTAAGTAAATATACCCATATCTACTTAAGTCATCAGTGAAGGTGAGAAAATAACGATATCCATCGCGCGCCTCAATGCTCATCGGACCGCACGCATCAGTATGTATGATTTCCAACAAGTCACTTGCCCGTTGCATTGTTCCAGAGAACGGGGTCTTAGTCATCTTGCCCATGAGGCATGGTTCACATGTGTCAAGTGATTCAAAATCAAGTGACTCCAAAAGTCCATCAACATGGAGCTTCTTCATGGGTTTTACACCAATATGACCTAAGCAGCAGTGCCACAAGAAAGTGGTGCTATCATTATCAACTCTACATATTTTGGCATCAATGTTATGAACATGTGTATCATCACTATCGAGATTCAATAAGAATAAACCCCTCACATTGGGTGCATGACCATAAAAGATATTACTCATATAAATAGAACAACCATTATTCTCTGATTTAAATGAGTAACCGTCTCGCAATAAACAAGATCCAGATATAATGTTCATGCTTAACGCAGGCACTAAATAACAATTATTCAGGTTCATCACTAATCCCGATGGTAATCGAAGAGCGAGCGTGCCGACGGCGATCACATCAACATTGGAACCATTTCCCACGCGCATCGTCACTTCGTCGTTTGCCAGCCTCCGTCTATTCCACAGTTCCTGTTTTGAGTTGCAAATGTGAGCAACCGAACCGGTATCAAATACCCAGGCACTACAACGAGAGTTGGTAAGGTACACATCAATAACATGTATATCATATATACCTTGTTTGGTGTTGGCCGCCTTCTTGTCAGCCAAATACGTGGGGCAGTTCCGCTTCCAGTGACCAGTTCCCTTGCAATGAAAGCACTCAGTTTCTGGCTTGGGTCCAGCCTTGGGTTTCTTCACGGGAGGGGCAACTGCTTTGCCACTCTTCTTGGAGTTACCCTTCTTACCCTTGCCATTCTTCTTGAAACTAGTGGTTTTATTGACCATCAACACTTGATGCTCCTTCTGAATCTCAGACTCAGCAACTTTCAACATCGCAAACAGCTCGGCGACTGACTTGTTCATCCCGTGCATGTTATAGTTCAACACGAAGCTCTTGTAGCTAGGTGGCAGTGATTGAAGAACTCTGTCAGTGATCGCCTCTGGCGGAAGGGGCATACCCAATTCAGCCAGACGGGTGGAATACCCAGACATTGTGAGTATGTGTTCACTGACAGACCCGTTCTCCTCCATCTTGCAGGCATAGAACTTATCGGAGGTCTCATACCTCTCGATCTGGGCATTCTTCTGAAAGATAAACTTCAACTCCTGGAACATATCATATGCTCCATGACGTTCAAAACGTCTTTGAAGTCCCGGTTCTAAGCCATACAACATTGCACATTGAACTATTGAGTAATCATCAGAACGTGTCTGCCAGGCGTTCGCAACGTCTGCAGACTCTACTGGAGCGGGTGGTTCACCAAGCGGTGCATCAAGGACATAAGCCTTTTGGGAAGCCGTAAGGATAATCCTTAGATTATGGGCCCAGTCTACAAAGTTACTTCCATCATATTTCAACTTAGCTTTCTCTAGGAACGCATTGAAATTCAGGGGTGCTACTGCGCAAGCCATTGATCTACAACATAAATTTTGCAAAGACAACTTAGACTATTGTTCAGGATAATGAGTTTAGTTAATCATATTACTTAAAAACTCCCACTCAAATTGACATCCCTCTGGTTATTTGAGTGTCACATGATCCAAATTCACCAACTCAAGTCCAGTCATCACGTGAGATGAGGTGGTTTCATTGGTGAACATCTTCATGTTGATCATATCTACTATATGACTCATGTTCGACCTTTCGGTCTCTTGTGTTCCGAGGCCATGTCTGTACATGCTAGGCTCGTCAAGTTTAACCCGAGTGTTCCGCACGTGCAACACTGGCTTGCACCCGTTGTATGAGAACGTAGAGTCTATCACACCCGATCATCACGTGGTATCTCGAAACGACGAACTTTCGCAACGGTGCACACTCGGGGAGAACACAATTTTATCTTGAAATTTTAGTGAGGGATCACCTTATAATGCTACCGTCGTCCTAAGCAAAATAAGATGCATAAAAGGATTAACATCACATGCAAATCATAAGTGACATGATATGGCCATGAACTTGTGCTTTTGATCTCCATCTCCAAAGCACCGGCATGATCTCCATCGTCACCGGCATGACACCCTGATCTCCATCATCTTGATCTCCATCAACGTGTCGCCATGAGGTTGTCGCGCCAACTATTGCTTCTACAACTATTGCTAACTCATAGCGATAAAGTAAAGTAAAACGGTGAAAATAAATTAAAGACAACCCTATGGCTCCTGCCGGTTGCCGTACTCATCGACATGCAAGTGGTGATTATCTATACAAAACATGATCATCTCATACATCACATATATCTCATCATGTCATTGGCCATATCATATCACAACATACCCTGTAAAAACAAGTTAGACGTCCTCTAATTGTTGTTGCATGTTTTACGTGGCTGCTATGGGTATCTAGCAAGAACGATTCTTACCTACGCAAAACCACAACGGTGATACACAAATTGCTATTCAACCTTCTAAGGACCGCCTTTGTCGAATCCGATCCAACTAAAGTGGGAGAGACAGACACCCGCCAGCCATCTTTATGCAACAAAGTCACATGTCAGTTGATGGAACCGGTCTCTCGTAAGCGTACGAGTAAGGTTGGTCCGGGCCGCTTCATCCCACAATACCACTGAATCAAGAAAAGACCACGAGAGGCAGCAATCTAAGCATCAACGCCCACAAACTCCTTTGTGTTCTACTCGTGATCTCATCTACGCATAGACCTAGCTCTGATACCACTGTTGGGGAACGTTGCATGGGAAACAAAAAATTTCCTACGCACACGCAAGATCTATCCATGGTGATGAGCATCTACGAGAGGGAGAGTGGATCTACGTACCCTTGTAAATCACTAAGCGCGAAGCATTAAGAAACGCGGTTGATGTAGTCGAACGTCTTCAAGATCCAAATCTCAAGCCGTCCCGCGATCCAATCACGATCCGTCCCGATCTAGCGCCGAACGGACGGCACCTCCGCGTTCAGCACACGTACAACTCGATGACTATCTCCGCCTTCTTGATCCAGCAAGAGGGGCGGAGAGGTGGATGATATCTCCAGCAGCACGACGGCGTGGTGGTGGTGGTGGTGGAGTTATCACGGCAGGGCTTCGCCTAAGCACTACCGGAATCTATTTGGTGGAGGAACTAGAGAATAGAGAACTAGCACGTGGCCATGTGTCTTTGGGGGCTCTATTCCTCTAGTATATATAGGAGGGAGGGGGAGGAGGCAGCCTCCCTAGGGTTACCCCTAGGGGTTCAGCCGAAGAGGTGGAGGCCAAGCCTCCCACCAATCCTACTCCAAGTAGGATTCCCTTTCCTACTTGGAATTTCCTTCCCCCACTTTGGGGTTTCCTTTTCCCACTTCCCTAGCCGCATGGGCCTTGGTGGAGGGGTCGGCCAGCCCACCAGGGGCTGGTCTGTCTCCTCCCACAGCCCATGGGGCCCTTTGGGGTGGGTGGGCCCACCCGGTGGACCCCCGGAACCCTTCCGGTAACCCCGGTAAATTCCGGAACTTTTCCGAAAGTCAAATAACAACTTCCTATATATAAATCTTTACCTCCGGCCATTCTGGAGCTCCTCGTGACGTCCGGGATCTCATCTGGGACTCCGAACAACCTTCGGTCACCAACACATATATCTCAATACTACCGAAACGTCACCGAACGTTAAGTGTGCAGACCCTACGGGTTGGAGAACTATGTAGACATGATCGAGACACCTCTATGGTCAATAACCAATAGCGGGACCTGGATGCCCATATTGGTTCCTACATATTCTATGAATATCTTTATCGGTTGAACCTCTATGTCAAGGATTCAGTTAATCCCGTATATTGTTCCCTTTGTTCTTCGGTATGTTACTTGCCCGAGATTCGATCGTCGGTATCTCTATACCTAGTTCAATCTCGTTACCGGCAAGTCTCTTTCCTCGTTCCGTAATACAAGATCCTGTGGCTAACTCTTTAGTCACTTTGCTTGCAAGGCTCATTGTGATGTTGTATTACCGAGTGGTCCTTGAGATACCTCTCCGTCATACGGAGTAACAAATCCTAGTCTCGATCCATGCCCACTCAACAGACACCCTCGGAGATACCTGTAGAGCATCTTTATAGTCACCCAGTTACGTTGCAACGTTTGATACACACGAGGTATTCCTCCGGTGTCAGTGAGTTGTATGATCTCATGGTCATAGGAACAGATACTTGACATGCAGAAAACTATAGCAATAAACTGACACGGTCATATGCTATGTTCATAGTTTGGGTCTTGTCCATCACATCATTCTCCTAATGATGTGATCCCGTTATCAAATGACATCTCATGTCTATGGCTAGGAAACCTTGACCATCTTTGATCAACGAGCTAGTCTACTAGAGGCATACTAGGGACACAGTGTTGTCTATGTATCCACACATGCAATTGAGTTTCCAATCAATACAATTATAGCATGGATAATAAACAATTATCATGAACAAGGAAATATAATAATAACCATTTTATTATTGCCTCTAGGGCATATTTCCAACAATTTCCACCTAAGCCATCTAAGAAAAAGGATGATGAAGAATTTGAGCGCTTTGCTGAAATGATTAGGTACATACCCGTTTAACCGATATCCTAAAGATCGCCCCTTATGCAAAGTATATGAAAGACATCATCACTAATAAAAGAAAGATACCTGAAGCTGAAATCTCCACCAAGCTTGCTAGTTATTATTTTAAGGATGGAGTACCTAAAAAACTTGGAGATCCTGGAATACCAACTATACCTTGCTCCATTAAAAGAAACTATGTCAAAACTGCTTTGTGTGATTTGGGAGCCGGTGTTAGTGTTATGACTTTCTCCTTATATAAGAGACTTGATTTGAATAAACTCACACCTACTGAAATATCATGGCAAATGGCTGACAAATCGACGGTCATACCTATCGGTATTTGTGAGGACGTGCCCGTTGTTGTTGCAAATGTTACTATCTTAACGGACTTTGTTATTCTTGAGATGCCCGAGGACGACAACATGTCGATTATCCTTGGTAGACCCTTTTTGAATACTGTAGGGGCTGTTATTGATTGCAATAAAAGCAAAGTCACTTTTCATATCAATGGTAATGAGCGTACGGTGCATTTTCCGAAGAAGCAATTCCAAGTGAATGGTGTAAATGTTATTGAACAATCTCCGACCATCACTATTGGAAGTTTTAAATTACCTCTTCCTACTGCCAAAAAGAAATATGATATACTTATTGTTGGGGATATGCACATTCCCATTGAGGTAACTTAGTGTTTTACGAAAGTTCTTCGGTTTCATGCTAATCGGAAGTGGTTGTTAATAAGACTTGATCAACCTTATTAATGAATCATTTTTGAGAGGTATGAAGTCGATGAATCTAGTAAGCACAATTCTCTGCTCCCGCCTTTTATTTTCTATTTTAGTTACTCAAATAAAAGAAAATGCCATGATTATCCTGTTTTCTGTTTTCCCCGTGCAATAAAAAATGACCCAAAAATAAAAATTCTCAGAATACCCTGAAAATTTAACATGATTTTTTTTCCGAATATTCATGAATTTCTAGTGCAAATAATACCAGAGGGGGGTGCACCTGGTGCCCACAAGACACCAGGGCGCGCCAGCACCCCCGGGCGTGCCCTGGTGGGTTGTGGCCCCCACGTGGGCCCCCTCACTTATCTCTTTAGCCCACATCATCCCTTACCTCCAGAAAAAAATGACCACAGCCACCGTTCTCTTGTTCTTGCTCTCAAACCCACGGATTTCGATCTCTTTGCTTGACGCTCCATTTCTGAAACTGTTTGGAGGGATTGTTACTTGGTATGTAACTCCTCCATTGCTCCAATTAGTTTTTGATTTAGTGGGTTATTTTTAGAGTAATTAGCTACTCTTGGTGTTGTTGTAGATGAGCTTGCATGTTGAATTCTTAGAGTTCTAAGTAGTTTGAATGCTCAATATGGCCTCTATGCATGCTTGGGAGTAGTTGCTAACGATCTTACAAAGTTTTGTTGGCAAAAATTTTGTGGACTAATTTTTTTTGAAGAATTTTTATAGGAATAAAAATGCAATTCTTTAGGAGTTCTTCAAGGAGGAGATCCTCGGAAGCCTCATCAAGTGGAAGCTCAGTTTGATAGTCTTATGTTAAACCAAGCAAAAGCTCGATGCGAGATGCCACCACCAAATCATGTTTGTGGCCTTGCGACGAGTTCATGGAAGGTGCAGGTATTAAGGAGGAATTTGACAAATTTATCCACAACACAGAGCTTGCTCCCTTCATCGCAGATAAGTGCCCCCAACACCTCGAACTCACAAAAATCTTCACGAAGAAATTTAAATATTTTTCTCATGAGTCTAGAGTTTCATTCAACCTGTATGACCATTCCTTCACCATGCCGTTAGAAATGTTTAGTGAAGCATGCAAACTTCCCAATATGGAGGCCCATGTGCATAATGCGGAGGTTGAAGCTGCCAAGAGGGCCGCGGAGTTTGCACCGAGGGCCTCGATGAGCCATCGTCCAGATTATTATTCATACAGATGGTGATTACCAAGCTAGGCCAAAATCCTAAGCTTGGGGGAGTACGTATTTCCACCGATGTTACATTCATGTTCACACGCTTCATTCCAGTTGTCGGTGTTCATACTTTTTCATTGTAATATCCATGCTAAATTTGTTTTCTCGCTTTCTTCTTGTGTGTTTGAAAAACTTTGAGAAAATCCAAAAATATTTCCTACTTCTTTTTAGTTTTTCTTTCTAGCTTAGTTTAGTTGTTGCATCAAAAGAAAACCCAAAAAGATTTCTCGCTTCTTCTTTTACTTGTTGGGAGCTTTCCCGTGTAAATAGTTTTTTTCTCGTTTTTTGTTTTTCCTCTTTAATTGGCTTTCTTCAAGAAAAACCAAAAACTCAAAAAATATTTTAGTGTGTTTCTCTGAAATCCTTTTCCTTTTATTTGAGTCGTACCAAGGAGAAGACCACAATGAAATTGTTGAGTGGCTCTCATCTGCATTATTGTTTATCTAGCAAAGAGCCCATATTACCCTGTCTTCTCCTCTTGAATAAAATGTTGCAGATTCCAGCTTAGTCCACGGCACTCTTGCATTATTATTATCTTCTTATCATTCGGTCGTGCAAGTGAAAGGCAATAATGACGATATTTGATGAATTAACTGTGGCAGAGAAAAGCGGGTATGAACTCAACTTGTTTTTGTTTTTGTAAATATGTTTAACCTAGTATCCTTGATTCAGCATATTATGATCAAACATGCTTGCAATGACCATTAGATATTATAGTTGTTGATGCCATGCTTAAGTAGCTAGGAGTGGATAATGATTTATCTTGGGCATCAACATGCATTAAAATGGTTGTGATGTAGTATGATGATATGGTATCCTCCTCTGAATGTTTCAAGTGGCTTGACTTGGTACATGTTCACGCATGTAGTTGAATCAAAACCAACATAGCCTTCATGATATTTATGTTCATGGTGTCCATATCCTACTAATGCTAGTACTCAATGTTGATTATAAGTAATGCATATTCATGACCGTCTTCGCTCTCTAGCTGGCGCTTCTCAATCTATTTGCTAGCCTTCGCCTGTACTAAGCGGGAATACTGCTTGTGCATCAAAACCCTTAAACCAAGTTGTGCCAGATGAGTCCACTATATCTACCTATATGCGGTATTACCCTGCCGTTCCAAAGTAAATTTGCATGTGCCATCTCTAAAAAAAATTCAAATGAATATCTGTTTTGTGTGCCTGGACCGCTCATGGAGCGACAGGGGGCGGTCAGTATCTTCCATGATATTCGGGTTATTCTCATGATAAGTGTTTATTCACTTGTCCTTACACGAGAGGGGCGGTAATAGGGATTCCCAGTCCCGAAATCAAAAATCAAAAAATAATTAAACAAAACTCCCCCATGAATGTTGTTGGTTTGGACGGTACCCGTGGATGCGGCTAGCCGTGGAGTGTGATTGTTGGTGGAGGGGGGTAAACCTTTACTTTTACCGCTTGGGAACCGCCGCTAATTTGTTTAGCATGGAAGATATTGATAACTCTTGGTCGTGACGTTGACAGGAAGGGTGTACCTCCCAAATTATATCTATCTCTGTTTTAAACTTTGAGCTCTGGCACCGCTGCAAATCCATGCTTCCCTCTGCAAAGGGACTATCTATTCATTTTTATGTTGAGTCATCATCTTCTCAAATAAGCGCCAGACCTGAGAGCACTATTGTCATCCTCATGCATTGTGTATAGTTTATGTTGGGTGCAGCATGACTGGATCTTTTCTACCATGAATTACAATGTTTAGTCGCTGCTTGAACTTTGGAGGTGCTCTGCATTTATGTTTTGCGGGCTCAGAAAGGGCTAGCGAGATACCACCATTGTCATATTGTATCATGATTGTTTTGACAAAGTGTTGGCGCTTGAGATATCTTATTATTGCTCGCTAGATGCTTATGTTATTGATATGAGTTAATATAATTTCCAAGAGTTATTGTTGGCATGGTTAGTCATAATCTTTGCTGAAAACCTGGGTGCTACTTAAGCATATATATGTAAACAAGAACAAAAGAGTTCATAAAAGTTTTTCTTTATCACTTTCAGTTTGTCAACTGAATTGCTCGAGGACAAGCAAAGGTTTAAGCTTGGGGGAGTTGATACGTCTCCAACATATCTACTTTTCCTCACTCTTTTGCCCTTGTTTTGGACTCTAATTTGCATGATTTGAATGGAACTAACCCGGACTGACGCTGTGTTCAGCAGAACTACCATGGTGTTGTTTTTGTGCAGAAATAAAAGTTCTCGGAATGGAACGAAACTTTTTGGAGAATTATTTCAGAATATATAAGAATTATTGGACCCAAAATCCACTGAAGAGGGGGGCCAGGGTGAGCAGCACCCACCAGGGCACGCCAGGCCCCCTGGGCGCGCCCTGGTGGGTTGTGCCCACCTCGTGGCCCCACTGACCCTAATTCCCCCACTATAAATTCCTATTTTCGGAGAAAAAAATCAAGGAGAAAGTTTCATCGCATTTTACAATACGGAGCCGTCGCCACCTCGTGTTCTTCATCGGGAGGCCAAATCTGGAGCCCGTTTGGGGCTCCGGAGAGGGGAATCTTCGGTCTTTGTCATCACCAACCCTTCTCCATCGCCAATTCCATGATGCTCCCCACCGAGAGTGAGTAATTCCTTCGTAGGCTTGCTGGTCGGTGAGGAGTTGGATGAGATTCATCATGTAATCGAGTTAGTTTTGTTGGGGCTTGATCCCTAGTATCCATCATGTTCTGAGATTGATGTTGCTATGACTTTGCTATGCCTAATGCTTGTCACTAGGGCCCGAGTGCCATGATTTCAGATTTGAACCGTTTATGTTATCACCATTATATCTATGTTCTTGATCTGATCTTGCCTAGTCATATGCACCTATTACGTGTTATGATCCGTCAACCCCATACTTACAATATTTGGGATACTTCGCGGTGATGACCGTAGTTTGAGGAGTTCATGTATTCACCATGTGTTAATGCTTTGTTCCGGTTCTCTATTAAAAGGAGGCCTTAATATCCCTTAGTTTCCTTATGGACCCCGCTGCCACGTGAGGGTAGGACAAAAGATTCCATGCAAGTTCTTTTCCATAAGCACGTATGACTATTTACGGAATACATGCCTACATTACATTGATGAACTGGAGCTAGTTCTGTGTCGCCCTAGGTTATGACTGTTATATGATGAATATCATCCAACGAGTTACCGATCCAGTGCCTACGAGCTTTTCACTTATTGTTCTTGCTAAGTTAGTTCTGTTGTTGCTACTGTTCCAACTGCCACAAAACTACTGCTACTACTGTTACCGCTACTGTTACTATTGCTACTGCTATCAAAACTATCATATTACTGTGCTACTGATCACTTTGTTGCAGGTATTAAATCTCCAGGTGTGGTTGAATTGACAACTCAATTGCTAATACTCTCAAGTATTCTTTGGCTCCCCTTGTGTCGAATCTATAAATTTGGGTTGAATACTCTACCCTTGAAAACTGTTGCGATCCCCTATACTTGTGGGTTATCACGGACGCGGTGGCACGCCGTGCTAGGCACTGCCACACGAAGGCAGTCCAGGTGGTTTTATTTTTTGGAGTACTACATGTTGATTCTATGAAAATTCAGGGGGTTTGTAAAAAATAAATGACGGACCAAGAATATATATTCCTTTTAATAGTAGGTGTAGATAATAAATATAACATATAAAAGTAGAAGTACTAGCAAAAGGGCCATGCGTTGCGACGGGAGAAAAAAACGTAATCTCCAATGGCTCTGACCACATTTTGTTGCATCACCGAGATACACTATCACTCTCTTTTTTTGAAAGGAATATCATGTATTCCACTTAGACTCGGTGCACCAAATCGGTGGTCACCAGACCAGAAACAAAGTCTGGGGCATCGGAGGCCCATACAGTAAGTGGTGCTGCAGCACCCATAGAAAATTGCGCCAAAGAGTGCGCAACCTTATTACAGTCTCGACGACAAAACTTAAAGTCATAAAATTTGAAAGATACATGACACAAGCTTCTGGCCTCCCTGAAGAGGACACCCAGTTCAGCTGCATCGTACTCACGCCCCTTGAGCACAGTGATCATTATCAAACAGTCATATTCAAAAATAATCCGTTGGGCTCCTAGATCAGCTGCTCCTTCGATTGCCTTCATACAAACGATCACCTCGGCTGCCGGTCGCTGCTTCTCGCCCGCATATGTTTTGTTCCTCGTTGTCCACCAATCCCAGAGAAGGACTGCCACACACACCTTCTTTTTGGTCGGAAGGGCACAAATACTCCTCATCATTTCAATTGCGTCGGTGCATTCGCAAAGTGTGATACGGACGTCTTCCAGGAATTGTTCCCGCCACACAGCCTTCACCTTCTTGCACTTCAAAAAAATGTGCCCACCATCCTCGTCCAGTCTCAAGCACATGGGGCATCTAGTGTCCAGGTCGATGTGTTTCCTCTTGATATTCATCAGTGTTGGGAGGCTATTGTGAGTCATTATCCATAAAAACATTCGGACTTTGCCTGGTAGATCAATCTGCCACAAGTGTTTCCAGTTCTGCAGTTGTACCGCTTGTCCGCTGGAAGGACTAGCGTCCAGGTTGCGTCGCGCTTCTCTCAGGCTAACACCGAGCTAGTATGCAGACTTAACTGAAAACGAGCCCTTCTTGTCATAATGCCAAGATATTGAGTCTTCCATATCCGATCGCAACGGGATTGCCAGAATGACCCTCACATCATCTTGTGTGAACAGCTCATGCACTAGCTCCTCGTCCCAAGTCTCTGTAACCGGGTTAATAAGCTCGTGCACCTTTGTAACAATGGCATGCCCCTGATGTGCAACATGTCTCCTAGTCGACCCCCGCGGGAGCCAGGGATCTGTCCAAGCATTCACCCGCGTGTCGTCGCCGATTCGCCACACAATACCCTCCCTGAGCAGATCACAGCCTCGTAAAATGCTCCGCCAAGTATAGGACATGCCCTTCTGTTCAGTAGCCTCGAGGATGGAACAGTTTGGATGGTATTTTGCTTTGAGCACGATAGCACAGAGCGACTCTGGATTTTGAATTAATCTCCAACTTTGGCGTGCAAGCATGGCCATATTAAAGATGTGCAGGTCACGAAAGCCAGGACCCCCATCCTTTTTTGCCTTCATCAGTCTCTCCCAGCCTAACCAATGACATTTATGTTTACCTCCTTGCTGGCTCCACCAGTAGCGACGGATCATAGAGCTGATTTCCTCACACAAACTCTTTGTTAGATCGAAACACGACATTTCATATGTTGGTATAGCCAGAGCTACTGCCTTTATCAGGGTTTCCTTCCCCACCTTTGACAATAGTTTTTCAATCCAGCCTTGAATCCTCCTCCAAATACTCTCTTTTATGTACTCAAAATCCTTGCTCTTCGCAGCTCCAAGATGCACCGGAAGACCAAGGTAATGCTCATTTTGAGACTCCTGGGGAATGCCAAGGACTTGGAGCACTTGTTGTTTGTTTTGCTAACTAGTTTTCTTGATGAAAAAAGCAGATGACTTGCCTTTATTTATCTTTTGTCTAGATTGATCCTCATACACAGCCAAGATTTGTTGTAGTCGGGTCGCACTGGTAGCAGTAGCCTTCATGACGATCAGTGAGTCATCCGCGAAAAAGAGGTGGTTTATCCTTGGTGCTCATGTGCAAATCTGAACTCCCTCCATGGAACGGTCAAGTTCGGCTTGCTGCAACATAATGGAGAAGGCTTCCGCACATATAATAAATAAGTATGGCGAGAGGGGATCACCCTGTCGCAAGCCTCTCTAGGGATAGAAACCCTCAGTAACTTTGTGATTATATCTCACATGATATGAAACAGATTTGACACACTTCATAATCAAACTCACCCAAACCGGGGCAAACCCCATGGAGAGCATCATCCTTTCTAGAAACTTCCATTCAACCCGGTCGTAAGCCTTGCTCATGTCAAGCTTCACCGCAACGAGGCCTTGCCTGCCCCCCTTCCTCTTATGCATCAAATGGGTGATCTCATATGCAAGAAGCACATTATCCGTAATCATACGACCCGGAACAAAGGCTGACTGTGTAGGAGAGATCAAATCCGGGAGAATTACTTTCAAACGATTAGCCAACACCTTCGAAATGAGCTTGTAGATGACATTGCAAAGACTGATCGGTCGGTATTGTGTGAGGTACTCCGGATTCTTTACCTTGGGGATCAGCACAATAGTTGTTTCGTTCCACCCCTCGGGGATCTCAGCCCCATTCAGCACCTTAAGCACCTCCTCCTGGATCTTGGGACCCACCATATGCCAAAACTTCTTGTAAAAAACTGCTAGCATCCCATTCGGACCCGGTGCCTTCAGATCGCCAATAGAATCAAGGGATCTCTTTATTTCCTCCCCATTAAACGGTTTGGTCAGCAGCTCATTCATCTCCGGAGTGATCGAGGATGGAACATGATCAAAGATGTCATTATTCGGGGAACCTGCAGAAGATATGAACAAACTTTTGTAGTAGTTAGTTATAAAAGTCCCTATCTCCTCCTCCCCCTCCACTACACCTCCATCCTCCCTCTTCAAACTCTTGATCAGATTTATTCTCCTCCTCTCTGATGCTTGTGCATGGAAGAATTTTGTGTTACGGTCCCCTTTTGTGAGCCAGTTTACATGAGCTCTCTGTTGCCAATAAATGTTATACTGGTCCTCAAGCCGACTCAGTTTGTACCGAAGGAGTTGTTCCCTTGAAATCTGCACCTGATCAATGGCCCTCCTCCTACACCTTTCCAGCTCCCTCCTGACTCCCTTAATCCTATGCTTTAACTCCCCTAGAACTTCCCTATCCCGCCTCACAAGGCTGTTGTCCACCCTCCGAAGCGCCTCCCCCACTGAGACTCCTCCCTCCCAAAAGGCTGCATTCCATGCATCTTCCACTACCTGCTCACAGCCCTCCTCCTACAGCCAACGCGCCTCAAACCGGAAACAACTCGGTCTGCTCCCTCCCCCCATCACCAAACTCTGTTCACGAAGCTCCGCTATGATAGGGTGATGATCAGAGTGTCTAGGATCTTCATTAATGATTTTGTGCAGCGGGAACATGCACCTCCAGCTTACATTAGCAACCGCACGGTCCAATCTCTCTCGTGTATAACCCCTTGCATCATGCCAGTTGTTCCTCCAGGTGAAAGGATCACCTACAAAACCCAGATCCTCCAGCTCACACTGTTCTAAGCATTTCCTAAATGCCTCCATGCACCCCTGGGCCTGAGCCGGCCCACCTTCCTTCTCTACCGCGAAGAGGATCTCGTTAAAGTCTCCAAAGCACATCCAAGGCGTATTTGCTTGGTCGTGCAACGCCCGGAGCATTCTCCAAGTCTTCTCTTTTTCACCTGCCTTTGATTCGCCATACACTCCCGTTAACCTCCATATACTGCCATTCTCCTCAACTACATCAGCATCTATGTGGTACTTCCCCTTGCACCTCAGTCGCACCTCTACTCCACTCCTCCAGAACATCGCCAAACCCCCACTACGCCCAACACAATCCACCGCCACCATGTTCGCCAAGTTCAAACGCCATCTCAAGAAATCGATCTCCTTCTCCTTCAATTTTGTTTCTGAAAGGAAAAGGATGTCAGGCACTTCAACCCTCTGGAGTTCCAGAAGGCTACGAACTGTCGGCGGGTTCCCAAGCCCCCGACAGTTCCAGGCAACAACTTTCATTGGGGCTCGCATGGCTATTCCGACAGCCCCGCTTCATAGGGAATTGCAGTACTCCTCTCCATCTTGCTCTTCTTAGCTTTAGCCCCCTCCCCAACGTCCCACTCCATATCATCTCCACCTCTCTTCTTACCCAAAGTTACACCAGAGGATGTGTTATCTCCTATCTTTCCCTTACGGTCTATCCTATGGTATTTGGACCCTCCCTTATTCATACTCTTGCCACTCCTCGGAGCATTTGTATTTCCTTCTACTGGTGGCCCATTTGTTTTTTAACAGCCTGGTGGCCCATTTGTTATCAACCCCTTCTCCTTCTCAGCAACACCCTCCACTGACCCCTCCGTCGGTACTGTACTAGTACCCTCGCCCGATAGATCCATGCCATCCTCCTTATATTGTTGCCCAACTCCTGCATCATCAAAGGTGAGTTGCCTCCTGCTATCATTGGTCTTGCCTGTAGTATCTTCCGCTTTATTCTCCTTCTCCGTTAGCACGTTCTCGTTCTGTTTTTTCAAAGGGCTTGTGACCTCATCATCCCGTGTCTCTTTCCCTACTAATTCATGCCCTGCCTTTGGCTTATCCCTCCTCCAAGTGTCACTATCACTGCCGGACCGTCCCCTCGAGTTACCAAAGCTCAGGTTTCTACTAGTACCGTTGCGACGCCCAGGGAAGTTATTGCGTCCTTCACTCCAGCTACCCCTGCTCGCCTCACTTGTAGACCATGGGATAAATGTAGGCGAACGCGACAGAAAAAAAAAATTCGGTACAGCGAGCACGCCCAGGATCACTATGGAGACAGCATACAAGGTTTGATCTGATCCGTACCGACTCGAAGCGCAGCGGAAGAAGAGTTGGTGTAGATCGTCGGTGCAGATCCCTGCAGCTAGGATTTACAACCTCCCAACCGCAAGGATGTACTCCCTCTCCGGACAGCCCTTCGGGAGGCGGTCGGACAGTCCCCCGGACGATGTCGCGAACAGCCCTTCGGGAGAACCCTCGGAACCCGAACAGTAACCCGGACAGCCCTTCGGGAGGACGTCGGAAACTCGAACGGTAACTCGAGCAGCCCTTCGGGAGGACACTCGAAAACAGCCCCTCGGGCAAAAGATCGAAACTACAATCTCTCTACGGGGTTGCACACATACGGTGTCAACTATCCGACAGGGCTTCGCCGTCCAGAACTAGTTCCTGCCGGAACCCAGACAGCCTTTCGGCTCTACGAAACTATTTCGTGGGAGGGAGAGAGAAGCCAGACAAGTCAAATGGCATGTGTATGAGAGCAAGGATGATCTCATTTTGGAGAGCTCTCTCCACCTCTATTTATAGGAGGAGCAAGGGGTAGAGGAAAGACCAAAAGGACCTTCCTAGGATCTTTCCACCACATGCCACATAAGGGTGTGTAGAAGATATCCACCATGAGGTGGAAGGACACCTCAAGGAGGCCCCCCCCATGTCATGGCCAAAATTTGCAGCCCCCTTGAGGGGCTCCACCTCCCTTTCACACACCAAAAGTGGTTTTCTTCTAGAAGAAAAACCCCATTTGCAAATCAGCCCAAAAAGTGCTTTTCACTATTCACAAAGACATTTTTCTACGTCCGTTAAAACCCAAATTATTTCTGTGTGCCTAGAATAATTCTAGCACCCACCAAAACAATTTTGAACACATTCCGAAACAATTTCGGAACAATGTTTCTTCAGCGAAAAGCAACCAAAGCGGTTCCGGCTGCTCCGGAACATTTCCGGTTTTTGTCCCGGAAAATTCCCAGAAGTTTCCAGAACACTTCTGGCATCCTCCAAGAATTTCCAGGCATGTGCCAGAACCAATTTGACTTAATGGAATACCCTGAAACAACTTTTCAGTTTCACCGGAACTATTCCGGTGTTCTCTCCGGAACGTTTCCGTTTCGTCCGAAACTTTTTCGGTGATTTTCTCTCAGACTCCCCGTCTGGTATTCAGCAGATAGATGACCCTTAAGCGTGTGACCCTATAGGTTCGGTGAAGTATAGACATGACCCGGAACACTTTCCGATCAATGATCAACATCGGAGCCGTGGACACCCATATTGACCCCTATACCCACACGAATGAATATTCGAGTGAACCTCCAGTTGCCGTGTGCTATTCCTGTTGCTTCACGATATATTACAAATACCCGAGGTGAGATTTATTGCATCCCCGTGGATCAACCACTTGTCCACTATGCAAGTTACCTCGTTACCGGTTTTGTTCTCTTTACTCGTTTCCGTGTTCCGGCATCCCTGTGATCAAATCACAATGTGTCTGGCCAGACGATGATGGATACCGTAACACCGAGAGGGCCCGAGAATATCTCTCCATCGTCGGAGGAGCAAATCCCAATCTTGAGCTATCAAGTTACTTGACATACTTTTCCATGAACCCGTAAGCCGCCGTAATAGCCACCCATTTACGGATGACGTTTAACAAACCCCAAAGTTCATGAAGCAAGCATGAAGAAACTCGACACTCTCATGGTCTAAGGAATTATGCAAACATTAACTATCTCTGTGTTATTAACCATTAACTCATGACGAATGTATCTCATAGCATAACATCAATCGGGTCGATTCAACACAAGTGTTCTACTAACATTGTGCCCTCAAAATTGCCGGCATAGACATGCCCATGATCAGGAAAACAGGATCATCATGCAATACTTGAGCCAGTCATAGAGGCATGACTAGGAATACTTTTTCCGTTTATTATACCACACGTGCACATGAGTTTCCCTTCGAGCCTCATGGTTATTGCAGACTCGAGAATCATTGCAGTTATAGCATGGAACATAAACATTCATTACAAACTCGGAGATACAAAGTAACTTTTATTATTGCCTCTACGGCATATCTCCTACAGACTCCCACTTGCACTAGAGTCATAATCTAGTTACATGGCTTCCCTAACACCAATGGCTGTCCGGTGCTGCTCATGCTTTGCTCGTGGTAGAGGCTTTGTCATCGGGTCTGACACGTTCAGATCCGTGTGAACTTTGCGTACTTTCACTAAACCCACTTCGACATGATGTCGAATGAGTTTATATTTGCGTTCAATATGTCTTGTCTTATGGTGCGAACTTGGCTCCCTTGCCTGAGCCACGGCGCCACTATTATCACAATAGATCTCCACCGGGTCCAGAGCACTTGGAACCACACCAAGGTCTTCAAGAAATTGCTTGATCCATACCGCCTCCTTGGAGGCTTCTGAAGCAGCAACATATTCCGCCTCCGTCGTAGAATCCGCTACAGTCTTTTGTTTGGAACTTTTCCAATCAACTGCGCCGCCGTTCAATATGAAAACATAGCCAGATTGAGATTTGAAGTCATCTGGGTCAGTCATGAAGCCTGCATCAGTGTAACCATTTACAATGAGCTCTTCATCACCTCCGTACACAAGGAGTAAATCCTTGGTCCGTCTGAGGTACTTAAGAATACCCTTGACTGCGGCCCAGTGTTCCAATCCTGGATCACTTTGGTACCGGCTGCTAACACTTAGCGCATAGGAAACGTCCGGTCTTATACATAACATGGCATACATAATAGAACCAACTACCGAGGCATATGGAACATCATTCATTTGTACTCGCTCATCGAGAGTCCGAGGACACTGATTCTTGCAAAGCACTGTGCCAGGTGACATGGGGAGTAGTCCTTTCTTGGAGTTCTCCATGTTGAACCTTTTCAACACCTTGTCAATGTACGTGCTTTGGCTAAGCGCTATTAGGCGTCTTGATCTATCTCTATAGATCCTGATGCCCGATACATATGCTGCTTCGCCTAAGTCTTTCATTGAAAAACTCCTTTTCAATGAGTCTTTTATTTCGTTAAGAAAATTCACGTCATTTCCAATCAATAATATGTCATCCACATACAAGATTAGAAATGCTTTTGCGCTCCCACTAAACTTCTTGTAAACACAAGACTCTGCGTCATTCCTGATGAAGCCAAACTGTTTGACTATTTCATCAAAACGAATGTTCCATCTCCTTGACGCTTGCTTCAGACCATAAATGGCTTTCTGAAGTTTGCATACCTTTCCAGCATCCTTATGGACGACAAAACCTTCTGGCTGTATCATGTATACATCCTCTTTGAGGTTTCCATTTAGGAAAGCCGTTTTGACGTCCATCTGCCATATTTCATAATCGAAATAAGCAGCAATTGCTAGTAATATCCGAACGGACCTAAGCATAGCTACGGGCAAGAAATTCTCGTCGTAGTCCACTCCTGGAACTTGCGTGAACCCTTTCGCGACAAGTCTAGCTTTGTGGATAGTAATGTTACCATCCGCGTCCGTCTTTCTTTTGAAAATCCATTTACAACCAATGGGCTTTACGCCTTCTGGAAGTTCTTCCAAGTTCCAAACTTGGTTTTCGTACATGGATTCCATCTCGGATTTCATGGCCTTGTGCCATTCCTTTGAGCTGGGCCCCGCCATCGCTTCCTTGTAGTGCGCAGGTTCATCGTCTTCAAGAATGAAGATTTCGTTATGAAACCATTCAGGTGGCTGGATAGCCCTACCTGATCTGCGCGGTTCAGTTACAACATTGTCTGAAGTTTCCGCATCACATGCGACAACTTTCGGCTCGGTTGTAGGGATAATTAGCGGAATTTCTTCCGGTTCCTTAGCCATATCAACGATCGCCGAAGATTCACTAATCTCATTAAGTTGTATTGTCCTCCCACTTGGTTCTTTTGCGAGAAACTCTTTCTCAAGAAAGACTCCGCTTTTAGCGACAAACACTTTGTGCTCGGAGGGTAAGTAGAAGGAATACCCAACTGTTTCTTTTGGATAACCTACAAAGTTACATTTGTCTGATCTGGGATCGAGTTTGGTTGGTTGTAAACGTTTTACATGTACCTCACATCCCCAGATCTTAAGATGCAACAAACTGGGTTTCCTCCCATTCCACATCTCATGTGGTGTCGTCTTAACAGACTTAGACGGTGCTCTGTTTAGTGTGTGAGCGGCAGTTTCTAGTGCGTGACCCCAAAAAGTTATCGGCAGATCTGTAAGAGACATCATCGACCTTACCATGTCTAACAGGGTTTGGTTACGTCTTTCCGACACTCCGTTTCGCTGCGGAGTTCCGGGAGGCGTAAGCTGTGAAACGATTCCACGGTCACTCAGATGTTGGCCAAACTCATGACTAAGATACTCGCCTCCGCGATCAGACCGCAGAAACTTAATCTTTTTGTCACGATGATTTTCTACCTCATTCTGAAATTCTTTGAACTTTTCAAAGGTTTCCGACTTATGCTTCATCAAGTAGATATATCCATACCGACTTAAATCATCAGTAAAAGTCGCGAAGTAGAAATACCCACCCCGTGCGGCTGTGCTCATTGGACCACATACATCACTATGTATTATTTCCAATAATTCACCCGCCCGTTCAGGATGACCCGTGAACGGCGTCTTGGTCATTTTCCCCATCAGACAAGCTTCACATGTGTCAAATGATTCAAAATCAAAGGACGGTAAAACTCCATCTCTTTGGAGTCTTTGCATGCGTTTCTTTCCGATGTGGCCAAGCCGACAGTGCCACAAATAAGTGGTGGTGGTATCAGCCTTCTTAAGGCGTTTAGCATTCACGTTAAAGACATCATTTCCACATTCAAGATTTAGTATGAAAAGGCCCCCAACAATGGGTGCAAATCCATAAAACATATCCTTACAATAAAGTGAACAACCATTGTTCTCAGACTTGTACGAATACTCATCGTGTACTAAACATGATCCGGAGATAATGTTTCTACACAATAGTGGAACAAAATAACAGTTATTTAGTTCTAAGATAAATCCTGAAGGGAGACGTAGAGGCATAATGCCGACGGCTTGAGCGGCAATCCCAGTGCCGTTCCCGACGCGCATCACGACTTCATTTTTTGCTAGCTTGCGCACCTTCTGAAGTCCCTGTATCGAGTTGCAAATGTGAGCAACCGATCCGGTATCAAATACCCAAGACTTAGAATTTTCGCTAGCAAGCAAAACGTCAATGACATTAACTTGTATAACAATTATACCTTTTCCGGTTTTCCCGGACTTCTTATCTGCCATGTATATCTTGCAGTTCCTCTTCTAGTGTCCAGTGCCTTTGCAGTGAAAACACACAGTTTCAGCCTTGGCTCCGCCCTTAGGCTTGCCTTTCCTTTTGAAACTGGCAGTTTTGTTCACCAGCAACTTTTGCTGATTCTGCAGTCCTATCTCATTTGATTTGAGCATCGCTTCATAAAGCGAGGTAAGGATCAAATCATTACCAGGTGTCTTTGGAAAATTAATTCCCCTTTCAGCCATACTATCATAATAGTTTGCTAGTCTGACACCTTGTTCATTTACTAGAGATTCCTTATGTATATTGCATTCTTCCATAGCTTCAGTCATCTCATGAACTTCAGCTGAATCCTGTTTGTGATACAGAACATTTAGTGCCTCGATAATCTCGAAGGCACTAAGTCGTTCATAACGTTTCTGTAGCATAGGATCCATCCAAGATAACATAAGTTCTTCACTTTTAACAACACTGAAATCATCCCTTCGTGAGTCAAACACGTGGATGATATCCTGAGCCATTTCTGGCGTAATGGAATCACTTAGAAGTTGATCAAGCACATAGTCTTTCTTAGCATCCCTGAGGACAATCCTCAGGTTACGGACCCAGTCCGTATAGTTGTTTCCAGTCGCAGCTAACTTCTCTTTCTCTAACATCGGGCCTAAGTTGAACGCGGTGTTGCGAGCCATTTGATCTACAACGGTAATCACAAGTTTCACTTAGACTTTGTTCATAATGATTTTGGCACTAGTGAATAAACATTTTTATTCTAAAGTGCGCTCCCACTCAAATCAATATCTCTCAAAATTGATTATGAGTGATTCAAGATCCGAATATCAATTCAACGTCATAGAATCATCATCTCATGACGAGGATTTCAATTGGTAGGCCAACTTGCCGATCACATCTCTATGTGACTCTTGTTCATCTTTCGATGCGTGTGTTCCGAGCTCAGGACGATCCTGCCATGAACGTCAAGACAACCAAGTGATCTCGCTGCGAGGTCTGACCTCACCCGCCTTACATTTCTCCAATCGTTCGTACCCATGCATCCATGGCGCACCCCGACAGCTTAGATGCTGTGACGGTGCTACACTTGGGAGAACACTAACTACTTGATATTTTTAGTGAGAGATCACCCTAATAAAAAGCGACTACCGCGCAATCAAAAGGGTGCATCATAAGGGATAAACATCTCAGGCAATTCATAATTAGCATGATATGGTATAGCCCTTTCTAACGGAGAAGTCAAGTATTTCTTCGTCTTCGGCATTTGCGTCGGTGTTCACCTGCGCGAAGATTGCCACCACCTTGTCGATGCACCAGATAATATTGCTATCTCTATAGCTAATAAAATAAGTGCATTACTTAAGGTTGACACGCAGGTCATTAAAGTGACAATCATATGGCTCCAGCCATCATGCCGAATCATGACACGCAGGTCATGTTAATGAATTTACATCTTATAGTCATCTCATACATAATCGAATTAATATGAGCATTGCTATACCACATCACATCACATGCACATCCTGCAAAACCAAGTTAGACGCCTCTAATCGGTTTATGCAAAATTTTATTTTTACGTGGCTTCTAAGGTTTTGACTTAAACCGCAGCTACCAACGTTTTATCATCAAGTATGATTATTCAAGTCGCTAGTTTAACATATCGGGGTGTATGAAACACGAGATAATTAAATCTCGAGCCCCATACTAAACTTCGTCATACGCATGACCCCCGTGCAGATCATATCTGCAATGCCCTTTCGTCTGCGAATTTCATCTTTCTTTTGACTATGGCGGAACCCAAAGAACTGTTAGCACTTCGTTGATCAACCAGGATCGCGGATTGCCAGAACTTTGTGAAATTCCACCATGCTGTCTCGAGATTGAGCAAACGCAAATTCTAGGGAAGCAACAAGAACATCGGGTAACAGACTTCCTCTGCTACCCGTATAAATAATTTTCAGCAATAGATCTCATCTACTCCAAAATTATATTATGCAATACCCATACATCTCCATGTATTCTAGATCGTAACCTGCATCTACGCATAGCACGGCTCATGATGCCACTGTAGGGGAACGCGACAGAAAACAAAAAAATTCGGTATAGCGAGCACGCCCAGGATCACTATGGAGACTGCATACAAGGTTTGATCTGATCCGTACCGACTCGAAGCGCAGCGGAAGAAGAGTCGGTGTAGATCGTCGGTGCAGATCCCTGCAGCTAGGATTTACAACCTCCCAACCGCAAGGATGTACTCCCTCTCCGGACAGCCCTTCGGGAGGCGGTCGTACAGTCCCCCGGACGATGTCGCGAACAGCCCTTCGGGAGGACCCTCGGAACCCGAACAGTAACCCGGACAGCCCTTCGGGAGGACGCCGGAAACTCGAACGGTAACTCGAGCAGCCCTTCGGGAGGACACTCGAAAACAGCCCCTCGGGCAAAAGATCGAAACTACAATCTCTCTACGGGGTTGCACACATACGGTGTCAACTATCCGGCAGGGCTTCGCCGTCCAGAACTAGTTCCTGCCGGAACCCAGACAGCCTTTCGGCTCTACGAAACTATTTCGTGGGAGGGAGAGAGAAGCCAGACAAGTCAAATGGCATGTGTATGAGAGCAAGGATGATCTCATTTTGGAGAGCTCTCTCCACCTCTATTTATAGGAGGAGCAAGGGGTAGAGGAAAGACCAAAAGGACCTTCCAAGGATCTTTCCACCACATGCCACATAAGGGTGTGTAGAAGATATCCACCATGAGGTGGAAGGACACCTCAAGGAGGCCCCCCCCCCATGTCATGGCCGAAATTTGCAGCCCCCTTGGGGGGCTCCACCTCCCTTTCACACACCAAAAGTGGTTTTCTTCTAGAAGAAAAGCCCCATTTGCAAATCAGCCCAAAAAGTGCTTTTCACTATTCACGAAGACATTTCTCTACGTCCGTTAAAACCCAAATTATTTCTGTGTGCCTAGAATAATTCTAGCACCCACCAAATCAATTTTGAATGCATTCCGAAACAATTTCGGAACAATGTTTCTTCAGCGAAAAGCAACCAAAGCGGTTCCGGCTGCTCCGGAACATTTCCGGTTTTTGTCCCGGAAAATTCCTAGAAGTTTCCAGAACACTTCTGGCATCCTCCAAGAATTTCCAGGCATGTGCCAGAACCAATTTGACTTAATGGAATACCCTGAAACAACTTTTCAGTTTCACCGGAACTATTCCGGTGTTCTCTCCGGAACGTTTCCGTTTCGTCCGAAACTTTTTCGGTGATTTTCTCTCAGACTCCCCGTCTGGTATTCAGCAGATAGATGACCCTTAAGCGTGTGACTCTATAGGTTCGGTGAAGTATAGACATGACCCGGAACACTTTCCGATCAATGATCAACATCGGAGCCGTGGACACCCATATTGACCCCTATACCCACACGAATGAATATTCGAGTGAACCTCCAGTTGCCGTGTGCTATTCCTGTTGCTTCACGATATATTACAAATACCCGAGGTGAGATTTATTGCATCCCCGTGGATCAACAACTTGTCCACTATGCAAGTTACCTCGTTACCGGTTTTGTTCTCTTTACTCATTTCCGTGTTCCGGCATCCCTGTGATCAAATCACAATGTGTCTGGCCAGACGATGATGGATACCGTAACACCGAGAGGGCCCGAGAATATCTCTCCATCGTCGGAGGAGCAAATCCCAATCTTGAGCTATCAAGTTACTTGACATACTTTTCCATGAACCCGTAAGCCGCCGTAATAGCCACCCATTTACGGATGACGTTTAACAAACCCCAAAGTTCATGAAGCAAGCATGAAGAAACTCGACACTCTCATGGTCTAAGGAATTATGCAAACATTAACTATCTCTGTGTTATTAACCATTAACTCATGACGAATGTATGTCATAGCATAACATCAATCGGGTCGATTCAACACAAGTGTTCTACTAACATTGTGCCCTCAAAATTGCCGGCATAGACATGCCCATGATCAGGAAAACAGGATCATCATGCAATACTTGAGCCAGTCATAGAGGCATGACTAGGAATACTTTTTCCGTTTATTATACCACACGTGCACATGAGTTTCCCTTCGAGCCTCATGGTTATTGCAGACTCGAGAATCATTGCAGTTATAGCATGGAACATAAACATTCATTACAAACTCGGAGATACAAAGTAACTTTTATTACTGCCTCTAGGGCATATCTCCTACAATAAAGGCCTTCAGCCATGGACCAAATTGCTTCTCCTCACTGATACGTCTCCAATGTATCTATAATTTTTGCTTGTTCCATGCTGTTATATTATCATTCTTGGATGTTTTACAATCATTTTATTATAATTTTATACTATTTTTGGGACAAACCTATTAACCTAGAGCCCAGTGCCAGTTTCTGTTTTTTCCTTGTTTTTTAGTTTTACAGAAAAGGAATATCAAACAGAGTCCAAACGGAATAAAAACTTACGATGATTTTTTATGGACCAGAAGAAGCCCACAGGGCATTGGAGTTGGGCCAGAAGAGCCACGAGGCCACCACAAGCCTAGGGGGCGCCCTCCCAAGGGCGTGCCCCCCTGGCTTGTCGTCGCCTCGTGGCCACCCTTGACTTGTTTCCGACGCCAAAAATTCCTATAAATATAGAAACCCCCAGAAAGAAACCTAGATCGGGAGTTCCGCCGCCGCAAGCCTCTGTAGCCACGAAAAACCTATCGGGAGCCCGTTCCGGCACCATGCCGGAGGGAGAAACCATCACCGGAGGCCATCTTCATCATTCCGGCGGTCTCCATGACGAGGAGGGAGTAGTTCACCCTCGGGGCTGAGGGTATGTACCAGTAGCTATGTGTTTGATCTCTCTCTCTCTCGTGTTCTTGAGATGACACGATCTTGATGTACCGCGAGCTTTATTGATATAGATGAATCATATGGAGTTTTCCCCTCTCTATCTTCTTGTGATGAATTGAGTTTTCCCTTTGAAGTTTTCTTATCGGATTGAGTCTTTAAGGATTTGAGAACACTTGATGTATGTCTTGTGATGGGATATCCGGGGTGACAATGGGATGTTCTATTGATCTACTTGATGTATGTTTTGGTGATCAACTTGCGGGTTCCGTGACCTTGGGAATCTATGCATAGGGGTTGGCACACGTTTTCGTCTTGACTCTCCGGTAGAATCTTTGGGGCACTCTTTGAAGTTCTTTGTGTTGGATTGAACATGATGAATCTGAAATTGTGTGATGCATATCGTATAATCAAGCCCATGGGTACTCGTGGTGACATTGGAGTATGTAGGTGACATTAGGGTTTTGGTTGATGTGTATCTTAAGGTGTTATTTTAGTACGAACTCTAGGGCTATTTGTGACACTTATAGGGATAGCTCATAAGATTGATCGGAAAAGATAACTTTGAGGTGGTTTCGTACCCTACAATAATTTCTTCGTTTGTTCTCCGCTATTTGTGACTTTGGAGTGAACTCTTTGTCGCATGTGAGGGATTTACATATGATTCAACTATGTTAGTATTGTTGAGAGAACTTGCACTAGTGAAAGTATGAACCCTAGGCCTTGTTTTCAAGCATTGCAATACCGTTTTTGCTCACTTTTGTTACTTGATACCTTGCTGTTTTTATATTTTCAGATTACAAAAACCTATATCTACCATCCATATTACACTTGTATCACCATCTCTTCGCCGAACTAGTGCACCTATACAATTTACCATTGTATTGGGTGTGTTGGGGACACAAGAGACTCTTTGTTATTTGGTTGCAGGGTTGTTTGAGAGAGACCATCTTCATCCTATGCCTCCCACGGATTGATAAACCTTAGGTCATCCACTTGAGGGAAATTTGCTACTGTCCTACAAAACTCTACGCTTGGATGCCCGACACGAGTCTACAAGAAGAAGGTTGCGTAGTAGACATCAAGCTCTTTTCTGGCGCCGTTGCCGAGGAGGTGAGTGCTTGAAGGTATATCTTTAGATCTTTCAATTAAATCTTTTAGTTTCTTGTTTTTCACTAGTTTAGTCTATAAAAGAAAACTACAAAAAAAATGGAGTTTAGGTTGCATCATTTGTTTCGTCTTTATAATGTCTTTCGTGAAAACAAGGATTCAGAAAATTGTGCTCAATTGGTAGAGGAAGAAATTATGAAAATACTTGATGAGAATTACTTGAATGATGAGCATGATTGCAATGTTGCTAGTATGAGTTCTTTGAATATCCATGATGCTAATGATATGCAAAGCCACAAGCTTGGGGATGCTATGTTTGATGAAGATTATGTTTTTAGTCCCCCAAGTTTTGATGAGCAAATTTATTATGATGATGGCATGCCTCCTATCTATGATGATTATGATGATGACATGTATGCTATAAATAGTGATAGTAACCGTGAAACTTGTCATCATGATTTTAATATTGAATGTGGTTATGTCAATCAAGTGTCTCATGATAGTTATTTTTTTGAGTTTGCTCCCACTACGATGGATGAAAAGGAATTTGCCTATGTGAAGAGTAATGAAAATTCTATGCTTGTAGATCATGAAAAGAATGCTTTATGTGCTGGTTATGTTGTGAAATTCCTTCATGATGCTACTGAAAATTATTATGAGGGAGGAACATATGCTTGTAGGAATTGCAATAATATCAAGTTTCCTCTCTATGTGTTGAAAATCTTGAAGTTCTGCTTGTTTTGCCTTCCTATGCTAGTTGATTCTTGCTCCCATAAATTGTTTGCTCACAAAATCCCTATTCATAGTAAGTTGGTTAGACTTAAATATGCTTGTCATGAGATTCAAGATGCTCTCTTACATGTTTCAATTACTATTCCTATGTGAGCATCATTGAAATCATCTTGCCTAGCTAAAAGGCATTAAAGAAAAGCGCTTGTTGGGGGACAACCCAACACTTTTACTTTCTGTTTTTGTGTGTTCACATGATTAATCTACTGTAGTAATCTTGTTTTGTGCCTTTTATTTCAATAAAGTGCCAAGTAAAGCCTTTGGGATGACTCACAAGATGAGTAGAATTGATGCTGAACCAAAACAGAAACTTTTGACTCCAGTACAGGAATTTTCATTTTTTACTGGAGCGTGATAATGATCTGAAATTTTTACACAGTCTTTATATACAAATTCTTCAGGTTGTCCTAATTTTTCAGAATTTTTAGAGACAGGTAAGTATGGTTATACTACATATCTTCACAGACTGTTCTGTTTTTGACAGATTCTGTTTTGCATGCATAGTTTACTTGTTTTAGTGTTTCTATAGCTTATATTGAGTGATATAAATTTTGGGAATGATATAATACAGTAGGTATGATGTGGGAACAATTATGAATCTTGTCTTGACAGTACCTAAGTGAATTATCTTTGTTTATTATACTAACCCATCTCACGAAGTTCCGTTAAGTTTTGTGTGATTGAAGTTTTCAAGTTTTGGGTGAGACACCGATATGAGGATAATAAGGAGTGATAAGAACCTAAGCTTGTGGATGCACAAGGAACCCCCAAGGTAATATCCAAGGAAGACTCAAGCGCCTAAGCTTGGGGATGCCCCGGAAGGCATCCCCTCTTTCGTCTTCAACATTATCGGTATATCTTACTTGGAGCTATATTTTTATTCGTCACATAATATGAGTTTTGCTTGGAGCGTCATTTTATATTCTTGTTCTCTGTTAGGTGTTATTTATAATCTTGTTTTTCAATAAAAAGTTCCAAGAATTGCCTTAGGATGCTTGCATTGCATGTTTTGATGGGTGCTGTGTATAAACAGAAACTTTTGCTGTAGTGTTTGAATTTTCATATTTTACTAGAACGTGGAAAGTTTCTGAAATTTTTACACCGTATTTTCATATAAATTTTATAGCATTTCCTAAATTTTCATAATTTTTTAAGTTACGGAAGTACACTAGTTTCATAAATTGCTACAGACTGTTCTGTTTGGACAGATTGCTGTCATAGTTTTGTTATCTACTTATCCTATAGTTTCCATAGCCTATATTGGTAGATATAAATTATGGAAATGATAGTAAACAGTAGATGATGTTTTATAATTATTGTGCAACTTGTCTTGGCAGTACATAAAGAGTTGATTTATTATTATGTGTACTAACCTATCTCATGAGTTCTTTTTGAGTTTTGTGTGGATGAAGTTTTTGAGAATAGGTGAAACCATGATATGAGAGGATTGAAAGAGATACAAAAGCTCAAGCTTGGGGATGCCCAAGGCACCCCAAGTAAATATTTCAAGAAGTCTCAAGCATCTAAGCTTGGGGATGCTACGCATCCCACCTCTCTTCATCAACAATTATCGGTTAGCCTATGTTGAGCCTAAATTTTTATTCGTTCACATGATCTGTGTTATTCTTGGAATGATATTTTTCTTTTGCTTGCTGTTTAATAAAATGCTTAAGATCTGAAAATATTTATTGACAGAGAGAGAGAGTCCTCACATAGCTACTTAATTGTTTGACTACTCATTGATCTTCACTTATATCTTTTGAGAGTAGCTTGTCATTTGCTCTCATGCTTCACTAATACCTTTTTGAGGGATGAAATCTTTATGCTCATGTGCTTCATTTAAATTTGTTTGAGCTTGTCAAAAAAGCAATAGCAATATATGAAACTAGTCCCAAAGTGATAGATATCCAAGGAGGATATAATAAAAATTTCATGAAGATCATTGGACAAATTAAACTTGATTCCTTGTAATAGTTTTGAAAAATGATGATAGTAATATGTGAGTCATGTTAGTGAGTAATTATGCTTAGTAGGAATATTGGTGTTAAGGTTTGTGATTCCCTATGCATGCACGAAAGCCAATAGTTATGCAATGAAGTTACATCCTACTTGTGGTGCATTATTCGGTGTTAGTTATGTTCAATGCTCACTTATGTGATTTTTCGTTTCCTGGTTTGGTTGCTTCCCAATCTATTTGCTAGCCTTCATTTGTACTAAGTAGAAATACTACTTGTGCATCCAAAATCCTTAAACCAAGTTTTGCCTTATGAGTCCACCATACCTACCTATATGTGGTATTTCCATGCCGTTCCAAGCAAATTTGTATGTGCCATCTCTAAATCTTCAAAATAAATTTTCCCTTTTGTGTGCCCGTACCGCTCATGAAACGGTGGGGAGTATCCAATATTTTCTCCATGCTAGATGTGTTATTCTCAAGATGAGTGTTTATTCACTTGTCATTGCACGAGAGTGCGGCGGTATAGGGATGCCCATTGCCTAAATGAAAAAGAAAAAAATATTTACTTTATGTTGTCAAATAATAAATTCCTTGGAAAGTGTTGGTATGGAAGGCAACCGTGGATACGGCCCGCCATGGAAAGTGAATGTTTGGTGGAAAAAGGAATAAACTTTATTTTCTGTTTGGGAACTGCCTATGATATATCTAGCATGGAAAGTATTGTGAGCTACTTTGTCGTTTTCGTTGACAGGAAAAGCATGCCACCCAAAATATTTTTTCTCTCTCAATTTAAAACTTTGAGCTCTGGCACCCCTACAAATCCCTACTTCCCTCTGCGAAGGGCCTATCTATTTACTTTATGCAATTTTTAGTTTTGCTTTGAGTCTCCATCTTCTCTTATAAGCACCAACTAGGGGGCACTATGATCGTACTTGAGCATTGGGCATAGCTAATATTTGAGTGTGTTTCATGAATGGATCAATGATTGAGCATGATGGGCTAGGGATAACTTTCTTTAGTGTTGATATTTTGAAAGAAAATGGTTGCTTGTTGACATGTTTGAGTATTGAAGTCATTACGTTAAAACTAGACTATTGCTTTGAATCATTTACAAGTCCAAATGCCCATGCTATACAAAGAAGAAAAGAATATGATGAACATGTTAGGCAGCATTCCACATCAAAAATTCTGTTTTTATCATTTACCTACTCGAGGACGAGTAGGAATTAAGTTTGGGGATGCTGATACGTCTCCAACGTATCTATAATTTTTGCTTGTTCCATGCTGTTATATTATCATTCTTGGATGTTTTACAATCATTTTATTATAATTTTATACTATTTTTGGGACTAACCTATTAACCTAGAGCCAAGTGTCAGTTTCTGTTTTTTCCTTGTTTTTGAGTTTTACAGAAAAGGAATATCAAACGGAGTCCAAACGGAATAAAAACTTACGATGATTTTTTATGGACCAGAAAAAGCCCACATGGCATTGGAGTTGGGCCAGAAGACCCACGAGGCCACCACAAGCCTAGGGGGCGCCCCCCCCCCCGAGGGCGCGCCCCCCTGGCTTGTCGTCGTCTCGTGGCCCCCCTTGACTTGTTTCCGACGCCAAAAATTCCTATAAATACAGAAACCCCCCAGAAAGAAACCTAGATCGGGAGTTCCGCTGCCGCAAGCCTCTATAGCCACGAAAAACCAATCGGGAGCCCGTTCCGGCACCCTGCCGGAGGGGGAAACCATCACCGGAGGCCATCTTCATCATCCTGGCGGTCTCCATGACGAGGAGGGAGTAGTTCACCCTCAGGGCTGAGGGTATGTACCAGTAGCTATGTGTTTGATCTCTCTCTCATGTTCTTGAGATGACACGATCTTGATGTACCGCGAGCTTTATTGATATAGATGAATCATATGGAGTTTTCCTCTCTCTATCTTCTTGTGATGAATTGAGTTTTCCCTTTGAAGTTTTCTTATCGGATTGAGTCTTTAAGGATTTGAGAACACTTGATGTATGTCTTGCGATGGGATATCCGTGGTGACAATGGGATGTTCTATTGATCTACTTGATGTATGTTTTGGTGATCAACTTGCGGGTTCCGTGACCTTGGGAATCTATGCATAGGGGTTGGCACACGTTTTCGTCTTGACTCTCTGGTAGAAACTTTGGGGCACTCTTTGAAGTTCTTTGTGTTAGATTGAACATGATGAATCTGAAATTATGTGATGCATATCGTATAATCAAGCCCATGGGTACTCGTGGTGACATTGTAGTATCTAGGTGACATTAGGGTTTTGGTTGATGTGTATCTTAAGGTGTTATTTTAGTACGAACTCTAGGGCTGTTCGTGACACTTATAGGGATAGCTCATAAGATTGATCGGAAAAGATAACTTTGAGGTGGTTTCGTACCCTACAATAATTTCTTCGTTTGTTCTCCGTTATTTGTGACTTTGGAGTGAACTCTTTGTCGCATGTGAGGGATTTACATATGATTCAACTATGTTAGTATTGTTGAGAGAACTTGCACTAGTGAAAGTATGAAACCTAGGCCTTGTTTTCAAGCATTGCAATACCGTTTTTTGCTCACTTTTGTTACTTGCTACCTTGCTGTTTTTATATTTTCAGATTACAAAAACCTATATCTACCATCCATATTACACTTGTATCACCATCTCTTCGCCGAACTAGTGCACCTATACAATTTACCATTGTATTGGGTGTGTTGGGGACACAAGAGACTCTTTGTTATTTGGTTGCAGGGTTGTTTGAGAGAGACCATCTTCATCCTACGCCTCCCACGGATTGATAACCTTAGGTCATCCACTTGAGGGAAATTTGCTACTGCCCTAGAAAACTCTGCGCTTGGAGGCCCAACACGAGTCTACAAGAAGAAGGTTGCGTAGTAGACATCAAGCTCTTTTCTACAACCTTATGGAGCAATCCTTCTCTACGTGGTCCAGCAAACCACAAGTATAACAGAAATCTGGTAGGAACTCGTATTCAAAACGTCGCCAGTTCGCTTCCTCCTTCTTTATTTTTCCCCTTCAGTTAAATTCCTTGTACCCTTGTCATTCTCATCATCATTATCGAGCACGAAGCCCCTCATAATGGTATTGGATATGTCCATGCGAACCTTGATCCTTAGGTATTTCCCCACTACCATACCATCGGATCCAGCATCAACCTCCAGAGCTTCACCTATGATATCTCCAATGGCCAGGCCAGCATCACGGCACATCATCCCAAGTGACAGATCAAATACTCTAACCCAGATCGGGATCTTTTTAAATTCGTATTCCTTAACACTTTTGCTTGGATCAAAATCCTCCAGTACCAAAACGGACTTCCCAAACATCCAGGGGCCCTCCTCTAGTGCTTTCCTCTTGCCTGATTGCTGGTGGAAGGTAAACATGAAAGTATTGTCACCCAGATCCTTACATCCCACGCCCCTGAGAGGGCACCATGCCTTCCCCAAAGCAGTCGCCATCCCTTCCGCGAAGGCCGGCTTATCAGACATCAACTTTGCGAGAGCCTTCGGTTCAACGACCCCAACCTTCCCCTCTCCATTCCAAGCAATCTTCCGGACACTTGCTTTCTAGATCTGACAACTTCAAACTCCTCATCAGGCCTTCCATGCGCTCCATCCCCGACGAGAAATGGTGGGAGGCAAGGACGGCCAGGGGTGACCGTCGGGCGTGGACGTGGGCGTGGGGAAGCACCGGAGCACAAGGAACTTGACGGGGCGGCAGCGGAGAAACCAGGACGGCGGAAGGGAAGAGCCTCGGGGGTCACCTGACCCGTCACCATAGGAAGCCCCCCGTCACCCTCGGGATGGGTAGCTGCGGGAGGAGGAGGGAGGGGGTGGCGGCGGAGCGGGGAACCAGGACGACGGCAGGCGGCGGCGCACTAAACCAGGACGGCGGCGGGGCTCCCTTCGGGTCGCCAAAATATCGCGAGAGCACGACCTAACCGTACCCCTCGGGACTGATCTTTTTAGTACGTGCTTGCAGTCACTATCACTCTCTTTCTCATTGCGTGTTGTCGGCCCAGGTGGGGAATTCCCAAACATATTTTCCACGTGCTACCATCTGGGTCGACCCAGGTGGGGGGATTCCCTTGTCTAAAACATATTTTTCTAGCCGCTACTGCGTGGGGGTTTCCTATTTGGCACGTAGCAATCTAGCGTGTCCGCCCTTCTTCCTTCGATCTTGTTTTGGGCCGACCCATTTACGGATTTTTTCCTCACCGGTTTTGGGAAGATTCTAGAACCTTCCCTGAACCGGGTTTTTCCTTTTTCTTCCCTTTTTTCTTTTATTTTTTGTCTTTCTTTTTTCTTTTTTCCTTTTTATTTTCCCTTTTTAGTGTTTTTCCAAATTTTTGAACATTTTCATAAATTTGCGACACTTTTTAAAGTCATGAACATTCTTTGAATTCATGAACATTTTATACTATCTGCAAATATTTTTATAAAAGTGTGAACATTTTCTAAAACATTTGTTATTAAACCGGTGAAATTTTTTAGAATCGACGAACATTTTTTCGAAATTGATGGAACAATTTTTGAAATTCATGAATGTTTTTTTATTTAACGAATATGTTCTGCCATGCATGATTATTTTCAAATCAGCAAAAACTCTATGAATCAATAAAATATTTTTAATTCATGAATAGTTTTGGAATATTTATTATTATTTTGAAAAATCTTGTTTTATTAATTAGCGAACATTTTGTTCAGTGTCGTTAGCTTTTTTTAGTATGTGATTTTGTTTTCAAAATATTGTATATTTTTTATTTCCCATACATTGTTTTTCAAAATCACGATCATTTTCTGAATCCGCAAATATTTTATGATTTATATAAGATTTTATTTCAAAATTCTCATGTTTTAGAATTTCGAAACTTGTTTGAAATTCAATTTATTTAAAGAAGAAAAAAAGCGGAAAATAAAAAATAAAAAATAAAAGGCCAAATAAGGAAAACAGACCGGTCCAAAATTTAATGTCGCGTCTTCTCCCAATGCGCAGAGTGCCGTATAGAAGATTCCTACTACGTGTACCGGCCCAGATAGTAAGATTTCCCTGCGTGAAATGTTTTTTGTCACTTATAGGTGACATCGGTGGGTATATTTTGTAACTTTGGGGGCAATATCGTGATGGATGGGCAGAAGTACTAATCCCTTTATTATTAAATATATAGATATAGATTTTATACTAAAGTTAGTACAAAGTTGAGCATCTATTTTGGGAGAGAGGTAGTATTGAATAATTTAAAAATCCGCAAGAAGATTCGAAAATAAATTTGTACAACTTTCCTTGTGATCATGTACGACTCAAACTTGAACATTAATGGGACGATTCATCAGATATTTGCACGCAGTATTGAACTTCAGCTAAACTTCATCCATTGGTGCAATTTGAATTGGGATTTCTCCAACAAAAATACATGCCACCGTGTTGTCATGGTAGAACTTGCTCACTTGATGAATCGACAGATTGGTATCGTGAACAATGACATAATTCTTTATTTTCTGACGCAGAGCATACACTACATATTTCTCCTTTCTTCCTTGGTCACGCTTATTAACAATGCCGTTCTTGACGACACACGGGGTTATATCAAGCGGTTTCGTGGGCGAGCCCACATGATAGATACGTGATGAAGGGCGGTAGGAAGGTTAGTCCCGATGCAAAAATGCCACAAACAACATTTCTGAATTTAAAAAATGTTTAGAATTTGAAAAAATAAAGTGCTCATGAATGTGAACCTACTATTTTTGAATTTAAAAGATTTTTTTTAATAGAAAGGGGTTCCCCCTGCCCCATTTTATTAGAATGAGGCATAGAGCCCAACCACGTTCACAACTAGTTCAACAGCTAAACCAGAATCCTCGACAACGAGAAAGCTAAAACATAATACCATTGAGAGTAGAAATCCTCTCCAACAAACCAACCAAGTCCTGCTTAAAATTTATTACACACCCGGGAGGGGGAGAAAGGCCATCAAGACAACATTGGGGTCTCCAGGGAACCGAAGAGATGGGTTTCTCACTAGGTCCTCCAGATCATCTCCAAGCGATCCTTAGGATCTCCCCGCGTTTTTTGTCCAGCTGACGAATGCAGTGTATCAGCAAAGTTGCCTGAGTGTCAACACAGAGTACCTTCCGTTGACGAAGATGAAAGCTTAGTTTGGCAAGGATGCAGTTCATGCTTCTCCACGTGCGCCCCTAAAAGCAGAAATCATTCCTCGGTTTCCAAATACTCCACAAGGAGGCAGCAATCACCAAACTTAAGACTAAATGTTTCTTATTTGATTGTCAGAAGGCACAAACACCATCAAAGCTAGAAATTATATTAACATTAAAACACTCAGCTGCAAAGCTCCACACATGTCTAGCTACCACACAGTCAAACAACAGATGCTGGACAGATTCATTCTTATTGCAAAACAAACACGTTAAATCATTGACAATTCTCCTCTTAGCAAGAGTATACCTGGTGAGTACTTTGTTATAAACGCAAAGCCATAAGAATACATGATTTTTTTGCGGACACAGAATTTTCCACAGTTTGTTTCTTATAGTAGAAACTACACCTCCAAAATTGATCTTATCATAGAAAGATTTTTCCGAGTATATCCCATTGGACTCCAAGGTCCAAATGGGGGTGTCAGACTCATCTATAATTGGATATTGTTGCACCAGGGTCACCAATTGAGCCCATAGGTCCATACCATCATGTCCAACACACCGTCTAAATGAGAGTTTAAGCTCTCTCCCATCCTATACTTGGGCAACAGTGCAATCTGGTTGTTTGCAAATATAAAACAAGTCCCAAAATTGAAATTTAAGGGAACAATCCCCCGCCCAAGTGTCATGTCAGAAACTGATATTTACTCCATTACCCAACTTCCATTTATAAAAAGTTTTGGCTGCATTTAAAGCCGAGGTGGTACTCTTCCAAAAGGTATATCCTATCCCACCTCTGGCCCAAAAAATATTTGGGGAGTCTACATTGCATTTAACAGAAATGATTTGTTTCCAGACACTATTATTAGTAGAAAAAATTCTTTTACCCTAGGAGGCTAGCAAAGCCATATTAAAATCTCTAATATTTGGGACCCCATGCCCCCAAATTCCTTTTTCCTGCAAATTAAACCCCAGTTAGCGAGGTGATATTTATGCTGATCTCCGAGATTGCCCCAAAAGAAGTGTGCCATATGAGAATTGATGGCATTGATAGCCCATTTGGGGAACTTTATCATCGACATAAGATAAGCATGAATGCTAACCACACAGACACAAAGTAAAATGATCTTCCCTTTATATGTAAGATATCTCCCCAACCAACCAAAGATATTTTTAATAATCCTATCTATGATGGGTTGGAGATCTTCCCTCCTAAGCTTGTCATAGTGCAAAGGCACTCCTAAGTATTTGATAGGGAAAGTACCAACCTTACAGCAGAAGATTTGAGCAGAAAGACTGGCCAAGTCCTCTTCCACATTTATGGTCAGAAGATAACTTTTGTGGAAGTTGATTTTCATACCAGACAGACTTTCAAAACAGAACAAAATCCATTTGAAGTTTCTGCCTTTTTCTATTGAGTTTTCCAGGAAAAGGATGGTGTCATCCGCATATTGTAAGCTGATGACCCCTCTTGTATTATCCGAGGCAAAAGCCCCGATATCAAATCTTGTGAAGCTACTTTTTAAGCATCTTTGTAAATACATCAGCAACTAAGTTAAAGTTCTTGTTTTGGTTCGGGTGCCCCATGGGCATACGAGCCAAAAACTGCCTCTTTAATTTCTTCCTCAAAACATTGTTTTTGCAACATATCATTCTCTTCTTGCGTAATAAGTTCATCATCCTCCCAAAAGGAAGTTCCAAGGCTAATATTATGTTTAGGCTCATACCCAAAAAGGTTTTTATAAAAATATGTGGCAATCTCAAGCATTTCTTTAGTGGTGTGGACAAGACCATTCTCCCATTCAACTCAACGAGATGATTCTTCCTATGTATATGATTAGCAAGGGCATGAAAATAGGCATTATTCTTAACTCCATTTTTAATCTTCCTATCTCTCGAGCGTTGCCACAAGGCAACTCCTTCTTTGTGCCAAATATCGTCAAGCTCTTTCTTAATTTCTATCATTCTGGATTTGTCTCCATCATCTAATTGATTTCTTTCAGAGAACACATCCAAAATATCATATTCCATCATTAATTCCTTCTTTTTTTAATACCAGCTTCAATATTAATGCTCCATCCCTTAATTTTTTCCTTAAAATTCTAGTTTTGTTCAACCAAATATCCATAACACACTCTCCACGTACAACAGTGTTCCAAATGTTTCTCACCATATCTGTAAAATCTGGTTGGTCAGGCCACCATTTTTCAAAATGAAACATTTTTAGGGAGGTAACCCTTCGAGCTCCAGTGTCAAGAATAAGTGGGGTATGATCACTCCCTATCATAGGTAAGGCTGACAAAACAGTCAGATGATATTTTGTGTTCCAGGAACCTGAGACAAAAACTCTGTCAATCATGGCATAAATAGGATTCTCTTGGTTATTGCCCCAAGTGAAACTCCTATTGGCAATGTTAATCTCCATAAGGGCCCATTTATTAACCCAGTCATTAAACAGATAAGAAAATTGATTGTTAATAACACCATTATTCTTATCTGCCACAAATCTAACCAAATAAAGCCCCCCCCCCCCCCCCGAAAAGAGCTAGGTATGTCAGGTTAGACATAACTTCATGCATTTCTGCAATGAACTCCAACTTGTATTCATGATAAGAGGTACCATATACAACAACAAGATGCCAAATAAAACCATCATTTTTGTTTTTCACAGTGACAATAACACAATATTTCTTGTTAATAACCCCAATAACCTCATATAAATCTTTTTTTAAGATCCACAAGGATCCCTCCAGTCATGTTAATGGCAGGTAGAACATGCCACTCGAAGTCATTTCTACTAGAAATATTATGAAGAGTGATACTATCTATATTTTCCCTCTTAGTTTCAAAGAAACCAACAAAGTCCACATGATTATTATTAAGAAAATCTCCTAGGCACTCTATTTTACCCGGTTGCCCAAGACCACAAATATTCCAAAAATCCCCAATCATTTAACTTTAAATGGGTGGGACGGGCCACAAGGCCTACTCGTAGTGTTGAGAACTGGGTTGCATACTTTTAGATCAGCAGTGCCCCCTGATCTATGAAGTTTAGTAGCCATATTCCCCTTGATATTAGAAGTGGGTTCGAAACAATCATTATCTAAATCAACAGGGAGAACACTCTCGGGATTGGAGTTAGAAAATTGAAGACATTTAAGTTTCTTAGCATTAATCAAGTCTCAAATGATATCTTGTTGCTCCTCATAATTTTCACTAACCAGAGATCCAACTTAACAGTTTGAGAAGCAAGCTCATTAAGATCAAGGTTAGCAAAAGATTTACCTTTGAAGGTGGTGGGGGTCTCCAGCTTTTCCTTCTTCATATAAGTTGTTGCCTTACCCATGATCTTGATGTTTCCATGGTTTCTGGTCACAGGTCTAATATCAAGAACATGCCCCCAAGATGTAGATGTACCTGCAGCATGTTTCATTTTCTTCTTAGATTCAGCTTTTTCCATTGTTTCCAACAGAGATCGTTTGACCGAACTGAGAGCTGTAGCGAGATCCTCAGGCAAGCACTGCATTTCATTGTCTTCATCTGATTCTTTCATCTCAAACTTTCCCAATTGCTCAGAGCAATAATCCAGGTGAACTGGCATAGGGATATCACCAGCAACTTCAGCAGGGGAATTGTATATCTGTTTCTCACTCTTATCCTCATCTTTCTTTGGAATGATGTACCTTAATTCCTCAATAAACTCCTCATGGGTTGAGTTGAGCATCATATCAGGGTGATATTCAGATGAAGAAACATCAACTTTCTGGGTATTTTTACTAGAACTTGCAGATCCAGCTGGCTTTCCAGGGAAATTTCCTTGTCGGAAAAGCAATTTCATCCCTGGCCTTATCCAATTCATCTATAGCTTCATCCTCATCATCATGATCCATTTTATCCATGTCAGAGGGACCATCTTTAGTGTCTTTGTTTTGTTCTCCATTATCTATATCATGATCAACATCATCTCCATTAGAATCCTCTCCAACTTGTTCAAAGCCCTCCACTGTAAAGAACAACAGGTATAGTTTCTTTTTCATCTCTACTAGTATCTCAAATGGGATCTTAGCAGGATCTCTGCAGGCCACCTTGATTCTGATATTCTCATAGAAGCTCTTGAAGATTCCATTCAAGTCCACATCTACCATGATACCAAAACAAGATGCAACCTGTGCAAAGACCTTCCAGGCACAACACTTGGGAGGAATTCCATCTATCTGCACCCATGCCTCAGTAAGTTCTCCAAAATCATCAAGCATTCCTTTCCACTCACAGACTTTAACAGAAACTCCATCAATAGGTAAGTTAAATGCAGGAAATTCAATCAGATCTTCCACATTCTTCGAAGGGGGAAATCTCCGCAGGAACTTCTTGCTCTCTTTCTCTGATCTTCCAAGGCCACTCCTTGTTCTTGTAGAAGATGCCATTTAGCTGGATAAGCAGTTCCTCGGCAGTGACATCTCCTTTGATCACTTTCAGCACATCACAATTTTTATAATTCAACCAGCTTGATTCAACCGCAACTGGAATATCCACATGGTAAAAACCCTAAACATACAGCTGCACTCCCGAAGTAAGTCGTAGTTGGATGAAATTTAGCCCATGCCAGATAGTTGTTAACATTATGACTCCCAGAACAAATAAAACACTTGTTCGGCTCAATGCAATTTCCAACATAGTGACCAGGCCAACTACAATTGAAACATGTCATCTCCTTGTACTTGGGATCAAGGATTAGTATCGCAGGGACTGGAGGTGGCGATGGTGCTATTGCGGCAGGAGGAGGCGATGTCTGCATGACCACAACTTGCTTCCCCATGCCACCCCCTTGGGTCACTCCTTGTTGGACCTTAGGATTGGCCGGAGCAGGGGCAGGCGCCCCACCCCGTCCCTCCACAGAGATTTGCTTCTTCGCCGGGGGGTTACGCCTCTGCCTCTGCCCCTGATTCCCCCAGTTCTCCATGGTTGCTTTGACTACTTCAGCAAGATCTGGATCCCGGACCGATCCCTTCCATTGAGAGTTTGAAGTTGGTAGGAACAGGGTCAAAAGGACCTAGGAACGGAATTGGGAAGCAATCTTGCACGGTGAAGTTTTTCGATTGGAACTTGGAAGAGATATTTTCTCACCCAGAACAATCTGGGAATCGCAAAACTAGGGTTTGGGGGCGTGCGGTCTCTCTTATGAGGACGGTGGCAACGGCTCGGGGAAGGAATAGCCCAGAGTTTCCCAAAAAACTCTGTAACCACCTCCTCCTCCCCGTCACTCAAAAAGCGAGGCGCCTTTCTAAAACCCGCTTTCTTCCTGACCACACATCCCTGGATGAGCGGGGCAGGTGTGGGGGAGGGGCAAAGAGCCGCCGTCCGCGGGTTTGAACTTGTTGCAGCCGCCCCCGCACAAACGAGGTCGCCGACCGCCGTGGTGTTCGCCGGAGTTGGGGAAAATCCCGATCCATTTTCAAAACTCGCACCGATAATAGGGATCCATCGTGTTTTCTACTAGGGATAACCCTTGAACTCTCCACACAGGAAGAATCCATGGCCACAAGGCCATCATCCCCAAAATTCTTCTCAAAATTACATCGAAAAGGATTGGGGATCAGATTTACCTTATCCCAAAGGTGTGGCACCGGCCCTCGATCTCCCGGTCATGGCAGCCGGTTCACCCGCCGCGCCCTCAGGCCGGGAGCCTTGCTGCTCACAAGTATGGGGAGAAATCGGCCCCCGATGGCAGGAACTCCGGCGGGATGCTCGCTATTCCCACCCCCGATGGCGGCCCGATGTTGAGCCTGGATGGGCTCTCCATCTTGTACCTTGTCCACCTCGCAGCTTGGACCGGATCCGACGACTCCGCCTCCTGAATCGCCCAGAAGAGCATGTCGTGGTCCATCCCTCCATCGTCCCCGATGAAATGCATGCTCTCCGTATACGTCGTTTCGCGAATGATTTGCACGCAGATTTTGGGCCACTTGGAGCGGCCGGGGAAGCGCTCACGCACCACTCGAAGGATCTCCGCCCTCGCCACCGGTGAGTTCGCCTCGACTATCGGCAGCTGGTCCACCTGGTCCACCGGGCGAGGGAGGCGGGAGCGGGCTCCTTCGCCAGAGCTCTCCTTCGCCGGAGCTCTCCTTCGGCCGGGCTCATCCTCCTCCTCGGGCTGCTCGAAGCGAGGTGAGTCTCCCTTCTTGTTTTGCTCGAATTCGAGCTCTACCACCACCCGCATCTCAACCCCGAGTGCCTCCTCCTCTGGGCCTCGTCCCCGCCATGTCCCCGTAGTCGTCTGGTCTTGTGTTGCTCGAATTCGAGCTCTACCACCACCCGCATCTCAACCCCGAGCGCCTCCTCCTCTGGGCCTCGTCCCCGCCATGTTCCCGTCATCGTCTGGTTGCGTGCTTTGCACGAACGCGCGGCTGGATTTACTCGTTTCAGCGCAACCCAGCAACTGACTTCTTGTCTCTTGTCTCCGTCACAGTGAGGTGAGTATGGAAGCCGACGCCGACGCCGACGCGGAAGCAGTGGAGGCGCACGGACACGAGGACGCGTGGGTTCGTGTCGGAAGGATTGTACTCAGAGTAGTAAGTTTTTACTTTGTTCTCACCCGCAAAAAAGAAAAAGATTTACCTTGTTCTCGAAGATTGATCGGCAACCATGAGTACTAATGTAACCCATCTCCTTTCGCAGTTAACCATGCTGGAGTGGTGTTGTGTGCCCACGTCGCACATACTGGCACTGCTTCTCATCGTCCATATGGTGACTACGGACTCCGTCTGTACCGGCCTCGGGGGCATGATCCAGTGGCTTGTGGGGGCAATACCAGTCGTTTCGTCTCTCGTCGTCCTGGTCACCTTCATCTCCAAGGAGTGTGGCCAAAGACGGGCATGGGTGAGGTTACTGCATGCCTTCGCGCTGACTGTCTTGCTCTCATGGCTCTACATCTGCTACTGAGAGTAGTTATCCCGTCTTTCTCTCGTGGCTTTACATCTGCTACTGAGAGTAGTTATCCTCTAGTATAGAGTTATATATGTATCTCCTAGCACTTACAACTACTATGTATGTCAAACTCTGGCAGATGATGATTGCCGCACTTGCTTATTTATGTAGTATCCAAGACTATTGAGACTGTATTTGCAGATGTCAGGCAGCCTACTGTCATTGCTACTGTAGGGCTGTCCGTGGCAACCTTCATAGTCTGTTTGCAGGAATCTAAATTGGTCTGCTCCTCAGACGCTTTGTGTTATGAAGTGGCTGTTTCTGGGTTTGCTCAGTACTAGGAGTATGTTCTAATCATCATCTTGGTGTTACCACTGGTTTGCTACTCGTGATTCCTATGTTAGTTATGATCCAGATATTATTATCACACCTTAATACTGGTTATTCTCATGTTTATATTGAACAAGCTATTTTGCAATTGCAAATGTCCCTGATTAGAACAACACTATGGTTGAGATACCTGGTCTTCATACAACTGCATGATCCAAATTAGTTCTTTTTGTCATAAGCTCTTCTGCTCCTTTCACACTGCTGTTCAATAGTAACCTACTGCAGTATGTCCTTGCTGTGTATGTAGTTAAATAATTGATGTTTTCTTGATCCATTTAAGAATGTAGTAGCCCCGTCAAAGATTCACGGGTCCTTCACCAGAGAACACATAGTGTTTTGTGCATAAATCTTGTATTGATCCAATATTATTGGTACCAGCCAATTTTGATGATGCAATGCATGCTTCATTCCATTACTGCATATTTTGTTGAAAAAAGTTAAGGTTATCACTTGCAGAACCTCATTTGAGCTTTTCATTTGTTTGTCTGATGACATTAGGGATCAACTGCTTGCTCCACATATTGTGGTGCTGCTATATCTGACATTGTTTCTGTCATTTTTATTTGTGTTACAAACATGAAACTGCATGGGTCACTAAATACTGCATAAATGGCTTCATTTCATTGTACTCCTGTCTTTTTAGACTGCATATGAGTTTTGTCCAAAGTCAAAATATCTCTAATCTGATCAAACTTATAGAAAAAAGGTATCAACACTCCCAATACCAAATCGTTATCATTAGATTTCCCCAGTGCGATCGCCTACCAGGTTTGTGCATTTGATGTTGTAGATAGCTTGTGCTGATGCTTGGGTATGATTGTCTGCTGATCTTGACATGTGTATGTGATTGTTGGATCGTTGTTGTTTTGCTGCGGGTACATATGAAGCGGCAGCGGCAAAATGCCGGAGAAGTTGTCGCAAGTTTTTGATAGGATGTTGAGTTGTCTCTGGGTTTTGCTTGACCACGTGGTGCATGTGCATGGGTATTTCTCATTCCTGTTTTTATAGGGTTCTTGTGACTTCCAGTTGCTTAGATTAGGCAGTCTTATCTATCGTGTCCTGTTTTAGTTAGATTTTGAAACAGTTTTTGTTTATCAGGATTTCTTCTGTAGTCCTACTGCATAGCCTCTAACTGAATTGTTCAAACAAAATTCAGGTGTCCCTATGATATTCATGAAAAGAAGGAATCTCTGCAGAAACTGTTTGCAGAATACACTCTGGTGGCTCATGCAGCCACACTTTACATAAAACTCCATGTTTAGCTAGACATTGTTTGCCACTCTGTCCACCCTGTCTCTGACAGTTTGCCACTCTTCGATGTGTTGGCCCACAGAGCGAGCAATTTCCTCCGCCTCAGCAAACCGCTGCCCATCTCTCGCATTGTTCCTCGCTAGCCATAATCCATACATGCCCTGCACCATGATCGCTTTCCCATCATCTCAAGCTTGGCCGAACCACTCCAACAGCCATTTGGCTAGTGCACTCTGGGAGCAGATCTCCACCGGTGGGATCGCCACCGAAGCTCCCAACACCGAGCACAAAGCCTTCCAAAAGAGCACCGGGTGGTGGCAGCCCCAGAATCTGTGAAGTGTTGTTTCTTCTCTGCCACATGCCACACAAAAGACACCGGCCTTGATCCTCCTCCGTAGTAACTCTGAGCCGACCGCCAACCTGTTCCAGATCAGTCTCCAAGTATGAGTGATCACCTTCCCAGGCGCAACGGTATCCCACAGACCCAGCCATCCCTTGTGATTTGTGACTGCAGAGGATGACTCCGGCTGGCCGTTCTTCCCCCGTTTCATTGACATGCATAGGTGATACGCAGATCTGACCGTTTTTTTTTTTTTTGTTTTTGGAAAAGGGTCTCTGCATCAATCGATGCATACGGCCATCTTTATTAATTATTCAACATAGGTCTAACAAGAACATACATCAAACCATCCGAAGCCACCAGTCACACCTACAAAACTCGATAATGTGGAGTACTCTCACTCTCCATATCTAAAACCGGTGCCGTCGCCGATCCATCCACATAACGTATCGGAACTCACAGCCGGTGCAGCAGACCTAAAGCGTACACCACATGCACACGTTTTAGACGCCGCCATCATCATCGGGCCGCTGACCCATCTTCAGGAGAGAGAGATCTGTATCATCCTTGCCAGTCCGTCCATCCGTCGACGCCACCACGGCGCCCAACGGCGCCACCGCCCCGCGCTCATCCGTCCAGACGCGAAGATTCTGGAAGATCTGTCGTGCGTAGCACCTGCCGACCAGGCATGACACAGCGTAGCACCTGTCGGCCAGGCATGACTTGACATCTCCACCGAAAGCTCCGTGCAAGACGAAGCCGCTCCACCTCCTGCCTCTGTCTTCCAGCTCTGCTCCACAGACGATGCTCCCAAGAAAGAAAACGACACCGCAGTACCGCCATCGTCCGATCTGGAAGACCAGATCCTAGGGTTTCCCCCGGAGCAGCACGAGTGGGTCGACAGTAGTTACACGACGATGCCTTCATCAAGGTAACGACGCAGAACGCCGCCATCGCCTGCCATCGGCTCGGTTTTCACCGGCAACTATGTCTTCCCGACTCGCAGCCGGAACTAGATGGCAGATCTCGAGATCTGACCATCCAGCCTCAGGCCGACCACCTCCGACGAAGGAGATGACCACCACCGCCGGCCGCACGCTTCACAGCCAGAGAGGACCCTAGCAGGGAGGGCGGGCCGCCACCCCATCCCAACTCGCCGGACGAGCTACCAGATCCGCAACCCGTCAGCCGAACCACCAGCCGGCACCACCACGGCACCAAGCAGGAGGAACACCGCAAAGGCCCCTCCAGGACGTGCAGCAGGGAGCCGAGCCTCCCTCCATCCCAGCACCACCGGCCGCAGCTCGCGAGGGCCAGATCGGGTCCGCACGGGCGCCACGACCGCGACCGCTCGCCCGCAGTGGCGCGCCCACCGCCGCGACCAGATCCTGCGCCGCGCGTCGGAGACCTCCTCCACCGCGAGCCAGGACGCCGCCCCGGAGCCAAGCGCCGGTCAACCGCCGACCACACACCGTATCCCCATCCCACGAGCGAGCGGCAGCCAGAGAGCGCCCCGCCGCCGCCGGCTCCGCGCAGGCTTTGCCTGCCGGAGGCCACCGGCGACGGCGAGGGGGAGAAGGAGGCGGGAGGGGAGAGGCTGTGGGGCGGGAGCCGCCGCCCGTGTCGCCCCGGGGAGGGAGCGGCGCGGGGGCCAGGTTTTTTCCCAGATCTCACTAGATCTGACTGTGAAGACACCATTTTTTGTATGATTCCATGGCAAGAAATCCTCAACGCCTGGGCCCCCTATTGGAATTTGCAAAATATTTTCTGCTTCCTCCAGGGAAAACATTGCCTGAACTTTGTTATTATCCCATGCAGTCCCGTGCGCGTTCAGCAAGTCGGACACCCGCGTGATTCCATGCAAATAGACTTGGCCCAGTGGCTTCAAGATACCTTGTCTTGGAATCCAATTATCATGATGGATCCTGACCCCTGACCCGTTTCCAATTCTCCAAATTAACCCCTCCAGCAGGAGGTTGCCCACTGGGGCAAGTAGCATTAAGAATGGAACCTTCCGTGAAGTATCTTGCCTTGAGTACTCGAGCACAACGCGAGGACGGGACTTGCAGTAATCGCCATGCTTGTTTTGCTAGTAAAGCTTGGTTGAATGCCTGTGGATCTCTGAACCCCATTCCGCCTTCCCGCTTCCTCGTACATATGTTGTCCCATGCAATCCAGTGGACCTTCTTTTGACCATCAGCTGCACCCCACCAGAAGTTCGAAGAGATCAAAGACAGGTTCCGACACATTTTCTTTGTGAGTTAAAAGCAGCTCATGGTATAAGTTGGTGTGGATTGGAGATCAGAATTAATTAAAACTTCCCTCGCTGTTTTGGAAAGGCCTTGCCCTTTCCATCCTCCCACCTTACCCTTTGCACTCTCCTTGACGTACTTAAACGTTCCATCTTTCGATCTTCCCACTACCGTAGGCAGCCCAAGATACTTCTCGCTCAGGGCCTCAAAGGAGATGCCAGCAACTTGTTTGAGAACATTCTTCTCTTGTTCCTTACATCCTTTCCCAAAGAAAATTGCTGATTTCTGTAGGTTTACCTTCTGGCCAGACGCCACTTCATAGTCATGCAATATATCCCTGAGTGCCACAAAATTTGAGCTAGATCCCTCAAGAAACACCACTCTATCATCAGCAAAGAGAAGGTGAGTAATTATGGGGTGAGTGCTCCCAAAAGAAACACCTTTAATGTTATTAGTTCTCTGAGCATTTCGAAGTGGCGCTGAAAATCCTTCCACACAAAAGAGAAATAGGTATGGCGACAGAGGATCACCCTGTCTAAGGCCTCTCGAAGGTACACAGCTGTGTGAAAGTCCACCATTCATCTTTATAGAAAACCTTGCTGAAGAGACACATCTCATGATCATCTCACACCAAGCTGGCGAGAAACCAAATCTTCTCATCATTTGTTCCAGAAATATCCATTCCACCCTATCATATGTCTTCATCATATCCAACTTCACTGTGCATAACGGCTTCTTCGTTTCCTCTTTCTGACCGCATGTACACATTCATACGCTACCACCACATTGTCCGTGATTAGCCTGCCTCGAACAAAGGCACTTTGCTCTTCAGATATTAAAACAGGTAGGATTACCTTGAGTTTATTTTCCAAAACCTTTGCTGCAATTTTATGAAGCACATTACAGAGACTAATTGGTTTGAACTGGGTAAGAAGCTCTGGTGAATTGACCTTAGGAATCATGACCAGAACTGTATCATTGAAACCATTGGGTGCGCCCTTGCCTGCCAAGAAGTCTCTCACTGCCGCGCAGACGTCAACCTTTACCAACGACCAGTGTCGTTGGTAGAACATCGCCGGGAGGCCATCCGGTCCTGGCGATTTGGTAGGCCCCATCTGAAAGAGTACTACCTCGATCTCTTCATCTATGAATGCAGTTGTGAGTCAGTCATTCATCTCCTCTGTAACCTGCCACTCAATATGCTGCAGCAATCTTCCACTCTCCTGGCATCCTTCAGATGTAAACAAATTGTGGTAAAAATTAGCAGCCATACTTCTCATCTCTTCATTATTATTACACCTTGAGCCATCTTCCTTAATTAATGATTTGGCTGTATTCTTCCTTTTTCTGTGTGACGCTCTGTTCTGGAAATACCGTGTATTCTGATCTCCCTCATGTAACCACTCCACCCTTGACCTTTGCTTATAGAAGACTTCCTCTCTTTCGTATACCTCATGGAGCTGAGCTTCAATGTCTTTTATTTCCTGTCCATACCCTGTACGCACTGCTCGTTCCTTGGCATCGCGCAGCTGCCCCTTTAGGTGAGCAATTTGCCGCCTGATAGACCCAAACACTGATTTGCTCCACACTTGCATGGCTTTTGTCACATGTTTCAGCTTCCTGCATGTTGCACCCACCCCTGCTTCATTCCTATTGGCTGCATGCGCATCATGCCATGCATTGGCCACCATTTCCTCATATTGCTCATGCTTGGCCCATGCTGCTTCAAATTGAAAAGGTTTCGGCACATTCCACGTGTTCGTGGCCAGTGCCGACGAAACACGAACCGCCAGAGCTACATGGTCCGATTCTTCGGTGATTACATGCTGCACTTCTGTTGCTGGGAACAGCTGCATAAAATTTGTGTTACAAGTTGCTCTATCCAGTCTCACTTGAATATTCTCCCCGTCTTCTTTTTTATTATCTCAAGTATATGGATATCCAGTGAAGCCAATGTCCCCGCAGTCGGCTAGGCATTCCCTAAAAGCTTCCATCTGTCCCATGCTTCGTGGATTTCCTCCTTGCTGCTCCTGTTGAATGATGGCCTCATTATAGTCCCCAGCACATAGCCATGGCATGTCATCCTGTGCGCGCAAATACCGAAGCACATCCCACGTTTTCTTTCTTTTCTCTACGCATGGTTCTCCACATATTCCAGTGAACCTATAAGAGCATCTATATAGTATTGACACCACGGCCTTACCTTGGCATCAACATGATCTCTCCACCACAAGGCAAGTCCGCCACTCTTTCCCACACAACCCACCGCAACTCCTTCTCTAAAGCCTCGACTAAGTTTCAGGTGATCCATAGCCTGCGCCTTCTTCTTTGTCTCTGACAGAAACACCACCGCTGGGTTGTAGGACCGTACTAGGTCTCTCACCTCGCCAACTGTCGAGTCCAGCCCCAGGTCGACAGTTCTAGACCAGGATATTCATTGGCCCTGGCGGTCCTGCCTAGCAGGGTCCGCCAGGCAGGGCCGCCGATACGTCATTTTGTTCAGAGATTCGATCAAACACGGTAGACGTCTTCAGCCTAGTATCGTGAATGAAAGTATCATTACCCACAAGCCTATCTGGGTCTCCCTTAACCACCCAATGTTGCTTTGGCCTCCTTTTCCTATCACCATTCTCATACTGGTTGGGGCTCCTTGCTGATTGACCCATACTATCCTGCCTCGGGATCCGAATGAAAGTGCCCCTCTTATTTTCTGTTACCCTGTACGGAGAAACCTTGGTCCCCCAAACCTCTCCCTGCCTGCTGCTTATACATATTTCGCAACTCTGCATGTCTATTAAGTTGGCGTTGTCTCAAATCCCGTCGCAGGTCCTTCTCTCTCTTTTGCTCGAGTTCATCTCTTAGGTCTCTATCCCTTTGCTCTGACGGCCCGTGCCGCGTTTTGCTTGGGTTGTTAACTTCATTGTAGTCATGGCTAGCCTCCATGCTAGTGCGGGAGTCAGCTGACCCATAGAATTCCCTGGCCAAATTCCTCTTCGTCGGGAGGTCCCTCACCAAACCATATCCCTATGATATTATTTTACCTTTGCTTGTTTATATATATTAAACTTTTTTTTGAGAACCGCCCACACTAGGCATTTTATTCAATTATAAGACGGTTTACATCCGATTGCACTAAAGCAACCAAAAAGTCAGGGATAACATCACTCAAGCTGATGTTTATACCCTCCTTCGCACACCTATGCACAACCTCATTAGCATCCCTTCGAGTGTGCACAATATCAAAAACCTGGAAGTTCTTGATCTCTCTCAACACATGGCCTCCAACAGATGAGAATTCTCCATTCTTCCAATTCATCCTTAAGGTTAAGGACATGACAATCAGTTTCGATCAGAATGTTTGGCCATCCTTTTTCTCATGCTAGTAGAACTGCGTCTCGGACTGCCAACAATTCTGCAGTGTACGGGTCAGTAACCCCTGGGAATTTTGAACAGCAGCCAGAAATAAAAGTTCCCAGGTGATCACGAGCGACAACTCCTGACGCAAACACTCCCGTTTCCATCAACTGCAGCGTCTTTTTTTTTTTAAAACAAGGCAAAAGACTTTTCATTGATTAAGAAGAAGGTTTAGCCATAAGCCACGAGGCGGCAAAAAGAAAAAGGTCTATTGTCGCGACATAACCATACTAAGCTGTTTTTCGCTCCTGCCAACGTCCAAAGGTGGGCCTTCTCTTTGATTTCGCGATAACAATGGAGGTCGGGGCAAATACATTTTGAAAGATTCTTACGTTGCGCTCCTTCCAAATTTCCCATGAAACAAGCATCATCAAGGAGGAGATGGGCAGCGTCTGTGTTAACTTTAATGAACCCTGCTTCCGGCGGGCACCACTTGGTCTTCACTGAGGTAGCATCCGAGTTCGTCCTGCATGGCACATGCAGTGCTTGGATCAATTCCTGAGTCAGTTCCATAGACCGTGTAGGCTGAAACTTAATCTCCTCATGTCATGTGTATACTTATTTGTGCTACTCCAGATTGTCCACATAACTGAGATGGCTAGTGCAGCCTCCTCCTTATTCATGAAGTGAGCATCTAGTAAATCCTTTGACCATGTCAGCGGATGTAGGTTTGGAAGTTTGAGATCGAAAACTCTTTCTGCCTCCCTCCAGAACAACAATGCATGCTCACACTTAAGTAGTGCATGGTACAAAGGCTCCTCGTCAATGTGCCTTCGCTAATGTGCCTTCGCTGTAACTCACCAAAATCAGAACACGACACCAGAACACTCTAATCTTGGGCTGAACTTGCAGTTTCCATAGAGCAGCTTTCCAGATGGGTTCTCCAGGTGACGAGCTGCTGGCCCGGTCCAGAACAGTACCTTGTCTAGACATAATTATTTTGTACGCTGAGCGTACTGTAAAACGGCCAGACCTCTCAAAAGTCAAAATCCCAGGCCCAAAAATCCTCAGCGGTTGCTCTTGGCCTTGGCATATTTAAAATTGCCTCCACATCAGAAGCTATAAACATTTTGCTAACGAGCTCCTCATTCCACTCTCCTGATTCAGTAAACAGATCTGCAACTAGATGTACAGGCTCATCATTCAATCTGCATACCGGTTTTAAGCTGGGAGTTCCTTGTATCCAGTTATCATACCACACTTCCGTCTTCATGCCGTCTCTGATACGGCAGATCAGACCCCCCTTAAGCACTTCCCTGTCGGTAACAATGGCTCGCCATGTAGCTGATGCATTGACAGGGCAGCCTGCTTGTAGGAAATTGCCGTCTGGATAATACCGTCCTCTTAACACCCGCGCACATAGGATCTCAGGATTTTCCAACAAGCGCCCTGCTTGTTTTGCTAACATTGCATCATTAAACACTTGCAAATCATGGAAACCAAGACCGCCTTGAGCTTTCGAGACAGCCATTTTGTCCCAGCGCTGGCAAAGCAAGGACGATTCCTGTGCGTTCCAGCACTGGGCGCTCTCCTCGGCTTACACGTGTTGGCCCAGTTTTTCCTTTTTTTTCTAAGTTTAACTTACTACTAGAGCTATTAAAATATCTATACGTGGGCCTTGCTATCCAGATCAAGTCCCCTCATTCGCTCTATTGCCTCCATTTTTAAATATAAGTTTTTTTAAGATTTTAGTATAAAGTACATACAGAGTAAAATGAGTTAATGTACACTCTAAAATATGTCTATATACATCTGTATGTAGTGTGTATTTCAATTGTATTTTAACGAAGTCAAAATACATAGCCGTGTGGTCTTCTATGAGCGACACATGTCTCCAGTTTTTTTTTTTTTGGTTCACTCTTGGTTTTTTAACATTGTTCATTCTCCATGTGTAGTGTGTCTAGGCCAAGAGAAAAACAACACCGCTAATAGCAAGCGATAGCGTTCTGAGCAATTCCTCGCAAAATAAATCGGTGTATAATGTCTTGCTAATAGTGTATTTTAAAGGTGGCGCTATAGCACATTAATTTTTCCATTGATTCATACTCGACTAGATGTTTCTCATGAACTCCAGAAACTACACAGGTCCCACCCTATCACTTTATCCTCTAACACCGATCTAGAGCAACCGCGTCTTCTTCTCTTCTTTCTCCTTCCGGTTCATATCCACCCTTCCCTATGCATAAGAAGTGTCGTCCCCCGCCCCCTCCCGTGGCCGTCGAACAACACCCCCCCCCCCATGGCAGAAGAGCACCGCATGCCCCCAACCTCGCTCACTCAACCGTGCCTACCCTAGCTGGCTATGGGAACTCGCGCGACCGTCGACATGGATTTCTTGGGATGAACTGCTTGCACCCGACCTCATCATGACACACTCTCTGTCAATGCTTCTCCCCGCTGGCCGCGGGAACCAGCGCCACGAACTCGGCAGCCTCACCGTCCTCCAGTACGTGGTATCCCTCCATTGACCCCCGCCAATTTCGCCTACCTCGCCAACCTTACATCGGCCGTCTCCCTGACTTCCCGGTTCCAGCGCCTTGCCTCGATCGCTTCAACATTGCTGACCGCCTCCACTACATCATGACGGATGTGTCCCTGACTTCAAATCTGGTAACCTCTTCCTCCTCTTTAACCACATACATTTTTGTTTCTCGCTGCGACCTGCGACCCTATGTCCTATGTGTTTTGGTGCAAGTAATGTTTGGTCAGTTTCAGAGGCCGTAATTTTTCAGATTTTGTAGGCTATACATTTTAATATAATATGTTGCTTTCCTAATAAAGAAGGCGTGCACACATGTTGAATTTGATACTTATCCTTGTGGAATGAGTAGTAATAGTGTATAGGTAGCATACAAAGGCTGATTGGCTAATATAATAGTTTTACCATCTTAAAAAGGTTGTCAAATATTGCGCCGATGAATGTTCATGAGCAAACCTTGGTAATACTGCTTGTGGTATTGGAAAATTTTGTGTTGATTATATTTGATTAATTCTTCTACCTATTCAAAGGCTTTGAATCTATACTTTTGATTGGTAATAGCAGGCTTTGTTGAAAGACATAAACGCTAAATAGGAATTGAGATGAGTATGTGAGATTAGGATGAGTATGCGAGCTCCATTTTTTTCGAGAAACCAGCAGGAGCTCTGCCTTTTCATTAAGAAGAAGAGAATTGACCAGTTAATAAGGAAAACTGGCCGAAAACCGATACATAAACAATGCACACACCGGCCCCGAGGCCGCGCCCCCGACGAGTCGCCGGCTCCGTCACCCGAGCAACCTGAGCCCACACCCTACAACCCTATTCGAAGCCGCCGCTCCGACATCCACACCGGCCCCGAGGCCGCGCCCCCTACGAGTCGTCGACTTCGTCACCCGAGCAACCGGAGCCCACACCCTACAACCTTATCCGAAGCCGCCGCTCCGACATCCACACCGGCCCCGAGGCCGCGCACCAGGCGAGCCGCCTACTCCGTCACACGAGCAACCAGAGTCGACGCCCTACAACCATTTCCGGAGCTGCCGCTCCGACCTACACACGCAAACAACACACACGCCGACCCCAAGGCCGCGCCCCAGGCGAGCCGCCTGCTCCGTCACCCGAGCAACCGGAGTCGACACCCTACAGCCATCTTCGGAGCCGCCGCCCCGACATCCACGCCGACCCCAAGGCCACGCACCAGGCTAGCCAACGAAACTGCCACCCAAGCGACCAGTGCCGACACCCTTCCATGAGAGCAAGATCCGGAGCCGCCGCTCCGACTTCCACACCGACCTCAAGGCCACGCACCACTCGAGCCGATGGCTCGGCCACGACGTCCGCACGCCGGCATGGCAGTCACACAAGGCAGGGGCTTGATTGGTAATGCGATGGCCTCCATTTCATTCCCGCATACAACAGAGCAAACGTTATATAACCAGAGATCAGAGAAGTTATGACTACTTGAGGCTATACATAATATAGTAAATGTATTGTCTACTTGACCACATGTTATAGTTCAAATGCATGAAAGCTCATGATCTCATCTTCTGAATGCAAAAATTGAAATGAAAGGAAGGTTCATGACCTATTTTCTGAACATAGTGTCCTCTTATGTACAAAGAGTTCATCTTGGATGCTTGGTAGCTTTACTATGCATGGTCTAGAGGACTAGATATTGTTCTACTAATTGTTACCATGTTAATTGATCACTATATCAAATGAATGCAAAAAATATGAGAAATACTTGCCATGTCCTCTTTAGTTGAGGTTAGTGAATTGTTTTTCCATTATCTTTTGTATATTGAAAGCCTTCAGTTCTCCTTTCTTACTACATTGAGTAATTCTATTTGTTTTTGCAGAACAAATCAAATATATCTATAGTATGCTAATTAAGCCCGACATAATTCATATGTTCGTTGTGTTGTTGAAGGTGCATTATGAAAGGGGAATAGACGATAGATAGCATTCGATCTATTGGCATCTATGATACTTTCCGACGTTCGACATCATGAGTGATGTGGATAAGTGAAAGGGAGCAATCACATGAGGATAATATGCGCTTACATCGATCAAGCTAGAAAATCTGATTATTTTCACTTTATGAAGTGTATAACCTTTTAGTCCAATGTTCACTTCAGTTGTACTCCTCCATTTATCTTTGTATGTATGCCACCGGAGTATATAATGGAACCAACAACTTATAACCATTTCCACCATTCGTAATCTTCTCATGCTATTTAGTAAAACTGAACAACATAAAGTAAACACGAGCAATCAACAAATTAAACTACAAGTTAGCCACGCTTTATGTCTGCTAGTAAGAAAATTAAAGCGACTAAGCCAGGCCTCCTCCCATGCGTTTGCAGTGTTGGACGCTGGCTCTTCCAGGAGCAACACGTATCCTGTTTCCCTCCGGTTAACACTGGTATTTTTAACACGCCTCACTCTTGGTTTTATACTGTATTTAGACCATTGAAAAACATCATGTTCTCGATTTTGTATTGTGTTTAGACCAATGAAAAAATAGCACGTTGTAGTATCACTAATAGCACGCTCTAACGTTCTGACAGAGCCGGGCCGGCAAAATCGGAGGCCCTGTGCCAAATTCTAAGATGAGCCTACGTCACTAGAGAAAAACATGTGTTTCACTTGTGGTGCAGATCCGAGTAATCATCCAACTGCTTTCATAAATGGTATTTTGAGGTGTTTTGTTGTGGTAGGTGTTCTCCTTCATTGCTATAATATAGAATTATTTTTAGCATTTTGGTGAAAACGCCTAAACAGTCTAAAATGTTAATGCATTTTGGGATGTACAGAGCCATTTACTAAAAAAGCCTCCAAGCATCGACTAAATGAGGCATTTTGAAAAGAAAAAAATATCACAAATGGCAGGTAAACTACAGCTAGGTAGTAGTATATGTAGGAGTAATAGACAGTAGTTATGATAAAACGAATTTGATTCCGACTATTATTCCCAATACTTTGACGGTCTATTTGGTTCTGCAACTTTTTTTCACCGCAAGACGTCGCTGGTTCGAAGCCTCATAGGAGCGAATAAAACGAACTTTTTCCTGAGCGGTCATCTTCATTGATGGGCCTATGGGAGTTGTCAAAAACAGTTGTGAATCTATTGGATGCCCTTGTTGTATAGGCTTTTGATACTAGCTGTCAAAAACAGTTGTCTGTATCAAGCACAAAGATAGGATTCTTCTCAATACTTTGGTAGGGCACAAAGATCTTGTCATGGCCAAACCATATGCTTCGTTTCTTTCCTTTGGGGTGGCAATGACAGAGTGGGCATTTCAACAATACATTGTAACCATTATTAGTTCACTAGAAAGTTTGAGCGTACACCAACACAATCGTAAAAAAGAAAAATTGCGAATAACACAATTGTAAGTTAAGAGTAATTGACTAGCATTAGAAATTAGAATGCATCATTACATACAGGATTATACCCGACACAATGACCTGCCTACGTACAGCTAGCTTATTTCTTAGATGCTACAAGTAGTTTGGTACTAAGATCACCATCATCGCTTCCTGGTTTACACTTCTTGGCAAGCAGAAGACTGACGCCGAGTAACAACATCCAGACTAGCCACGCGATAATAACAACTGGCCATGCATCCCGCGGGTCGTTGGAAACCTTCATAGTCCATCCGATCAGGCCATATGAAAGCACCAAATATATCGCATCCTACAAAGGGGAGACAAGCAGCATTGCAGGATAATAGAACGTTAGTTTCTGAGCACAAAAGAAAAATTCAGGAGAGATAAATTGTATGGAATTCAACAATACATTCTTGATTAGTATAGTGAAAAGGTTAACACGTCACTAAAGCACCGAGCATTAGAAAATCAGAATGGCCAAAATCAGCATACAGATACTTAAGCTGAATCTATTGGGATGCTCTTGTTCTATAGGCTCTTGATACTAGCTGTGAGATTTGTTGTCAAAAAGAAACTGAAACTGATGCGGAACCATGCGGGTACAGTAGATGTAGAAGCAAGAGAAGTGGGGGCAAGAGCAAAAGACTCACCAGTGCGAACATATACTTGACCACGCGAGGGTACACCACGGCCAGCTCCTCCTCCTTTGTCGCCGCCGGCCAGGCCCAGGCGGCGCCTTTCTCTAGATCCAAATCCAAGGGAAGCTGGGCACTCGGCGACGACATGGACACGCCGACGGGGAATTGATTCGTTGTCACGGCTGGCCCGGCGGCGCCTTTCTCGAGACCTACGGGACGGGAGGATCGGAACTCCGCGACGAGATGTACGCGCTGACGGAGAGGGGCTTCAGAGGGAAAGCGACAGGCTATTATAATAGCTGGGAGCCTCAGAGCAATTCGAGTTTTTTTTTTTAAATAACCGAGAGCAATTCGAGTTCGTTGCGTCGCCAAACAGGAACAAGAATTTAGGTGGGACACAAATCTATACTACTAATAAAGGAGCGAACATTGTCTTCTCTAAACGCACCCCATGAAATGTACACGGATCCATTACCATCGCATGATTAGGCCCACTAAACTTAATCTAATCCATACTTTGTGTGTGTTAGGATTTAAACTAATTACAATAATTAGGAGATAATCCTCCCTTGTACAGAACCGCTTCGTGCGGGTTGCTAGCCAACCGATGCGACGGTTTTCTCACGACCCCCACGAGCGGACGCATCCGTTCGTGGCGACGGTTCCCTCTGTATATAATCCTCATGGATCATCAATGAAAGAGACTGTTCGATCAATTCATTCTTTCACACGTTATCAGCACATAACTCTACCGAGAGCAGAGCAAAGGCAAACCAACTCCGGCGAGAGTCGCCGGAAAAGAAGAAAGAAAGGAAGAAAAGGAAAGGTAAAGAGAGATGCCTCGTGGTCTCCTATCCTTCTTCCTGCAACTCCTTCGGGCCGGCGGCCGACGTCGTCAGGTTCGCCGTCGTTACCATGGTGTTGGCGGACTTCGGCGCCACAACCGCAATGCTCGCGATCTTCGGCGGTCCAGAGGCCGCCGGAACAATTTCCGTCACTACGGAGGGCGTCGCCGTGGCCCAAGTCTTGGACATGGCATCCCAGGACTTGGCGCTTACCACGGTGTCGGGCCTTCTGGTGCTCCGCCACAACCGGCCATGCCGGCGGCAGCGCCGTTGCCGGCCTGGATTCTGGCCGGACCAGCATCTCCGATGCTGCAGGCGGACGAGGTGATGGAGCCCGAGGTTGACGGAATGTACGTCGACGCCGCCGCCATTGAGCCGGGGCTTGCGGCTCCTTCACCACCGCCCTCGTGCCCGGTGCACCGCTGGGGGCCATGCCCGACCCCGTCGTCGTCTCCTCCACAGGACTACGACGTCCAGGAGGAGGTCGAGCCCGCGCCACCGGCGCTGCCCGCGGAGCCCGCACAGCCGGACTCGCCGCGCCTTCCGTCGCCGACTCCGGCGCACGAGGTTGTGGCCGCTGGGACTTCTGCGGCAAGCTTCGGGCTGGGGATGCACCTGCCCTCACCGGTTGGTGCACGCGCCATGAACATGGACACCGGCGCCTCTTCGTCGAGCGCGAGCCTCAGGCTGCGCCTCCCCGCGCCGGCTGTAGCGCGTGGGGACGTCCTCGACAACGGAGCCGGCAGCTCCTCCGGCCCATCGACGCCCCGCCGCTGGCACATAGTGCCGCGCGCGGTGCTGCAGCACGCCGGTCGTCGGCCGGGACGATGGAGCCCGGTGAATCTCGGGCTGGCGAATGGCCACTCCAACGGCGTTGCGCCAGGGGCGCACCTTCGTGGAGGATCTTCTTCAGAGGAGGAGGACGCCGCGCCGGGGCCTTCTACGCGCCGGTGAGACAGCCATCTGTGGCGGAGGTTTGGTGGTGCTGGCGGAGACGCCCACCGCTTGGGCTGGATCTGGGACGATTTGTGGATGGGAATGATATGTCCCTCGTCTCCCTTATCCACTCGTGTGTGTGTACAGGCTGTTGGACAGCCACCAGCACACCACGTTAGCCTCTGGCCCATGCGTACGGGCAGCAAAGAAAAAAAAAAGAATCATGGACGAAAAGCAAAAGTGGCTTAGCCACGGGTAGTAGGCTGCCTGTTTTGGCCTATTACCATTATTTTTCGTTTTCTTTTCTGATTAGCTTTCTAGCTTTTTCAGTTTTTGTACATACGTGTTTGTTAGTATTTTCTAACATAGTACTATGTAATATCTGCTTATGAAATGTCAACATGTGTATAGATGCAATTTTTAATTGCTACATGTTGATTATGCTTGAAAATTATATGACTACTTTCAGTTTTTGCACGAATCTTATGGATTGCATTAAAGGCAATGTATACTTTGTTCACAATTGTGAGGTCTACACCATGTGGTGATTACCTTCAAAGTGTTTTAAATGACACAAGGTTGTACAAAGTATCATGAGATTAAGGTCTACACTACTTAGTAGTGATTACCTCAAAGCAAAAATGAAAGCACACATATTATGGCATGAAAATCGCCATACGAGTGTCTACGCCACTTCGTGGTGATTACCTCTATGTGTTCTACAAAACAAAGATCTATGCCATTTCATGGTGATTATCTTTTGTAAACAGTCATATTTTGGGTCGTTTAGGCTTTTCCTAGACCTTTATATATAAATTAAGCATTTTATTTTACACACAATTAATTTACATGAGAGTAAATTAATGCGCATGATATTTTCATGCAGGATATGGCTGACATATCCAAGAAGGAATTTGCTGAGCTTGCCATTGATGGCAGAAATTATCTGACCTGGGCCATGGATGTCAAGATCAACTTGGCGGCCAGGAATCTGATCAGCACTATAACCACTCCTACTCAAGGAGCTCCTGCTATCGCAGATACGGCAAAGTATGCTTCTTTGCACTTCATTCGACACCACCTTGATCCTGCTTTGAAAGAAGAGTACATGATGGAGGAAAGTCCTCTATCACTGTGGAACTCCTTAAAGGAGCGTTATGATCAACAAAGGTCGGTGATGTTGCCTGAAGCGCAAAGAGAATGGGCACTTATCCGTTTCCAGGATTTCAAGTCCGTTGCAGCATACAATTCTGCCGTGCATCAAATCAACTCTAAGTTGAGATTCTGCAACAGTGCAGTCTCGGATGCGGATCTCATTGAAAAGACACTCTCTACTTTCCATCCTAATATGAGGATTCTTGCTGAACAACACCGTCAGCAGAAATACAAGAAGCATTCTGAATTGATATATGCACTTCTTCAGGCAGAAAAGCACAGTGAAATTCTCGATAAGAATAATTTGTCCCGTCCAACGGGAACACTGCCGCTGCCTGAAGCACATTTCAATTCTCAGAATACTCAAAAATCCCGTGGTCCCAAAAGGAACCATAGGAAGTTTAAAGGAAAGTGGAGACGCAATGAGAATCAGAATAGCAGTGGAGTTCAAAAGGGAAAGAATCATTTTAAGAAAAATGATAAGGATAGCAGCTCTCAGGCTTGCTACCGATGTGGTTGTACTACTCATCATGCAAGGAAGTGTACAACTTCTAAGCATTTGGTGACGCTGTATCAGCAATCAATTGGCAAGGGCAAGAAGCCTGAAGGGAACCGGTACGAAGCTCACTTCACTGGTCCAATGATTGAAAGTTCTCAAGGCGTTCATCAGAACGAAGTTCATGACAACATGGAGAACCAAGATCAGGCTCAGCAAAAGGAAGGACCACCACTTACTGTCAATGACATGTTGGTGGATTTCACTTCTACTAATGACATATATGGAGACATGCTTTGATCTTCCAATAATGTCATAAGTATTGTGATAATGTCCTTAGTTATATTGTGTGTTGTAAAATAATTATGTCCTCAGACATATGGTATTGTAATAATTATGTCCTTGAACATAATGTATTATAATATGTAAGCAGACATATATAGTATGTAATGTATGTGTTATTTCTATATGAGATTGGATAAATAATGAATATTATTCTTTTACTCTATAGAAATCTTCGAGAAAGAAGAAACAATCCAATGGAGGAGGAAATTTGTTTAGTGGACAGTGGTGCCTCTAACACAATTCTACGGGAGGTTAAATACTTCCGAAGTCTCAAAAAGAGTAAGGGAAGTGTTATGACAATTGGTGGTCATGACACGGTAATTGTTGGTTCTGGTCAAGCCACATTTACACTCCCGAATGGTACAAAACTTGAAATCCAGGAAGCATTATTGTATCCGGATTCAACTCGTACCCTGTTGAGTTTTAGGGATATCCGCATGAATGGCTACCACATTGAAACTCATGAAGACAATGCGGTTGAAAGCCTTCTCATAACTCAGCAGAAGGGATCCAACAAGGAAACCCTTGAGAGACTGCCTGCTCTATCTTCTGGACTGTATTACACATACATCAAGCCAGAGCAACATTTGGCATACAAAATAATTTTTCAGAATCTTGACAAGTTCAAGATATGGCATGATCGCCTGGGTCATCCTGGTGTGGGGATGATGAGAAAAATTATTGATGGTTCAACTGGACACAACATAACGGTTGCTAATTTCCCCAAATCTTCTGATTTCGTATGCACTGCATGTGCAACTGGGAAATTAATCACAAGACCTTCATATCTGAAGATCAAGAATGAACCACTTAATTTTCTTGAACGCATTCAAGGAGATATATGTTGTCCAATTCAACCGTTATCGGGACCATTTAGATATTTTATGGTGCTCATTGATGCATCAACAAGATGGTCCAATGTGTGTTATTATCAACAAGGAACCATGCTTTTGCAAAGCTGATCGCTCAAATCATTAAACTGAGGGCAAATCATCCTGAACACAGGATTAAATCCATCAGAATGGATAATGCCGCTGAATTTAGTTCACGGGCATTCAATGATTACTGCCTAGTTTTGGGCATAACTGTGGAGCATTCTGTACCATATGTACACACACAAAATGGTCTTGCGGAATCACTTATCAAGAGGATCAAGTTGATAGCAAGACCACTCCTACAGAACTGTAATCTTTCAACATCTTGTTGGGGACATGCGGTATTACATGCCGCGGAATTGATACAAATTCGACCAACTGCATATCATACGGCCTCCCCGTTGCAGTTAGTACGTGGAAATCAACCAAGTATTTCCCATCTTCGAAGATTCGGTTGCGCTGTGTACGTACCGATATCACCACCTCAGCGTACATCGATGGGTCCACATAGAAAAATGGGGATCTATGTGGGGTACAATTCTTCGTCGATTATAAAGTACCTGGAGCCTCTAACAGGGGATCTCTTTACAGCACGGTACGCTGATTGTATCTTCGATGAGGACAATTTTCCGGCATTAGGGGGAGAAAAGAACCACAAAGAATGCCGGGAAATAGATTGGAATGTCAAAGGCATTCGGTCCTTAGATCCACGTATGAATGAATCTGAACTGGAAGTTCAGAAGATTATTAATTTGCAAAATATTGCAAATAATCTGCCAGATGCATTTACTGACTATAAAGGTGTCACTAAATCCTACGTTCCCGCTATGAATGTTCCAGAGAGAGTTGAGATATCTCATAAGACCACTCAACCGCCCAAGAGGGGGAGAAAACTGGACAAAAAGGACAGGGCTTCTCAGAAGCGTCTGCGGGAAGTGAGGATCCCTCTAATAGTAAATGCAGATCAACCGCGAGTTGATATTCAACCTAGTGTTGAAAGACACCTGAAGGATGTTAAGCATCCAGAACCCAGCACAGCTGTGCACACAAATATTGGTGCTGGGACATCGGTACACCTTGACTCGATTGTTGTGGGAAATCACGATGAGTCAGAAGGTATTAATGAGATTTCATTAAACTATGTTGAATCGGGAGAATCATTCAACAGAAAGACTACAATTGTCGACATATTTTTCGCCTCAAAGATTGCAGATGACCTGGCATTGGACCGTGAACCTAAGTCCATGGCAGAGTGTATGAAACGCTCAGACTGGTCCAATTGGAAGGTTGCAATAGAGAATGAATTGCGCTCGCTTGCCAAGAGAGGGGTATTTACTGCAGTAATACCTACTCCTCATAATGTTTTCCCCGTGGGGGCAAAATGGGTTTTTGTTCGTAAAAGGAACGAAAACAATGAGGTGGTGAGATACAAAGCGAGGCTTGTAGCACAAGGGTTTACACAGAAACCCGGCATCGATTATGATGAAACATATTCTCCTGTGATGAGTGGAATCACGTACCGATACTTGATATCACTGGCAGTACAAATGAATTTGTATATCCAAATGATGGATGTGGTGACTGCATATTTATATGGGTCACTCAATACGGATATCTATATGAAAGTTCCTGAGGGATTAAAGATTCCGGATCCAAAAGCTAACCGCAACATGTATTGCGTAAAGCTACTGAAGTCGTTATACGGCTTGAGACAGTCGGGAAGAATGTGGTATAACCGACTAAGTGAGTTCCTTCTAAAGAAGGGTTACTCAAACACCACCGATTGCCCATGTGTATTCATCAAGAAATCTACTGATGGATTTTGTATAATTTCCGTGTATGTTGATGACTTGAACATCATTGGGACGACATGAGAAATACATGAGGCATGTGATCATTTGAAGACGGAATTCGAGATGAAAGATTTGGGTAAAACCAAATTTTGTCTTGGTTTGCAACTTGAACATTTTCCTTCAGGAATACTTGTTCATCAGTCTGCTTATATCCAAAAGATATTGGAAAAGTTCAATATGGATAAAGCATACCCGTCAAAAACACCTATGGTCGTGAGATCTCTTGATAGAGATAAAGACCCATTTAGGCCTAAGGGTGATGATGAAGAGATATTGGGACCAGAATTTCCATATCTCAGTGCCGTTGGTGCACTAATGTATCTAGCAAACTGCACTAGACCTGACATAGCATTTGCAGTTAATTTACTGGCTAGATACAGCGCATCACTGACGAAGAGGCATTGGGTTGGTGTGAAGAATATTTTCAGATATCTTCAGGGCACCAAAGATCTTGGTTTATTCTATCAGAAAAATCAAGAGAGAACCATGGTGGGGTATTGTGATGCTGGATATTTATCAGATCCCCATGATGCCAGATCGCAGACTGGTTTTGTCTTCTTACATGGAGGTACGGCCTTCTCTTGGAAGTCAATAAAGCAAACCTTAGTGGCAACGTCCACCAATCATTCTGAGATAATTGCTTTGTTCGAAGCATCACGTGAATGTGTATGGCTTCGCAGAATGATGAACTTTGTCCAAAGTTCAAGTGGGATTGGTTCGTTGAAATCACCCACCATTATCTATGAAGATAATGCTGCTTGTATTGCACAAATGCAAACGGGTTATATTAAGAGCAATATTACAAAGCATATTTCTCCCAAATTATTTTATCCCCATGATCTGCAAGAGAAGGGGGAGATAAGTATTTTGCAAACGAAGTCATGCGATAATCTCGCTGATTTGTTTACTAAGTCCTTACCAAGTTCTCTTTTCCATAAGTATGTAAATGGAATTGGTATGAGACGACTTCGAGACTTGCAAAATTCAGGGGGAGAAATCTGCTAGGATATAACCTATTAAGATCATGGATCTTTAGTATTGCACTCTTTTCCTTTGTGAGTTTTTCCAAATGGTTTCTCATGTAAGGTTTTTAATGAGGCAATATCAATGCAAGCATGGACGATATATGTCATTTTCTCCTTATTTTCCCATTGGGTTTTAGAAGGAGTTTTTCATGGCATATTGTATGTTTTCTTCTCAATTTTTCCCACAGGGTTTTGGAGGAGAATATTTCAAAGATGATCGGTCTCAAGGACAAGAAAGGATTAGGGGGAGTGTTAGGATTTAAACTAATTACAATAATTAGGAGATAATCCTCCCTTGTACAGAACCGCTTCGTGCGGGTTGCTAGCCAACCGATGCGACGGTTTTCTCACGACCCCCACGAGCGGACGCATCCGTTCGTGGCGACGGTTCCCTCTGTATATAATCCTCATGGATCATCAATGAAAGAGACTGTTCGATCAATTCATTCTTTCACAGTGTGCACTTAGTAAATTACATTGACTGACCGTACTCCACCTTAGAGGAAAATTACCCACCACGCCACCGTAAGTGAAAAAATAACGATTCAACATTAAGTCCTTTTTTTCGTTACCTCCATTGGATCTCCACCTGGGCCGCGTCGGTGGTCTGTTAGGCTGCTCCCCCCCCCCCCCTCCTCTCACATCTTTCCCGATTCCTTAGCCTCCCAACCCTAGCCAGTTGCGCCTCCGTGGAAAAGGCGTCGCGGTGGTGGAGAGGATAGGTCGAGCTCCAGAGGTCCTAGGCATTGTTGCCGCGAAGAGAAAAGCAATCCCAACACGCCGAAGGGCACCTCAGCGTGGCGAGCACACACGCAGCCGCAAGTCCGCCCGAGCCACAAATCCCCTATCTTCCTTGCTTCGAGGCGCACGTCACCCTCACCCGCGCTGCCGCTGGATCATGGATGGCTGGGCCCTGTGGCCTGCCCCTCGCTCGAAGCAGCAACCGGGAGGGACGGAAGCGAGAAGACGGCAGTAGAGGGTGGCCGGATGGAGGCTGCATGGCCGTATAAGCACGCGGACGACGCGACTGAGGTGGCAGTGACGGACGGACTCAGAAGAGCTTTGGATAGGAGTTGGATGTATGGGAGAGGTTGGAGCTGGACGCCGTCATGATAAAAGCAAAGGACACAACAAACAGAATGTTGCGTGGTTTGCCCTGCACCCTCCTCTCTTTCTTTCACTTCTATCCTCAGCACCGATTCTTATGCTCAGGCTATCTATTTCAACTAATTCAGGTGAGCTATACAATGTATGGTCTTACCTGATTCAGATTATTTTTTGTTGAAGTAGGATTCAAGAGGTGACAAGAAATCTGGTTTATAATGTTGGTGAACGTGTGTTTAGCGCTGATCTCAGCTCTCTTGCAGCGTTGTCATACTTCTGGACAGAAAATTAAGGACTCGGCATCAACCACTTAAACAGGTGTTGATTTGGTTTTCCATTGCACTTACCTTGACCCCTGCTTCCTTAACACTGAGCTGTATTGGAGGATTCATGAATGGAATGGCCAGATTCCTTTTTGGATGCTCAGCTTCTTGATATGCATAGGCAAAGTGCTTCTCTTTGATGGCATGTGTATGCACTGTGCAATATGCAGCGTCACGTTGAATTTCTTGGTTTTCGTTTGGCTGCTGGCATTGCTTTTTGGTCTCTACATAACTGATAGCTTGAATGTGCCACAGTCCTGAGAGTAGCTGAATCATACTGAAATTGTGTAGGCATAGTCGTACAATCTGCTCATTCGTCATATTTCTTCTGTGCATGTTGAATCTAAACATGAGTTATATTGAAATCGTGTAATGTTTGTGTGGATAAATCACGATATATTAGACCTGGGAGTAGCTTGCTGTAAAATGCAATTAATGAATAATAGCTGATTTATGCTTCCTGTTTTTTGTCAGGCAAATGAGCTTGTTAAGGAGCTCAAGTATAACCCTGGACCGGGGATGGATACCTATTAGTCAACATAGATATTGCGTCCTGTAAGTCTGAGATCTTCCACTTGCTACACGCGTTGATCCACCGCCGGTTTACTTGACAGGTAGAACATTAGTTTTCATGCTAATCTTGCAAATGTAGCTTCCCAGTGTACTTGCAAGCTAGGATCAACTCAAGATGCTTGCAAATTGTTACAATTTCATCACTCTTCGGCAAACATATTATTTTGTCCACCCTTTGCTGTGTCCTGTAGCATTCATAGCTTTTGGAATATAAACTACATGCAGCTAGCAGTAGTTTTGTATACATTTTAAGCATACATTGATGCCAAGTCTTGTAGCTAACTTCTGGCAACACAAAGACTGGTCTGAATTCCAAAATTCATTGGTCTGAATTCAGGTGCGCACATTGGACAGATGTCAAGATCTTAACTGATATGGGGGACCTAGATGACTGCTTTATACCCGTCGATAAAGGTAGAGTGGATGTTACCCCACTCTATAGAGTTAAGAGGGTCAACGGAGTTTGTTGAGAAGACGACGTCGAAAGATAGAATGATTATAAAAAAAATTGGACTTGTAAGAGAATAATGGTATTTGTAAAAGTTGATGGAGTTTTCTAAAATAATATAAATTGAAAATAACAATTTTGTCATGGTTCCTTAAATATGTACTTGGGAATTCATAGGATAAGGGTTACTACTGGTTTTAACTAAGAATACAATAGCATTTTTGTCAATGAACATAATTTATACAAAGTTCATTTGTAATATTTTTTAGTGTTACTTCCGTAATATCGGTTAATATTAGTTGAAACGTGCGTTGCACGTGCAAGCTTACTAGTCTTTTCCTAATAGTCTTTTGGGCCGAGACCCATGTCAAACGCGCTCTACCGGCCCGGGTACACACAAGTCTTGGAGGATTCTAGTTTCCCCTAACACTCTCAGTGCTCGTATTTTGAAGGCGGTGTACTTTCTCTCTTGCTCTATACTCGATGTCACCCATCTCAGGTCTGGAGATCAATTCTGGAGGACGGGATATTATGAAACACGGACTGGTCAAACGCATAGGGTATGGTTCTTCCACAGAAATTTGGAGCACTAACTGGATCCCCAGGTCATAGTTAATGAGACCGATTGTGTCTAGAGTCACAACCTGTATCTGAATTAATTGACACGATGAATGCTCGATAGAACATGAAGCTAGTGAACCAGGTTTTCCCACCGTGTGATGCCGCTGAGATCTTACAAATTCCTATTTGCCTGAAAGATGTGGATGATTACTGGTCATGGATGTATGAAAAACCTGAGAATTTTGTGTGCGGTCTGCCTACCGTATGATAGTTGAAATGAAACGTCGGCATGAAGATTGGCTGGACGAGCGTCCGGGGCCCTCGAATAGAAGAGAAGAGGAGAGAGGCTGGGTGAAGATCTGGAAAACTTATGTACCAGCAAAACTCCGAGTATTTTTGTGGAGACTAGCGCATCAATTCATACCGACGGAAGACGGGAGAATGCATCGGAATATATCAGACTACATGTACCTGCGCTGTGGGAGGTATGTTGGACTCCTCGAGACACGGCCTTCTGGAGTGCATGGTCGCACGCTATGTGTAGTCCCTGGTCGACCAGGAGCTGATTGAAGAGCTGATGAAAAATACCGAATAAAATGCTAGGAACTGGTTATTCACAATGATCGAGCAGCTCTCCCATGATAAGTTCATTAAATTGGCGGTCACTCTTTGGGCCATATGGTGGAGTAGTTAAGGAGATACTACCGTGGAAAACTCTTTTCAATTCTTGTGTTTTAAATTTTGAATCTAGGAGCTCAAATGTTGAGCCACATAATCTAGCTAGGCATGCTCTTACTCTGGATCAAGGCCGTCACATCTGGTCGGGGCAACCACATGATCCTCATGTAATACATGTAGCCATACCAATTGATGAATAAAGCCTAGCAGATTATCTAAAAAAAAGGTGGTTTAGCATAGAATAGATTTGATCTAATACACCCCGTTTCGTAAAAAAAAAAACTAATACACCCAGGTTTTTTTTTTTTTTTGAGAATACAGGAGTAGAATCACTCCAGGAGCAGGTTACAATCGTTCGTTAAAAACGTGGTGAGCTCCACAGTAACTGTGCCTATCGTCGTCTGGTTCGTCTTATGACTGTAGGGCAAAGAGATAGATCCTCAAGGCCGTGATGCTGCCGTCCAATACCGTGCTCTGCTCACGGATGTTTTCCGGCTCTGCTCACGGATGTTTTCCGAGTAGCCGTACGCGACCTCAGCTCGTTCCCCGAATTCGCATTCGCTGATTGGCTACCTGCACCGCATTACAAGGTATCAGCAGCTGGATGACAGTCAAAACCAAGTAGCTAGCTAAGAACAGATTGGTTTGTTTCTTCCAGGTTTGAACAGCGGTAGTAAGTTATAGAGACATCTAGCATGTCTAGTGCAGTTCAGTACTTAAGAGCCTCCAGAATCTAGCTATTCCACCACTGACACTAGACCATCAGATTCAAATTTTAGGATTAGTGATAGACTCAAAATGTTCGTTATCAAAAGAAATGCCCATGATTTGGATGATGAAGTCGCAAAGTTCATATAGCAGCAGTTCTACTTCTCAGGACTACAATGGTTCCATGTGGCTTCAGTGGTCGAGCCTTTTAGGATTTTTTAACCAGTATATATATTGGCGCTAAGACTGCATTATAAGCACTTGGCTTCCATTGGTTCATCAGTATGTACGTACGTGATTTGCTATTCTTTCAGTATTCAGATTGTGCCTCCTAGTCTGTTTCTTTGATTCAGTTTACGCCTGAACCAGCAGCTCCATCCGATACCCTTCAGTTAACTTAACCCTCCATTGCAGCTTCCAGGAGCTCATTCCATCTGGTGATCTTCTCCCTAGGCTTCTTCTTCAGTTCGCCAGCCGTCTTCTCTTTGGAATCGATTTTCTCCCAGCCATCAAAGGGCACGTAGCGGGCATTCTTCTCTTCTAGAATCTCAACTAGTCCCCGCCGGCCTTGCCTTTTCGGACCAGATGGGTCCATGAATACGCCATTCCTGTCGTCTTCAAGGATGCTATCCACCTGTTAATCAACTAATATTTAGAATAGTTCCTGAAGAAAAATTTTGTCGAGCAACTTACTTGCCAAATTAAGCCATGCCTTGATGCTGAATAACTTTTCTCTGACTTGGGTGAAAAACAAAATCACATTTTAATGCTTTCGAACACCGTGGCCAAATTCCATGATGTATATATATTACGGGGATGAAGCACGAAACTTCAAACAAACCATAAGCCAAAAACATGCCAATTTGTGTGCTGGGCAGAAAAGGGGAGGTGTCTAATAAAGCAACCGAAACTGTACCTAAATTATTACTTTTACAGCACAGAAATTTGCATGTTCACGTTTCATATCGCGACGTGCACCTAGAATTGTTTGGAGAAAAGCAGCCAACAAAATACCAAGATATCACTCTTTAAAGTACATACCGTTTCTTCGGCACAATGGAGATTTGTAGCAACAATCCCAGTTGGTCCTCTCTTCAACCATCCTACCACGTACAGTCCTGGTTCCACTGTGGCAGTCTCTGATTCACCGCACAGAACTCTGCCCCTCAAATTTGGCACAACTCCTGCAACAAATAGAGGATTGTTAAACAAACATTATTGAAAAACTTCTTTATGGATTAGAAGGGCAGTAAAAAAAATGCAATAACATGCACCTCTGTATTTGTCGAAGGACAAATCTTCTACTGGCAAGGATTTGTAACCAATACTCTTCAAAACAATTCTAATAAGAAGATAGATATTTAAGATGCGCCTTAGAAACAGAGTTAATTGGCCACATAAAAATTCAAGAAAATATGAGCTAAAGCACTTACCCACATTTTAGATCTTCAAACTCACCAGTTCCAACTGCCACCTGCTTTCCAGTTGCCACATCATCTATATAACCAACAAAACTAATCGTTAAAACTTGCACCTTAAAATAATCAAGAATACTCCCAACATCTGACCTTTTAAGAGAGTCTTTTCAAGTTCCACAGCACCAACCGTGGAACCATCTTCTGAAGGGAGAAATTTGGTAGGTTTCCTAAAAAACACAAAATGAAGCCCCTTTTGGTCATTGTCGTTGTTTTCCTGATGCACGGTAGCAGCTTTTGATAGCAGCTCATACACCCGTCTTTTAATTCTGCTAATCCTCATCTCCTCCTGCAATGAGATAACATATTTCTTTTATCACAGGCGAGAATACCAAATCAGAGCAGGTGGAGGGAACTAAGCTGTTTTTCGCTCCTGCCAACGTCCAAAGGTGGGCCTTCTCTTTGATTTCGCGATAACAATGGAGGTCGGGGCAAATACATTTTGAAAGATTCTTACGTTGCGCTCCTTCCAAATTTCCCATGAAACAAGCATCATCAAGGAGGAGATGGGCAGCGTCTGTGTTAACTTTAATGAACCCTGCTTCCGGCGGGCACCACTTGGTCTTCACTGAGGTAGCATCCGAGTTCGTCCTGCACGGCACATGCAGTGCTTGGATCAATTCCTGAGTCAGTTCCATAGACCGTGTAGGCTGAAACTTAATCTCCTCATGTCATGTGTATACTTATTTGTGCTACTCCAGATTGTCCACATAACTGAGATGGCTAGTGCAGCCTCCTCCTTATTCATGAAGTGAGCATCTAGTAAATCCTTTGACCATGTCAGCGGATGTAGGTTTGGAAGTTTGAGATCGAAAACTCTTTCTGCCTCCCTCCAGAACAACAATGCATGCTCACACTTAAGTAGTGCATGGTACAAAGGCTCCTCGTCAATGTGCCTTCGCTAATGTGCCTTCGCTGTAACTCACCAAAATCAGAACACGACACCAGAACACTCTAATCTTGGGCTGAACTTGCAGTTTCCATAGAGCAGCTTTCCAGATGGGTTCTCCAGGTGACGAGCTGCTGGCCCGGTCCAGAACAGTACCTTGTCTAGACATAATTATTTTGTACGCTGAGCGTACTGTAAAACGGCCAGACCTCTCAAAAGTCAAAATCCCAGGCCCAAAAATCCTCAGCGGTTGCTCTTGGCCTTGGCATATTTAAAATTGCCTCCACATCAGAAGCTATAAACATTTTGCTAACGAGCTCCTCATTCCACTCTCCTGATTCAGTAAACAGATCTGCAACTAGATGTACAGGCTCATCATTCAATCTGCATACCGGTTTTAAGCTGGGAGTTCCTTGTATCCAGTTATCATACCACACTTCCGTCTTCATGCCGTCTCTGATACGGCAGATCAGACCCCCCTTAAGCACTTCCCTGTCGGTAACAATGGCTCGCCATGTAGCTGATGCATTGACAGGGCAGCCTGCTTGTAGGAAATTGCCGTCTGGATAATACCGTCCTCTTAACACCCGCGCACATAGGATCTCAGGATTTTCCAACAAGCGCCCTGCTTGTTTTGCTAACATTGCATCATTAAACACTTGCAAATCATGGAAACCAAGACCGCCTTGAGCTTTCGAGACAGCCATTTTGTCCCAGCGCTGGCAAAGCAAGGACGATTCCTGTGCGTTCCAGCACTGGGCGCTCTCCTCGGCTTACACGTGTTGGCCCAGTTTTTTCTTTTTTTTCTAAGTTTAACTTACTACTAGAGCTATTAAAATATCTATACGTGGGCCTTGCTATCCAGATCAAGTCCCCTCATTCGCTCTATTGCCTCCATTTTTAAATATAAGTTTTTTTAAGATTTTAGTATAAAGTACATACAGAGTAAAATGAGTTAATGTACACTCTAAAATATGTCTATATACATCTGTATGTAGTGTGTATTTCAATTGTATTTTAACGAAGTCAAAATACATAGCCGTGTGGTCTTCTATGAGCGACACATGTCTCCAGTTTTTTTTTTTTGGTTCACTCTTGGTTTTTTAACATTGTTCATTCTCCATGTGTAGTGTGTCTAGGCCAAGAGAAAAACAACACCGCTAATAGCAAGCGATAGCGTTCTGAGCAATTCCTCGCAAAATAAATCGGTGTATAATGTCTTGCTAATAGTGTATTTTAAAGGTGGCGCTATAGCACATTAATTTTTCCATTGATTCATACTCGACTAGATGTTTCTCATGAACTCCAGAAACTACACAGGTCCCACCCTATCACTTTATCCTCTAACACCGATCTAGAGCAACCGCGTCTTCTTCTCTTCTTTCTCCTTCCGGTTCATATCCACCCTTCCCTATGCATAAGAAGTGTCGTCCCCCGCCCCCTCCCGTGGCCGTCGAACAACACCCCCCCCCCCCCATGGCAGAAGAGCACCGCATGCCCCCAACCTCGCTCACTCAACCGTGCCTACCCTAGCTGGCTATGGGAACTCGCGCGACCGTCGACATGGATTTCTTGGGATGAACTGCTTGCACCCGACCTCATCATGACACACTCTCTGTCAATGCTTCTCCCCGCTGGCCGCGGGAACCAGCGCCACGAACTCGGCAGCCTCACCGTCCTCCAGTACGTGGTATCCCTCCATTGACCCCCGCCAATTTCGCCTACCTCGCCAACCTTACATCGGCCGTCTCCCTGACTTCCCGGTTCCAGCGCCTTGCCTCGATCGCTTCAACATTGCTGACCGCCTCCACTACATCATGACGGATGTGTCCCTGACTTCAAATCTGGTAACCTCTTCCTCCTCTTTAACCACATACATTTTTGTTTCTCGCTGCGACCTGCGACCCTATGTCCTATGTGTTTTGGTGCAAGTAATGTTTGGTCAGTTTCAGAGGCCGTAATTTTTCAGATTTTGTAGGCTATACATTTTAATATAATATGTTGCTTTCCTAATAAAGAAGGCGTGCACACATGTTGAATTTGATACTTATCCTTGTGGAATGAGTAGTAATAGTGTATAGGTAGCATACAAAGGCTGATTGGCTAATATAATAGTTTTACCATCTTAAAAAGGTTGTCAAATATTGCGCCGATGAATGTTCATGAGCAAACCTTGGTAATACTGCTTGTGGTATTGGAAAATTTTGTGTTGATTATATTTGATTAATTCTTCTACCTATTCAAAGGCTTTGAATCTATACTTTTGATTGGTAATAGCAGGCTTTGTTGAAAGACATAAACGCTAAATAGGAATTGAGATGAGTATGTGAGATTAGGATGAGTATGCGAGCTCCATTTTTTTCGAGAAACCAGCAGGAGCTCTGCCTTTTCATTAAGAAGAAGAGAATTGACCAGTTAATAAGGAAAACTGGCCGAAAACCGATACATAAACAATGCACACACCGGCCCCGAGGCCGCGCCCCCGACGAGTCGCCGGCTCCGTCACCCGAGCAACCTGAGCCCACACCCTACAACCCTATTCGAAGCCGCCGCTCCGACATCCACACCGGCCCCGAGGCCGCGCCCCCTACGAGTCGTCGACTTCGTCACCCGAGCAACCGGAGCCCACACCCTACAACCTTATCCGAAGCCGCCGCTCCGACATCCACACCGGCCCCGAGGCCGCGCACCAGGCGAGCCGCCTACTCCGTCACACGAGCAACCAGAGTCGACGCCCTACAACCATTTCCGGAGCTGCCGCTCCGACCTACACACGCAAACAACACACACGCCGACCCCAAGGCCGCGCCCCAGGCGAGCCGCCTGCTCCGTCACCCGAGCAACCGGAGTCGACACCCTACAGCCATCTTCGGAGCCGCCGCCCCGACATCCACGCCGACCCCAAGGCCACGCACCAGGCTAGCCAACGAAACTGCCACCCAAGCGACCAGTGCCGACACCCTTCCATGAGAGCAAGATCCGGAGCCGCCGCTCCGACTTCCACACCGACCTCAAGGCCACGCACCACTCGAGCCGATGGCTCGGCCACGGCGTCCGCACGCCGGCATGGCAGTCACACAAGGCAGGGGCTTGATTGGTAATGCGATGGCCTCCATTTCATTCCCGCATACAACAGAGCAAACGTTATATAACCAGAGATCAGAGAAGTTATGACTACTTGAGGCTATACATAATATAGTAAATGTATTGTCTACTTGACCACATGTTATAGTTCAAATGCATGAAAGCTCATGATCTCATCTTCTGAATGCAAAAATTGAAATGAAAGGAAGGTTCATGACCTATTTTCTGAACATAGTGTCCTCTTATGTACAAAGAGTTCATCTTGGATGCTTGGTAGCTTTACTATGCATGGTCTAGAGGACTAGATATTGTTCTACTAATTGTTACCATGTTAATTGATCACTATATCAAATGAATGCAAAAAATATGAGAAATACTTGCCATGTCCTCTTTAGTTGAGGTTAGTGAATTGTTTTTCCATTATCTTTTGTATATTGAAAGCCTTCAGTTCTCCTTTCTTACTACATTGAGTAATTCTATTTGTTTTTGCAGAACAAATCAAATATATCTATAGTATGCTAATTAAGCCCGACATAATTCATATGTTCGTTGTGTTGTTGAAGGTGCATTATGAAAGGGGAATAGACGATAGATAGCATTCGATCTATTGGCATCTATGATACTTTCCGACGTTCGACATCATGAGTGATGTGGATAAGTGAAAGGGAGCAATCACATGAGGATAATATGCGCTTACATCGATCAAGCTAGAAAATCTGATTATTTTCACTTTATGAAGTGTATAACCTTTTAGTCCAATGTTCACTTCAGTTGTACTCCTCCATTTATCTTTGTATGTATGCCACCGGAGTATATAATGGAACCAACAACTTATAACCATTTCCACCATTCGTAATCTTCTCATGCTATTTAGTAAAACTGAACAACATAAAGTAAACACGAGCAATCAACAAATTAAACTACAAGTTAGCCACGCTTTATGTCTGCTAGTAAGAAAATTAAAGCGACTAAGCCAGGCCTCCTCCCATGCGTTTGCAGTGTTGGACGCTGGCTCTTCCAGGAGCAACACGTATCCTGTTTCCCTCCGGTTAACACTGGTATTTTTAACACGCCTCACTCTTGGTTTTATACTGTATTTAGACCATTGAAAAACATCATGTTCTCGATTTTGTATTGTGTTTAGACCAATGAAAAAATAGCACGTTGTAGTATCACTAATAGCACGCTCTAACGTTCTGACAGAGCCGGGCCGGCAAAATCGGAGGCCCTGTGCCAAATTCTAAGATGAGCCTACGTCACTAGAGAAAAACATGTGTTTCACTTGTGGTGCAGATCCGAGTAATCATCCAACTGCTTTCATAAATGGTATTTTGAGGTGTTTTGTTGTGGTAGGTGTTCTCCTTCATTGCTATAATATAGAATTATTTTTAGCATTTTGGTGAAAACGCCTAAACAGTCTAAAATGTTAATGCATTTTGGGATGTACAGAGCCATTTACTAAAAAAGCCTCCAAGCATCGACTAAATGAGGCATTTTGAAAAGAAAAAAATATCACAAATGGCAGGTAAACTACAGCTAGGTAGTAGTATATGTAGGAGTAATAGACAGTAGTTATGATAAAACGAATTTGATTCCGACTATTATTCCCAATACTTTGACGGTCTATTTGGTTCTGCAACTTTTTTTCACCGCAAGACGTCGCTGGTTCGAAGCCTCATAGGAGCGAATAAAACGAACTTTTTCCTGAGCGGTCATCTTCATTGATGGGCCTATGGGAGTTGTCAAAAACAGTTGTGAATCTATTGGATGCCCTTGTTGTATAGGCTTTTGATACTAGCTGTCAAAAACAGTTGTCTGTATCAAGCACAAAGATAGGATTCTTCTCAATACTTTGGTAGGGCACAAAGATCTTGTCATGGCCAAACCATATGCTTCGTTTCTTTCCTTTGGGGTGGCAATGACAGAGTGGGCATTTCAACAATACATTGTAACCATTATTAGTTCACTAGAAAGTTTGAGCGTACACCAACACAATCGTAAAAAAGAAAAATTGCGAATAACACAATTGTAAGTTAAGAGTAATTGACTAGCATTAGAAATTAGAATGCATCATTACATACAGGATTATACCCGACACAATGACCTGCCTACGTACAGCTAGCTTATTTCTTAGATGCTACAAGTAGTTTGGTACTAAGATCACCATCATCGCTTCCTGGTTTACACTTCTTGGCAAGCAGAAGACTGACGCCGAGTAACAACATCCAGACTAGCCACGCGATAATAACAACTGGCCATGCATCCCGCGGGTCGTTGGAAACCTTCATAGTCCATCCGATCAGGCCATATGAAAGCACCAAATATATCGCATCCTACAAAGGGGAGACAAGCAGCATTGCAGGATAATAGAACGTTAGTTTCTGAGCACAAAAGAAAAATTCAGGAGAGATAAATTGTATGGAATTCAACAATACATTCTTGATTAGTATAGTGAAAAGGTTAACACGTCACTAAAGCACCGAGCATTAGAAAATCAGAATGGCCAAAATCAGCATACAGATACTTAAGCTGAATCTATTGGGATGCTCTTGTTCTATAGGCTCTTGATACTAGCTGTGAGATTTGTTGTCAAAAAGAAACTGAAACTGATGCGGAACCATGCGGGTACAGTAGATGTAGAAGCAAGAGAAGTGGGGGCAAGAGCAAAAGACTCACCAGTGCGAACATATACTTGACCACGCGAGGGTACACCACGGCCAGCTCCTCCTCCTTTGTCGCCGCCGGCCAGGCCCAGGCGGCGCCTTTCTCTAGATCCAAATCCAAGGGAAGCTGGGCACTCGGCGACGACATGGACACGCCGACGGGGAATTGATTCGTTGTCACGGCTGGCCCGGCGGCGCCTTTCTCGAGACCTACGGGACGGGAGGATCGGAACTCCGCGACGAGATGTACGCGCTGACGGAGAGGGGCTTCAGAGGGAAAGCGACAGGCTATTATAATAGCTGGGAGCCTCAGAGCAATTCGAGTTTTTTTTTTTAAATAACCGAGAGCAATTCGAGTTCGTTGCGTCGCCAAACAGGAACAAGAATTTAGGTGGGACACAAATCTATACTACTAATAAAGGAGCGAACATTGTCTTCTCTAAACGCACCCCATGAAATGTACACGGATCCATTACCATCGCATGATTAGGCCCACTAAACTTAATCTAATCCATACTTTGTGTGTGTTAGGATTTAAACTAATTACAATAATTAGGAGATAATCCTCCCTTGTACAGAACCGCTTCGTGCGGGTTGCTAGCCAACCGATGCGACGGTTTTCTCACGACCCCCACGAGCGGACGCATCCGTTCGTGGCGACGGTTCCCTCTGTATATAATCCTCATGGATCATCAATGAAAGAGACTGTTCGATCAATTCATTCTTTCACACGTTATCAGCACATAACTCTACCGAGAGCAGAGCAAAGGCAAACCAACTCCGGCGAGAGTCGCCGGAAAAGAAGAAAGAAAGGAAGAAAAGGAAAGGTAAAGAGAGATGCCTCGTGGTCTCCTATCCTTCTTCCTGCAACTCCTTCGGGCCGGCGGCCGACGTCGTCAGGTTCGCCGTCGTTACCACGGTGTTGGCGGACTTCGGCGCCACAACCGCAATGCTCGCGATCTTCGGCGGTCCAGAGGCCGCCGGAACAATTTCCGTCACTACGGAGGGCGTCGCCGTGGCCCAAGTCTTGGACATGGCATCCCAGGACTTGGCGCTTACCACGGTGTCGGGCCTTCTGGTGCTCCGCCACAACCGGCCATGCCGGCGGCAGCGCCGTTGCCGGCCTGGATTCTGGCCGGACCAGCATCTCCGATGCTGCAGGCGGACGAGGTGATGGAGCCCGAGGTTGACGGAATGTACGTCGACGCCGCCGCCATTGAGCCGGGGCTTGCGGCTCCTTCACCACCGCCCTCGTGCCCGGTGCACCGCTGGGGGCCATGCCCGACCCCGTCGTCGTCTCCTCCACAGGACTACGACGTCCAGGAGGAGGTCGAGCCCGCGCCACCGGCGCTGCCCGCGGAGCCCGCACAGCCGGACTCGCCGCGCCTTCCGTCGCCGACTCCGGCGCACGAGGTTGTGGCCGCTGGGACTTCTGCGGCAAGCTTCGGGCTGGGGATGCACCTGCCCTCACCGGTTGGTGCACGCGCCATGAACATGGACACCGGCGCCTCTTCGTCGAGCGCGAGCCTCAGGCTGCGCCTCCCCGCGCCGGCTGTAGCGCGTGGGGACGTCCTCGACAACGGAGCCGGCAGCTCCTCCGGCCCATCGACGCCCCGCCGCTGGCACATAGTGCCGCGCGCGGTGCTGCAGCACGCCGGTCGTCGGCCGGGACGATGGAGCCCGGTGAATCTCGGGCTGGCGAATGGCCACTCCAACGGCGTTGCGCCAGGGGCGCACCTTCGTGGAGGATCTTCTTCAGAGGAGGAGGACGCCGCGCCGGGGCCTTCTACGCGCCGGTGAGACAGCCATCTGTGGCGGAGGTTTGGTGGTGCTGGCGGAGACGCCCACCGCTTGGGCTGGATCTGGGACGATTTGTGGATGGGAATGATATGTCCCTCGTCTCCCTTATCCACTCGTGTGTGTGTACAGGCTGTTGGACAGCCACCAGCACACCACGTTAGCCTCTGGCCCATGCGTACGGGCAGCAAAGAAAAAAAAAAGAATCATGGACGAAAAGCAAAAGTGGCTTAGCCACGGGTAGTAGGCTGCCTGTTTTGGCCTATTACCATTATTTTTCGTTTTCTTTTCTGATTAGCTTTCTAGCTTTTTCAGTTTTTGTACATACGTGTTTGTTAGTATTTTCTAACATAGTACTATGTAATATCTGCTTATGAAATGTCAACATGTGTATAGATGCAATTTTTAATTGCTACATGTTGATTATGCTTGAAAATTATATGACTACTTTCAGTTTTTGCACGAATCTTATGGATTGCATTAAAGGCAATGTATACTTTGTTCACAATTGTGAGGTCTACACCATGTGGTGATTACCTTCAAAGTGTTTTAAATGACACAAGGTTGTACAAAGTATCATGAGATTAAGGTCTACACTACTTAGTAGTGATTACCTCAAAGCAAAAATGAAAGCACACATATTATGGCATGAAAATCGCCATACGAGTGTCTACGCCACTTCGTGGTGATTACCTCTATGTGTTCTACAAAACAAAGATCTATGCCATTTCATGGTGATTATCTTTTGTAAACAGTCATATTTTGGGTCGTTTAGGCTTTTCCTAGACCTTTATATATAAATTAAGCATTTTATTTTACACACAATTAATTTACATGAGAGTAAATTAATGCGCATGATATTTTCATGCAGGATATGGCTGACATATCCAAGAAGGAATTTGCTGAGCTTGCCATTGATGGCAGAAATTATCTGACCTGGGCCATGGATGTCAAGATCAACTTGGCGGCCAGGAATCTGATCAGCACTATAACCACTCCTACTCAAGGAGCTCCTGCTATCGCAGATACGGCAAAGTATGCTTCTTTGCACTTCATTCGACACCACCTTGATCCTGCTTTGAAAGAAGAGTACATGATGGAGGAAAGTCCTCTATCACTGTGGAACTCCTTAAAGGAGCGTTATGATCAACAAAGGTCGGTGATGTTGCCTGAAGCGCAAAGAGAATGGGCACTTATCCGTTTCCAGGATTTCAAGTCCGTTGCAGCATACAATTCTGCCGTGCATCAAATCAACTCTAAGTTGAGATTCTGCAACAGTGCAGTCTCGGATGCGGATCTCATTGAAAAGACACTCTCTACTTTCCATCCTAATATGAGGATTCTTGCTGAACAACACCGTCAGCAGAAATACAAGAAGCATTCTGAATTGATATATGCACTTCTTCAGGCAGAAAAGCACAGTGAAATTCTCGATAAGAATAATTTGTCCCGTCCAACGGGAACACTGCCGCTGCCTGAAGCACATTTCAATTCTCAGAATACTCAAAAATCCCGTGGTCCCAAAAGGAACCATAGGAAGTTTAAAGGAAAGTGGAGACGCAATGAGAATCAGAATAGCAGTGGAGTTCAAAAGGGAAAGAATCATTTTAAGAAAAATGATAAGGATAGCAGCTCTCAGGCTTGCTACCGATGTGGTTGTACTACTCATCATGCAAGGAAGTGTACAACTTCTAAGCATTTGGTGACGCTGTATCAGCAATCAATTGGCAAGGGCAAGAAGCCTGAAGGGAACCGGTACGAAGCTCACTTCACTGGTCCAATGATTGAAAGTTCTCAAGGCGTTCATCAGAACGAAGTTCATGACAACATGGAGAACCAAGATCAGGCTCAGCAAAAGGAAGGACCACCACTTACTGTCAATGACATGTTGGTGGATTTCACTTCTACTAATGACATATATGGAGACATGCTTTGATCTTCCAATAATGTCATAAGTATTGTGATAATGTCCTTAGTTATATTGTGTGTTGTAAAATAATTATGTCCTCAGACATATGGTATTGTAATAATTATGTCCTTGAACATAATGTATTATAATATGTAAGCAGACATATATAGTATGTAATGTTTGTGTTATTTCTATATGAGATTGGATAAATAATGAATATTATTCTTTTACTCTATAGAAATCTTCGAGAAAGAAGAAACAATCCAATGGAGGAGGAAATTTGTTTAGTGGACAGTGGTGCCTCTAACACAATTCTACGGGAGGTTAAATACTTCCGAAGTCTCAAAAAGAGTAAGGGAAGTGTTATGACAATTGGTGGTCATGACACGGTAATTGTTGGTTCTGGTCAAGCCACATTTACACTCCCGAATGGTACAAAACTTGAAATCCAGGAAGCATTATTGTATCCGGATTCAACTCGTACCCTGTTGAGTTTTAGGGATATCCGCATGAATGGCTACCACATTGAAACTCATGAAGACAATGCGGTTGAAAGCCTTCTCATAACTCAGCAGAAGGGATCCAACAAGGAAACCCTTGAGAGACTGCCTGCTCTATCTTCTGGACTGTATTACACATACATCAAGCCAGAGCAACATTTGGCATACAAAATAATTTTTCAGAATCTTGACAAGTTCAAGATATGGCATGATCGCCTGGGTCATCCTGGTGTGGGGATGATGAGAAAAATTATTGATGGTTCAACTGGACACAACATAACGGTTGCTAATTTCCCCAAATCTTCTGATTTCGTATGCACTGCATGTGCAACTGGGAAATTAATCACAAGACCTTCATATCTGAAGATCAAGAATGAACCACTTAATTTTCTTGAACGCATTCAAGGAGATATATGTTGTCCAATTCAACCGTTATCGGGACCATTTAGATATTTTATGGTGCTCATTGATGCATCAACAAGATGGTCCAATGTGTGTTATTATCAACAAGGAACCATGCTTTTGCAAAGCTGATCGCTCAAATCATTAAACTGAGGGCAAATCATCCTGAACACAGGATTAAATCCATCAGAATGGATAATGCCGCTGAATTTAGTTCACGGGCATTCAATGATTACTGCCTAGTTTTGGGCATAACTGTGGAGCATTCTGTACCATATGTACACACACAAAATGGTCTTGCGGAATCACTTATCAAGAGGATCAAGTTGATAGCAAGACCACTCCTACAGAACTGTAATCTTTCAACATCTTGTTGGGGACATGCGGTATTACATGCCGCGGAATTGATACAAATTCGACCAACTGCATATCATACGGCCTCCCCGTTGCAGTTAGTACGTGGAAATCAACCAAGTATTTCCCATCTTCGAAGATTCGGTTGCGCTGTGTACGTACCGATATCACCACCTCAGCGTACATCGATGGGTCCACATAGAAAAATGGGGATCTATGTGGGGTACAATTCTTCGTCGATTATAAAGTACCTGGAGCCTCTAACAGGGGATCTCTTTACAGCACGGTACGCTGATTGTATCTTCGATGAGGACAATTTTCCGGCATTAGGGGGAGAAAAGAACCACAAAGAATGCCGGGAAATAGATTGGAATGTCAAAGGCATTCGGTCCTTAGATCCACGTATGAATGAATCTGAACTGGAAGTTCAGAAGATTATTAATTTGCAAAATATTGCAAATAATCTGCCAGATGCATTTACTGACTATAAAGGTGTCACTAAATCCTACGTTCCCGCTATGAATGTTCCAGAGAGAGTTGAGATATCTCATAAGACCACTCAACCGCCCAAGAGGGGGAGAAAACTGGACAAAAAGGACAGGGCTTCTCAGAAGCGTCCGCGGGAAGTGAGGATCCCTCTAATAGTAAATGCAGATCAACCGCGAGTTGATATTCAACCTAGTGTTGAAAGACACCTGAAGGATGTTAAGCATCCAGAACCCAGCACAGCTGTGCACACAAATATTGGTGCTGGGACATCGGTACACCTTGACTCGATTGTTGTGGGAAATCACGATGAGTCAGAAGGTATTAATGAGATTTCATTAAACTATGTTGAATCGGGAGAATCATTCAACAGAAAGACTACAATTGTCGACATATTTTTCGCCTCAAAGATTGCAGATGACCTGGCATTGGACCGTGAACCTAAGTCCATGGCAGAGTGTATGAAACGCTCAGACTGGTCCAATTGGAAGGTTGCAATAGAGAATGAATTGCGCTCGCTTGCCAAGAGAGGGGTATTTACTGCAGTAATACCTACTCCTCATAATGTTTTCCCCGTGGGGGCAAAATGGGTTTTTGTTCGTAAAAGGAACGAAAACAATGAGGTGGTGAGATACAAAGCGAGGCTTGTAGCACAAGGGTTTACACAGAAACCCGGCATCGATTATGATGAAACATATTCTCCTGTGATGAGTGGAATCACGTACCGATACTTGATATCACTGGAAGTACAAATGAATTTGTATATCCAAATGATGGATGTGGTGACTGCATATTTATATGGGTCACTCAATACGGATATCTATATGAAAGTTCCTGAGGGATTAAAGATTCCGGATCCAAAAGCTAACCGCAACATGTATTGCGTAAAGCTACTGAAGTCGTTATACGGCTTGAGACAGTCGGGAAGAATGTGGTATAACCGACTAAGTGAGTTCCTTCTAAAGAAGGGTTACTCAAACACCACCGATTGCCCATGTGTATTCATCAAGAAATCTACTGATGGATTTTGTATAATTTCCGTGTATGTTGATGACTTGAACATCATTGGGACGACATGAGAAATACATGAGGCATGTGATCATTTGAAGACGGAATTCGAGATGAAAGATTTGGGTAAAACCAAATTTTGTCTTGGTTTGCAACTTGAACATTTTCCTTCAGGAATACTTGTTCATCAGTCTGCTTATATCCAAAAGATATTGGAAAAGTTCAATATGGATAAAGCATACCCGTCAAAAACACCTATGGTCGTGAGATCTCTTGATAGAGATAAAGACCCATTTAGGCCTAAGGGTGATGATGAAGAGATATTGGGACCAGAATTTCCATATCTCAGTGCCGTTGGTGCACTAATGTATCTAGCAAACTGCACTAGACCTGACATAGCATTTGCAGTTAATTTACTGGCTAGATACAGCGCATCACTGACGAAGAGGCATTGGGTTGGTGTGAAGAATATTTTCAGATATCTTCAGGGCACCAAAGATCTTGGTTTATTCTATCAGAAAAATCAAGAGAGAACCATGGTGGGGTATTGTGATGCTGGATATTTATCAGATCCCCATGATGCCAGATCGCAGACTGGTTTTGTCTTCTTACATGGAGGTACGGCCTTCTCTTGGAAGTCAATAAAGCAAACCTTAGTGGCAACGTCCACCAATCATTCTGAGATAATTGCTTTGTTCGAAGCATCACGTGAATGTGTATGGCTTCGCAGAATGATGAACTTTGTCCAAAGTTCAAGTGGGATTGGTTCGTTGAAATCACCCACCATTATCTATGAAGATAATGCTGCTTGTATTGCACAAATGCAAACGGGTTATATTAAGAGCAATATTACAAAGCATATTTCTCCCAAATTATTTTATCCCCATGATCTGCAAGAGAAGGGGGAGATAAGTATTTTGCAAACGAAGTCATGCGATAATCTCGCTGATTTGTTTACTAAGTCCTTACCAAGTTCTCTTTTCCATAAGTATGTAAATGGAATTGGTATGAGACGACTTCGAGACTTGCAAAATTCAGGGGGAGAAATCTGCTAGGATATAACCTATTAAGATCATGGATCTTTAGTATTGCACTCTTTTCCTTTGTGAGTTTTTCCAAATGGTTTCTCATGTAAGGTTTTTAATGAGGCAATATCAATGCAAGCATGGACGATATATGTCATTTTCTCCTTATTTTCCCATTGGGTTTTAGAAGGAGTTTTTCATGGCATATTGTATGTTTTCTTCTCAATTTTTCCCACAGGGTTTTGGAGGAGAATATTTCAAAGATGATCGGTCTCAAGGACAAGAAAGGATTAGGGGGAGTGTTAGGATTTAAACTAATTACAATAATTAGGAGATAATCCTCCCTTGTACAGAACCGCTTCGTGCGGGTTGCTAGCCAACCGATGCGACGGTTTTCTCACGACCCCCACGAGCGGACGCATCCGTTCGTGGCGACGGTTCCCTCTGTATATAATCCTCATGGATCATCAATGAAAGAGACTGTTCGATCAATTCATTCTTTCACAGTGTGCACTTAGTAAATTACATTGACTGACCGTACTCCACCTTAGAGGAAAATTACCCACCACGCCACCGTAAGTGAAAAAATAACGATTCAACATTAAGTCCTTTTTTTCGTTACCTCCATTGGATCTCCACCTGGGCCGCGTCGGTGGTCTGTTAGGCTGCTCCCCCCCCCCCCCTCCTCTCACATCTTTCCCGATTCCTTAGCCTCCCAACCCTAGCCAGTTGCGCCTCCGTGGAAAAGGCGTCGCGGTGGTGGAGAGGATAGGTCGAGCTCCAGAGGTCCTAGGCATTGTTGCCGCGAAGAGAAAAGCAATCCCAACACGCCGAAGGGCACCTCAGCGTGGCGAGCACACACGCAGCCGCAAGTCCGCCCGAGCCACAAATCCCCTATCTTCCTTGCTTCGAGGCGCACGTCACCCTCACCCGCGCTGCCGCTGGATCATGGATGGCTGGGCCCTGTGGCCTGCCCCTCGCTCGAAGCAGCAACCGGGAGGGACGGAAGCGAGAAGACGGCAGTAGAGGGTGGCCGGATGGAGGCTGCATGGCCGTATAAGCACGCGGACGACGCGACTGAGGTGGCAGTGACGGACGGACTCAGAAGAGCTTTGGATAGGAGTTGGATGTATGGGAGAGGTTGGAGCTGGACGCCGTCATGATAAAAGCAAAGGACACAACAAACAGAATGTTGCGTGGTTTGCCCTGCACCCTCCTCTCTTTCTTTCACTTCTATCCTCAGCACCGATTCTTATGCTCAGGCTATCTATTTCAACTAATTCAGGTGAGCTATACAATGTATGGTCTTACCTGATTCAGATTATTTTTTGTTGAAGTAGGATTCAAGAGGTGACAAGAAATCTGGTTTATAATGTTGGTGAACGTGTGTTTAGCGCTGATCTCAGCTCTCTTGCAGCGTTGTCATACTTCTGGACAGAAAATTAAGGACTCGGCATCAACCACTTAAACAGGTGTTGATTTGGTTTTCCATTGCACTTACCTTGACCCCTGCTTCCTTAACACTGAGCTGTATTGGAGGATTCATGAATGGAATGGCCAGATTCCTTTTTGGATGCTCAGCTTCTTGATATGCATAGGCAAAGTGCTTCTCTTTGATGGCATGTGTATGCACTGTGCAATATGCAGCGTCACGTTGAATTTCTTGGTTTTCGTTTGGCTGCTGGCATTGCTTTTTGGTCTCTACATAACTGATAGCTTGAATGTGCCACAGTCCTGAGAGTAGCTGAATCATACTGAAATTGTGTAGGCATAGTCGTACAATCTGCTCATTCGTCATATTTCTTCTGTGCATGTTGAATCTAAACATGAGTTATATTGAAATCGTGTAATGTTTGTGTGGATAAATCACGATATATTAGACCTGGGAGTAGCTTGCTGTAAAATGCAATTAATGAATAATAGCTGATTTATGCTTCCTGTTTTTTGTCAGGCAAATGAGCTTGTTAAGGAGCTCAAGTATAACCCTGGACCGGGGATGGATACCTATTAGTCAACATAGATATTGCGTCCTGTAAGTCTGAGATCTTCCACTTGCTACACGCGTTGATCCACCGCCGGTTTACTTGACAGGTAGAACATTAGTTTTCATGCTAATCTTGCAAATGTAGCTTCCCAGTGTACTTGCAAGCTAGGATCAACTCAAGATGCTTGCAAATTGTTACAATTTCATCACTCTTCGGCAAACATATTATTTTGTCCACCCTTTGCTGTGTCCTGTAGCATTCATAGCTTTTGGAATATAAACTACATGCAGCTAGCAGTAGTTTTGTATACATTTTAAGCATACATTGATGCCAAGTCTTGTAGCTAACTTCTGGCAACACAAAGACTGGTCTGAATTCCAAAATTCATTGGTCTGAATTCAGGTGCGCACATTGGACAGATGTCAAGATCTTAACTGATATGGGGGACCTAGATGACTGCTTTATACCCGTCGATAAAGGTAGAGTGGATGTTACCCCACTCTATAGAGTTAAGAGGGTCAACGGAGTTTGTTGAGAAGACGACGTCGAAAGATAGAATGATTATAAAAAAAATTGGACTTGTAAGAGAATAATGGTATTTGTAAAAGTTGATGGAGTTTTCTAAAATAATATAAATTGAAAATAACAATTTTGTCATGGTTCCTTAAATATGTACTTGGGAATTCATAGGATAAGGGTTACTACTGGTTTTAACTAAGAATACAATAGCATTTTTGTCAATGAACATAATTTATACAAAGTTCATTTGTAATATTTTTTAGTGTTACTTCCGTAATATCGGTTAATATTAGTTGAAACGTGCGTTGCACGTGCAAGCTTACTAGTCTTTTCCTAATAGTCTTTTGGGCCGAGACCCATGTCAAACGCGCTCTACCGGCCCGGGTACACACAAGTCTTGGAGGATTCTAGTTTCCCCTAACACTCTCAGTGCTCGTATTTTGAAGGCGGTGTACTTTCTCTCTTGCTCTATACTCGATGTCACCCATCTCAGGTCTGGAGATCAATTCTGGAGGACGGGATATTATGAAACACGGACTGGTCAAACGCATAGGGTATGGTTCTTCCACAGAAATTTGGAGCACTAACTGGATCCCCAGGTCATAGTTAATGAGACCGATTGTGTCTAGAGTCACAACCTGTATCTGAATTAATTGACACGATGAATGCTCGATAGAACATGAAGCTAGTGAACCAGGTTTTCCCACCGTGTGATGCCGCTGAGATCTTACAAATTCCTATTTGCCTGAAAGATGTGGATGATTACTGGTCATGGATGTATGAAAAACCTGAGAATTTTGTGTGCGGTCTGCCTACCGTATGATAGTTGAAATGAAACGTCGGCATGAAGATTGGCTGGACGAGCGTCCGGGGCCCTCGAATAGAAGAGAAGAGGAGAGAGGCTGGGTGAAGATCTGGAAAACTTATGTACCAGCAAAACTCCGAGTATTTTTGTGGAGACTAGCGCATCAATTCATACCGACGGAAGACGGGAGAATGCATCGGAATATATCAGACTACATGTACCTGCGCTGTGGGAGGTATGTTGGACTCCTCGAGACACGGCCTTCTGGAGTGCATGGTCGCACGCTATGTGTAGTCCCTGGTCGACCAGGAGCTGATTGAAGAGCTGATGAAAAATACCGAATAAAATGCTAGGAACTGGTTATTCACAATGATCGAGCAGCTCTCCCATGATAAGTTCATTAAATTGGCGGTCACTCTTTGGGCCATATGGTGGAGTAGTTAAGGAGATACTACCGTGGAAAACTCTTTTCAATTCTTGTGTTTTAAATTTTGAATCTAGGAGCTCAAATGTTGAGCCACATAATCTAGCTAGGCATGCTCTTACTCTGGATCAAGGCCGTCACATCTGGTCGGGGCAACCACATGATCCTCATGTAATACATGTAGCCATACCAATTGATGAATAAAGCCTAGCAGATTATCTAAAAAAAAGGTGGTTTAGCATAGAATAGATTTGATCTAATACACCCCGTTTCGTAAAAAAAAAAACTAATACACCCAGGTTTTTTTTTTTTTTTGAGAATACAGGAGTAGAATCACTCCAGGAGCAGGTTACAATCGTTCGTTAAAAACGTGGTGAGCTCCACAGTAACTGTGCCTATCGTCGTCTGGTTCGTCTTATGACTGTAGGGCAAAGAGATAGATCCTCAAGGCCGTGATGCTGCCGTCCAATACCGTGCTCTGCTCACGGATGTTTTCCGGCTCTGCTCACGGATGTTTTCCGAGTAGCCGTACGCGACCTCAGCTCGTTCCCCGAATTCGCATTCGCTGATTGGCTACCTGCACCGCATTACAAGGTATCAGCAGCTGGATGACAGTCAAAACCAAGTAGCTAGCTAAGAACAGATTGGTTTGTTTCTTCCAGGTTTGAACAGCGGTAGTAAGTTATAGAGACATCTAGCATGTCTAGTGCAGTTCAGTACTTAAGAGCCTCCAGAATCTAGCTATTCCACCACTGACACTAGACCATCAGATTCAAATTTTAGGATTAGTGATAGACTCAAAATGTTCGTTATCAAAAGAAATGCCCATGATTTGGATGATGAAGTCGCAAAGTTCATATAGCAGCAGTTCTACTTCTCAGGACTACAATGGTTCCATGTGGCTTCAGTGGTCGAGCCTTTTAGGATTTTTTAACCAGTATATATATTGGCGCTAAGACTGCATTATAAGCACTTGGCTTCCATTGGTTCATCAGTATGTACGTACGTGATTTGCTATTCTTTCAGTATTCAGATTGTGCCTCCTAGTCTGTTTCTTTGATTCAGTTTACGCCTGAACCAGCAGCTCCATCCGATACCCTTCAGTTAACTTAACCCTCCATTGCAGCTTCCAGGAGCTCATTCCATCTGGTGATCTTCTCCCTAGGCTTCTTCTTCAGTTCGCCAGCCGTCTTCTCTTTGGAATCGATTTTCTCCCAGCCATCAAAGGGCACGTAGCGGGCATTCTTCTCTTCTAGAATCTCAACTAGTCCCCGCCGGCCTTGCCTTTTCGGACCAGATGGGTCCATGAATACGCCATTCCTGTCGTCTTCAAGGATGCTATCCACCTGTTAATCAACTAATATTTAGAATAGTTCCTGAAGAAAAATTTTGTCGAGCAACTTACTTGCCAAATTAAGCCATGCCTTGATGCTGAATAACTTTTCTCTGACTTGGGTGAAAAACAAAATCACATTTTAATGCTTTCGAACACCGTGGCCAAATTCCATGATGTATATATATTACGGGGATGAAGCACGAAACTTCAAACAAACCATAAGCCAAAAACATGCCAATTTGTGTGCTGGGCAGAAAAGGGGAGGTGTCTAATAAAGCAACCGAAACTGTACCTAAATTATTACTTTTACAGCACAGAAATTTGCATGTTCACGTTTCATATCGCGACGTGCACCTAGAATTGTTTGGAGAAAAGCAGCCAACAAAATACCAAGATATCACTCTTTAAAGTACATACCGTTTCTTCGGCACAATGGAGATTTGTAGCAACAATCCCAGTTGGTCCTCTCTTCAACCATCCTACCACGTACAGTCCTGGTTCCACTGTGGCAGTCTCTGATTCACCGCACAGAACTCTGCCCCTCAAATTTGGCACAACTCCTGCAACAAATAGAGGATTGTTAAACAAACATTATTGAAAAACTTCTTTATGGATTAGAAGGGCAGTAAAAAAAATGCAATAACATGCACCTCTGTATTTGTCGAAGGACAAATCTTCTACTGGCAAGGATTTGTAACCAATACTCTTCAAAACAATTCTAATAAGAAGATAGATATTTAAGATGCGCCTTAGAAACAGAGTTAATTGGCCACATAAAAATTCAAGAAAATATGAGCTAAAGCACTTACCCACATTTTAGATCTTCAAACTCACCAGTTCCAACTGCCACCTGCTTTCCAGTTGCCACATCATCTATATAACCAACAAAACTAATCGTTAAAACTTGCACCTTAAAATAATCAAGAATACTCCCAACATCTGACCTTTTAAGAGAGTCTTTTCAAGTTCCACAGCACCAACCGTGGAACCATCTTCTGAAGGGAGAAATTTGGTAGGTTTCCTAAAAAACACAAAATGAAGCCCCTTTTGGTCATTGTCGTTGTTTTCCTGATGCACGGTAGCAGCTTTTGATAGCAGCTCATACACCCGTCTTTTAATTCTGCTAATCCTCATCTCCTCCTGCAATGAGATAACATATTTCTTTTATCACAGGCGAGAATACCAAATCAGAGCAGGTGGAGGGAACTAAGCTGTTTTTCGCTCCTGCCAACGTCCAAAGGTGGGCCTTCTCTTTGATTTCGCGATAACAATGGAGGTCGGGGCAAATACATTTTGAAAGATTCTTACGTTGCGCTCCTTCCAAATTTCCCATGAAACAAGCATCATCAAGGAGGAGATGGGCAGCGTCTGTGTTAACTTTAATGAACCCTGCTTCCGGCGGGCACCACTTGGTCTTCACTGAGGTAGCATCCGAGTTCGTCCTGCACGGCACATGCAGTGCTTGGATCAATTCCTGAGTCAGTTCCATAGACCGTGTAGGCTGAAACTTAATCTCCTCATGTCATGTGTATACTTATTTGTGCTACTCCAGATTGTCCACATAACTGAGATGGCTAGTGCAGCCTCCTCCTTATTCATGAAGTGAGCATCTAGTAAATCCTTTGACCATGTCAGCGGATGTAGGTTTGGAAGTTTGAGATCGAAAACTCTTTCTGCCTCCCTCCAGAACAACAATGCATGCTCACACTTAAGTAGTGCATGGTACAAAGGCTCCTCGTCAATGTGCCTTCGCTAATGTGCCTTCGCTGTAACTCACCAAAATCAGAACACGACACCAGAACACTCTAATCTTGGGCTGAACTTGCAGTTTCCATAGAGCAGCTTTCCAGATGGGTTCTCCAGGTGACGAGCTGCTGGCCCGGTCCAGAACAGTACCTTGTCTAGACATAATTATTTTGTACGCTGAGCGTACTGTAAAACGGCCAGACCTCTCAAAAGTCAAAATCCCAGGCCCAAAAATCCTCAGCGGTTGCTCTTGGCCTTGGCATATTTAAAATTGCCTCCACATCAGAAGCTATAAACATTTTGCTAACGAGCTCCTCATTCCACTCTCCTGATTCAGTAAACAGATCTGCAACTAGATGTACAGGCTCATCATTCAATCTGCATACCGGTTTTAAGCTGGGAGTTCCTTGTATCCAGTTATCATACCACACTTCCGTCTTCATGCCGTCTCTGATACGGCAGATCAGACCCCCCTTAAGCACTTCCCTGTCGGTAACAATGGCTCGCCATGTAGCTGATGCATTGACAGGGCAGCCTGCTTGTAGGAAATTGCCGTCTGGATAATACCGTCCTCTTAACACCCGCGCACATAGGATCTCAGGATTTTCCAACAAGCGCCCTGCTTGTTTTGCTAACATTGCATCATTAAACACTTGCAAATCATGGAAACCAAGACCGCCTTGAGCTTTCGAGACAGCCATTTTGTCCCAGCGCTGGCAAAGCAAGGACGATTCCTGTGCGTTCCAGCACTGGGCGCTCTCCTCGGCTTACACGTGTTGGCCCAGTTTTTCCTTTTTTTTCTAAGTTTAACTTACTACTAGAGCTATTAAAATATCTATACGTGGGCCTTGCTATCCAGATCAAGTCCCCTCATTCGCTCTATTGCCTCCATTTTTAAATATAAGTTTTTTTAAGATTTTAGTATAAAGTACATACAGAGTAAAATGAGTTAATGTACACTCTAAAATATGTCTATATACATCTGTATGTAGTGTGTATTTCAATTGTATTTTAACGAAGTCAAAATACATAGCCGTGTGGTCTTCTATGAGCGACACATGTCTCCAGTTTTTTTTTTTTGGTTCACTCTTGGTTTTTTAACATTGTTCATTCTCCATGTGTAGTGTGTCTAGGCCAAGAGAAAAACAACACCGCTAATAGCAAGCGATAGCGTTCTGAGCAATTCCTCGCAAAATAAATCGGTGTATAATGTCTTGCTAATAGTGTATTTTAAAGGTGGCGCTATAGCACATTAATTTTTCCATTGATTCATACTCGACTAGATGTTTCTCATGAACTCCAGAAACTACACAGGTCCCACCCTATCACTTTATCCTCTAACACCGATCTAGAGCAACCGCGTCTTCTTCTCTTCTTTCTCCTTCCGGTTCATATCCACCCTTCCCTATGCATAAGAAGTGTCGTCCCCCGCCCCCTCCCGTGGCCGTCGAACAACACCCCCCCCCCATGGCAGAAGAGCACCGCATGCCCCCAACCTCGCTCACTCAACCGTGCCTACCCTAGCTGGCTATGGGAACTCGCGCGACCGTCGACATGGATTTCTTGGGATGAACTGCTTGCACCCGACCTCATCATGACACACTCTCTGTCAATGCTTCTCCCCGCTGGCCGCGGGAACCAGCGCCACGAACTCGGCAGCCTCACCGTCCTCCAGTACGTGGTATCCCTCCATTGACCCCCGCCAATTTCGCCTACCTCGCCAACCTTACATCGGCCGTCTCCCTGACTTCCCGGTTCCAGCGCCTTGCCTCGACCGCTTCAACATTGCTGACCGCCTCCACTACATCATGACGGATGTGTCCCTGACTTCAAATCTGGTAACCTCTTCCTCCTCTTTAACCACATACATTTTTGTTTCTCGCTGCGACCTGCGACCCTATGTCCTATGTGTTTTGGTGCAAGTAATGTTTGGTCAGTTTCAGAGGCCGTAATTTTTCAGATTTTGTAGGCTATACATTTTAATATAATATGTTGCTTTCCTAATAAAGAAGGCGTGCACACATGTTGAATTTGATACTTATCCTTGTGGAATGAGTAGTAATAGTGTATAGGTAGCATACAAAGGCTGATTGGCTAATATAATAGTTTTACCATCTTAAAAAGGTTGTCAAACATTGCGCCGATGAATGTTCATGAGCAAACCTTGGTAATACTGCTTGTGGTATTGGAAAATTTTGTGTTGATTATATTTGATTAATTCTTCTACCTATTCAAAGGCTTTGAATCTATACTTTTGATTGGTAATAGCAGGCTTTGTTGAAAGACATAAACGCTAAATAGGAATTGAGATGAGTATGTGAGATTAGGATGAGTATGCGAGCTCCATTTTTTTCGAGAAACCAGCAGGAGCTCTGCCTTTTCATTAAGAAGAAGAGAATTGACCAGTTAATAAGGAAAACTGGCCGAAAACCGATACATAAACAATGCACACACCGGCCCCGAGGCCGCGCCCCCGACGAGTCGCCGGCTCCGTCACCCGAGCAACCTGAGCCCACACCCTACAACCCTATTCGAAGCCGCCGCTCCGACATCCACACCGGCCCCGAGGCCGCGCCCCCTACGAGTCGTCGACTTCGTCACCCGAGCAACCGGAGCCCACACCCTACAACCTTATCCGAAGCCGCCGCTCCGACATCCACACCGGCCCCGAGGCCGCGCACCAGGCGAGCCGCCTACTCCGTCACACGAGCAACCAGAGTCGACGCCCTACAACCATTTCCGGAGCTGCCGCTCCGACCTACACACGCAAACAACACACACGCCGACCCCAAGGCCGCGCCCCAGGCGAGCCGCCTGCTCCGTCACCCGAGCAACCGGAGTCGACACCCTACAGCCATCTTCGGAGCCGCCGCCCCGACATCCACGCCGACCCCAAGGCCACGCACCAGGCTAGCCAACGAAACTGCCACCCAAGCGACCAGTGCCGACACCCTTCCATGAGAGCAAGATCCGGAGCCGCCGCTCCGACTTCCACACCGACCTCAAGGCCACGCACCACTCGAGCCGATGGCTCGGCCACGGCGTCCGCACGCCGGCATGGCAGTCACACAAGGCAGGGGCTTGATTGGTAATGCGATGGCCTCCATTTCATTCCCGCATACAACAGAGCAAACGTTATATAACCAGAGATCAGAGAAGTTATGACTACTTGAGGCTATACATAATATAGTAAATGTATTGTCTACTTGACCACATGTTATAGTTCAAATGCATGAAAGCTCATGATCTCATCTTCTGAATGCAAAAATTGAAATGAAAGGAAGGTTCATGACCTATTTTCTGAACATAGTGTCCTCTTATGTACAAAGAGTTCATCTTGGATGCTTGGTAGCTTTACTATGCATGGTCTAGAGGACTAGATATTGTTCTACTAATTGTTACCATGTTAATTGATCACTATATCAAATGAATGCAAAAAATATGAGAAATACTTGCCATGTCCTCTTTAGTTGAGGTTAGTGAATTGTTTTTCCATTATCTTTTGTATATTGAAAGCCTTCAGTTCTCCTTTCTTACTACATTGAGTAATTCTATTTGTTTTTGCAGAACAAATCAAATATATCTATAGTATGCTAATTAAGCCCGACATAATTCATATGTTCGTTGTGTTGTTGAAGGTGCATTATGAAAGGGGAATAGACGATAGATAGCATTCGATCTATTGGCATCTATGATACTTTCCGACGTTCGACATCATGAGTGATGTGGATAAGTGAAAGGGAGCAATCACATGAGGATAATATGCGCTTACATCGATCAAGCTAGAAAATCTGATTATTTTCACTTTATGAAGTGTATAACCTTTTAGTCCAATGTTCACTTCAGTTGTACTCCTCCATTTATCTTTGTATGTATGCCACCGGAGTATATAATGGAACCAACAACTTATAACCATTTCGACCATTCGTAATCTTCTCATGCTATTTAGTAAAACTGAACAACATAAAGTAAACACGAGCAATCAACAAATTAAACTACAAGTTAGCCGCGCTTTATGTCTGCTAGTAAGAAAATTAAAGCGACTAAGCCAGGCCTCCTCCCATGCGTTTGCAGTGTTGGACGCTGGCTCTTCCAGGAGCAACACGTATCCTGTTTCCCTCCGGTTAACACTGGTATTTTTAACACGCCTCACTCTTGGTTTTATACTGTATTTAGACCATTGAAAAACATCATGTTCTCGATTTTGTATTGTGTTTAGACCAATGAAAAAATAGCACGTTGTAGTATCACTAATAGCACGCTCTAACGTTCTGACAGAGCCGGGCCGGCAAAATCGGAGGCCCTGTGCCAAATTCTAAGATGAGCCTACGTCACTAGAGAAAAACATGTGTTTCACTTGTGGTGCAGATCCGAGTAATCATCCAACTGCTTTCATAAATGGTATTTTGAGGTGTTTTGTTGTGGTAGGTGTTCTCCTTCATTGCTATAATATAGAATTATTTTTAGCATTTTGGTGAAAACGCCTAAACAGTCTAAAATGTTAATGCATTTTGGGATGTACAGAGCCATTTACTAAAAAAGCCTCCAAGCATCGACTAAATGAGGCATTTTGAAAAGAAAAAAATATCACAAATGGCAGGTAAACTACAGCTAGGTAGTAGTATATGTAGGAGTAATAGACAGTAGTTATGATAAAACGAATTTGATTCCGACTATTATTCCCAATACTTTGACGGTCTATTTGGTTCTGCAACTTTTTTTCACCGCAAGACGTCGCTGGTTCGAAGCCTCATAGGAGCGAATAAAACGAACTTTTTCCTGAGCGGTCATCTTCATTGATGGGCCTATGGGAGTTGTCAAAAACAGTTGTGAATCTATTGGATGCCCTTGTTGTATAGGCTTTTGATACTAGCTGTCAAAAACAGTTGTCTGTATCAAGCACAAAGATAGGATTCTTCTCAATACTTTGGTAGGGCACAAAGATCTTGTCATGGCCAAACCATATGCTTCGTTTCTTTCCTTTGGGGTGGCAATGACAGAGTGGGCATTTCAACAATACATTGTAACCATTATTAGTTCACTAGAAAGTTTGAGCGTACACCAACACAATCGTAAAAAAGAAAAATTGCGAATAACACAATTGTAAGTTAAGAGTAATTGACTAGCATTAGAAATTAGAATGCATCATTACATACAGGATTATACCCGACACAATGACCTGCCTACGTACAGCTAGCTTATTTCTTAGATGCTACAAGTAGTTTGGTACTAAGATCACCATCATCGCTTCCTGGTTTACACTTCTTGGCAAGCAGAAGACTGACGCCGAGTAACAACATCCAGACTAGCCACGCGATAATAACAACTGGCCATGCATCCCGCGGGTCGTTGGAAACCTTCATAGTCCATCCGATCAGGCCATATGAAAGCACCAAATATATCGCATCCTACAAAGGGGAGACAAGCAGCATTGCAGGATAATAGAACGTTAGTTTCTGAGCACAAAAGAAAAATTCAGGAGAGATAAATTGTATGGAATTCAACAATACATTCTTGATTAGTATAGTGAAAAGGTTAACACGTCACTAAAGCACCGAGCATTAGAAAATCAGAATGGCCAAAATCAGCATACAGATACTTAAGCTGAATCTATTGGGATGCTCTTGTTCTATAGGCTCTTGATACTAGCTGTGAGATTTGTTGTCAAAAAGAAACTGAAACTGATGCGGAACCATGCGGGTACAGTAGATGTAGAAGCAAGAGAAGTGGGGGCAAGAGCAAAAGACTCACCAGTGCGAACATATACTTGACCACGCGAGGGTACACCACGGCCAGCTCCTCCTCCTTTGTCGCCGCCGGCCAGGCCCAGGCGGCGCGTTTCTCTAGATCCAAATCCAAGGGAAGCTGGGCACTCGGCGACGACATGGACACGCCGACGGGGAATTGATTCGTTGTCACGGCTGGCCCGGCGGCGCCTTTCTCGAGACCTACGGGACGGGAGGATCGGAACTCCGCGACGAGATGTACGCGCTGACGGAGAGGGGCTTCAGAGGGAAAGCGACAGGCTATTATAATAGCTGGGAGCCTCAGAGCAATTCGAGTTTTTTTTTTTAAATAACCGAGAGCAATTCGAGTTCGTTGCGTCGCCAAACAGGAACAAGAATTTAGGTGGGACACAAATCTATACTACTAATAAAGGAGCGAACATTGTCTTCTCTAAACGCACCCCATGAAATGTACACGGATCCATTACCATCGCATGATTAGGCCCACTAAACTTAATCTAATCCATACTTTGTGTGTGTTAGGATTTAAACTAATTACAATAATTAGGAGATAATCCTCCCTTGTACAGAACCGCTTCGTGCGGGTTGCTAGCCAACCGATGCGACGGTTTTCTCACGACCCCCACGAGCGGACGCATCCGTTCGTGGCGACGGTTCCCTCTGTATATAATCCTCATGGATCATCAATGAAAGAGACTGTTCGATCAATTCATTCTTTCACACGTTATCAGCACATAACTCTACCGAGAGCAGAGCAAAGGCAAACCAACTCCGGCGAGAGTCGCCGGAAAAGAAGAAAGAAAGGAAGAAAAGGAAAGGTAAAGAGAGATGCCTCGTGGTCTCCTATCCTTCTTCCTGCAACTCCTTCGGGCCGGCGGCCGACGTCGTCAGGTTCGCCGTCGTTACCACGGTGTTGGCGGACTTCGGCGCCACAACCGCAATGCTCGCGATCTTCGGCGGTCCAGAGGCCGCCGGAACAATTTCCGTCACTACGGAGGGCGTCGCCGTGGCCCAAGTCTTGGACATGGCATCCCAGGACTTGGCGCTTACCACGGTGTCGGGCCTTCTGGTGCTCCGCCACAACCGGCCATGCCGGCGGCAGCGCCGTTGCCGGCCTGGATTCTGGCCGGACCAGCATCTCCGATGCTGCAGGCGGACGAGGTGATGGAGCCCGAGGTTGACGGAATGTACGTCGACGCCGCCGCCATTGAGCCGGGGCTTGCGGCTCCTTCACCACCGCCCTCGTGCCCGGTGCACCGCTGGGGGCCATGCCCGACCCCGTCGTCGTCTCCTCCACAGGACTACGACGTCCAGGAGGAGGTCGAGCCCGCGCCACCGGCGCTGCCCGCGGAGCCCGCACAGCCGGACTCGCCGCGCCTTCCGTCGCCGACTCCGGCGCACGAGGTTGTGGCCGCTGGGACTTCTGCGGCAAGCTTCGGGCTGGGGATGCACCTGCCCTCACCGGTTGGTGCACGCGCCATGAACATGGACACCGGCGCCTCTTCGTCGAGCGCGAGCCTCAGGCTGCGCCTCCCCGCGCCGGCTGTAGCGCGTGGGGACGTCCTCGACAACGGAGCCGGCAGCTCCTCCGGCCCATCGACGCCCCGCCGCTGGCACATAGTGCCGCGCGCGGTGCTGCAGCACGCCGGTCGTCGGCCGGGACGATGGAGCCCGGTGAATCTCGGGCTGGCGAATGGCCACTCCAACGGCGTTGCGCCAGGGGCGCACCTTCGTGGAGGATCTTCTTCAGAGGAGGAGGACGCCGCGCCGGGGCCTTCTACGCGCCGGTGAGACAGCCATCTGTGGCGGAGGTTTGGTGGTGCTGGCGGAGACGCCCACCGCTTGGGCTGGATCTGGGACGATTTGTGGATGGGAATGATATGTCCCTCGTCTCCCTTATCCACTCGTGTGTGTGTACAGGCTGTTGGACAGCCACCAGCACACCACGTTAGCCTCTGGCCCATGCGTACGGGCAGCAAAGAAAAAAAAAAGAATCATGGACGAAAAGCAAAAGTGGCTTAGCCACGGGTAGTAGGCTGCCTGTTTTGGCCTATTACCATTATTTTTCGTTTTCTTTTCTGATTAGCTTTCTAGCTTTTTCAGTTTTTGTACATACGTGTTTGTTAGTATTTTCTAACATAGTACTATGTAATATCTGCTTATGAAATGTCAACATGTGTATAGATGCAATTTTTAATTGCTACATGTTGATTATGCTTGAAAATTATATGACTACTTTCAGTTTTTGCACGAATCTTATGGATTGCATTAAAGGCAATGTATACTTTGTTCACAATTGTGAGGTCTACACCATGTGGTGATTACCTTCAAAGTGTTTTAAATGACACAAGGTTGTACAAAGTATCATGAGATTAAGGTCTACACTACTTAGTAGTGATTACCTCAAAGCAAAAATGAAAGCACACATATTATGGCATGAAAATCGCCATACGAGTGTCTACGCCACTTCGTGGTGATTACCTCTATGTGTTCTACAAAACAAAGATCTACGCCATTTCATGGTGATTATCTTTTGTAGACAGTCATATTTTGGGTCGTTTAGGCTTTTCCTAGACCTTTATATATAAATCAAGCATTTTATTTTACACACAATTAATTTACATGAGAGTAAATTAATGCGCATGATATTTTCATGCAGGATATGGCTGACATATCCAAGAAGGAATTTGCTGAGCTTGCCATTGATGGCAGAAATTATCTGACCTGGGCCATGGATGTCAAGATCAACTTGGCGGCCAGGAATCTGATCAGCACTATAACCACTCCTACTCAAGGAGCTCCTGCTATCGCAGATATGGCAAAGTATGCTTCTTTGCACTTCATTCGACACCACCTTGATCCTGCTTTGAAAGAAGAGTACATGATGGAGGAAAGTCCTCTATCACTGTGGAACTCCTTAAAGGAGCGTTATGATCAACAAAGGTCGGTGATGTTGCCTGAAGCGCAAAGAGAATGGGCACTTATCCGTTTCCAGGATTTCAAGTCCGTTGCAGCATACAATTCTGCCGTGCATCAAATCAACTCTAAGTTGAGATTCTGCAACAGTGCAGTCTCGGATGCGGATCTCATTGAAAAGACACTCTCTACTTTCCATCCTAATATGAGGATTCTTGTTGAACAACACCGTCAGCAGAAATACAAGAAGCATTCTGAATTGATATATGCACTTCTTCAGGCAGAAAAGCACAGTGAAATTCTCGATAAGAATAATTTGTCCCGTCCAACGGGAACACTGCCGCTGCCTGAAGCACATTTCAATTCTCAGAATACTCAAAAATCCCGTGGTCCCAAAAGGAACCATAGGAAGTTTAAAGGAAAGTGGAGACGCAATGAGAATCAGAATAGCAGTGGAGTTCAAAAGGGAAAGAATCATTTTAAGAAAAATGATAAGGATAGCAGCTCTCAGGCTTGCTACCGATGTGGTTGTACTACTCATCATGCAAGGAAGTGTACAACTTCTAAGCATTTGGTGACGCTGTATCAGCAATCAATTGGCAAGGGCAAGAAGCCTGAAGGGAACCGGTACGAAGCTCACTTCACTGGTCCAATGATTGAAAGTTCTCAAGGCGTTCATCAGAACGAAGTTCATGACAACATGGAGAACCAAGATCAGGCTCAGCAAAAGGAAGGACCACCACTTACTGTCAATGACATGTTGGTGGATTTCACTTCTACTAATGACATATATGGAGACATGCTTTGATCTTCCAATAATGTCATAAGTATTGTGATAATGTCCTTAGTTATATTGTGTGTTGTAAAATAATTATGTCCTCAGACATATGGTATTGTAATAATTATGTCCTTGAACATAATGTATTATAATATGTAAGCAGACATATATAGTATGTAATGTATGTGTTATTTCTATATGAGATTGGATAAATAATGAATATTATTCTTTTACTCTATAGAAATCTTCGAGAAAGAAGAAACAATCCAATGGAGGAGGAAATTTGTTTAGTGGACAGTGGTGCCTCTAACACAATTCTACGGGAGGTTAAATACTTCCGAAGTCTCAAAAAGAGTAAGGGAAGTGTTATGACAATTGGTGGTCATGACACGGTAATTGTTGGTTCTGGTCAAGCCACATTTACACTCCCGAATGGTACAAAACTTGAAATCCAGGAAGCATTATTGTATCCGGATTCAACTCGTACCCTATTGAGTTTTAGGGATATCCGCATGAATGGCTACCACATTGAAACTCATGAAGACAATGCGGTTGAAAGCCTTCTCATAACTCAGCAGAAGGGATCCAACAAGGAAACCCTTGAGAGACTGCCTGCTCTATCTTCTGGACTGTATTACACATACATCAAGCCAGAGCAACATTTGGCATACAAAATAATTTTTCAGAATCTTGACAAGTTCAAGATATGGCATGATCGCCTGGGTCATCCTGGTGTGGGGATGATGAGAAAAATTATTGATGGTTCAACTGGACACAACATAACGGTTGCTAATTTCCCCAAATCTTCTGATTTCGTATGCACTGCATGTGCAACTGGGAAATTAATCACAAGACCTTCATATCTGAAGATCAAGAATGAACCACTTAATTTTCTTGAACGCATTCAAGGAGATATATGTTGTCCAATTGTCGTGGATTTGTCACGGCAGATGTCCTAGTGTAAGGACTTAGTCGTGAGGTCCGGCGCACGTAACTGGTAGCTTGAGAGGGGTTGAGCGGGATGAGAGACGCGGAGTTTTTACCCAGGTTCGGCCCCTCCGATGGAGGTAAAAGCCTACGTCCTGCTTTGTGTCTTATATTGATGACGATGACGATCTCGGTTACAAGGGTGCGGAGTCGCTACCTCTAATCTCGAGACCCTCTAATCTGACTATCTTTCTGACCTGTCTATGAGACCTGTCTATGAGACGTCTAACCTGACCCTCTTGGGGTGACCCGCCCCTCCTTATAAAGGCTGAAGGGGCGGTTTACATATAGAGTCCAAGTCGGATTGATGACTTCCCATCGCGGGCTTCTCTTCATGGGCTTCCGAGTCCTGGGCTTGTAACCCATCCCGGGCGGCTTACACCGGGCGGGTTACAACCAGGGCTTATCTTTAGAGACTCGTCTCCGTGACTGTCTGATAACACTGTTCACCTCCTGGCACTGTAGCAGCCGGGTTAGCCTCCTGACACTGTAGCCGGGTTAGCCTCCTGACACTGTAGCCGGGTTAGCCTCCTGACACTGTAGCCGGGTTATCATCTTGGTACTGTAGCTGCCGGGTTACACCCCAACACTGTAGCTGCCGGGTTACACCCTGACACTGTAGCTGCCGGGTTAGAACTGTAACCAGGTCTGTACTGTTTGCCGGGTTAGCATGTCTGCCGGGTCAGTACTGTTCTCCGGGTCAGTACTGTTTGCCGGGTCGGCATGTCTGCCGGGTTATACCGTGGGGTAATATCCCCGTCATTAGCCCCCAGGTTAGCTTGAATTTATTCATGGTAAGCTCCATCGTCTTGCAGGTATATGTCCTTTGAAAATAAAATATTGGGATACAACACCCATATGCCGTTGAGTCAGCCTTCAATGCTCCTGGCGGGTCTCCTCCGCCGGGTTATAACCATTGATGGTGTCGGGTTATGATTGTTGGTGACACCAGGTCAAATAACTGGACTCCATCTTGAAAACTCTCTTCAATTTTTTGATATATTCATATTACCTGTAGCCCCCAAGCTCCAAGTTGATCCATGATGACTTGGCGCTTTGCAACAATATCTTTGATTGTGTAGCCCCCAAGTACCAGGTTGTCTTGCCTGCAGCAGCCTGGGACTTATAACTGTCTTATACTTTATAAAACTTCAGCTGGTGTAGCCCCCAAGGGCCGGCTCATCAATATGTGATGCGCCGGGTCTTCAATTTGTACCTTATAATCTGTTTTGAACAACTGAATACTGTAGCCCCCAAGTGCCGGGTCGCACGCCTGCGGCGACTTGGGACTTTAGAAAAATTTGATCTGAGCGGTGTAGCCCCCAAGTGCCAGGTCAGTAAGAAGTACTGGGCTGGGACTTAGAAAAATATTGAAAGGCTTTGCTTATCTCCTTGATATAACAGGGTCTTGCTGACAATATAATGATTTGAAAACCAGCTTGCATTAGCCCCCAAGTGCCGTGATGCATGCTTGCAGCGACATGGGACTTGCATACTTGATATAAACTGTCCTTGAATAATGTAGCCCCCAAGTGCCGGGTCGTCTGCCTGCGGCGACTCGGGACTATTGTGATAATAATATGACTCATCATAATTGTTGGATGAATCCTTGACCGTGGTTGTAATATAACCCGGAATGAATATCCTGGAATAATTCCTTTGTCTTTGATATGAAATCCCTGCTCGTAGTTGCGGTGCAACCCGGCGAGTATGTGAGAAATCCATGATGAAGATCCAGCCATGTTGGCTATTAAAGATCTATTTGTTCTGGCGGCTTATCTTATAAGACAAGACCTGCAAAAATAAACAAAACAGAGTATATTCTGCATTGTTGTAAGGACGACTTGAAAAAGCACAACCCGGAGATGTTAAAATCTCGTATAGCCTTGCTTCCTCTTTCACAATCTTGCTCTGACCCGGTTTGGCAAACCGGCATGATATGTAAATATGATGAAATGCATGATGTAATGTATGATGCAATGCAATGGATGATGTTTCTTGCTTTGCCTTCCAAAAAATTCATATAATGGTTCTTCTGGGTGGACTCGATGCTTGAACTCATACCAGTGCAGGGTCTCTAACGAGAGTGGCCGTCAACTCCTTTGAACGGCTCAGGGTCTCTAGGCGAGATTAACTGATAAGAGCGCAACGAACCAGAGAGAGACACAGCAGATGGGAGAGTTTACCTCGCCGCTGTAAGAGGCCCTTGCAGGGGGTAAGTTTTAGAACTCGCTGCACCCCTGACAAAGCGGCATCAACTTACAGGCAGGTATAACTCGGATTTGCGGATGTAAGGGTTTGCCTCGCCGCTGTAAGAGGCCTTTGCAGAGGGTGAGTTTTAGAACTCGCTGCACCCCTGACAAAGCGCATCTACTTACAGGCAGGTATAACCCGGCCTTGCAGATCAAAAAGGAGGTAAGTTTTAGAACTCGCTGCACCCCTAGTGATCTTTGTTGACGGAGTCAACATTTGGGTCCATGACCCGCCTTACAGTGGCTGAAAAACCTGACCGAGAGGGTTGAAGCTTAACCCGGTGGGTTGAAAGCCCCCAAACGACCTTGTTGAAGTATCAACATTGTTGCAGCATCTTATAAGCCGCCATCTGGTATGAAGAAACGGCAGAAATCCCCAAGTTTGAACGGTGCATCATGGTGACTCGTCTTTCTTGGGTAACTTTTTAATCCTTCCGCCAATAATATAGTATCCCCCAAGATCGGGTTAACTTATTTTCCATGATCCGGGGCTCTCGTTGAAAACGGCCCAGTATGTCGAGCCATGTCTGTAGCCCCCGAGTTTTTAAGTTGACTCGAAGAGGCGGCATGAGAATCTCCACTGAAGGTTGAGGTTGACCGTGGCGGGTTATAGATGATCCCGCATGAATTGTTTCAATTATCCGGTCGATGGTTCGTCCCGGCTGGTTGTTGAAGCTTTAACCACTGTAATAGTGGCGACTTGTGCGCCTGTCCGTCGGGCGGCTTGTGCAGGCGATCAGTGCACCTATATGCTGATGTAGATCGTACTGCATCCGGCGGCTTGCGCTCGTCAATTAGGCGGCTCGTACAGGCGAGCATCACACTGATATGCTGATGTAGATCAGACCACGGGTGGCGTCTTGCGCTCATCCGCTGGGCGACTTGAACGGACAAGCACAGCACCAGTATGTTGATGTAGATGTAGGAATCAGCCGCGCGTTTGAAGATGGCGCAGTTGTGATAGACGGCCGCGGCATTGTAAGCCGGTATGGTCGGGAGAGGCGGCCGCGGCATTGTAAGCCGGTGCGGACGGGTGACTCGGCCGCGGGCGTTTGTAAGCCGTCGCGGACGTATGAGTCGCCCGTGAGTTGATGTAGATCGGACCACAGGTGGTTTCCGTGCGTCCGTTGGACAACTCGTACGGGCGGGTGCTGATTTGAGCTTTGTACCCGCAGTATGCCGGTCACCTTGCCAGTCCTGCATAACGACATCACAGACGAGAGTAACTGTTCTCGAAAGAATAATAAATGTTTTCAAAAAATTTGAATGGACAGATTTCACCTGATTCGTCCGGACGACAGACGGTCTGTTCTGTGAACATGCCCCAGTAATTTCAATGGCGATTTAGCCAGTCTTTCGAGGCCGCGGCAGAGGCGGCGGGCCGTAACGACGAAAACAGCTCGAGGCGAGACTGTGGATGATGAGGCAGATGTGCCTCGCATTGAACGCGCGACGGCTCAGAAAAGCCAACAGGCGGTGGGCCAGCGCACGGTCGCGGCGGCGATGGCGAAGATGGCGATTTGAAGTACGACCGCAGCAGAGCCGAAGCTGGGCGGCTTAGAATAGACCCTCCGGGTCGTGTTTGACCCTCTTTTTTTTTTTTTTAACCCAGGCGGCTGTTAACTTTTCTTCCAACCCCCTTCTTATCTCTGTTTCTTTTTAACTTTATTCTCCCACCAGCCCTCTTATCCCTTCTCAGTCAGCAGGAAGCTGGGCGGCTGAAGTGAGCAACGGCGGCTCAAGGCGAGGCAACGGAGGCCGGCCCGGCGGCGGCTCAAGGCAGAGGGGCGCCCAGCGAGGCGAGGCAGCAGAGGCCGGCTCGGCGGCTCCTCAAGGCGAGGTTGGAGGTCGGCGCGGCGGCGGCTCAAGGTGCGGCGGCCCCAGGCGGAGGTGGGTCGGCGAGCCCGGCGGCTCGGCGTGGTCAGCAGGGCGAAGGGCGAGGCCGGCGAGAGCGGCAAACAGCCGGCGCGCGCGGGACCGGGGACGGCGCCGGCGACCCGGTGGGCGGGTTGCGGTGCGAGGCGGAGGAGACCGGCGGCCAGCGGAGGCGCGGGAGCAGCGCGCTCGCGAGGCCATCAGTCGAGGCGGATGCGGTGGCTCGGAGTGGCGGCTCGATGCGGCCGGGGCCGGCTTGGACGCGCCGGCGCGGCGCGCGGCGGCGGCTTGGGGGGTCTCCGGCGGCTCAGTGGAGGCGCGGGAGCGGCGGCTCGATGCGGAGCGAGGCCGTGGCGGGCCGAGCAGCGGCTCAGACGACGGCGAGGGCGTGGCCGTGGGCAAAGTAGCGGCGGCCCCAGTCAGAGGCGGGTTGGCCCGCGCGGCGGCTTGGCAGCACGGGGCGGGAGCGGCTCACCGGCGGGTCAACGAGGTCGTCTGCCTGCGGCGGCGGGTTGGAGAGGCGGCCGCACGGATGAGGACCCGGCAGCTGAGCAAAACCTGCCGGGGGAGACGGCGGCCCGAGGCGGCGCAAGGTGGATGTGAACCCGGTGCAGCGGGGCGGCTCTCGGACGAGGCCGCAACGGAGGCGGCGACTCTCGGAACGGAGGCGCGGCGAGGCGGCTCTCAGGCGGAGGCGAGGCGAGGCGAGCCAGCGGCGGCTGTAGGCGCGGCAGAGATCAGCGCAGCGGCAGCATGAGGCGCAGCGATTCGGCTCGCGGCGACGGCGGCTCGGAGAAGGCCCCGGCGGCTCGGAGAAGGCCCCACGGTGGGCGCCAACTGTCGTGGATTTGTCACGGCAGATGTCCTAGTGTAAGGACTTAGTCGTGAGGTCCGGCGCACGTAACTGGTAGCTTGAGAGGGGTTGAGCGGGATGAGAGACGCGGAGTTTTTACCCAGGTTCGGCCCCTCCGATGGAGGTAAAAGCCTACGTCCTGCTTTGTGTCTTATATTGATGACGATGACGATCTCGGTTACAAGGGTGCGGAGTCGCTACCTCTAATCTCGAGACCCTCTAATCTGACTATCTTTCTGACCTGTCTATGAGACCTGTCTATGAGACGTCTAACCTGACCCTCTTGGGGTGACCCGCCCCTCCTTATAAAGGCTGAAGGGGCGGTTTACATATAGAGTCCAAGTCGGATTGATGACTTCCCATCGCGGGCTTCTCTTCATGGGCTTCCGAGTCCTGGGCTTGTAACCCATCCCGGGCGGCTTACACCGGGCGGGTTACAACCAGGGCTTATCTTCAGAGACTCGTCTCCGTGACTGTCTGATAACACTGTTCACCTCCTGGCACTGTAGCAGCCGGGTTAGCCTCCTGACACTGTAGCCGGGTTAGCCTCCTGACACTGTAGCCGGGTTAGCCTCCTGACACTGTAGCCGGGTTATCATCTTGGTACTGTAGCTGCCGGGTTACACCCCAACACTGTAGCTGCCGGGTTACACCCTGACACTGTAGCTGCCGGGTTAGAACTGTAACCAGGTCTGTACTGTTTGCCGGGTTAGCATGTCTGCCGGGTCAGTACTGTTCTCCGGGTCAGTACTGTTTGCCGGGTCAGCATGTCTGCCGGGTTATACCGTGGGGTAATATCCCCGTCATTAGCCCCCAGGTTAGCTTGAATTTATTCATGGTAAGCTCCATCGTCTTGCAGGTATATGTCCTTTGAAAATAAAATATTGGGATACAACACCCATATGCCGTTGAGTCAGCCTTCAATGCTCCTGGCGGGTCTCCTCCGCCGGGTTATAACCATTGATGGTGTCGGGTTATGATTGTTGGTGACACCAGGTCAAATAACTGGACTCCATCTTGAAAACTCTCTTCAATTTTTTGATATATTCATATTACCTGTAGCCCCCAAGCTCCAAGTTGATCCATGATGACTTGGCGCTTTGCAACAATATCTTTGATTGTGTAGCCCCCAAGTACCAGGTTGTCTTGCCTGCAGCAGCCTGGGACTTATAACTGTCTTATACTTTATAAAACTTCAGCTGGTGTAGCCCCCAAGGGCCGGCTCATCAATATGTGATGCGCCGGGTCTTCAATTTGTACCTTATAATCTGTTTTGAACAACTGAATACTGTAGCCCCCAAGTGCCGGGTCGCACGCCTGCGGCGACTTGGGACTTTAGAAAAATTTGATCTGAGCGGTGTAGCCCCCAAGTGCCAGGTCAGTAAGAAGTACTGGGCTGGGACTTAGAAAAATATTGAAAGGCTTTGCTTATCTCCTTGATATAACAGGGTCTTGCTGACAATATAATGATTTGAAAACCAGCTTGCATTAGCCCCCAAGTGCCGTGATGCATGCTTGCAGCGACATGGGACTTGCATACTTGATATAAACTGTCCTTGAATAATGTAGCCCCCAAGTGCCGGGTCGTCTGCCTGCGGCGACTCGGGACTATTGTGATAATAATATGACTCATCATAATTGTTGGATGAATCCTTGACCGTGGTTGTAATATAACCCGGAATGAATATCCTGGAATAATTCCTTTGTCTTTGATATGAAATCCCTGCTCGTAGTTGCGGTGCAACCCGGCGAGTATGTGAGAAATCCATGATGAAGATCCAGCCATGTTGGCTATTAAAGATCTATTTGTTCTGGCGGCTTATCTTATAAGACAAGACCTGCAAAAATAAACAAAACAGAGTATATTCTGCATTGTTGTAAGGACGACTTGAAAAAGCACAACCCGGAGATGTTAAAATCTCGTATAGCCTTGCTTCCTCTTTCACAATCTTGCTCTGACCCGGTTTGGCAAACCGGCATGATATGTAAATATGATGAAATGCATGATGTAATGTATGATGCAATGCAATGGATGATGTTTCTTGCTTTGCCTTCCAAAAAATTCATATAATGGTTCTTCTGGGTGGACTCGATGCTTGAACTCATACCAGTGCAGGGTCTCTAACGAGAGTGGCCGTCAACTCCTTTGAACGGCTCAGGGTCTCTAGGCGAGATTAACTGATAAGAGCGCAACGAACCAGAGAGAGACACAGCAGATGGGAGAGTTTACCTCGCCGCTGTAAGAGGCCCTTGCAGGGGGTAAGTTTTAGAACTCGCTGCACCCCTGACAAAGCGGCATCAACTTACAGGCAGGTATAACTCGGATTTGCGGATGTAAGGGTTTGCCTCGCCGCTGTAAGAGGCCTTTGCAGAGGGTGAGTTTTAGAACTCGCTACACCCTGACACTGTAGCTGCCGGGTTAGAACTGTAACCAGGTCTGTACTGTTTGCCGGGTTAGCATGTCTGCCGGGTCAGTACTGTTCTCCGGGTCAGTACTGTTTGCCGGGTCAGCATGTCTGCCGGGTTATACCGTGGGGTAATATCCCCGTCACCAATTCAACCGTTATCGGGACCATTTAGATATTTTATGGTGCTCATTGATGCATCAACAAGATGGTCCAATGTGTGTTATTATCAACAAGGAACCATGCTTTTGCAAAGCTGATCGCTCAAATCATTAAACTGAGGGCAAATCATCCTGAACACAGGATTAAATCCATCAGAATGGATAATGCCGCTGAATTTAGTTCACGGGCATTCAATGATTACTGCCTAGCTTTGGGCATAACTGTGGAGCATTCTGTACCATATGTACACACACAAAATGGTCTTGCGGAATCACTTATCAAGAGGATCAAGTTGATAGCAAGACCACTCCTACAGAACTGTAATCTTTCAACATCTTGTTGGGGATATGCGGTATTACATGCCGCGGAATTGATACAAATTCGACCAACTGCATATCATACGGCCTCCCCGTTGCAGTTAGTACGTGGAAATCAACCAAGTATTTCCCATCTTCGAAGATTCGGTTGCGCTGTGTACGTACCGATATCACCACCTCAGCGTACATCGATGGGTCCACATAGAAAAATGGGGATCTATGTGGGGTACAATTCTCCGTCGATTATAAAGTACCTGGAGCCTCTAACAGGGGATCTCTTTACAGCACGGTACGCTGATTGTATCTTCGATGAGGACAATTTTCCGGCATTAGGGGGAGAAAAGAACCACAAAGAATGCCGGGAAATAGATTGGAATGTCAAAGGCATTCGGTCCTTAGATCCACGTATGAATGAATCTGAACTGGAAGTTCAGAAGATTATTAATTTGCAAAATATTGCAAATAATCTGCCAGATGCATTTACTGACTATAAAGGTGTCACTAAATCCTACGTTCCCGCTATGAATGTTCCAGAGAGAGTTGAGATATCTCATAAGACCACTCAACCGCCCAAGAGGGGGAGAAAACTGGACAAAAAGGACAGGGCTTCTCAGAAGCGTCCGCGGGAAGTGAGGATCCCTCTAATAGTAAATGCAGATCAACCGCGAGTTGATATTCAACCTAGTGTTGAAAGACACCTGAAGGATGTTAAGCATCCAGAACCCAGCACAGCTGTGCACACAAATATTGGTGCTGGGACATCGGTACACCTTGACTCGATTGTTGTGGGAAATCACGATGAGTCAGAAGGTATTAATGAGATTTCATTAAACTATGTTGAATCGGGAGAATCATTCAACAGAAAGACTACAATTGTCGACATATTTTTCGCCTCAAAGATTGCAGATGACCTGGCATTGGACCGTGAACCTAAGTCCATGGCAGAGTGTATGAAACGCTCAGACTGGTCCAATTGGAAGGTTGCAATAGAGGATGAATTGCGCTCGCTTGCCAAGAGAGGGGTATTTACTGCAGTAATACCTACTCCTCATAATGTTTTCCCCGTGGGGGCAAAATGGGTTTTTGTTCGTAAAAGGAACGAAAACAATGAGGTGGTGAGATACAAAGCGAGGCTTGTAGCACAAGGGTTTACACAGAAACCCGGCATCGATTATGATGAAACATATTCTCCTGTGATGAGTGGAATCACGTACCGATACTTGATATCACTGGCAGTACAAATGAATTTGTATATCCAAATGATGGATGTGGTGACTGCATATTTATATGGGTCACTCAATACGGATATCTATATGAAAGTTCCTGAGGGATTAAAGATTCCGGATCCAAAAGCTAACCGCAACATGTATTGCGTAAAGCTACTGAAGTCGTTATACGGCTTGAGACAGTCGGGAAGAATGTGGTATAACCGACTAAGTGAGTTCCTTCTAAAGAAGGGTTACTCAAACACCACCGATTGCCCATGTGTATTCATCAAGAAATCTACTGATGGATTTTGTATAATTTCCGTGTATGTTGATGACTTGAACATCATTGGGACGACATGAGAAATACATGAGGCATGTGATCATTTGAAGACGGAATTCGAGATGAAAGATTTGGGTAAAACCAAATTTTGTCTTGGTTTGCAACTTGAACATTTTCCTTCAGGAATACTTGTTCATCAGTCTGCTTATATCCAAAAGATATTGGAAAAGTTCAATATGGATAAAGCATACCCGTCAAAAACACCTATGGTCGTGAGATCTCTTGATAGAGATAAAGACCCATTTAGGCCTAAGGGTGATGATGAAGAGATATTGGGACCAGAATTTCCATATCTCAGTGCCGTTGGTGCACTAATGTATCTAGCAAACTGCACTAGACCTGACATAGCATTTGCAGTTAATTTACTGGCTAGATACAGCGCATCACCGACGAAGAGGCATTGGGTTGGTGTGAAGAATATTTTCAGATATCTTCAGGGCACCAAAGATCTTGGTTTATTCTATCAGAAAAATCAAGAGAGAACCATGGTGGGGTATTGTGATGCTGGATATTTATCAGATCCCCATGATGCCAGATCGCAGACTGGTTTTGTCTTCTTACATGGAGGTACGGCCTTCTCTTGGAAGTCAATAAAGCAAACCTTAGTGGCAACGTCCACCAATCATTCTGAGATAATTGCTTTGTTCGAAGCATCACGTGAATGTGTATGGCTTCGCAGAATGATGAACTTTGTCCAAAGTTCAAGTGGGATTGGTTCGTTGAAATCACCCACCATTATCTATGAAGATAATGCTGCTTGTATTGCACAAATGCAAACGGGTTATATTAAGAGCAATATTACAAAGCATATTTCTCCCAAATTATTTTATCCCCATGATCTGCAAGAGAAGGGGGAGATAAGTATTTTGCAAACGAAGTCATGCGATAATCTCGTTGATTTGTTTACTAAGTCCTTACCAAGTTCTCTTTTCCATAAGTATGTAAATGGAATTGGTATGAGACGACTTTGAGACTTGCAAAATTCAGGGGGAGAAATCTGCTAGGATATAACCTATTAAGATCATGGATCTTTAGTATTGCACTCTTTTCCTTTGTGAGTTTTTCCAAATGGTTTCTCATGTAAGGTTTTTAATGAGGCAATATCAATGCAAGCATGGACGATATATGTCATTTTCTCCTTATTTTCCCATTGGGTTTTAGAAGGAGTTTTTCATGGCATATTGTATGTTTTCTTCTCAATTTTTCCCACAGGGTTTTGGAGGAGAATATTTCAAAGATGATCGGTCTCAAGGACAAGCAAGGATTAGGGGGAGTGTTAGGATTTAAACTAATTACAATAATTAGGAGATAATCCTCCCTTGTACAGAACCGCTTCGTGCGGGTTGCTAGCCAACCGATGCGACGGTTTTCTCACGACCCCCACGAGCGGACGCATCCGTTCGTGGCGACGGTTCCCTCTGTATATAATCCTCATGGATCATCAATGAAAGAGACTGTTCGATCAATTCATTCTTTCACAGTGTGCACTTAGTAAATTACATTGACTGACCGTACTCCACCTTAGAGGAAAATTACCCACCACGCCACCGTAAGTGAAAAAATAACGATTCAACATTAAGTCCTTTTTTTCGTTACCTCCATTGGATCTCCACCTGGGCCGCGTCGGTGGTCTGTTAGGCTGCTCCCCCCCCCCCCCCTCCTCTCACATCTTTCCCGATTCCTTAGCCTCCCAACCCTAGCCAGTTGCGCCTCCGTGGAAAAGGCGTCGCGGTGGTGGAGAGGATAGGTCGAGCTCCAGAGGTCCTAGGCATTGTTGCCGCGAAGAGAAAAGCAATCCCAACACGCCGAAGGGCACCTCAGCGTGGCGAGCACACACGCAGCCGCAAGTCCGCCCGAGCCACAAATCCCCTATCTTCCTTGCTTCGAGGCGCACGTCACCCTCACCCGCGCTGCCGCTGGATCATGGATGGCTGGGCCCTGTGGCCTGCCCCTCGCTCGAAGCAGCAACCGGGAGGGACGGAAGCGAGAAGACGGCAGTAGAGGGTGGCCGGATGGAGGCTGCATGGCCGTATAAGCACGCGGACGACGCGACTGAGGTGGCAGTGACGGACGGACTCAGAAGAGCTTTGGATAGGAGTTGGATGTATGGGAGAGGTTGGAGCTGGACGCCGTCATGATAAAAGCAAAGGACACAACAAACAGAATGTTGCGTGGTTTGCCCTGCACCCTCCTCTCTTTCTTTCACTTCTATCCTCAGCACCGATTCTTATGCTCAGGCTATCTATTTCAACTAATTCAGGTGAGCTATACAATGTATGGTCTTACCTGATTCAGATTATTTTTTGTTGAAGTAGGATTCAAGAGGTGACAAGAAATCTGGTTTATAATGTTGGTGAACGTGTGTTTAGCGCTGATCTCAGCTCTCTTGCAGCGTTGTCATACTTCTGGACAGAAAATTAAGGACTCGGCATCAACCACTTAAACAGGTGTTGATTTGGTTTTCCATTGCACTTACCTTGACCCCTGCTTCCTTAACACTGAGCTGTATTGGAGGATTCATGAATGGAATGGCCAGATTCCTTTTTGGATGCTCAGCTTCTTGATATGCATAGGCAAAGTGCTTCTCTTTGATGGCATGTGTATGCACTGTGCAATATGCAGCGTCACGTTGAATTTCTTGGTTTTCGTTTGGTTGCTGGCATTGCTTTTTGGTCTCTACATAACTGATAGCTTGAATGTGCCACAGTCCTGAGAGTAGCTGAATCATACTGAAATTGTGTAGGCATAGTCGTACAATCTGCTCATTCGTCATATTTCTTCTGTGCATGTTGAATCTAAACATGAGTTATATTGAAATCGTGTAATGTTTGTGTGGATAAATCACGATATATTAGACCTGGGAGTAGCTTGCTGTAAAATGCAATTAATGAATAATAGCTGATTTATGCTTCATGTTTTTTGTCAGGCAAATGAGCTTGTTAAGGAGCTCAAGTATAACCCTGGACCGGGGATGGATACCTATTAGTCAACATAGATATTGCGTCCTGTAAATCTGAGATCTTCCACTTGCTACACGCGTTGATCCACCGCCGGTTTACTTGACAGGTAGAACATTAGTTTTCATGCTAATCTTGCAAATGTAGCTTCCCAGTGTACTTGCAAGCTAGGATCAACTCAAGATGCTTGCAAATTGTTACAATTTCATCACTCTTCGGCAAACATATTATTTTGTCCACCCTTTGCTGTGTCCTGTAGCATTCATAGCTTTTGGAATATAAACTACATGCAGCTAGCAGTAGTTTTGTATACATTTTAAGCATACATTGATGCCAAGTCTTGTAGCTAACTTCTGGCAACACAAAGACTGGTCTGAATTCCAAAATTCATTGGTCTGAATTCAGGTGCGCACATTGGACAGATGTCAAGATCTTAACTGATATGGGGGACCTAGATGACTGCTTTATACCCGTCGATAAAGGTAGAGTGGATGTTACCCCACTCTATAGAGTTAAGAGGGTCAATGTAGTTTGTTGAGAAGACGACGTCGAAAGATAGAATGATTATAAAAAAAATTGGACTTGTAAGAGAATAATGGTATTTGTAAAACTTGATGGAGTTTTCTAAAATAATATAAATTGAAAATAACAATTTTGTCATGGTTCCTTAAATATGTACTTGGGAATTCATAGGATAAGGGTTACTACTGGTTTTAACTAAGAATACAATAGCATTTTTGTCAATGAACATAATTTATACAAAGTTCATTTGTAATATTTTTTAGTGTTACTTCCGTAATATCGGTTAATATTAGTTGAAACGTGCGTTGCACGTGCAAGCTTACTAGTCTTTTCCTAATAGTCTTTTGGGCCGAGACCCATGTCAAACGCGCTCTACCGGCCCGGGTACACACAAGTCTTGGAGGATTCTAGTTTCCCCTAACACTCTCAGTGCTCGTATTTTGAAGGCGGTGTACTTTCTCTCTTGCTCTATACTCGATGTCACCCATCTCAGGTCTGGAGATCAATTCTGGAGGACGGGATATTATGAAACACGGACTGGTCAAACGCATAGGGTATGGTTCTTCCACAGAAATTTGGAGCACTAACTGGATCCCCAGGTCATAGTTAATGAGACCGATTGTGTCTAGAGTCACAACCTGTATCTGAATTAATTGACACGATGAATGCTCGATAGAACATGAAGCTAGTGAACCAGGTTTTCCCACCGTGTGATGCCGCTGAGATCTTACAAATTCCTATTTGCCTGAAAGATGTGGATGATTACTGGTCATGGATGTATGAAAAACCTGAGAATTTTGTGTGCGGTCTGCCTACCGTATGATAGTTGAAATGAAACGTCGGCATGAAGATTGGCTGGACGAGCGTCCGGGGCCCTCGAATAGAAGAGAAGAGGAGAGAGGCTGGGTGAAGATCTGGAAAACTTATGTACCAGCAAAACTCCGAGTATTTTTGTGGAGACTAGCGCATCAATTCATACCGACGGAAGACGGGAGAATGCATCGGAATATATCAGACTACATGTACCTGCGCTGTGGGAGGTATGTTGGACTCCTCGAGACACGGCCTTCTGGAGTGCATGGTCGCACGCTGTGTGTAGTCCCTGGTCGACCAGGAGCTGATTGAAGAGCTGATGAAAAATACCGAATAAAATGCTAGGAACTGGTTATTCACAATGATCGAGCAGCTCTCCCATGATAAGTTCATTAAATTGGCGGTCACTCTTTGGGCCATATGGTGGAGTAGTTAAGGAGATACTACCGTGGAAAACTCTTTTCAATTCTTGTGTTTTAAATTTTGAATCTAGGAGCTCAAATGTTGAGCCACATAATCTAGCTAGGCATGCTCTTACTCTGGATCAAGGCCGTCACATCTGGTCGGGGCAACCACATGATCCTCATGTAATACATGTAGCCATACCAATTGATGAATAAAGCCTAGCAGATTATCTAAAAAAAAGGTGGTTTAGCATAGAATAGATTTGATCTAATACACCCCGTTTCGTAAAAAAAAAAACTAATACACCCAGGTTTTTTTTTTTTTGAGAATACAGGAGTAGAATCACTCCAGGAGCAGGTTACAATCGTTCGTTAAAAACGTGGTGAGCTCCACAGTAACTGTGCCTATCGTCGTCTGGTTCGTCTTATGACTGTAGGGCAAAGAGATAGATCCTCAAGGCCGTGATGCTGCCGTCCAATACCGTGCTCTGCTCACGGATGTTTTCCGGCTCTGCTCACGGATGTTTTCCGAGTAGCCGTACGCGACCTCAGCTCGTTCCCCGAATTCGCATTCGCTGATTGGCTACCTGCACCGCATTACAAGGTATCAGCAGCTGGATGACAGTCAAAACCAAGTAGCTAGCTAAGAACAGATTGGTTTGTTTCTTCCAGGTTTGAACAGCGGTAGTAAGTTATAGAGACATCTAGCATGTCTAGTGCAGTTCAGTACTTAAGAGCCTCCAGAATCTAGCTACTCCACCACTGACACTAGACCATCAGATTCAAATTTTAGGATTAGTGATAGACTCAAAATGTTCGTTATCAAAAGAAATGCCCATGATTTGGATGATGAAGTCGCAAAGTTCATATAGCAGCAGTTCTACTTCTCAGGACTACAATGGTTCCATGTGGCTTCAGTGGTCGAGCCTTTTAGGATTTTTTAACCAGTATATATATTGGCGCTAAGACTGCATTATAAGCACTTGGCTTCCATTGGTTCATCAGTATGTACGTACGTGATTTGCTATTCTTTCAGTATTCAGATTGTGCCTCCTAGTCTGTTTCTTTGATTCAGTTTACGCCTGAACCAGCAGCTCCATCCGATACCCTTCAGTTAACTTAACCCTCCATTGCAGCTTCCAGGAGCTCATTCCATCTGGTGATCTTCTCCCTAGGCTTCTTCTTCAGTTCGCCAGCCGTCTTCTCTTTGGAATCGATTTTCTCCCAGCCATCAAAGGGCACGTAGCGGGCATTCTTCTCTTCTAGAATCTCAACTAGTCCCCGCCGGCCTTGCCTTTTCGGACCAGATGGGTCCATGAATACGCCATTCCTGTCGTCTTCAAGGATGCTATCCACCTGTTAATCAACTAATATTTAGAATAGTTCCTGAAGAAAAATTTTGTCGAGCAACTTACTTGCCAAATTAAGCCATGCCTTGATGCTGAATAACTTTTCTCTGACTTGGGTGAAAAACAAAATCACATTTTAATGCTTTCGAACACCGTGGCCAAATTCCATGATGTATATATATTACGGGGATGAAGCACGAAACTTCAAACAAACCATAAGCCAAAAACATGCCAATTTGTGTGCTGGGCAGAAAAGGGGAGGTGTCTAATAAAGCAACCGAAACTGTACCTAAATTATTACTTTTACAGCACAGAAATTTGCATGTTCACGTTTCATATCGCGACGTGCACCTAGAATTGTTTGGAGAAAAGCAGCCAACAAAATACCAAGATATCACTCTTTAAAGTACATACCGTTTCTTCGGCACAATGGAGATTTGTAGCAACAATCCCAGTTGGTCCTCTCTTCAACCATCCTACCACGTACAGTCCTGGTTCCACTGTGGCAGTCTCTGATTCACCGCACAGAACTCTGCCCCTCAAATTTGGCACAACTCCTGCAACAAATAGAGGATTGTTAAACAAACATTATTGAAAAACTTCTTTATGGATTAGAAGGGCAGTAAAAAAAATGCAATAACATGCACCTCTGTATCTGTCGAAGGACAAATCTTCTACTGGCAAGGATTTGTAACCAATACTCTTCAAAACAATTCTAATAAGAAGATAGATATTTAAGATGCGCCTTAGAAACAGAGTTAATTGGCCACATAAAAATTCAAGAAAATATGAGCTAAAGCACTTACCCACATTTTAGATCTTCAAACTCACCAGTTCCAACTGCCACCTGCTTTCCAGTTGCCACATCATCTATATAACCAACAAAACTAATCGTTAAAACTTGCACCTTAAAATAATCAAGAATACTCCCAACATCTGACCTTTTAAGAGTCTTTTCAAGTTCCACAGCACCAACCGTGGAACCATCTTCTGAAGGGAGAAATTTGGTAGGTTTCCTAAAAAACACAAAATGAAGCCCCTTTTGGTCATTGTCGTTGTTTTCCTGATGCACGGTAGCAGCTTTTGATAGCAGCTCATACACCCGTCTTTTAATTCTGCTAATCCTCATCTCCTCCTGCAATGAGATAACATATTTCTTTTATCACAGGCGAGAATACCAAATCAGAGCAGGTGGAGGGAACATTCAGAAAGTCAATTTAGCAGCATGTTTGCAAATACCATAGTGATGGACATGTACAAGTTACAAGTTTTGCAGCACTGTGATTTAAATATTAGCAAAAGGTTGACTTGTAACCGTTGCAACCAAGAGCTGTAAAAATGTATAGGATCAAACATTTATTGGCCAGCGTCATTCTCAGCACATAAGCAGAATGCAGAATGCAGGATGCTGCTAAATGCTAATTGTCAACTGAATCCCACAGTCAGTGGCGGAGCTACAGTAGCAAACCTGGGAGGGCTGGTACAAAGGAAGGCCCGTTCTTTTTATTCTCATGGCAAAATTTACTGTCAATCTCCACTACATTTCCTATAGGCTGGGCGGGCCAAGGGCGATTTTGCTAATGCGTAGCTCCGCCAGTGCCCACAGTAATGAGTGCTGCACTTTCTCCAGAATCGGTAAATACACCAACCTTTAATGGGTTCCGTAAAACATTCTAGCTAAATAGCTGATTGTATGTATACCCAAAACACTTCCAATATTCCTTCACTAAAATTAGTTTCCTGATGTTCTAGTGCCCACAGAAAATAAAGGGAAGTACATCGCTCACGATCCTTCATCTCTCTGTCTCTCCCCCGTCTTAGAGCATCTCCAGCCGGCAGCCGCCCCCCCAACAGGCCTCCCCAAGGCCATTTTTTATCGCCGGCGGGCGAAAATCGGCCCAGTCGCGCCCCCAGGAGCCCAATTTCCGCCGGTTCGGGCCGAAATTGGCGCCGGCGGACCCAGGCCGAACCCGGCGCGCTGGGGAGCGCTTGGGGGTGCCGGGGGAAAGGTTTTTGGCGCGAAAACGGGTGGACCCGCCGTGTCAGCGAGACCGGGCGCTTCGTCGTCCTCATCGCCTCGGTTTCCCGCGGGGATTCAATGCGAAGTGACCGGGCGCTGCCGCTGGTCAGCCTTCCATTGAAGCGGCGCTGTGAACGCGCGCCGACGCGCGTCCCTCTCCCGCCACGCGGCTACACGGCGTCGCCCGCTCGCCGCTATAAAAGCCGCCCTCCTCGCCGGTGGCTCGGCACCTCTCACCACAGCTTTCCCTCCCAATCTTGCCGCCGACGCCCTTCTCTTCCTCTTCCCCGGCGACCTTTTCTCCCCCAACAACGCATGGCTGAGCGCTTTTCAGGCGACGGCGCCGCGGCCAACGGTTTCGGCCGCCGCCACCTCCGTGAGGACGAAGCTCGCCTCCTGTACGAGGCGGAGTACCCGTCGCCGCCCGACATGCGGGTGCCGGGCGCTTGGAGGCTGAGCGCCGGCGGGGTCCCGGTGCCTTCGCCGCCTAGTGGCGCTGAGAGGCGCGCCGAGATCGCAAGGATCCGGTCCTCGCTGTCGGAGGCGGCGAGGCAGCAGCCGAGGTACGCCCCGGACAGCCACAACCTGTGGACGGCATACTTCGAGCGCCACCACGAGGAGCAGATTGCGGCAACTCGTCGCGGCTTGACTACCCGGCGCAGTCCTTCTCGCGCCGGAGCGGCTCCTCGTGGCAGCCGAGGCGCATGCTCGGGGCATCGTCGTCGTCGTCCGACTCCCAGTCCACCTCCTCCGGCGCACGGACGCCCCTCCTCGCCGTGAAAACCGAGCCCGGCGAGACGCCGCTCCGGCGCAGCGGGCGCAGTGGCGGCGGCATCACGATCAATGAGGGCCGCCGCCGGCAGCCTTCCCCCCCACCGGCGGCCACCTCCGCCTTGTCAGGCCGAAGACGGAGCCGGGCACGGAGGTGACGCCGACGCTGGTCGCCGTCAAGCAGGAACACTGTAGGAGATATGCCCTAGAGGAAATAATATATGTTATTGATTATCTCCCTGTTCATAATTAGGTTTATGTTCCATGCTATAACTGCTATGGTTCTCGAGTCTACAATAACCACGAGGCTCGGAGGAAGACTCATATGCATGTGTGGAATAATAAACGGTAAAATGTATTCCTAGTCTGGCCTCTAAGACTGGCTCAAGTATTGCATGATGATCCTGTTTTCCTGATCATGGGCTTGGCTATGCCGGCAATTTTGAGGGCACAATGTTAGAAGAATATTTGTGTTGAATCGACCCGAATTGATGTTATGCTATGAGATTCATTCGTCATAAGTTAATGGTTAATAACACAGAGATGGTTAACGTTTGCATAATTCCTTAGACCATGAGAGTATCGAGTTACTTCATGCTTGCTTCATCCGTAAATGGGTGGCTATTACGGCGGCTTACGGGTTCATGGAAAAGTATGTCAAGTAACTTGATAGCTCAAGATTGGGATTTGCTCCTCCGACGATGGAGAGATATCTCTGGGCCCTCTCGGTGTTACGGTATCCATCATCGTCTGGCCAGACACTTTGTGATTTGATCACGGGGATGCCGGAACACGGGAACGAGAAAAGAGAACAATACCGGTAACGAGGTAACTGGCATAGTGAACAAGTTGTTGATCCACGGGGATGCCTACATGTCTCACCTCGGGTATTTGAAACATATCGCGAAGCAACAGGAATAGCACACGGCAACTGGAGGTTCACTCGAATATTCATTCGTGTGGGTATAGGGGTCAATATGGGTGTCCACGGCTCCGATGTTGATCATTGATCGGAAGGGGTTCCGGGTCATGTCTATGCTTCACCGAACCTATAGGGTCACACGCTTAAGGGTCATCTATCTGCTGAATACTAGACAAGGAGTCTGAGAGAAAATCACCGAAAAAGTTTTCGGACACCGGAAAAGTTTCAGACAGCGGAAAAGTTCCGCAGAGAGAACACCGGAACAGTTTCGGTAAAACTGAAAAGTTGTTTCAGGGGATACCATAAAGTCAAATTGGTTTTGGCACATGCCTGATAATTCTTGGAGGGTGCCAGAATCATTCTGGAAACTTTCTGGAATTTTCCGGGATGAAAACCGGAAATGTTCCGGAGCTGCCGAAACCGCTTCAGATGCTTTTCGCAGATGAAAATCACTAAACCGGAATTGTTCCGGATCGCATTGAAAATTATTTTAGTGGGTACTGGAAATGTTCTAAGTCCACATAAATATTTTCAGTTCGACCGGACGCTGAAAAATGTCGTCGTGAATAGTGAAAGTGCTTTTTGGGATATTTATGGAAAAGTCACCTTTTGGGATATTTTCCCAAAAGGTTTCTAGAAGGCTTGGGGGCCAAGAAACCCTACCCCTTGGATTTTCTATAAATAGAGGTGGAGGGGCTGCATCCACACTCACTCCTTCTCACATACAAGTGCCATGACATTTCTGGCTTCTCTCTCCCTCCCAGCGAAATAGTTTCGTAGAGCCGAAAGGCTGTCTGGGTTCCGGTGGGAACTAGTTCTGGACGGCGAAGCCCTGCCGGATAGATGACACCGTATGTGTGCAACCCCGTAGAGAGGTCGTAGGTTCGATCTTTTTGCCCGAGGGGCTGTTCGAGGGTCCTCCCGAAGGGCTGTCCGAGTTTCTGTCCGAGTTTCGGGAGTCCTCCCGAAGGGCTATCCGTGAGGCCTCCCGGAGGGCTGTCCGAGGATCCGTCCGGTGGGACTATCCGAAAGGCTGTCCAGAGGCCTCCCGGAGGGCTGTCCGAGGATCCGTCCGGTGGGACTATCCGAGGGACTGTCCCGAGGCCTCTTGAAGGGCTGCCCGGAGATCCGTCCGGTGAGCTGACGAGGGAGTACATCCTCGCGGTTGGGAGGTTGTAAAATCCTAGCTGCGGGGATCTGCACCGCCGATCGTCATCGACTCTACTTCCGCTGCGCTACGAGTCGGTAACGAAAAAGATCAAACCTTGTATGCAGTCTCCATAGTGATCCTGGGCTGGTACGTAGGTCGGAAATTTTTTGTTTTCTGCTACGTTACCCTACAGTGGCATCAAGAGCCGTGCTATGCATAGATGCAGGTTGCGATCTAGAATACATAGAGATGTATGGGTGTTGCACAATATAATTAGGTAGTAGATGAGATCTATTGCTGAAAATTATTTGTGCGGGTAGCAGATGAAATCTGTTACCCGATGGTCCTGTTGCTTCCCCTGAATTTGCGTAGTCCTGATCTTGACGGCATGGTGGAATCTCACAAAGTTCTGGCAATCCGCGATCCTTTCATGCTGCTCCTGAGTATGCTGATTGACAGATCAACGAAGTGCTAACAGTTCTTTGGGTTCCACCATAGTTGAGAAAGATGGATGTTTCGCAGACGAAAGGGCAATGCAGATGTGATCTGCACGGGGGTCACGCGTATGACGAAGTTTAGTATGGGGCTCGAGATTTTATTATCTCGTGTTTCATACACCCTGGAAGGTTAATCTAGCAACTTGGATTATCATGCTTGATGATGGACGTTGGTAGCTTCGGTTTGTTTCGAAACCTTAGAAGCCACGTAAAACAAGTTTTTGCATGAACCGATTAGAGGCGTCTAACTTGGTTTTGCAGGATGGTTTGCATGTGCATATGATGTGGTATATCAGTGCTCATATTAATTTGATTATGTATGAGATGACTATATGATGTAATTTGATTAACATGACCTGCGTGTCATGATTCGGCATGATGGCTGGAGCCATATGATTGCACTTTAATGACCTACGTGTCAACCTTATGTAATGCACTTATTTTATTAGCTATAGAGATAGCAATATTATCTGGTGCATCGACAAGGTGGTGGCAATCTTCGCGAAGGTGAACACCGACGCGAATGCCGGAGACGAAGAAATAAAAGACTTCTCCGTCAGAAAGGGTTGTACCATATCATGCTATTATGAATTGCCTGAGATGTTTATCCCTTATGATGCACCCTTCTTGATTGCGCGGTAGTCGCTTTTATTAGGGTGATCTCTCACAAAATATCAAGTAGTTAGTGTTCTCCCAAGTGTAGCACCGTCACAGCATCCTTCCTTTCGAGGTGCGCCATGATCTATATGGGTACGAACGATTGTACGGGTGTAAGGCGGGTGAGGTCAGACCTCGCAGCAAGATCACTTGGTTATCTTGACGTTCATGGCAGGATCGTCCTGAGCTCGGAACACACGCATCGAAAGATGAACAAGAGTCACATGGAGATGTGATTGGCAAGTTTGCCTACCAATTGAAGTTCGCGCCATCAGTGTTCATCTCGAACAATGGCGTTGAATGGAAATGTGGGTCTTGAATCACTCACAATCAATTATGAGAGATATTGATTTGAGTGGGAGCGCACTGTAGAATTAACTTCTTTTAATTCTCAGTGCAATTAATTTTGAACACTGTCTAAAGTGTGATTTGCAAAATAGTTGTAGAATAATGGCTTGCGTTTCCACCTTCCCTTTTAAAATTGAATAACTGTTAAATATCTGGTTAAAACTTTCCGGTTGGTAACGTAATGTGAGGATTGTCCTCTAGAGTGCCGAGAAGGATTTTGTCCTATCGCATGCTTTCGGTATTCTCCCGCTAATGCTATGGATCATATGACTCTCGTCCTTCGATCCAAAAGCTAGAATTCCTTTTCAGTCAAAGTGCAAAATGTTTGCTTCCATGAGACCCGAACTTCGAAAGTTTGGATAGTTATGTGATATTCATGGAATCTAAAAATCATTTTCAGAGACAGACAAAGGCTAAAAGATATGAGATATCCAAAACAATGTTTGTTTGCAAACTATTAGTAAAGGAGTTTACTATGCATTAGACTGATAAGAGAGGGATCCAGGAGAACGCCTGTCATATGATGAAAGGTGAATAAAACAACAACTTAAAGAGAAAGGAAGTGTCCGAAGGGTGTTAGTAAGACTTTCACGCCTAGGAAGTCTGGGGATAACGCCACTCTTAAGTTGGATGCTTCTTCTGAGAGTAGGAGAAATACTAAAAGTTAAACTGTTAGAAGTATAAAGGCAAAAGGAAAGAAGACTGGAATATCCAGCTCATGTATGAATGTCATACAAGTTTTTGATGTATAGAAGGCTGGTCAAAGATATAGTTCTTGGGAATTATGGTTAAACATTTTAATCACTAATTCTTGGGTATTGTGAGTTAATCACAAAGATACCCGCTCGATTGCATTCTGTTGCAACTCGATGTAAGAACTACTATGGCCTGAAAGACTAGCTAGGGATGAGGTTTAGATACATGCAGGGAACATAGTAAATGTTACTATGCCTTCCATCGGTGTATTCCCTATGTATTTATTTTCATAATTCATTTTAGAGTTTCACACTCTAGCCCTTTGCATAAAGTATCTTGCAAGAAGGTTGTTCATAAGAGAACTTTTGATGTTCAGTGTTATGAATAACATGAGGGCCATACTTTCATTATGAATGAGATGTATGTTATGAATATTGATAATAATACATTACCTCTGGGTTTACTTTCATAATTCATTTTAGAGTTTCATACACTCTAGCCCATTGCACAATGATTGTTGCAAAAGAGTTGTTCATAAAACAACAATTGTTGTTCAGTATTATGAATGACATGAGGGGCCATGCTTCCATCCTAGATGGGATGTATGTTATGAATATTGATGGAAATATGATACATCCATAACACTGACGCTAAATGTCGCAAGACTAAAAGAATACCACACAAGTGTGGCACTGCATTTTGTCACATTGGAGAAACCCGCATGGAAAATTCCATTATGATGGATTTTGAAGTCGTTTGATTTTGAATCATCTGACACTTGCAACTTTCCTCTGAAAAGTGAAGTGAATGAAATACCGTTCACAAGCCATAAGGAACGAGCATAGAACATATTGGTGATCATACATTATGATGTGTGCAGTCCAATAAATGTTATTGCAAGTAGTGGATTTATCTATCTTCAGAAATGACTCAAGTAGATATATGGATATTTACTTGATAAGACGTGAGTCTGGATCTTTTGAAATCATTCGAAAGGTTTTCAAAATGAAGAAGAAAATATTGTAACAAGAAAATTATGTTTCTACAATTCGATTGCAGAAAGGAATATTTGAGTTACAAGTTTAGCGAATGTCTGGTGAGTTGTGAAAGGGGTTTCATAACTTGCACCTCCCGGAACACCACTGCAAATGGAGAGTCCGTGTAGATGTAATCAAACCATTTATGACATGGTAAGATCAAAGATGACATAAATAGATTTGCCATTATCACTTTTAAAGTGATGCTTTAGAGACTGCGGCTTTTACACTGAAAAGAGCTCCATCGGGTCTGTTGAAATGATGCCATGGTATGGTACGCCCAACCATGTTATATCTTTTCTTAACATTTGGAATATGGGGCTTGTGTAAAAGGTTACAAACCTATTCCAAATCAGACAAGTGCTACTTTGTAGGTTATCCCAAGTAAATGGGTATTCCTCCCTCACAATACCGAGGCAAATAGGTTTGCCACAAAGAACGGTATGCTTTTTGAAGGAAATGGTTCTTTCAAAAAGGGTGAGTGGGAGAACACTGCAACTCGATGAGATAAACAGTATCTTCGTCATCAGTCCAAAGGAAAGGAACCTTGGAAGTGATTCCAAGGTTTTCCTACTGCGACTGATACGGAAGTCTCTACAATAAAATGTATGGACTTCAGTCGAACTTGCAGCTGAACCTCGTAGGCAAGGCTCGTGCAAACCTCTCAGGTGCGTAAATGAGATATTGTTGTTGGACAACAGTATACCTACGATACACAAGGAAGCGGTGATGGGCCCTGACTCCGGAATTGGCTAAATGCCAATACAATCCGAGATAGTTTCCATATAAATGTTTCAAGATTAAAATCTTGATACACCTTTCAGAAGGCTTAGAGTCTAACGAATATTTATGGAACTAAAAACTGATACGGATAAAAATGTTTTATCCATAAAGCTCGACTTGTTGAAATGACAAGTTCAAGGAGTTGACTACGATGAGGTTGTTTCACCGTAGCGATGCTTAAAGTCGGTTCGGATTGAACTAGCAATTAATACATATTTCAATCATGAGATATGAAACATGGATGACGAAAGGATTTCCATCTGATGGAAATGTAACCAAGGACTTGCATGTGTTACAGTCCAAGGTATTTTGTCAGTCCAGAGGATGCTAGTAAGTATGCAAACTTCAGAGTTCCAGCAATGGACAGAAGAGAGCAAAATGGAGTTGGAATCTTTGTGTTTTGATGAAATGGTCAAAAAGGGTTTTGACTTCATCAATGGGTAACGAAGATGCTTGTGATTCAAGAAAGTAAGTGGGAGCATAATAATATTTGTAAAAACGTTGTGTGCTGGACACATTGTTAATTAGAAGTAAATTTCTTGACACGAATTAAGGACTTCATTTGAAAATAGTTTTTCGATGAAGTGCTTAGGCTAAATAGCCTCAATATTAGGCATGATGATCTATGGAGATAGATTTACCTAATGGGTCTAAGCTATGAATACATATTGACAAGATGCTAAAACCTTTTAGCATTTAAAACGCCAAGGAGTGATTCTTGCCGATGTCACATGGAAAGAGTTTTTGCAAGACTCAGTGTCCCAAAACACTGATGAGTGAAATACATGATGGAGATTCCACACACTCTTGTGTTTGGATTAATCATGTATTCCATGGTATGTAAATCAACCAGATATGTCCAATACTCCAAAGTTGTTGCGAGTATAGATACCAAAGTGATCAAAGTACTAATCATAGGACAACAGTGAAAGATGTCATTAAAGTACTAGAGTAGTAGTGATGACATGTTTTCTCGCAAGCAGAGATTATGAAGTGCTCGTTGTAAGTAATTACATCAATACAGTCTTCATCAATGCTCCATGCGATTTTCGATTTAAGTTAAGAGTTTTGTGTAATACACAATATGGTGGCACGGTAGTTGGAAATTGTTCCAAACAAGATACTGTGGCGAATTCTATAACAAAGGCTAAGTATGTTGACGCTTAAGAAGCGACAAAGAAGTTGAATCATATAGTTCATTCATGAACTTAGTATGGTTCCAAGATGGCTTTGGTCTATGGGACACTATTGCAGATAGTTGCTCCATAGCTCAGTCTGAGGAATCAGGTTTCGACCAATGATTCACACATATGCAAAGCCAAGTCCACACAAAATATGAATTTTGTGAAAGCGTGAAAACGCGAGGATATGCAAAGTTACACACGGAGCTGAAGTCGTCAGATCCGTTGGACATCAGGCTATACCACATGCGAAGCATATTTTACACCAGTATGCCATAGGTGTAAAGTGCATTAGCATTGACTAGATTATTGACTCTAGTGCAAGTGGGAGTCTGTAGGAGATATGCCCTAGAGGAAATAATATATGTTATTGATTATCTCCCTGTTCATAATTAGGTTTATGTTCCATGCTATAACTGCTATGGTTCTCGAGTCTACAATAACCACGAGGCTCGGAGGAAGACTCATATGCATGTGTGGAATAATAAACGGTAAAATGTATTCCTAGTCTGGCCTCTAAGACTGGCTCAAGTATTGCATGATGATCCTGTTTTCCTGATCATGGGCTTGGCTATGCCGGCAATTTTGAGGGCACAATGTTAGAAGAATATTTGTGTTGAATCGACCCGAATTGATGTTATGCTATGAGATTCATTCGTCATAAGTTAATGGTTAATAACACAGAGATGGTTAACGTTTGCATAATTCCTTAGACCATGAGAGTATCGAGTTACTTCATGCTTGCTTCATGAACTTTGGGGTTTGTTAAACGTCATCCGTAAATGGGTGGCTATTATGGCGGCTTATGGGTTCATGGAAAAGTATGTCAAGTAACTTGATAGCTCAAGATTGGGATTTGCTCCTCCGACGATGGAGAGATATCTCTGGGCCCTCTCAGTGTTACGGTATCCATCATCGTCTGGCCAGACACTTTGTGATTTGATCACGGGGATGCCGGAACACGGGAACGAGAAAAGAAAACAATACCGGTAACGAGGTAAGTGGCATAGTGGACAAGTTGTTGATCCACGGGGATGCCTACATGTCTCACCTCGGGTATTTGAAACATATCGCGAAGCAACAGGAATAGCACATGGCAACTGGAGGTTCACTCGAATATTCATTCGTGTGGGTATAGGGGTCAATATGGGTGTCCACGGCTCCGATGTTGATCATTGATCGGAAGGGGTTCCGGGTCATGTCTATGCTTCACCGAACCTATAGGGTCACACGCTTAAGGGTCATCTATCTGCTGAATACTAGACAAGGAGTCTGAGAGAAAATCACCGAAAAAGTTTTCGGACACCGGAAAAGTTTCAGACAGCGGAAAAGTTCCGCAGAGAGAACACCGGAACAGTTTCGGTAAAACTGAAAAGTTGTTTCAGGGGATACCATAAAGTCAAATTGGTTTTGGCACATGCCTGATAATTCTTGGAGGGTGCCAGAATCATTCTGGAAACTTTCTGGAATTTTCCGGGATGAAAACCGGAAATGTTCCGGAGCTGCCGAAACCGCTTCAGATGCTTTTCGCAGATGAAAATCACTAAACCGGAATTGTTCCGGATCGCATTGAAAATTATTTTAGTGGGTACTGGAAATGTTCTAAGCCCACATAAATATTTTCAGTTCGACCGGACGCTGAAAAATGTCGTCGTGAATAGTGAAAGTGCTTTTTGGGATATTTATGGAAAAGTCACCTTTTGGGATATTTTCCCAAAAGGTTTCTAGAAGGCTTGGGGGCCAAGAAACCCTACCCCTTGGATTTCCTATAAATAGAGGTGGAGGGGCTGCCTCCACACTCACTCCTTCTCACATACAAGTGCCATGACATTTCTGGCTTCTCTCTCCCTCCCAGCGAAATAGTTTCGTAGAGCCGAAAGGCTGTCTGGGTTCCGGTGGGAACTAGTTCTGGACGGCGAAGCCCTACCGGATAGATGACACCGTATGTGTGCAACCCCGTAGAGAGGTCGTAGGTTCGATCTTTTTGCCCGAGGGGCTGTTCGAGGGTCCTCCCGAAGGGCTGTCCGAGTTTCTGTCCGAGTTTCGGGGGTCCTCCCGAAGGGCTGTCCGTGAGGCCTCCCGGAGGGCTGTCCGAGGATCCGTCCGGTGGGACTATCCGAAAAACTGTCCAGAGGCCTCCCGGAGGGCTGTCTGAGGATCCGTCCGGTGGGACTATCCAAAAGACTGTCCAGAGGCCTCCCGGAGGGCTGTCCGAGGATCCGTCCGGTGGGACTATCCGAGGGACTGTCCCGAGGCCTCTCGAAGGGTTGCCCGGAGATCCGTTCGGTGAGCTGACGAGGGAGTACATCCTCGCGGTTGGGAGGTTGTAAAATCCTAGCGGCGGGGATCTGCACCGCCGATCGTCATCGACTCTACTTCCGCTGCGCTACGAGTCGGTAACGAAAAAGATCAAACCTTGTATGCAGTCTCCATAGTGATCCTGGCCTGGTACGTAGGTCGGAAATTTTTTGTTTTTTGCTACGTTACCCTACAAACACCTCACCATGGCCGCCGCCGACGAGACCGCCCTCAAATGGGCTCGGGAGGACTACGTCCGCGAGGAAATGGTGCGTCAGCGCCGCGCCCTCGAGGAGATCGCCGCTCGCCACCGTGGACGCGAGGAGGTCATCCTCGACGACAGCGACGAGGATGCGCCCGGGCCATCCAACCCCGAGCTGCATCGCCTCGGCGACCCAGGGCAGGGTTGCAGCAGGGACGGCGGTGGCGTGCAGGACGGCGGCGACGACGGCGACGGTGACGATGACGACGACTGCGACTACACCGCCTTCTACAGCCTCCTCGGCATGTAGAAATGCGGCGGCGGCGGCGACGACGGGACGGCGGCGGCGGCGACAAGCGGCGTAGTCTAGTTTTTTTTCCTGTTTTTTGTATGATATGAATGAAATCGCCCGAACTTTGCGAATTTGGTTAAATGTTTCCTAAAATTTGACGTTATGTGGCCGTTTTTGAGCCTATTCTGCGCCGGTACTGGGCCGAAAGCGGCAGCTTGGGGGCGACCATGGGGCGGCGGCTGGGAACCCGATCCCCCCAGGCCGATTTTAGCGCTGGATGGCCCCCAGGCGGCGCTATTTCGGGCCCCTGGGGGGGCGAACGGCTGGAGATGCTCTTAGATGTTGCCTAACAGCCCACACGCACCATGCAATTTTCCTACTGCACCATCCCCTATGCAGTGGTTTCCGCTTTGTGTTAAAAGAACTAGGTGTCTTGGTTCTAATAACAAAGTTTTCCCACATTACAAGCAAAATTTTAGCTAACATGCTAATGTGCAAGAATAAGAAGCAAAATTAAGCAGAATCAGCTCAAGCCAGCCAAAAACTGACCCTAGCTACCACCAGTGAAGAGCACCACATTCTTATCCATAAATTTGTCGATTTTCAAAAACTAGGCTAGTCATGATTCATGGGGCAAGAAAGCAATAGATGGTGACCCAGTCAGTCACAAATCACAATGTGCGATGCTTGCCATACTTTACTGCACAAACCTTATCCGCAGGCGATGTTGCAATATCAGCCTCCTTGATGCAAACATTGACATTTTTCAAACCTACATGATGTCAGTTTTAGAATTTAGCATGGGCAATGAAATAAGCCAATAGGAATGTACCAAGATTGCACCTTCATGGTGCGCTGCTTCTAATACAAAATGACACTCATATTTATATGTGCTCAAGAAAAAACCGTATTAAGACTTGCACATTTTGCAACATACAAGTACCTAGAATTTCACGTAATTCCTTTGTTGTGCAAGCTGCCTGTACTGGGCCTCGTCGCCCAACCAAGTAAACCTTCCTTTACATAAACCACCAAATGCAACACAAGTATTTTCTTATCATTCTAATATACAGAAGAGCTGAAAACAACAGAAAGTCTTCTACCAAAATCAGGGATACCTTATTGTGCTGCTACGGAGAGCATCCAAAGCATAACCAGCAATATCTGTGGAAGCAAACTCAGTTGTACAGCGAAGAAGAATACGGGCAACATCAAGCGCCACATTTCCCTTGATTATATTTAGTAGCATGACAAAAAAAAACATTACATTGGGCATATGATGGAACGCTCATGTTCATGTTCCTGTAGAAGGATATCTCTTCCCAAAAATCTTGTGAAAACAAAAATAAAGCACAATACTCACCCCAGAAGAAGGATAATAAACACACTAAATTACGAACTTTCTATAACAGCAACAGAGTTATGACACTTCACACAAGATTGCACCACCGAAGGAGCTTGAATTGCCTTTACCATTTTACATAGTAACATGGTACTTCAAGATTAAATGAAATAATAGCTATCTCTTGATTTAGAATCAAATTATGACCGAATGTATTTCAAGTTAAGAAAAGCGGAGGACTACATAGCTATGAGTTATTATTGTCAACCCCATAATGTTGATACACTGTTTCAAATTCAAATGGTGATTCCGTTACAAGACCAAAATCATGTCGGATTTCGAGCTCCGCAAAAACCCTAAGAAGTTCGAACTCAGGGGCGTGTGCGAAGATCTCCAACAGCTTCACCCCCTCCAAGCTCACAACATGATAACCCCGCTCGATGGCGAGGAAGAAGATAGCACACGAGAGTTTACCCAGGTTCGGGCCGCTGCGAAGCGTAAAACCCTACTCTTGCTTTTGGTGGATTGCCTCACGAGGAGGTTTGTGGATGAACTAGTACAGTGGTGAGTTGCCTCGCGAGTGCGTTTGGGTGGCGTTCGATCCCTCCTCCTACAGAGCAGCCTAGCCTCTATTTATAGCGGCCCGGGTCCTCTTCCCTTATCGCAATGGCGGGAAGGGATCCCACAACGGCCAAATTCGAAAGGGGACAGGAGGTACATCCTATCCTGACGAAAGGTGGTCTTCGCCTGCAAAGTAGTTGTTGGTGATGCAGTGGTGGGCTCGGTGATGACATCCGTCCTGCCGCGCCCGCTGGCCTGGTCTCGTTGCACCGGAATGGCAACCTTTGGCGGGGCGCCTCGGGAACCTGCGCTCGTCCCTGCCTCCTTTGCACCAAAGAGGAAACTGTCCCCTCTGGCGCGCTGGTGCCCGCCTGGCTTGGCTGGCGTCACCCTTGACCTCCCGAGGCCGAGCATTGCATAGAGATCTCCGCCACTCAGGAGGGGGCCTGGGGAGGCCTATTCCCCGCGGGTCGTGGCGTTGTTCTCCTCGCGAGGGTGGGACTCTCGCGAGGGCCTTGTCTTGGATCAGACCGCGTTGGGCCGTATCTGGCCGTCGAAGTGGGCCACGCCCTGGGCCGCAGGCAGGCAAGTCTGGGTACCCCCGTTCCCAGGACGCCGACAGTAGCCCCCGGGCCCGAGGCGCGCTCGAGCTGGCTTCTGGGCGAAGCCATAGAAGATGGCCTGAAGCGCCGTGGGCCCCAACCGCCTGCGGGCCCAACCTGACGCGTGGCGCACAACGAGATGTGGGCGTCTCAGCTCTCCGAAGACGTCGGGAACCGCCCTGAGTCAAGCTGACGCGAAGCCTGCGCGCCTCCCCGGCCATCATTGCTTTTCCTTGAATGCGGCTGTCTCCTTGTGTCCTCCCCCCCCCTTCAGGCCACGCGGATGTGACCCGACGGAAGCAGGTGAAGCAGCGTGAGGCAGGGCAGTATGTCGATCGAGTCTGGCACGCGTCGCCTGAGGAGTGCACGGCGTCTCCACTCCCCACGACGCCCCATGGGCAGCGGTTGTGCCTATAAACCCGCCCCGCCCGGGGGGTCTTGCCATCCTGACACGCCCTCTTGCTTCTCATCCTTCCAAGTTATCTTCCTTGTCCTCCTCTCTCCCTTTGCTCTTCAATGGCATCCGGGGGGAGTGCAGCGGGTGCGGGAGGACGTACGGGGCCTCCGGCTCCGCCGTCAGCCTTTGGAGGCAGTGGTGGGGGGCCCTCGAGGCCGGCTCACGCCCGCCGGCGCTGGGCCATTGTCGACGAGTAAGCGTTCCGTCTCCCTCCCCCTTTCTCTTTCAATCGCGCCCGACACGTCGGACCTGGTCACCACCTTCCCCCAGGGTGCCCGCGCCCAAAAGGCGCAGGCCCGACGAGCTCCAGGAGGAAACGGTCGTGCTGAGGGCCCAGCTGGCGGACGCCGAGGCCGCCCTCCAGGCCGCGCTCAAGGGTGAGGCGGAGGCCCAGGAGGAGCTGGCGTCCCTCCAGACCCAGATCAAGGGGGCGGCTGACGCCGTGCTGGCCGCCCAAGATGAGGCGGCGCACGCGAAGATGCTGGAGGCGCAGCGCGCCAAGTAGTACCTGGAGATCGCCCACCGCGCGGCTGGTGCGGTGAGCCGGTTCGTCGGGGAAGCCCCCGCGTTGCCATGCGCCCACGGCGACGGAGGCTACCTCAACTTCTTCGGCAAGGTGGTGGAGGCGCTGGAGACCGGCGTCTCCCGGGTGGACGAGGACAACGTGTCCAGCGCGCGTGACCTCCTGGACATTGCGCTGACGCGCGTCTTCTCCAACCTGCGTCGCCACGCCCCGGAGCTTGATCTTCCCCGCGTCATGGAGCCAGTGCCCGAGGAGCTCCAGAGGCCACTCAGGGACGAGGTGCGCCCGCACGTGGAGTCCCTGGTGGAGCGGTTCATCCAAACGCCCTCTTCCGACGAGAGTGGCGACTCCGGTGCCGTGGCAGGCGATGGCCCGGGTGGCGACAACGGCTCCTCTGCCTAGGCTTCCCCTGTTTTTTTCCTCTGGTTCCTACCATGTCAAGAAACACCCGGCCCCTGAGGGCGTTAAACTTTTGTGTTTTACCTTCGTCTTCCTCCTTCTTCCTTTAAATCGCCGGCTGCTTGCTTTGTGTGACGCGACTTCGTCTCTTGCGCGTAGCTTTGTGTCATCGTCGATGCGCCCCCCCCCCTTTGGGGGGTCCGTGGGGGTGTCGCACCGTGCCCGGCGATGGTGGCCTGCTGGGACCTCGCGAGGCGGGCCCTCCTGAGGAGGAGCGTGTCACCCCCAAGGCCGGGGTCATAGCGTCGTTGCTTAATGAGGCCAAACTCCTCTCCTTGCGCCGTCCTTGTACCTGGGACCACAAGAATCCTGATGGAAGCACGTAGTGAACCGTAGCACCTGCATTCTCACGTTAGCGCTCACACCTCCTACCCGGCAATCGGGCTATCATCTGATCAGAAAGTTTCTGCTCTGTTCGGTGGGTGTACTTAGCTTATCGGGTCGTGGCGAGCTCGTGCGTCGTGAGGTGTAGCTGGAACGTCCAGGGAGGTCGAGGATCCCACCAGGGAGGGCTTCTTCCTTGTGTGCGGGATGGTTCGGGAGCCCTTTCGGCACTCTGCGTCGGCGAGGCCCAATCCCGAGCAGGCCTCGACCGTCGTTCGGGCGTCCGGATCACCAGGACGAGACCAAAGGGGCGAGGCCTCGGCCACCGTTGGGGCGTCCGGATCACCAGGACGAGACCAAGGGGCGCGGAGCTACGTGATTGGTGAGGTTCCCGAGGCGCGTTGCTCGGGAAACCCCCCCCCCCCCTTGAGGACGAGCAGGAATTAAGCTTGGGGATGCTGATACGTCTCCAACGTATCTATAATTTATGAAGTATTCATGCCATGTTTACAATAATTTTATATGATTTTGCTATGATTTTATTAGAACAAACCCGGACTGACGCTGTTTTCAGCAGAACTACCATGGTGTCGTTTTTTGTGCAGAAATAAAAGTTCTCGGAAAGGGCTGAAAATTTACGGTGATTTTTTATGGACCAAAAGAGACCCCAGAAGCACCGGAGCTAGGCCAGGAAGTGACCGAGGAGGCCACAAGCCTGGGGGGGCGCCCCCTCCCCTAGGGTGCGCCCCCCTGGCTTGTCGCCGCCTCGAGCACCCCCTTAACGTGATTCCAACGCCAAATATTCTTATAAATACCAAAACCCCCAGAAAGAAACCTAGATCGGGAGTTCCGCCACCGCAAGCCTCTGTAGCCACGAAAAACCAATCGGGAGCCCGTTCCGGCACCCTGCCGGAGGGGAAAACCATCACCGGAGGCCATCTTCATCGTCCCGGCGGTCTCCATGACGAGGAGGGAGTAGTTCACCCTCGGGGCTGAGGGTGTGTACCAGTAGCTATGTGTTTGATCTCTCTCTCTCTCTCGTGTTCTTGAGATCACACGATCTTGATGTACCGCGAGCTTTATTAATATAGATGAATCATATGAAGTTTTCCCCTCTCTATCTTCTTGTGATGAGTTGAGTTTTCCCTTTGAAGTTTTCTTATCGGATTGAGTCTTTAAAGGTTGAGAACACTTGATGTATGTCTTGCGATGGGATATCCGTGGTGACAATGGGATGTTCTATTGATCCACTTGATGTATGTTTTGGTGATCAACTTGCGGGTTCCGTGACCTTGGGAATCTATGCATAGGGGTTGGCACACGTTTTCGTCTTGACTCTCCGGTAGAAACTTTGGGGCACTCTTTGAAGTTCTTTGTGTTGGATTGAACATGATGAATCTGAAATTGTGTGATGCATATCGTATAATCAAGCCCATGGGTACTCGTGGTGACATTGGAGTATCTAGGTGACATTAGAGTTTTGGTTGATGTGTATCTTAAGGTGTTATTTTAGTACGAACTCTAGGGCTGTTCGTGACACTTATAGGGATAGCTCATAAGATTGATCGGAAAAGATAACTTTGAGGTGGTTTCGTACCCTACAATAATTTCTTCGTTTGTTCTCCGCTATTTGTGACTTTGGAGTGAACTCTTTGTCGCACGTGAGGGATTTACATATGATTCAACTATGTTAGTATTGTTGAGAGAACTTGCACTAGTGAAAGTATGAACCCTAGGCCTTGTTTCCAAGCATTGCAATACCGTTTTTGCTCACTTTTGTTACTTGCTACCTTGTTGTTTTTATATTTTCAGATTACAAAAACCTATATCTACCATCCATATTACACTTGTATCATCATCTCTTCGCCGAACTAGTGCACCTATACAATTTACCATTGTATTGGGTGTGTTGGGGACACAAGAGACTCTTTGTTATTTGGTTGCAGGGTTGTTTGAGAGAGACCATCTTCATCCTACGCCTCCCACGGATTGATAAACCTTAGGTCATCCACTTGAGGGAAATTTGCTACTGTCCTACAAAACTCTGCGCTTGGGGGCCCAACACGAGTCTACAAGAAGAAGGTTGCGTAGTAGACATCAAGCTCTTTTCTGGCACCGTTGCCGGGGAGGTGAGTGCTTGAAGGTATATCTTTAGATCTTGCAATTAAATCTTTTAGTTTCTTGTTTTCACTAGTTTGTTTTATAAAAGAAAACTACAAAAAAATGGAATTGAGGTTGCCTCATATGCTTCATCTTTTTAATGTCTTTTGTGAAAATGATGGAAAGGAAAATTGTGCTCAAGTGTTAGAAGAAGAAGTTATTAAAATGTTTGGCACTAAATCTTTGAGTGATGAGCATGATTGCAATGTTGTTAGTATGAATTCCTTGAATATTCATGATGCTAATGATATGCAAAGCTACAAGCTTGGGGATGCTATGTTTGATGAAGATGATATGTTTAGTCCCCCAAGTTTTGATGAGCAAATTTATTATGATGAAAGCATGCCTCCTATTTATGATGAATATTGTGATGACATGTATGCTATAAAGAATAATGATAAACATGAAACTTGTCATCATGATTTTAATTTTCAATTGGATTATGCTTCACATGATAGTTATTTTGTTGAGTTTGCTCCCACTAGTATGAATGAGAAGAAAATTGCTTATGTGGAGAGTGACAAATTTTCTATGCTTGTAGATCATGAAGATAATGCTTTATGTGATAGTTATGTTGTGAAATTCCTTCATGATCCTACTGAAAATTATTATGAGGGAGGAACATATGCTTGTAGGAATTGCAATAATATCAAGTTTCCTCCCTATGTGTTCAAAGTTTTGAAGTTATGCTTCTTTTGCCTTCCTATGCTAGTTGATTCTTGCTCCCATAAATTGTTTGTTCACAAAATCCCTATGCATAGGAAGTGGGTTAGGCTTAAATGTGCTAGTCACATGCTTCATGATGCTCTCTTTGTGTTTCAATTCTTATCTTTTTTGTGAGCATCATTGAAATCATCATGCCTAGCTAAAAGGCATTAAAGAAAAGCGCTTGTTGGGAGACAACCCAACACTTTTCCTTTCTGTTTGTGTGTGTCCACATGATTAAGCTACTGTATAATCATGTTTTATAGCTTTTGTTTCAATAAAGTGCCAAGTAAATCCTTTGGGATAGTGTGGATGATAGTTGACTTGATTCTGTGCAAAAACAGAAACTTTTGCTCTCAGTCCAGGAATTTTGTAAATTTACTGGAATGTGCTTTTGATCTGAATTTTTTAAACATGATTGATATACAAATTGCCTAGATTTTCCTAATTTTTCAGAATTTTTAGAGACAGGGAAGTATGGTTATACTACAGATCTTCACAGACTGTTCTGTTTTTGACAGATTCTGTTTTGCATGCATAGTTTGCTTGTTTTAGTGTTTCCATAGCTTATATTTAGTGGTATAAATTATGGTAATGGTAGAATACAGTAGGTATCATATGGAAACAATTATGAATCTTGTCTTGACAGTACCTAAGTGAATGATCTTTGTTTATTATACTAACCCATCTCACGAAGTTCCGTTAAGTTTTGTGTGATTGAAGTTTTCAAGTTTTGGGTGAGACACCGATAATAAGGAGTGGCAAGAACCTAAGCTTGGGGATGCCCAAGGCACCCCCAAGGTAATATCCAAGGAAGACTCAAGCGCCTAAGCTTGGGGATGCCCCGGAAGGCATCCCCTATTTCGTCTTCAATATTATCGGTATATCTTACTTGGAGCTATATTTTTATTCGTCACATAATATGAGTTTTGCTTGGAGCGTCATTTTATTTTGTTATTTTCTGTTAGGTGTTATTTATAATCTTGTTTTTCAATAAAAAGTTCCAAGAATTTCATTAGGATGCTTGCATTGCATGTTTCGATATGTGCTGTGTAAAAACAGAAACTTTTTCTGTAGTGTTTGAATTTTCATATTTTACTGAAACGTGGAAAGTTCCTGAATTTTTTACACAGTGATGTCATATAAATTATTTAGCATGTCCTAAATTTTCATAATTTTTTGAGTTACAGAAGTACACTGGTTTAATAGATTGCTACAGACTGTTCTGTTTGGACAGATTGCTGTCATAGTTTTGTTATCTACTTATCCTATAGTTTCCATAGCCTATATTGATAGATATAAATTGTGGAAATGATAGTATACAGTACCTAATGTTTGAAAATTATTATGCAACTTGTCTTGGCAGTACATGAAGTGTTGATTTATTATTATGTGTACTAACCTATCTCACGAGTTCTTTTCGAGTTTTGTGTGGATGAAGTTTTTGAGAATAGATGAAACCGGGATATGAGAGGATTGAACGAGATTCAAAAGTTCAAGCTTGGGGATGCCCAAGGCACCCCAAGTAAATATTTCAAGAAGTCTCAAGCATCTAAGCTTGGGGATGCTGCGCATCCCACCTCTCTTCATCAACAATTATCGGTTAACCTATGTTGAGCCTAAATTATTATTCGTTCACATGATGCGTGCTATTCTTGGAGTGCTATTTTTCTTTTGTTTGCTGTTTGAATAAAATACTCAGATCTGAAAATATTTATTGAGAGAGAGAGTCCTCACATAGCTACTTAATTGTTTGACTACTCATTGATCTTCACTTATATCTTTTGAGAATAGCTTGTCATTTCCTCTCATGCTTCACTTATACCTTTTTGAGGGATGAAATCTTTATGCTCATGTGCTTCATTTAAAATTGTTTGAGCTTGTCAACAAAAAAAAGCAATGGCAATATATGAAACTAGTCCCAAAGTAATAGATATCCAAGGAGGATATAATAAAAACTTTCATGAAGATCATGGGACAAATTAAACTTGATTCTTTGTAATAGTTTTGAAACATGATGATAGTAATATGTGAGTCATGTTAGTGAGTAATTATGCTTTAGTAGGAATATTGGTGTTAAGGTTTGTGATTCCCTATGCAAGTACGAAAATCAATAGTTATGCAATGAAGTTACATCCTACTTGTGGTGCATTATTCGGTGTTAGTTATGTTCAATGCTCACTTATGTGAATTTTCGTTTCTTGGTTTGGTTGCTTCCCAATCTATTTGCTAGCCTCCATTTGTACTAAGTAGAAATACTACTTGTGCATCCAAAATCCTTAAACCAAGTTTTGCCTTATGAGTCCACCATACCTACCTATATGCGGTATTTCCATGCCGTTCCAAGCAAATTTGTATGTGTCATCTCTAAATTTTCAAAATAAATTTCCTCTTTTGTGTGCCCGTACCGCTCATGAAATGGTGGGGAGTATCCAATATTTTTCCATGCTAGGTGTGTTATTCTCACGATATGTGTTGATTCACTATCATTCACGAGAAAGTGGCTGGTATTCGGGATGCCCAGTTCCATACTCAAAATTCAAATCAAAATATAATGAAACAAAACTCCCCCAGGATTGTTGTTTGTATGGATGGTACCCGTGGATTCGGCTCGCCGTGGAGTGTGATTGATTGGTGGAGGGAAACTTTACCATTCTGTTTGGGAACCGCCTATAATGTATCTAGCATGGAAAGTATTGTGAGCTACTTTGTTGTTTTCGTTGACAGGAAAAGCATGCCACTCAAAATATTTTTCTCTCTAAATTTAAACCTTGAGCTCTGGCACCTCTACAAATCCCTACTTCCCTCTGCGAAGGGCATATCTATTTACTTTATGCAATTTTTATTTTTGCTTTGAGTCTCCATCTTCTCTTATAAGCACCAACTAGGGGGCACTATGATCGTACTTGAGCATTGGGCATAGCTAATATTTGAGTGTGTTTCATGAATGGATCAATGATTGAGCATGATGGGCTAGAGATAACTTTCTTTAGTGTTGATATTTTGAAAGACATGGTTGCTTGTTGACATGCTTGAGTATTGAAGTCATTATGTTAAAACTAGACTATTGCTTTGAATCTTTTACAAGTCCAAATGTCCATGCTATACAAAGAAGAAAAGAATATGATGAATATGTTAGGTAGCATTCACACTTCATAAATTATTTCTTTTATCATTTACCTACTCGAGGACGAGTAGGAATTAAGCTTGGGGATGCTGATACGTCTCCAACGTATCTATAATTTATGAAGTATTCATGCCATGTTTACAATAATTTTATATGATTTTGGTATGATTTTATTAGAACTAACCCGGACTGACGCTGTTTTCAGCAGAACTACCATGGTGTCATTTTTTGTGCAGAAATAAAAGTTCTCGGAATGGGCTGAAAATTTACGGTGATTTTTTATGGACCAAAAGAGACCCCAGAAGCACCGGAGCTGGGCCAGGAAGTGACCGAGGAGGCCACAAGCCTGGGGGGCGCGCCCCCCTGGCTTGTCGCCGCCTCGAGCACCCCCTTGACGTGATTCCAACACCAAATATTCTTATAAATACCAAAACCCCCAGAAAGAAACCTAGATCGGGAGTTCCGCCGCCGCAAGCCTCTGTAGCCATGAAAAACCAATCGGGAGCCCGTTCCGGCACCCTGCCGGAGGGGAAAACCATCACCGGAGGCCATCTTCATCATCCCGGCGGTCTCCATGACGAGGAGGGAGTAGTTCACCCTCGGGGCTGAGGGTGTGTACCAGTAGCTATGTGTTTGATCTCTCTCTCTCATGTTCTTGAGATCACACGATCTTGATGTACCGCGAGCTTTATTAATATAGATGAATCATATGAAGTTTTCCCCTCTCTATCTTCTTGTGATGAGTTGAGTTTTCCCTTTGAAGTTTTCTTATCGGATTGAGTCTTTAAAGGATTTGAGAACACTTGATGTATGTCTTGCGATGGGATATCCGTGGTGACAATGGGATGTTCTATTGATCCACTTGATGTATGTTTTGGTGATCAACTTGCGGGTTCCGTGACCTTGGGAATCTATGCATAGGGGTTGGCACACGTTTTCGTCTTGACTCTCCGGTAGAAACTTTGGGGCACTCTTTGAAGTTCTTTGTGTTGGATTGAACATGATGAATCTGAAATTGTGTGATGCATATCGTATAATCAAGCCCATGGGTACTCGTGGTGACATTGGAGTATCTAGGTGACATTAGGGTTTTGGTTGATGTGTATCTTAAGGTGTTAGTTTAGTACGAACTCTAGGGCTGTTCGTGACACTTATAGGGATAGCTCATAAGATTGATCGGAAAAGATAACTTTGAGGTGGTTTCGTACCCTACAATAATTTCTTCGTTTGTTCTCAGCTATTTGTGACTTTGGAGTGAACTCTTTGTCGCACGTGAGGGATTTACATATGATTCAACTATGTTAGTATTGTTGAGAGAACTTGCACTAGTGAAAGTATGAACCCTAGGCCTTGTTTCCAAGCATTGCAATACCGTTTTTGCTCACTTTTGTTACTTGCTACCTTGCTGTTTTTATATTTTCAGATTACAAAAACCTATATCTACCATCCATATTACACTTGTATCACCATGTCTTCGCCGAACTAGTGCACCTATACAATTTACCATTGTATTGGGTGTGTTGGGGACACAAGACTCTTTGTTATTTGGTTGCAGGGTTGTTTGAGAGAGAACATCTTCATCCTACGCCTCCCACGGATTGATAAACCTTAGGTCATCCACTTGAGGGAAATTTACTACTGTCCTACAAAACTCTGCGCTTGGAGGCCCAACACGAGTCTACAAGAAGAAGGTTGCGTAGTAGACATCAGTATGCTTCCGAGGCAACAGGCCCTTGCCGGCCTGCTCTGAGGCGCCACGGGGGGGAGGGGGGCCAAAGTGCGTGGGCCTTGGCAAGGTGCCAATCCAGAGAAAAGAGACCCTAAGGCCAGAAAAAGGAATTGCGAAGAGAGAAAAATGCCCGCCCCTTTTCAAATAGAGTTACGAAATCTTCAAATTTCATTTCAAAGAGTGGCAATCCGAACACAAAAAGAAGCAAGCAACAGCCGCGTCCGGCACCCAGGCTAGTCTTCGCCTTCGTCTTCCCCCAGCGCGGAGCGTAGGGCATCCACGTTGCGTGGGCATAGTCATTGGAGGACAGTATTGTCCGCCAACGCGGAGCATGGGGCTTCCAGTTGGGCGTGGGATGGAACCCCTCTGCGTCCTCGGGGGGGCTCCGGGCGTATACAGGCCACTCATTATTACGTGAGAGTGTCACGGCCGAAGATAGCTGGGCAAGCCCCCAGGCGCATGGCCCAGGTGCTCCCAACTCGGTTAAGAGCCATCCCGCGCATTTATGCGCGGTTGCGCGCCCCTACAGCCCAAACCTGAGTGCATTGCTCCCCGCGTAGCCACGGGATTGCGCTCCCGCGGCCTAAACATGAGCACAATGCACCCAGCGCAGCCATAGAGGTGTTGTGTCGGTGAAGCCGCCTCGTGAGGCGTCGGGGTGCCGGCTAGACCGCGGCTTGAGGACCTCGCGAGGCCTTGCCCCCCGAGGGCCGCGCCGGCGCTCCCGTTGCCACGGGTGGCCCGCGCTGCTTGTATCCTGCCGACCCCCCCATGCGGTCGCTCCTGTGGCCCGGGGGACTTGGCTGCGTGTAGCTTGCTCGCGAGGGCGGCTGCCGCGCCGCGCCTTCGCGTATCCCGGGATGCCCCCCCCCCCTGTTTGCATCTACCTGGCCTGGTACTCCCTCAATGGAAGCCCCCAGGCCCGTCTTGGGGAGGACGTCCGGGACATCTCCCTACTCCGGGAGGGTGCTGGCACCCGCGGGGGGCGCCTAATCCATCGTGCCATCCGCAGGTGTGACGTAGCTCGGAACATAGGCCTCTGTATAAAGGCCTTGGCCCTCTCCTGAACCGTCCCCGCGCGCACCAAGGGCAGCCTCCCCGGGTGGGAAGGTGACACCGCCCTGGGCGCGCGGCCCACAGATCCTCCTGCGACGAGCCTCCGCCCGAAGTTGCTTACCTCTACCGCCGCTGTGGGATTGGCCACGCGTGTCTTGACGTGGGTTGCCTCCCTGGTTATCCATCGTGCCTCCGTTACGGTTACCTGCCTGCCCGGAAGCCTGAGCCGCCTGTTCCCTGCGCCGGCTGGCGCGCTCCCGCCGGGATGACCCAGGTTGTTGATGATCCATCTGGGTATGAGTGCGCGCGTTGAGGCGCGCGCGGAGCGCCCCATCACCTTCTTCAAAGGCACCACTGACGGGGCCGGGCGACGCTCCGAAGCCGGTCACCGGGATCCGGAGGAGAACAAGCACGGCGTGCGGCAGGCCCTGCCCGGGCTCGCCCGGGAGTGAAGCGGGCACGTCGTCCGCAGATGAGGTGACGGGCACGGCGAACGAGCCCTCGGCGCCCAGCGCCGGTGGTCGCGAAGAGGGGTGGGGAACCCAGGCCCTCCTCGCGATGGTGACCAACTCGGTGATGTGGTCGGTCCAGGCGTCGAAGCCCCCGTGCGTCGGGCGATGGCGAAGCATCTCACTCGCCATCAGTAGTGCATCATGCGCGTTGAGGTCTCCCACGTGGGTACAGTGCGATGTCGGTCCCATGGGCACCGCTCGTCCGCCACGCGCCTGGCCGGCACGAGCAGCAACGGTGGTGGAAACGACGCTGGTGGCCTGGTAACGACCGCCCAGCATCGAGCTGCCGGGGCGCGGGTCTTTGACGGCAGTGGCGAGGTTGGTGAAGGCGGATCCGCCGAGGCCGAAGGGAGCTTGTCGGGCGTCGGCCATCGACACGACGGGGTGAAGAAGAAGCGAAGCTTGCTGAAGACTCCGACACGCCCCCTACCTGGCGCGCCAAATGTCGGATTTCGGGCTCCGCAAAAACCCTAAGAAGTTCGAACTCAGGGGCGTGTGCGAAGATCTCCAACAGCTTCACCCCCTCCAAGCTCACAACATGATAACCCCGCTGGATGGCGAGGAAGAAGATAGCACACGAGAGTTTACCCAGGTTCGGGCCGCTGCGAAGCGTAAAACCCTACTCCTGCTTTTGGTGGATTGCCTCACGAGGAGGTTTGTGGATGAACTGGTACAGTGGTGAGTTGCCTCGCGAGTGCGTTTGGGTGGCGTTCGATCCCTCCTTCTACAGAGCAGCCTAGCCTCTATTTATAGCGGCCCGGGTCCTCTTCCCTTATCGCAATGGCGGAAAGGGATCCCACAACGGCCAAATTCGAAAGGGGACAGGAGGTACATCCTATCCTGACGAAAGGTGGTCTTCGCCTGCAAAGTAGCTGTTGGTGATGCAGTGGTGGGCTCGGTGATGACATCCGTCCTGCCGCGCCCGCTGGCCTGGTCTCGTTGCACCGGAATGGCAACCTTTGGCGGGGCGCCTCGGGAACCTGCGCTCGTCCCTGCCTCCTTTGCACCAAAGAGGAAACTGTCCCCTCTGGCGCGCTGGTGCCCGCCTGGCCTGGCTGGCATCACCCTTGACCTCCCGAGGCCGAGCATTGCATAGAGATCTCCGCCACTCAGGAGGGGGCCTGGGGAGGCCTATTCCCCCGCGGGTCATGGCGTTGTTCTCCTCGCGAGGGCCTTGTCTTGGATCAGACCGCGCTGGGCCGTATCTGGCCGTCGAAGTGGGCCACGCCCTGGGCCGCAGGCAGGCAAGTCTGGGTACCCCCGTTCCCAGGACGCCGACAAATCATATACCTGTCCAAGGACCACAGCAGAATCTGTGTTTGTCAAGTCAGGTGCCAAGTTGCACATGTCTGGGTGTCCATTATACCACCATACAAATTCTCGAGCAGAATGTATTCCTCTGAGGTCCTATATATAAAGAAGATTTTAAGAATAAACCAACTGACACGACAAAGAAAAAAAAATCATGTGATGATACTACAAAAGCTTGCACACTATATGCCACGCCTGTAGCACGTAATGTTTCGGTTTATGCGCACAGTTTGTATTTCCAGTGATACTGTTTCATGTGCAATTACTGATAGATGATTAAGCAAGGTTTGGTGGTTTCTTTTTTTGGTGATAATATCAATATAAGCACCATATGGACTCTACTCTCATGTGGTATACATGATAAACCATTGATGAGGCTACACAAACAAAGTCTCATTAGAGACCAATAAAAGAAAGACTAAATCTAAAATGATGTTATGTTTGTGCCCATCAAAATCTGTAGCATAAAGAAAAACTAAGGAAGTCAAAAATATGATATACCTCCCCAGGAATACCAAATGATCTATCACTTTCTGCACCATAAGCAAGAACAACCTGTTAATCAGTAAATACTAAGTCGGCATTATCTCAATAACGAACTTCATAGAGTTATATCAACAGAGAAAAAACAGCTACTTGGCAGAAAGGATAGACTAATGGTCATCTGCTTACAACATCATATGTCTTCCGAAGCTCTGGTAGAGATACATCACTTCCAAGTGTTAAATTCCCAAAAAAAGAGCAGCGGGGATTCGCAGCTCCACGAGAAAATTGGTTTACCACAATCTGTTGAAAGAACATGGAAACTTAAATCTTCTAAGGGATTTATTCAGTGCTATAGTAGCCAACGGAGAAGGCAGGTAAAATCACGAGGTGATAAAGCAACTTGTATAGATATTGGTGGAACCAATAAATTACTTCAAGATGATATAAGGAAGTAAACCTCGTGTCCACTTCTAAACAAAATATGTTTCTTAATTTCTTACAGTTATGGTAGTAGCTGCTGATAGATTAAAATTTGTTGCATTTCAGTTTCACAATAAGATAACAGAATCGAATGCTCACTTTTGTTTCTGGATGATCTGGAGCCACTCCGGAACGAACTAAGCCAAACGGTGTCGGCAACCTGTCAATAATATCGACTTGCACTCCTTCATGACCCTTTAGCATCTGTTTAATCAACCAAAAGATCCAGTGAACACCAAACAAGTGCGCAGAAAGAATTAAAGTAACTCCTGAAACGAAAACCCTTCGAAAGATCTTTAGCCTGACTATGTTCTTTTCCTTCTCCTGTTGCAACATATGCAAGAGAAAACTCCATATGTGTTGCTGTAGGAACATGGTTTCGTGTTTAAGGTTTTGTTGCAACAGCAATAGGTTCCAGCTTTCAGATCACATCTCATTTGACAAGCACTACTAAGGTACAGAGTTCCACAGCTATTACTGCACCTTAGCATTTAGATTTTCATAGAACTGAATTCAGGGAAATTTTGCAACTATAGCACAGAGGAAAGCACTGAAACACTGTCACAATGAAGAAAAGGACACGGGATAAGCAAAGAAACCCACCCCAAAGAGAGGCAAAAACAAGGGAACCAAATAACCGCACCTTTTCGGCCGTGTAGAGTCCGGCGGGGCCGCTGCCAATGACGCACACGTGGAGCGGGTCACGTGGAAAACCAGCGGTGGCGGTGGCGGAGGCGGAGTAGCGCATCGGCCACAGGAACAACATAAGCCTCCTCGTGTGGGGGAGAGGAAGCCCGCGGCCCATCTCCGAGCACCCACGTGGTTGGCGATGCAATAGGGATGGTGGCCTGCATAAATTTTGGAAATGTTCATACACGTAGTGGCGGAGTCAGAAATAAAGCAAACTCCGGGCCAAAAAAAATTCTCCGGCAACATGGTGTGGAGAGTTCGCTTGAAAGTTGAAACCAGAAAAGCCTGTCAAAACATGGATAAATTTTGCTTGTCAGGACAGTTCGACAGGCTTTTCTCCGGACATTTCCAACATTTATGCATAATAAAATGCATGAAGCCGAAAAATACAGTGAGGTCACTAACAACACATACACCAGGCAGCAGGTTAGCCTTGCTTCTGCTTGAGTTTCCATACCCATGGTAAACACATACATTCAGAAGAGAAAATATCCTCGGCATTATCTGCAGTCCATTGGATGTCTACAATCTCTACAACCTACTGAATCAAGTAATCTACAACTACAAGCAGCCAACCTACTGAATCAACTACAATATCGACCTACTTCAGCACGAATGACTAAAGAGAAAAAGATGAATGGACAGAGCAGAATTCGCCGGACCTACTTGTCGGCGAGTGATGACCCGCGACGGCGACGGAGTTCAGTTGATGCGGAGGGTTGGGAGTTGACAGGGCAGCAGGCCGATTCCAGCCGGCGGAGGCGACCACTTCAGGCGGCGAGCTACTCCAGCCGGCGGCGGTAGCGGCGAGGGGATTCCGGGCGGCGGCGGCGGCGGCGAGGCGAGTCCAGTCAGCGGCGGCGGCTCGCTTGTGCTCCCCTCTCCCCTGCCGTGCGTAGCGAACAGGGGCGCCCCCCTCGCTGAAGCGCAGGCAGAGATGGGCCGGCCCAGGAGCGCGGGAGGCAGCAGCTTCCTTTTTCTGTTTTTTTTTTACGTTTTCTATTTTGTTCTTTTTGCTTTAATTTTTCAATTCTGTTTATACTTTAAAATATTCTAAATATAAATATTTATCTTTACCTATTAATAAATCACGGAGTGCTTCCGTCGGGTTCACCGTCGCGTACGTTTTTTATAAAAAAGTCCTTGATTTCGCCATGTTTAGAAATTTTTTGTCCGTCCAAAAAGAAAGAATAATAAGGAGTCACAAGGGGACTTCTACTCCAGCCGGCGGTGGCGGCGAGGCTAATAAAGCCGGCGGCGGTAGCGGCGAGGGGATTCCGGGCGGCGGCGGCAGCGGCGAGGCGAGTCCAGTCAGCGCCGGCGGCTCGCTTGTGCTCCCCTCTCCCCTGCCCTGCGTAGCGAACAGGGGCGCCCCCCTCGCTGAAGCGCAGGCAGAGATGGGCCGGCCCAGGAGCGCGGGAGGCAGCAGCTTCCTTTTTCTATTTTTTTTAATGTTTTCTATTTTGTTTTTTTTTTGCTTTAATTTTTCAATTCTGTTTATACTTTAAAATATATATATATATTTAATAAAAAGCACGGAGTGCTTCCGTCGGGTTCACCGTCGCGTACGTTTTTTATAAAAAAAGTCCTTGATTTCGTCATGTTTAGAATTTTTTTGTCCGTCCAAAAAGAAAGAATAATAAAGAGTCACGAGGGGACTCGAACTCTGGACTCTGGCAACGATGTGCACCACAGAAACCAACTGAGCTACACAGCCTATTCGTTTTATTTTATGTCAAACACGTAATTGAAGTGACTCAAGTTCGCCCCCCAAGTGGGCCGGGCTGCCTAGGCCGCAAGCACTTTTCGATTTTTTTTACGATTCCCCTGTATGCGCGTGTATATGAGCGCTTGCGTCTGTACTGTGTTCAAAAAAAAAACTAAATTAAATAGTCCCACATTGCTTCTTCCTATCAAATTTCACCCGTTTTTATAGTTTCACGAGTTGACTGGAAACAAGATGCCTAGAGAAAAAGGAGGAGTCGGAACATGCAACGAAGGAGCAGATGCACGAGAGGTGTTGTGAGCTTTGATTTAAGCAGGATAGGCTAAATTGAAGGATTATTAAACCGACGCTAATAATGGAAAGATTGACACGAGAATTAATGCTGGATTCGTGAGACATCATGCAGACTTAATGAGGGATTAAATTGGCGCTAATAATAAAGAGATTGACCCGGGATATTGTGGAATTAAGTCGGTTCGACGCTGCCTAATTAAACAAAATGCAATTTAGAACATGCATATTTTTTCCTTAATAACAAACAAAGCAGGGGAGAGATACATATGTGTGCGTTAATCTTTTTGCTAACAACCGGTTGGGCGACCAACCCTGGTTTTTTGCATAATGTAAATAACCGATTAAAAAAATAAATACACCTTACAATGTGGAATTTTAGTGAAAAACAAATAGATCTTGCATAAAAAACGGAGGGGTCCAAATAGATCACTTTCATTGACTGTAATTGTTCATCGGCACACGCGTGCGAAGAAGCGCAAGAAACTATTAGTGTGAAGGTTATGCTTTCTCTCTGAATTCTGTGAGTAATATCCCTCGGCGAGTAGGAATTCTACACAAATAATTTCTAAAACTTATTGAGTTCTTAACCTATTTTGCTTTGTTAGAGGAATACGTTGGGGTAGCTAACTCTAAGATCAACATGTCTTGCTTCAATGAACTACATACTTTTGCAAAATTTTAATTAGTTGCCGAGCTAATCGTGCTTTACACAATGTTATATTAAAACCAGATAAATGAGGGAACATGCAGGCCACATTTTTATGTGCCTGGTATTAAATCAATAGCTAAACAGACGCCTAGGCTGCATGGCTAAATGATGCTCTAATTAGGCGGGGCTGCGACAGGCGTGCTAATTTAATGTATGGCTGGTGTGCATTTCAGCTAAAACTCGCCTCCCTGTCGCCGTCTGGTGTCACCATCCAAATATTGTTATGTCGTATTGGTGGACGTTTTCATGGACACATCAATTATCTTTCCCGTTGCAATGCACGGGCCTTTTTGCTAATGTTACATAAAGCACTCTATAAAAATATTGGAAAACGTTAACCAAACATTTGAAAAATGTTAAATGTGTATATAAAAAATGTTTACCATGTATACAAAAAATGTATTAAAAAAGTGTATAAAACTTTGATCATGTATTAAAAAATTGTTAATCAAGCATTTGATATTTTTTTTGAAAAAGTATTTGAAAAATGTTTATTAAGAATTTTCAAATATTTAAATGTGTATAGAAAAATATTGACCATGTATTGAAAAAATGATGAAATTGTTGATCACGTATATAAACATGTTAGTCAAGCCTTTGAAAAATGTTAAATAAGTATTTAAAAATGGTAATCAAGCATTTGAATTTTTTTCAACAAGTATTTGAAAAAAAATGATTAATCATTTGAAAAATGTTAAATGTGTTTAGAAAAAATGCTATCCGTGTATTAAAAAATGATGAAATTGTTGATCATGTATTGTGTGCGTCTAAGTCGGTGTGATGGTTGATTCCCACTGATCTGTGGTGGGAATGGGCTAGACACCATGGGGCAAGTATGTAAGCCCAGTTGAGAAGTCTAGGGCGTGTTTGGTTGTCGTAGCAACTTCTGTCTGCATTGCATACATGTTTTAGTTGGTCCTGACTGGGAGAAAACAGGAAAAAAACAATATATGCACCTTGTTTGGTCGCTCGCATCTAGACTTCCTGCATTAGGGGATCGGTTTTGACACGTTGTTTGGTGTCATGCATTGTCTCAACTCACACAACTACATGTTGTTTGGTTGCACGCATGGCGTATAATTAAGAGCTAGCACTTTCACTTAACAAACAGAGTTACACTAGAGTGTCTCGCGGCAGTGGACGGTGAACGCGGCGCCGCGTCCGACACGACGAGCACGGAGTCGTGGGCGAGCGTTCCGACCGGCGCCACGGCGAACTAGTTGCTAGCGTCGTCGCCGCAGAGAAAGCCCGTGCGGAGGAGCGCTGAGGCAGAGGACGGGGGGGATGCAATGCGTGTCAAACCATGGAGACTGCGGTGGACGGTGGCCATGGCGCCGCGTCCGACACGATAAGCACGAGGTCGTGGGCGAGCGCCCCCAGTCGGCGGCGCTGCGAACTAGTTGCTAGCGTCGTCACCGCAGAGAAAGACCGCCGGAGATAGAGGGCAGAGGAGAGGAAATGCAGTGCACGTGCCATGGCAACGTCAGTGCAGTAGGACGAGAGTGAGGAGGCCGAGATGAACTACTCCGAAGACGACTCCAGTGTAGTAGGACACGGGCAAGGAGGTCAAGAGGAACGAGTAAGAGCTTCGAGGCAGAGGACGGAGGAGAAGAAATACAGTCTGCGCGTCATGGCAGCGTCAGTCTAGTAGGATCCAGGACAGGAGGCCGGGATGAACAACGGCCGGCGACGATGGCGCCACTGCATCAAGACGCGGTAGATGAGATCGAGAGGAACCACTCCGGCCTAGAGGAACAATTAAGCAATGTCTTAAATTAGACCACACATGTGCATAAGTACAATCACGAGGGAAATGTAGATCTTCTTGTCTACGATCGTCGAAACGTAAAAACTTACAACACGAAAGTCGTGTGGAACTGCAAGATGAAGCTATTGGTTAAAGAAAATTTTAAACGGTCGACCCGGGCAACGAATTTAACAAAATTCGTTCAAAATAGCTCCAAACATGAATACAAAATTGGGCATTTACGATTGACGAAACTACAAACCAATCACCTGAATGGAACCCATAACATCGATGTACATCTTTTTTGTGTAGAGTTTATCTCGAATCAAAACACCATTGTGTAGATTAGAGGGGGCAAGGAAGAAAGGGTTTACTGGAGGTAGAAGAAGATAGCACGTACAGGCATTATACTAGCTCGCATCCCTCTAGCCTCCTCTCTTACAACAGGGGGTGCATCATGTGCGCTGGATGCGCCTCATCTCAGCCCGACTCGCTGGAAACTGACGAATTTGAGCGTTCCCAGCCGGCCTGGCTAAGAGATGCTTTGAGGTCCGTGCAATGCGGGCCAAACAATGAACACAAGTAAGCAAACAATCCATTTTCTTCCCGCGGGCCTGATTGGCTTATATACACGCTACCAAACACGTCCCTAGTCTTTGCTATTGTGGAGATGCAGTTGCATTCCGCGCATAGTGGAAATACAACTATACCTGGCCAAACCTCGGGCCGGGCCTAAAAAAGCCTGGCGTTGAAAACCCAGGCCCGAGCCCGGCCCGGCTCGGCCGTCGGGCCTAAATTCTGGGCCCAAGCCCGAAGAAAGCCCGGCCCGGCGTAGGCGTAAAGTCGGGTTTTCGCAAGCCCGAGCCCGGCCCGGCCCGACCACCAGGCTCAAAATCTAGGCCTGAGCCCGGCCCGTGGGCAAGGTCGGGCCGGGCCGGGTCGGGCTTTTTCGGGCCGGGCTGCCCATGGCCAGGTCTAAATACAACCAATATTTAGGACATGAACTGGCTACCTCGCAAGGAGAACATGAGACCTATAGTGACGCTAGTTGCTGATCCACCTCAACTAGTGGACGAACTGATAGACCAAGGAAATGCTAGATGGAACAATGCATTGATCACACAAGTGTTTCTGTCATATGATGTGGCAGCTGTACTCAGGATTCCATTGTGCACACGTGTAATGGAAAATTTCTGGTTTGGGGGTTTCAAGAAGAATGGAATATTCTCTGTTCGTTCTGCTTACAAGATGATTGTGGAAATAAAGAAGCGCAGGGAAGATTGGCTCGAGGAAAGAGCAGGCTCCTCGAACAACACCGAGAATGAAAATCCTTGGAATAAACTATGGAAGGTTGCAGTACCATCAAAATTAAGAAATTTCTTGTGGCGGTTATCAAAAAAATCTCTTCGTAGTTCGTACTGAAGATGTTCATAAACATAGGAAGATGTCCCACCATGAGGAGTGTTTTGCATGTTGGGCCTAAGACTCCTAGCGACACAGCCTTCTTGAGTGCAATATTGCGAGATGTGTCTGGGCTCTGGTAGATCACAATCTTCTGGAACATATGATCGCCACCTCTGAACCTTCGGCGTGTGCATGGATATTTTCTATGATGGAAGTATTGAACCATGAGAATCTGACAAAGATTACTGTCATGCTGTGGGCAATATGGTATGTTGGGCAATCTGACAAACATTTGTTTGCTATCTAATTATTATAATATGGGTACACCCCTGCTTGTGTGACAGTTTGTACTCTCCAGAAGAAGAGGTCTGCTTCTATGCTTTCCGGGAAGTTTTTTGCACGAAAATTGAAGCATATCAATGGCTCTGATTAGAGGTGTTAAACAACCAGCTTAGTGCGAGCAAAGGGTAGTTTCGTCCTTTCGTCCCACTCAACCTTTAGTTCCAAGTGGCCCGTTCAGTTTCCAGCGAAACCACGATCCAAACGAAAAAAAAAAGCGAGCCACGATCTCTCCTCGACCCCACCTGTTCCTCGCCGCGATTTCCTCCCCGTCGCCGGCAGAGCTCCTCGCCGGCAGCCCGGGGTACTCCCTCAACCTCCTCCCTCTGCTCGCGCCTTCTATCCTCTTCCTTCCGCTCGCGCCTCCTTCTTACTCCCTGCAGCCGTAGACGGCGCTACCACTCCGCCGCCGACGCAACCGTAACCGCCGCCGCTGTCACCGCCGCAACAAGAACGGTGCGAGGTAGACAAGTAGGGTGCTCAGGCCCAGGCAGAAGAGGTGTGGTGCGGAGCGTAGCGGGAGGCGGCGTGGGCACGGAGGGAGGTGGCGCTCGATGTAGATCCCCGAACTCTCGGCCCGACCAGTTGGTGGTCCTCGATGGCCCGATGGCGCCGTGTAGGGGCTTGCGAGCCGGCAGGGCATCCCTGTCCGGCGGCTACGCCCACCGCGGCTCGCCGGTCGTCATCAAGATGGGGAACCCCAACTGGCCTATTTCCAATACCGACGGCGGCGGTCACGACGACGAGGGCTTATTGGCCGGAGTAGGCGGTCGGAGGCGAAGGTGGAAGCCGCGTAGCAGATCTCATGGGTGCTGCTTCTAAAGACCCACCGTGCCACCGTGTGCGTGCCGTGGCTCGCCTCAGTCCACGGTCGCGCTAGGCAGCGCCACATTTCGCCCGGCCGGACCAACTCCGACGTCACCGAGGAGGAATGCAAGGGCGTGGGGCTACCCCCAATGTCCGTGTTACTGCTAGCCATCGAGCTCGCCCCCTGTTCCTACGGCCGGGGGCTCCTCGCCGGAGCACCGATCCAGAACCTTGGTCGCTTCTACATTCTACTCAAACGCATCAAGCTCAAGGCCATCTCTCCAGCACTGCCCCGACTCCTGCTATTATCCATGGTGCTCGTCCAGATACCAATCGGCAATGAGAGAAAGGTTTGCACAATTGCCACTAGCTACAACTGCTCACATATCAATTTTTACGCAGAAGATTCAGTTTGTTTTACCATGATTGTCGTCTCCTTCAGGATGCAGCGGACGCTTCGGCGGCGCATCCACAAATTGAATCACGGCATTAGCAGTGTGCCGCCGCCTCAAGTTTAGTCTGCCCGCTATGGCCGCGGGCAAATGCGGACGTGTCTTCAGTTTAGCTGCTTTGCCTGATGCTAAGTACATAGGCTAGCTTTGTATCCTGACATCCGTAGATATACACATTCAGAGTTCACTGAATTTTTTGTGAGGTTGCTCGAAACACAAAAGCTCAACCTCATGTAAACGTATAGGCTCATGTAAACATTCAACTAGCTCAAGTAGACATACAAGCTCATGCTGAACATTCAGATTATGTACACATTGAGCCCAAAGTGGTAATAGGAAAGGAGCATGTTCCTTCAAGATTTCATTTTGGCAAAACAAATCAGACCAAAGTGGTAACTGAAAGAACCAACTTGGGTCTTGTTCCAACTCAGATGGTCATTTGTGAACAAGGATGAGATCCTGTTGACATTGTTCCAGAACATTGACCTGTGCTTCCACTTTGAGATGTAGCAGCAGATGAATGGTGTGTTCATTAGGTTCTTTGGGTTCAGTGGTGACAGTGCTGTCCGTGCGCACACCTAAAGGGCTGGAAGTTTGTCTTGAGGTGCATCGCATGCTTAATTGCTCCTAGATTGTATTGATACATTATTGCCATGATAGTGCGTTAGATTAATAACTTATTCCTCTAACTTCTCCAACTTATTGTGTCATCTTTGGGCAATGCCAATGTGAATTACCAGTCTTGCGAGCCTTACCAAAAGTAACACACTGGTGGCAATCAGGGACAGTGAAGCTGTTGCTATGGTTGGCAGGCATCATTAAATTTAAGGTATTGCTAAGTGCTCTTTTCCTGCTCTATAATTGGTGCATAATTGTTGATAAACCTGTCTGTGATTAGAAATGCTTTCAAACTTGTAAATGTGTACTATTGGTTGTAACTCCTGTAGAGTTGTAGATACCTTTTGCGGACTTTTCTTTACGCACTAGTGATATTAGGTGCATCTGTGTGTCGCTGAGATTCTTTTCGCGAATAAGGATGTGAATGCATGTTAGTATTGTTTATGTTGCTTGCTCAACTTTTTTGTTTGTGATTCTGCTGACTATCCCTTAACTTTTGGCACAGATAACAAGGTACCGCCCTCTGTTCATGCAGATCGCATTCTGGAAGAAAACCAACCTGATGTCTGCTAGCTCGACTCCTTAGAAGAAATATAGGAAGGTGCGAGACATGGTCTTTTGGAGGAGCGTCTTGCCCTATCTTTTTTATCCTGAATTTCATTATTATTGATGAAAATCTGAGTATCAAACATGGTTTGTTTATTGTTCTTGTTGGATTTTATGGTCAACTTGTTTTTGCGGGTCCACGCGCAATATTGGACCATGCAGCTGAATTCACACTAAGAATGTTACTAGGATCAAACCTATGACCTCAGCTTTCTTCGAAGTTGAATAGCATATATAATACATATACTGAACTCCGCATAGAATCAATATGCTAGCACAGTTGCAGCAAACCAAGAAAACGGCCTGGGCAAACAATTTTTTTTCTTTTTTCTTCTGAAAAAGCCAAGAAGCTGGCAGCCCTCAGCTTCCTTTAAATCTAAATTTATATTTAATTTGGAGCTCTAACTCCAAATGTATTTGGAGCACACTAGCACTCACCGATGTATTTGACTCACTGAGCCCCTTTTTATAGCTTGTGCTCAAACTCCATTCTCCGTGCACAACCGAGGTGGTACAAATCCTTCACCACGTCCATGCCAGCTTGCGTGCACAGAAAATGAGCATGGGCCGTGGCATGCACCAAATCTCTAATGGGCTTTCTATTTTTTATAAGCAATTTTGGTTGTCACATGATTCATGGGCAGTTAAAAAAACATGATTCAAGGGCTGTGACCCAAGGACGACAAAGAGATAGATCGAACTATGATGTAAGAAGCCCTCAAAAAAAAAAAAACTATGATGTAAGCAGTCTAAAAAAAATCTATGCTGTAAGCTATGTGTTATTACACACTTTTCTACTCTACTAAAAAGGTTTCTATGTCTAAAAAAAAGGTATCTAACATGTTAAAAACAATATCTTACGTACTCTTAATCAACTACGTATTATTGGTGGCTGTGTTTTTTATGTATTATTTGTGGCTGTGTTTTTTGTGTATTTCCATGCACTTAGAGGTGTCGGTGTTTTTTTCTTCTATTGTTCGATTATTTTGTCCGCTTCCGGTCCCATTGCCAAACCAAGTGTTGTTAGAAAGTTCGCATCAACTTTAATTAATATTGGTTATTACTCAAAAAGAACCAGAAGTGAACAGTTATTACCGAAACCGAACCGTTAAAATTTTGTAAACCGAAGTATAAAAATCATATAAGCCGAACCGAATCAAACCGGAAAAACCGAATGCACACCCTGACCGAACGCCCTTCGTTGAATATGGTCTATTTTTGGACATACATGAAATGATCCCAACTTTTTTCACCAAGTGGGCATGCCCATGCTAGGCATCCATGCTCGGTTCGAACAAATTCCAACAACGTATGCAAGTTTCGTCACGTCCGGCCATTATTCGACTTATTTTTCACCGCAAAAACCGTAAAAAATGCAAAACTTGTCGACAACCCAAACAACTTGGCATGGTGCCTTGGATTGGTCATACAAGGGCATGAAAAAAATTGGGGTCATTTCACGGATGTCAAAAAACAACGTGCTCTCAAACGGACCCTTTAGTCCTACCCGAAGGCCCTCCATTGAACATGGTCTATTTTTGGACATACATGAAATGGTCACAACTTTTTCCACCAAGTGGGCATGCCCATGCTAGGCATCCATGCCGGGTTTGAACGAATTCCGACACTGTATGCAAGTTAAGTCATGTCCGGGCATTATTCATTATGACCTGAAAAGTTTACAAAGACACATGGTTTCATTTTTTGCATCCATACAAATAAATACGGTACATACACAATTGTCTCTTCTAACTTTATTCAATACCTTTCCAACACCATATCCTTGAGACATGTCATATTCATCTCTTTTTAAAGCTACATTTTCGTCCCACCGTGCCATCAACGGAATAAATGGATCTCTATAAATATCTGTATCTACGACATGTATGTGCTCCCAGTACCACAACTACAAAAAGATCAAACAAGATAATAGTTTTGATCCTATTGTCCCTCTGAAAGAACGGAGCGGCTTATCTTGAACTCACCTGCAATAGCAGTAAGTTACCAATTGGCCATTTCTTGTAGCCATATGGGTTCCCATGTCCAGTAGCCAGACTATTGATGTTGTCCATCAGAAATCTCAGTGTGAACTCGTTCCAATTAATGTTTTTTATGTTCACTGTATTTTCCAGGAGACTCAAATACAACGTCGGCACTTCTTCGTGGGATGTAGGTGCCAAGACTGTTCCCAGCAATACTAACATGAACATCCTGATGAAGTGCTCGTCAGCACATTTAGTGTATAATATTTCTTTCACCAGATCTTTTATCATTATTTTTTTATTTTTCTTATTCATGTACTTCTCGACCATAGCACTATCAGTGGGTAGTGGTTTAATATTATTTACTACCGTTCCAGCAAAAGGGAGACCTAGGATACAGTAAACATCATTGTTGTTTATTTCTAAATCCGCATCCCCAATTTTGAAAGTTGAAGTTGCTGGGTTGTACGAAGTGATAATAAACTTCAACAAACATGGCCGCAGTTCAATGTCTCTAATTTTTAAAATGCATCCAAAACCTAGATTTTTAACGACTTCAACTTGAGAATCGGTCAATTTTTCGACGAGTTCACATAGAGATTTTGATGAACAAGCAAACTCCATATCATCAGAAATTAGACTGAAAGAGAAGTATGACATCGATCTGTTAACTATTAGCAAAGAGACATGGATTGCTAACATACTTTCCTACTCTCGTCCGTCACAAACATGTACTCCAGCGGATAGAATCGAGATGGACGAGGTGAAAATGATAAAAGGGAGGGCAGTTCAAGATAACTTATGGTGCAGATATGGGAAGCTGCTCGGCGTCCAAGGTTCTGCTGAGGATTTCGCCGAACGACAAACTTGACAGGACTCCTTAGTGTGCCCTGAAATATGAGATAATGGTGTGGGGTGTAGCAATATATAACAGCCTCCAAATTCTGTTATAGATTTTCGGATAGTGGATTTATCTTGAATTTGTTAGTTAGTTAGCAACAACAATGGGATGTGGTGGATAAGGACTGTGCTTGCTCCCAGTAAAAAACGGTGGTGCGGTGGTACTTTAAAAAATTCTGTTGGCAACGTGATGTGGTGGATAAGGACTGTGCTTGGCTCCCAGAAAAAACGGTGGTACACTGGTACTTTAAAAAATTCTGTTGGCAACGTGAATCTATCGGACTGGGACGGGCTTGAACAAGCTCAAGCCTACCTTCTAGAACTGGAAAAAAAAAGCGTTCAGCCGAGCCAAGCCTATTATCTAGATTGTTGCATCCCGGTTCCTTAGCCCAGATGCGCGTTAGGCGTAGCCAGCCGTTCCAGCCAGCAGGCCGAATGCCGCACGTCCGCACCTGCACAGCACACTGCCACGTTCGTTTGCATAGCCCAATGGAAGTCAACTCTGCTCTCTCATCCGTCAGGTCAAGACGATTTCCAAACCCTGTCTTGAAAAAAGAAACAGATTTCAAGACCCACATCTGCATTATTACCAAAGATCAAACGGGAGACATCTTGCCGCAAGAGTACCTTTCTTACTAGTCTAGCAAGAGCCCAGGTTGAGAAGCCACCATTCTGTTTCTTCCATGTCACACATGCAGTCATGTTTACAACATCTAAACAAGAAAGATAACGATAGCAAAGTCAGAATCACAGGTGCAGTCATGTTCACAACATCTAAAGAAAAATAGAAGATAACGATAGCATGGTCAGAGCCCAGCACTTACAAAAACGTTGTCCCTAATGCCATTACCAATTACCGCTTGGATAGAATGAACATATTCGGTGGTATCGGTAGCAGTACCCGGAAACAATGATGGCCTTCCTCCCATAGGTTCAATTATTTTTGTCAAGTGATCCTTCAAGAAGGCAATAAATGAAATATGCAAGTTATGAGACTTCAGACTACACAATGTTAGCGCAACAAAGAAATTACAAAATGCAAATACAAATTCGTACATGATATAGGTCAACCTGCAGCAACAACTTACTGTTGCTGCATTGCATCAGGGCACGTACGGATATCATGACCAGGTTTGCGACATCGACCGCATAGTCTTGGTTTTGGGCCTTCATCAAATGATTTGATTCTCCCTTTAGGTGCGCCCTTGGTGACTACACATAAAGGATCTAGGACCGAACCTCCAGGCTCGGGAACAGCTCCACTTCCAATATTCTTATTACCATGTGCTTGGGCATCATTGACTGGTTTGGAACAGCTTCTCTTCTTCAACAACTGACTAAGAAGATAGTCCTTCACCTCCGCAAAGTCATCATCACTGTTGGATACCATGTCAAACAACTCAGACCCTAGTGATCTCAACTCATTATACCGTGCTTGCTTCTGTGTCCAAATATGCAAATCACTATGCCTAAGCGAAGGAAGGCCACCTTTCGCCTTTTTGGACATCCGCTGCAACACACAACACTTGGGTATATGTGGCATCCCAACATGCTTTAGCACACGGAAAATATGCTTGCAAGGTAAGCCATCACGCTCTATCTTTCGGCAGCTGCATTTGATGTCGGAATCAGCCCCAAGACATGTGTACTCAACTGAGAATGTCCGTCCAGGTACGATGTTAGAAATCAAATTATATCTCGTATAGTTTCCCTCAAGAATTACCTCACCAACATCAAACATGTGTACCTTCTGTAGCTGTTCTTGAACTAGCTGAAAATTAGCAAATGTAAAAATACGTGCTGCAGCCTCTTCAAGTTCACGACTATCCGTAACAGCAACAGGCAAGATTGTGATGCCACAGAATCAGATTGTGCCTCTCTACGACGCATGTTCGAAACACATACCTCATAGTGTTCTAGCATATCAAACAGGGACATGTAACCATTGAGATGTAGATGCAAAACTGAATTCAGACTCTCGCTCCGTTGGTTAGTTTTCATGGACATGAAATACTTGTCGCACAAAAAAGCCGCAGCCCACAACCTCCTTTTTCTATACATTCTATTCAACCAGTCTTGGTTCCTACTAGTTCGGTACTTCCCAACAAATGCATTCCACTTGTCCTCAAAGACATCAGTTGAGCAAACCTCATATATGAATGACCTGAATAAGTCGAGGTATGAGAAGTGAAGATGCTTCTTGATTCCCTTCTCAATATGCCAAGAGCATACACGATGATTTGTTCCTGGAAGTACCTGACGGATCGCTTTGATCATTGCATTGTCACTGTCTGTTATTATCGACTTTGGTTTTACTTGACACATCGCCCTCAAAAAAGTACGAAGCACCCAAATGTACGAGTCAGCTCATCAGACACAATACCACATCCAAATATGGTGGTTTGGCGATGGTGGTTAAGTCCCACAAATGGAACAAAAGGCATCTTGTACCTGTTCATCCGGTATGTACTGTCGAACACGACAACATCACCAAATGATTGGTAATCCATCCGGGACTGCCCGTCACACCAAAACAGGTCCTTCAGACGACCTTCTTTGTTAACTCGGTACTCAAAAAAGAACTCCGGATCCTTATCCTTCCTAGCCTTCAACGCCCGTATTGTAGCATTTGCATCACCATCTGCAATTATGGACCTCTTGTACCTAGATGAGAAATTGTACAGGTCCTTATCGATAAATCCAGCGCCCGCTTTGTCACTACTCGTGCACTGAAAGACATCCATTATGTGATGCTTACGGAGGCCCATTGATTCCATCATTACTATTTCTGATTTCTGATGGTCTTTGATTTTCCTATGGGAACGAAGAAATTGGGTTTCATCTGGAGTTGTTAATATGTGGTTATGGTCATCTACAAAATTGTCCACAAACCAGATTCCACGCTGCTTATCAAGTCTAATGCTCAGTTCAGCCCCACAATACTCACGAGTCTCAGCTCTTTCCCTTCTTTTTCGGTCCTTGATGTCCCTCGTAGCTGGATCACGAATCCCTTCCTTTGAGCAAACAAATCTCCTATAGAAAATCTCTCCTATTTTTTTCTCACGCCTCACGATATCCTTCCTAACACTGAACCCTTTCTTTTTAGCATATGCATTATAGAAGTTATAGGAGTCTTCTTCACTTTCAAAGGTCATCTGGACAATTTTCCAGTACTCAACTAGAGCCTCATTTTCTGCCCCCAAATTACTAAACATGCCATGAATGGCTTCAGACTCATGAGATCCTATCACATTGCTATTTTCCTATCATAAAATATAAACAGTTTACCTATCAGTTCAGTTCATAATGATTTCTATCCCTATCACACATAAACATCAACATAAGTAAACCAATTATAACATAACAATCTAACCTCCATGTTGTGGTTGTCAGACGTATTGTATCCAAATAAATCACCATGCAAATCACCCAACCCATCTTCACTGCTAGCAGCAGAAATGAAAATATGAAAAAGACAACAAAGAACTACATATAGCAAAGGATGTATAGCTCATAGAAAGGGTACACTCAAATCTGCTGTGCAATGACATCAAGGTTAGGAAAGTTCATTCATTTCCCAACATGAAATTTTGTTTCCATTAGTTGTTTCCATCAGCTTTTATAATTGTCAAATTTTGCACTTGATGTAATTGTAAAGTTGAAACAGTCCCTACCAAGTGTTATTTTAGGATTTGCAAAAAGCTTGTATACAGAGCAAAGATTGAGCCTTCAGGGTGCAAATTATTAACAAATTTTCACTGGTATTCCTATCAAGAGAGCCTGATGTGTAACTTATTCAAGCTCTTGTAAACCCAGTACCACACACCTTCTGGTGGCCAAGCATCAATCTAGGCTATTTAATTTCAAGTCTTAACCACTCGCTGATTTTGTGAGCCATACAAAATTGCTCATGGAAAAAAAATACAGTAACATACAATAATAGTCAGAGAATAGATGAAGCAGATGGAAACAACTAATGTTGCTGTTTATTCTGGTGGACGAATTCTTATCAAGTAGCTAAATCTACTTTCACTACAGGGTTGTTTATCCTAGAAGAGAGGAAAACACTCTGTTTTTCTATTACAGAGTATCTCTCGAAGCTCTTACCAAATACAGAAATTCTAAATGAGAGAAGAAACGCACCTGTCAGAGTCCATGTAAGACCGGCAACGGGGCCAGCAGCTCGAAAGTTGGAGGCGCACCGGCGTTGGAGAAGGAAGAAGAGCCGGCGGCGTTGGGGTAGGATTGGCCGGCCGCGTCCAAGGAAGAGAACGTCCGGCGGCGTCAGTTGAGGAGGCAGCGTAGGAGGGTGCAGGAGGACCCCGGGCTGCCGGCGAGGAGAGACCGGCCGGCGGCGTGCGAGAAGGAGACCACGTAAGGGGCTGCAGGATGATCCGGGGCTGCCGGCAAGGAAGCGACGGGGAGGAAATCGCGGCGAGGAACAGGTGGGGTCGAGGAGAGATCGTGGCTCGCTTTTTTTTTTTCTTTTGGATCGTGGTTTCGCTGGAAACTGAACGGGCCACTTGGAACTAAAGGTTGAGTGGGACGAAAGGACGAAACTACCCTTTGCTCGCACTAAGCTGGTTGTTTAACACCTCTAATCAGAGCCATTGATATGCTTCAATTTTCGTGCAAAAAACTTCCCGGAAAGCATAGAAGCAGACCTCCCAGAAGAAATGTGGCACCTGAAACTCCACCTTATAATGATCGTCATTGTCATCATCATCCAAGTTGTTTTTATTTCTTCCATATCCAAATTTATTTTCAATTTGCACTAGCAGATCTTCTTCAAGTTTGTCCTATTTTGTGTATCTGGCCTCAAGAGAGGGCACCGAAGGTGACCAAGTGCAGAATCATTTACTCATTGTGCTTTTGTTTTGCAGCCCTAATTGGTGGAGCATGTACTTGATTCAATACTTGAAAGAGGAGAAATCCCTGACGTAGAGCTGTTCACTGAAAATATTTGCCAAAGTATTGCTGAAAGAAACCATGGAAGGACACTGCATCTCATGAATACCATGTCTGCGGCTTCAGTCGAGATGAATGAACAGCAATGGAGCGATCTACTTCAGCAAAATTCACATCGATTCAGGGTGGATGCGTTGAAAGACCTGATAACGCACCTCAGTACTAGTGATGGCACTAAAACAGATCCCGGACTCGGTTTTGAAAGAGCATTGCAGTCCCAATGTGCGACAATGTTGGCGAAAAATGCTTAAGAGCCTCAAGCAGATAATTGTTCACATAGCAATCTGATGGAACAGGATCAGCTCTCTTGCAAGGACTCCTTGGGTAGTCATGAATTCTCTGATTCCAGGTGGAGACATTGTACTGCGTGGGCCGCATTCAGAAGACGAACATCGTAATCTTGCGCATTGGGGCACACAAGCATCTGCCATCGACAAAGTGCTTGATTCCATGAATTCATTTGGTAACTGTAGTTCATATGAAAAGATGCCGACAGCATCAGAAAATTCTCGAATCATGGAAGCAGGAGCGTGTTGAGGACATATTTGCTCCGAAGAAGGGAAGCAGAGCAACTATGAGAGGATATAAAGGAATGAAGCACTCAAGCATGGTGTTTGATGTTATCAGTGTAAAATTCTCACATCAATTATAACTGGCTTTGGTTGCCTTTTGCTGTTGTAATCACATCAGAGTTCTGTAGAAGAGTAAGGCCAACGTGTGGGGTATTTATTTGCACACATGTTCCTTTTCCCCCGCAAAATATTTGCGGAAATGTTGATAAGTGCTGCTTCAGGGTAAATATGTGTGGTAGTTTAGGGACAAAACTGTGTATTAACTTCATTTGTAAGAAGTGGATCTGTACCATTGGATCGAGAAGGATACTGAGGCACGTGTTTATTAGTAGTTTTTTTTTCGCAAAATAAATCACATCAATTTGTGAACCACTGTTCCCGCTGCCTGCTGGAGCCACTGAATCATGACAAGCGAGATTTTGCAGTTTTGAACATTTTTTTTTTTTGCAGTTTTGAACATTGACAGTGGGTGTCTCGTTTTGAGTTTCCTTTCCGGAAAACTTCATTTTAAAATTAGGAACTTTTTATTATATACGTATATATTTACATATGTTTGTTTTTTCTTTTTATTATAGACTGATATTTTTTTGAATTATAGACTTCTTTTTTTTAACACAATACAGACGCAAGCGCTCATATACACGCGCATACACTCACCCCTAGGAACGCACACACGCACACCCTACCCCTATGAGCATCTCCGAGAGACTGAGCCGGCATATCATCTTGAAATTTACGAAGTCACCGTAGGCACCTCGTCGTCGACGGGAACGTCTCCTCCCACTGAATGTGCATCGCCGGAAATCCTGAAATAAATCTAGAAATAAATGCGAGCACCAGGATTTGAACCCTGGTGGGCTGGGGATACCACAGTCCCTCTAACCATCTAACCACAGGTTGGTGTGTAGAACAGAGACTTTTAGTGGGTCATAATTTTATATGCCTCGATCAAGAGGTGCCGGCCTTTAGTGGGCCACAACTAGGTCTCTACAGGTGGGGTCGGGCTCTCCTGCTGGGTTCCCAGCACGCACTATCGTGCAGGGCGAACCAGCGCCCAGCACGTGTCCCGGTGGACCCCAACACTCAATAAAACGTTTTCCTTTTCCTATTTTACTGAAAATAATTTTTTTCTTTGCCTTACCCGAGCACACTACTGCTGCCACTCCCTATTCCACAGCCACTGATTCCACTGCGAGGGAGGATTATGACGAGGTGAAATCGGCCGTCCGGGCCATGGCCGGCGGCAAGACCGGAGATGTCGCTGCTAGCGCCGCCCGTCTCCGACGCGCTTAGTGAACTGGAGCTGTCGCGGCTAGCGCGCCTGTCTCCGGCGCGCTTCGCCGTCCGGAGCCGTAGGGTTGGAAGGCGGTGAGGCGGGAGTCGTCGCTGCTAGCTAGCGCCGCTCGCCTCCGGCACGCTGCGCTGCCTGGGGCCGTGGTCTTGGCTGGAGGCAAGATGGGATCCGTCGCGGCTAGCTCTGCTCGCCTCAGGCGCGCTGCGGCACGCCCGGCCGTGTCCTTGGCCGGCGGCAAGATGGGAGCCGTCGCGGCTAGTGCTGCCCGTCTCCGGCGCACCCAAGGCCAGGCCAAGTTTCTGGCCGGCCCGCTCCCTGGGAGATGGTGCCATGGTGGAACTGCTGCGCGGTCAGCCGGTGGCCGAGATGCCGCGCAGTCGCACTAGAGGGTGCGAGCTCGATGCAGACTCAACAGGCAAAGGTGCGTCAAGATTCATTAATTCATCTACCTCTGTACTAGTATCTACCTCTATACTGGTAGGTAACTAGCTATCGTACTGAACTTTGAAGTATGAGACTATGAGAGCTATCCATTTTTCTCTGCTTCTCTGCTTCTCTGCTTTTCAATAGCACAGTACAGGGGAAATCACAAATTGGTGAAAGCGCTTTTTAGTAAATGTAGTGCCCAAGACCACATTTAATTGGAAAACTAAACCACAGTTACACATCTAACATATCAAAAGGAATAACCAGCAACTAATCCATATTCATGTATATATCTTTATTTGAGCATAAAACCATTGTGCATCTAACATCAAAAGGAATGGTAAGATAAATTATTACATCGCAAGGTAACTGTTTTGTAGAGCAATCCTGAGATACAAAGTTTATATAGAGCTATTTAGAAGTGTTTATCTTGTATGTGACTTGATTGGCTACCCAAGACCTGGAAGAACAAAGAAATGATTTCTTGTGAGATATAAACTTGAATTGGGAATATGACATGTAAGTGAACAATACCTTAATTGGCAGCTGGTCATTTTTTAGATGTTGGCCATCCCGAGTCCGATAACATTTGGGAACTCTAGATACAATGTTGATCCAAAAGTCAATACAAGTGAATGACATGTGCATGTTCATTTAATTTCTAGCGATTAACTAATAAAATTATACCTGACTTGGTTGAGTGCTAGGATTTGCTCCAGATGATGCAGAAGCACAATCACCACTCTTATTCTTGCATGTTGCTCCTTGACCTATTTGCAAAAGAATTTGTTAGATCTATTTCAATAACATGACCAGATATTTATGTAGCTATTTCTTGTGCAATACCATACCTTTCGTATTACGTTTATTCTTATTGTTCAGTTCCAGTCCAGATTTAATCCTCTTGTTGCTACTTCCTTGTTCTTTTCTCTTTATTCCCTGTGCTTGGACTACATTCTCAATGTTGCATTCAACTGGTTGCTTCTCTGCTTGTTCATGATTTGGTGATATATCTTTTGATTGATTTCCATGTAAAATTTGGTCCACCTTTTCCATTAGTTCAATTGACATACTTTGCAGTAGTGCATATGCCTCTTTGTTTGCTGCTGCTTTGCTCAAAATGTTATTGTAAGTGCGGCATAGTGATCCATACTGTCTAGCTAGCACAACTCTTGCATCTTCATCATCAGAGCACTTTTGAATTGTCTGTGATGGCCCTGATTTTGCTCGCCTTGTAGTGATAATCTAATATTGATCTTGCATCTGCCCAGAATATATTGGTTATCATCTCATCTTCATCTACTTGTATAGCATAAAAAAGGAAGGATTTTCCATCTGCTTGTCCTGAAGATATTGAAGAATGGCACCTGTATCTCCTTGGATTGATTGCATACGCTTTGATCGGAGATAATTTTTATAATCTTTTTGACCGAAGCTAAGACACTGTCGACCCCCTGCTTGTCTACTCATCACTTCATGACCAGATTTTGGTCTAATACCTGAATCATTCAATATGTCAATTTGGGCCTTCTGACCTTCTGTAATTCTTCTCTGGGATCGCAGTAGATGGGCTTTGCTTGGAGTTACGAGTTCATGATTATGAGCATCCTCAAAGCTGCTTACAACATATTTTCCATTAGCACTTATTTTGATGGTTATCTCTGCCAGACAACCAACTCTTGTATCTGCTCGCTTCCTCTGACATTGTTCCTTGCTCTTGTCCTTGTAACCTGCGTTTGAGCATACAAATTTCTTTGTTCGAATAACATTAGTCGTCGAGGATTTATCATGCCAAGATTTCCTGACACTGAAACCTACATGTCCTGCATATGTATTCTAAAACTCATATGCTATATCGTCATTCTCAAATTCCATTCCTATCTCTGGTTTTAACCTTTTGATGTAAAAATCATTTGTATTTCCACCTGCCTCTCCCACATTTGTGGTCTCATGATCTACACAACATAAAAATTATCATATACTAATTAGTTCATGGACGACACAGAGAGTAAAAAATCACACGATATTCACAGTCCTGGTTTTAGTGAAACCTGAAAATCACACGATATTCACACAAGGAGCATTAGCAAAATATTGATCTTTTTCTTTGATACAGTAATCTCTATCATTAGAGTTAGCAAAAAGGAGAATATGTCAAAGGAGAAATCTCATGCAGTAAAATTTATAATAAACTTAGGTGGTACTCTGATGCATAATGTGCGCAACATCGTAGGAGTGATCATCACTAACAGAATTATAATGCAATTCCAAAGGATTAATTTGCATGTGTTTGAAAGAAACGGGGCTACGGAACATGAAGTACGGGGAGCTATTTCTGAAGGAGTAATTTGCATGTCATAGATTCAACTCTTTGTTTGTTTGTTTCTTTTAATCTTATCACCTTCGTATGATCAAGAGTGTTGATAATCTGTACATTCCAGGCACAAGAACATGCCTCCGGACGATGAAGTGCGAGGAGCTCCGTCCATGCCGAAGAACACCGTAGATGTTGATCCACGCAGAGGATAAATTTCTATCAATCTTGATCTATTCTCCTGTGATCCAGGGGCAACAATTAGCAATGGAATAGATTGGTAGGAGAAAGGATGAAGCCACGAAAGAGATTTTGGCGGCAATCTGTTGTAAGGCGGGAGAGAAACATGTCGTTTTGCTGATTTTCTGGAACCTAACTGCAATTAGAGAGATACGCTGGGTTGTTTAAGTGGTGGGGTCCACCAGGACACGTGCTGGGCGCTGGTTCGCCCTGCACGATAGTGCGTGCTGGGAACCCAGCAGGAGAGCCCGACCCCTACAGGTGGCATAAATAGCCCAACAGGTCCCGCCATTCACGTGCAGGTGCAGCGGCAAAACCCTCGTTTGGCCGGTCGCCCTGACCCCTACTGATCTCCTCGCCGGCAACCGGCAGCGGCGGGCAACAAAGGCGACGGCGCGACGCTGTGAATGTGATGTGAGCCACTTCATAGATCTCCTTCCAACTACCTTTTGCTTTCTTCCGATTTCATTTCCAAGTCATTGTACCTACTACTCGCCAGGCGGTGATTGAAATCTGCCTGCCCTACCTGATTCTGCTGCGTGCGTGATCGCTTGCTGTTGCTGCTGCATGTGATTTGTTTTGCATGACTAACTCGATCCTTGTCTATGTGAATTTTGTTTCCAAACTCGTTTTAATGAAATCTTTTACCGGAATCGCATCACAAATGAAAACGTGAAGTAGTAGATCTGGTCTCAACCATTTATTTTGTGTTCAGTTGTTACTTAACATTAGCTAATATATTTCCAACAATCTCTATGTGACGTTGTATTCATCGACCTTGTTGAGCCGTCGTCCTGACTCCAGATTGCTTTCATGTCAACAAGGAATCCTCCTCGCCAATGTGCGGCGGCGGCGAGCATCTGTCACACCACTGTCAGTCTGAGCGACTTCCTCCTCTACGGCCAACTTGCTTCGGGAGACGCCGCTGCTTTTCCGATGACTACGGTCTGCCCCTGACCCCGATTCTGCCTGATGTGTGCATGTTTCATTGTTGAAGCTACCGATGTGCTCCCTCCGTTCCTAAATATAAGACATTTTAGAGATTCCACTATAGACTACATACGGATGTATATAGACATATTTAAAATGTCTTATATTTAGGAACGGAGGGAGTATCTCCACATCGCATGTTCAGTTTGGTTCATGCTCCTATTGTTCTCGATCGTCGTCATCGTCAGTAGCGTGAGTATCAATTGTTAATTATTATTTTTGAACAATCACCGGGGGGAGAGCATCCCCACCTGAATATATTACTCAAAAAGGCCAGTAGGCAGTTACAACAGGTATTACAAGAATATCAATTGTTAATCATACTTGGTACTCTGATGTGCTGGATGCTGTTTCGTTAAAAAATGTTTATCTAGTGGTTTGTACCTAGCTTGTGGGTTACATTTGATATTATCCACTGATCTGAAATTGTCTGCTCACGCGGAGATCTCTTTGTGTTGCAGTTTAGAAAAATGGTATTGCTCCATCGATCTGCTTTAATTCTTGGAAAAATCATCTTCTTTTTGATGATACAGAAATGCATGTTTTCTTGTCAATTAACGTTGCTCATTTAGAAGGTTTGAATTGAACTTATGAACAGAATAGCATGCCTACTATGGAGTTATCGATGAAGCTCATGATCGACGCCAAGTCTCAGAAGGTGTGCTTCGCCGAGGCCAGAAGCGACGTCGTGGAGTTCCTCGCCGGCCTCCTGTCCCTGCCGCTGGGCACCGCCGTCGACCTACTGACCAAGGAGCGCATGGTCGGCAGCATCGGCAACGTGCTCGGCAGCGTGGAGAAGCTAGATGCAAACTACAAGAGCAAGGAGCGGTGCCTTAGCCCGGCCGTCACCCCCGCCACGCTCCCCCTCCTGCAGCAGCTGCTGGGCACGCAGCTCAGCAACTACAACGTCGCGTACTTCACGTGTGAAAGTCGCGGCTGTGGATATCTATCGGTGAGACGTAACAGTGTCTGCCCTACTTGCCTAGGTTATATGACCAAGGCTATGACGCTGGCCTCCGAAACCAACGGGACCTTGGTGGCCGCACCACCGACGACCACGCCACTACCTGTGGCCATGTACACTGTCGCGGACGACCTGACGGTGACTTCGGCCTCTTTTTTTGCCACGATCTCGCTGTTGGGCATCAAGGACCATGCGTTTTGTGTGTTGGTTTTTCTCAACTTGATCGGCTGGTGATTTACTTTTCGTTTTGTGTGTGTTTGTGCATGTATTGTACTTTTTAAATGTAGGCACTGGAAATATTTGCTGCTTCTTTCGAGTCCAAGACAGTCCTGACAGATGTCTTCCTGCCGAAGAAGAATGCTCGCCTCAAGAGAGAACCTCCTGAGGAAGTCATTCAGATATGACTCAGCGCTCGCTGTTTTAGAATTCTAGATACATTTCTGATGTCATATTTATGAGAGGAAGGAGATTGATTTGGTCCTGCTGGTTTCCCTTAGTGCCGTAAATTATTAAGAGTGAATTCCAAATTCCACCCCCTAAGTGTCAGTTTGCGATACTTTTTACTCTTCGGTATAAAAACTGTTTTATCTTTTATCCTATTTAAGCAAGTTCTGCTAGTTTTTACCCATTTCAAGCTTTGCATCATTATGTCAAGTGGGGGGCGCTATTCGTTCCATGTGGCTACATGAGGCAGACTTCGAATTGGCGAACAGTCGTGCGAAAATGCATCTGGCGTGACAAATGAGGCTCAAATGAGTTGGTTGAGCCTAACCGGCTCCCAAACTTGGGCTGAACCACGCAACCCTATCCCCTCTCTATCGGAGCGTGCTAGGGATTTGAGAGTGGCGGCGGTGGCGACGGTAAGCAATCCAAACAATTCAAAAAGAGGGGGGTGGTTGTTGCGGAAGTATAAAGACTCTGCTGATGTTTGTTTTGGTGTTTCACATGTGACGCTAATATCACATTGTCTATCAACAATAGTAACTTGGAATATTCGTTTATGTTAAACAAATTAAAGATATTAGTTTGAAGAAAATTCAGAGGCAAGGGAAAAACCATGAGGAAACCCACGACCCCCGCATCGCCCTCCCTGACGGGGGCGGGGGAACCCAACCGCGCCACTGCAGCCCCTTTCCGAGCCCCTACTCCCACCTCGCCGCCACCGGAGGAGCAGACGGCGAAGCCCGCACCAGCTCCTAGGATGGTGGCGGCGGGGCGCCTCACCTTGCCTCAATTATTGTCCTCGTCCTTCCCGCTCGTCTCCCTCGCCGATCGTTTCCCCCACAGGCGGTCTCGCCCTGCGCCGGTGTGTCTCCCTCGTCCATCTGCTTCACTTGGCCACCAGTGCTGCATGCGCCTGCCGACGAGGCCCTTCCTCTCCTAAGCCCCGCATCAGATCTGACGGCAGATCCCCGCAAAGTCCTTCCACTCACCGGCGTTCCTTACTCCTGCCGGCGTTGATCATGAGTGGTTGGTGGCAGAGCTTCTCGGCTAGTTGGCCGCTCTTGGTGGCGCTGCTGCGGCGTCCGTTCTTCCCCTGATCCGGTTGTCAAGGCTCCAAAGGTTGTGGATTTTGATGTGTCTCCGATGGTGCCTCCCCAGCGGTGGTCGTCCCTTGTGCTGCGTCAGTCTGGCATTCAGCGGGCGCTTGTGCCCTTGTGGTGGGACTATTGTCAATGCGGTTCCGGACCGGACGACCTTGGACCTGTGTTTTCTGGGTCCATGGTTGTTGGTGTATCTTCCGGTGCCACCCCGGCCACGGCGCTCTACAGGTCGTGTCTCCCTCAACCCCTATGGCTTGCCGGTCGCTGACGGCCTCGGCCCCGACGATCCAGAGTTGTGTCCCTTCCAGTTCCTGCCTTGCCAGCGTCGTCGTCGCATCCCATGCATCGGCTTCGTACCCCCCCCCCCCCAACTCTGGCCACCTCGCTGCCCCGCCTCCCGTCATGTCAATGCTCGTGTGTCCGGCGTGCCTCCCCTTCGTGTGCTAGGCTTCGACCTACACTTGACTTCGATTCCCGGTTCCTGATCTGTGGCTATGGGATTGCTCGGGCCAGGGAGAAAAATAATCCGTGCTCGGCTTGTCGGTGCTGGCAGTGGTGGCACTAGCAAGTGTCGTCCCCTCCTTGGAGGCGTTGCTATGGCCTCTCTACACCCCTCTTCAAGCACCAGGGGAAACCCTAGGTCCGCCTCCCGTCATGTCAAGGCTCGCATGTCCGGCATCCCCTCCATAGTTTGATGTGAGACCAAACCGTGTGACTGGCTGCTGTTCTACTTCTATATCAAGGCTTATGCCCTTTGATGAACTCTAGTGATAGATGATGGATTGCCATATTGCGGCTATTTCTCCTAGTCATTTGCTAGAAGAGGCCATGTGTTTTGACTTGTCATTTCTGGTTTTTGTCTCTGGGATGTAAATTGTAATGTACAAACAAAGTTTGACCCCCCCCCCCCCCCCCCGCCGCCGCCCTACATTTGATCTATCTTTTTAGCTTGTTAGGAGTTTGTAATGGCTCACTTGGCAGTGAAAATGACTCATAATTTACTGTAGTTTAAGAAACTGACATATAATACGCCCTCAAATGTCTGCAGACATATTCGGACATGCGAGCGGACATCCAGCCGGGTGGTGGCCATCCAACAATATCCCTCAAAAATCCCCCATACGTTTGGCCCCCTCTTTTCTTCACTATGTCAAATTTACTCAATCTTAATAGCAAACGATACATTTAGTACTTGCAAACAAAAGCACCATATGTCCAAATGCAATGAGTTCCACAATCCACGTCCATCAAATAAGGATGTCCGAATGCAACAAGTTTCACAATCCTCATCCCTCAAACAAACAAAAGGACCGGATGTCCAAACCGAATGACTCGTTTTTTGCCCCGTTTTTTTTCGCATAGCGTGGGTAGATGTCGCCACGCAGTTGGTGATCAATTTTGCTCCGCCTACGCTTTCTTGACTGCAAGCTCCCTCTACTCGAGCTCCATCTTCTTCTTTTGTATTTCCATGAACGCGTCAAACTCCTTCTTTTCCTCCTTGAGCTCATTGCACTTGGTACATTTCTCCTAATTGACAATGTCACTCCAATTGCATTGCCCATTCAACTTGCTCCAACGGCGAAGCATCGTAAATGGTGTGCCCTCGCCATTGTTGTACAGCAACACCGTAAGGCCAAGCTAGGAAAGCAATACAAGCACGTGATCAACACATTGCAATATAGAGCAAAATAATCACATGACCAACGTATATAGAGCAACACGAAACAAAACTTTACACATGACCACACAACAATATATTCCAGTGAGAGGCTTTGTACACTCTTCTCAAGGGCAAACCACACTCCCTTGTAAGCCTCAGCTCATTTAATTGGTGATGATGCGCATGTGACGGATGAGGCCAACCACGAGTGCGAGGGAGAAACAGGGATGCAATTTATTACTACAAGGTTGTGAGACGTTCAAAGCTGTGAAACGAGTGAACTGGTAAATGCCAAGATGACTTCGCTTCAAAGCTGTAAACGAGTGAGCTGGCCAATGCCCAGATGACTTCGCTTCAGTCCTGTCCCGGTGTTACATAAAAGCTCTAACCATGCATAGTAACCTACCAACACACCAACTTCACACAATTAAGGGCATCTTCAATGGCTGTAAGATAATTGTTGATAAACTTTGCCACCTAGGATATATGATGACATGGCAATAAATAAATGAGGAGAGAGAGGAAAGCTGTATGTAGTTTAACCAACAGCTCTTGCACAAGCTCCAAGGCTATGTAGAGAGCAATTGCATTTATTCTCTCTTCTCCTATTGAATAGTATAGATGCAACCATTGGAGTAGTTGTATGATCCTTTGTTGGTTGATGACATGGACAATTTTACCAACAAGACTACATACAAACTATTTGAGATGCCCTAACAGCAAAACTAGTTACAACACCACCATTTACAGAGTACAGTCCTAAGTTCACTCTGCAGATGTACACCCGAAATGTGAGTTTCGGGCCTGACCAAGCCGGTGCCGGTACCACCACCTTTTAGCTGCAGTAGCTGGGCGATCAAACACATATTCAGAAATCAAAATCAGAACAAGCATTTGCATAGCCGTGGGGATAGGAGGCAAGAAAGTTACAACATGTCTTGCGCTAAACTCCCAGTGATCATGACCGCGGGTTGCTCATTGTGACTGGCAGCTACTTATGATCTGTTTTTATCGCAGGACAGTGCAATTCCACAATCTTTTCTGCTACATGGCGAGCTGAAGCTGCTGGTGTTGTACCACGGTCACTCCATCTCAGAAACTTCATCTTCATCCTCGTCTTCGTCCTCATCAAGGATATAGACCAAAGCATGCCTCCGCGACGAGAAGACACAAGCCACTCCTCTTGAGGCTGTAAACATTGAGGAAAAGCGAGATCCAGACATTACTTGTTATGTGAAATGAATACCAACTAAAAATCATGTGCAGAAATAAACACTCCACCTACCACTGACTGCCAGTGGAGTAGACAAAGGGTGAGGGATGCTACGAACTTTTCCATAATCTGTATCCAATTGGAGTTCCAGCACCTATACATGTTCATGGCAGGAAATTAGAGCTACTACCATTTGCCAGCAAAAAAGTAAAGTCAGCTTCAACAAGCATCTCCTTGTCAATGGACCAATTTACAGATCCAGTGCAGTTTTGTTTATCTTGTTGCAGTGATTAATTACTACTAATGTGGCTAGTTTATTTTTTGTAGTAACATATTTCAGTAGGTTTCTCCCATGCTGTTCTCATTGAAGAAAATCCGTACCTCCAATTGTTGGAGATTGTAGTAATTTGCAGGGAATGTTCTTGAGAGCTGTGAAAAAGAGAGGTTCTCTGTCTGCAGCATAACCATCCAAGATCTCCCAGCACTTTCAGAACTGGACTTTCCACTAAGTAGTAAAACCACCTGGTTGTCCTGTGAATAACCGTTTTCTTTTCTAAGATATGCAAAGTGCTTTACAAAAGCAAAGTATTGCTTCAATAATTATAACAGTGAATACCTTGTAAAGAGACAGATCAACACACTCGTATTCAACAGGTATATGCAACAGAAAACCTGAAGGTGATGGTATACTGGAGGTACTACGTGAGCTGCACAAGTCCTTTATCACAGCAACGAAATTTCTTAAATTTAACAATCCATCAGGTATCTTGAAACATATGTAGTCAGTCGAGCTATATGAAGAAGCACTATGCTGAGAATCTTTATCCTGCTATTTTGAGTAATCAGTTAGGACTTTGAAAAGCAACAGATCATGGACCCAATGCAAAGCATGTACAGAATAAGTTGCAGAAAAACATGAAAATAAGCAATGAGCATGTTCACATTCGGGGAACATAAACCTTATAGAACGCAATTGATGCTGGAGTACTGGTTGATGACAAGGCATCGGATGAGGTAACAGGATAAAGAGGAAGCAATCCTTGACAATGTATTTGTGAAGATATAGTAGTGAATGGCATCAAGAAAGCCTCCTTCAAGCTAAAAAATATGGGATATAGAGTTGTTAGCATAGCATAAAATTGCTTTGCAGAAGGAACAGTTATTTTTAAGTAACAAAGAGCATGTTTGAAGTTATTATGTCTGTAGAAAGTGAATACATAAAGATTTGACTGACAGTACACTGAGTCGAGACACATGTACTGGCAAATAATTTTAAACAATAAAATGATTTACCTTTCTTCCAACTCGCTAAATTGCTTGGCCAAACTCTTCTCCAAAAATTGAGTGTCTGTAAATCCTCCAAACACTACTAGCTGCTCAACATGTTTCGCAGTATCACTGAAAAAGTGTGTTCAACACAATTAAATAACATAGCAACACATCATCCCAACTTGGGAATAGGTAACTACCACAGTACAAAGGTACATACATGCAGGAATGATTTTTTATGTTTCTTCTTTAAAAATAAGCCATGCAGTTAGCAACGCCAAGACACGTAATATACAAGAAATTTCAAACTGCATCTACGAAAACTTCCATAGTACAACAGTAGAACCCATCCGGGCATATGAATAACCATGCACCTATGTTTATAAATGGGTGGATAATAACTTGCAAATAGGTACCACAAATCTTCAAATCTATACAGATAGTGTAAATAAAGACCAATAAATCAATAACAAACATAAACAACAACTAGCATGCTACTTACATATCCCACTCAAATATCTGATCAGTTTCAAGTAACTGTTTGATTGGATCCTTGTTAAGAAGAAACTTCAGAAAAATCACCACAAGTTCACTACAGAAGATGATCAACTGCTAGTTAATAACAAAGTTCATGCCATGAGAATGAAGAGGACAATAGGAAAGAAAGACATAAACCTGTTTGTGGATGGAACTTGATCGGTTGGTTCACTTAACAATATCTTAACACACTTCAAAACCCAGCTGAAGAAATTTTGAAACTGGAAAGTCAATGGATCAATGGAAGTTACTACATGGTAACCTCCCAAAGGTACATCATCATCACTAACCGTAACTAAATATGCACACAAAAAAAGGAAATGATATGCGCAGTTGTTCAGGACGGAGCCTCATTTTAAGATGACACAGAGTCCCGATTTTCAACAAAATTTGAGAAAACATGAAACAAGAAAAATAAAAGTGTACCAGATAAAGAACAGTAGCTGCAACCCTTGAAAAGCGCTCAACTTGCACAACTAGCATCCCTACCCTCTCAGTTACACCATCCATAAGCTTTTCATCTAACCCAATGTTCTGAAATCGTGAACGCCATCTTGCAAGGCCTCTCAGTTCTGCAAGTCTGAATGAAATAATTTCGACTGCAGGCTATAAATAAAGAACATGTTAGCAAGCAACTCAATTTTAATTACAGAAACTTGGAACAGGTTACAGGTATAACACATGTTTAGTCTAGCCAAACGAGATGGGTTGACCTCCAATTAGTGAGCTATGGCTTTAATGTTGTGATATAAGGAAGACATGACTATGGTATTCCACCAATGCTAACAGTTCTTCCTGGTTTGAGTCACCTAACTGAGTCACCTAATTAGTAAAACACTAACAACTTAACTAATTGTAGCAGAAAGACGTGAAGTTGCCTAACAAACTTTATAGTATCCATTAGAAGTGAACCAAAAATACAGACAATAGTACCAATGATATGTTGCCGTGGCATCAGTATGTAGTAGCTGACCTGAAGATGCTCACTGACAACAATACGAAGTTCTTTTCCAGCACTTTCAATAGTCTTAGCTATCCTCTTGAGACCCTTTCATATATAAAATAACAAGTTTAGACAGGTTATTTACGAAAAGAAGGTATGCAAGTTATGGCAGTAGCAATAAATACCGCTTCACCAAGGGAGCTGACTAGAAATTGATGTAGAGCCGGACTTGTATGTGTCCCAAACAAAAGGCTCATAAACTCATCCTCGGAGCTAGATTCCATCCCTGTAAAAGGTCAAAAACTTAGACCAACGTAGAAAAATAAAGGTATGTGATGCTTGATGGTTATAGCTTCAAAAGAAATCAATCATACCATGGGCAGTAAGCAGAGAAGGCAAGGCACTAAATTTCTCATGAAATAAGTTCATAGCATTCGACCATTGTTTGGACATCATAGATATGGAAGCACGGACAACTTCGACCAGATCTTGAATACTTGACGCTTGTTGAGACACCTGATGTAGCTCATTTTTCCTTTAAACATTTATTGGTGATAAGACAAACAGAATAAGAAAATCTTTATTCAATTTTAGTAGGAACAGCACCGCAGTCAATATCCTTACAAACTTTAGTACTGAAATACTGCTGCTATATTTTAGGGAACAACAAAAGCCTAAGATATTTCCACTTGGCCAATGAAAATAATTAGTTATTAAGATCAATCAATTGGACCGTCAGAGTTCAATCATTTAGGTGCCAGTGAATGTGTTATTCTAGCACCTTTTGTGGATCTATTTTTGCTTTCATACAAGACCACAAGAAGAATATGGTTTCGGAACAAGGACAGAAGGCATTAAAAGGCAATGGAATTGGTATGTCATTACCTGTTGGAAAAGATAGAGGTATCAAGGTGCAAACAATGTACCCCAACAGAAATATCATTACTGAGAGAAAGGTTGTCAGTATTAATCAGCTTTCCGGAGCACAGAAGAACCAACTGATGCAGATTTCTTGATAAAGAGACCTGATATTAAGAACAACTATTGCTCAGAATATCATATCCAGCAGACTGACACGTGCATAAGAACCTAAGAAGTGAAGAATTAATGACCTTGCTTATGGAAACATCCTGAAGTCGGTAGCTGGTTCTTTTTCCAGAGGATTGTACATGGATTGGAACCTTATTTATGTTCTGAAATATCAATGATAAACTCATTACTGCCAGGGTATGCCCCAGAACTAATGATTTACAAAGACAAAAGGTACGCAACAGTTTGTCAATATCCATAGATCATAAAAATATTACAGAAATAACTATTTCATATATCATATTTACTGTTAAAGTATACGGGTCTTGCTGTCAAAGTAACAAAAGGGTATTAATGATAAGAACAACCTTGAGAATCAGAAGAAAGAATGGATAGCTGATTATATTGACTGTAAATGTAGAGCATTCAGTTATTGTGTTTACTTACTATCTTTCCAACTGGAAATATTCCAAAAATACGGAAGCAAATGCAACCATCTTTATCACCAGTGCACAGAATATTAAAACGTTGACACGAAGCACTTGAAAATGCCTGAATGGCTTCTTCATTATCATCTGCAAGACCAGTATCTCCCGAATTGAGCCCACCTATCCTAGGCATCACGGGAGCAGGAGGAAAGAAACGTGTAGTGCGGTCTTCATAAGATAACAAGTCTTCCTTGTCAGTCTGCAGTAATTAGCAGAGGGCCCCATGGTCAAAATAAAATAAAATAGCAGAGGGCTCTAGTAAGGAACTTTTTCACTGAAATCCTATACTATTCTCAGTAAGTGCAAAATTCATGCAGTTGATCATCTCCAGTTGCAAGTTTCACTGAATAGTTTTCAATAAGATGCAAGCTATATGTGATTTGACAAATAATATATTGAGTAAATATAGTAAATGTTTTTAAGGGAATAAATATACCCTTGATAGAGGTTCATCTTCTGCCCAATTCAGACATACAATGGCAACATCGTGAGATTTTATACTTCGTAACATCTTCCCATTCTGCAATTAGCACTCACATTATTTATACATACACGAAATGGTAAAGTAAATATAAGTAACAAATAAACTGTGATAGCATGCAAGATTGTTTGAAGAGTAATACAAAATCACAAATTGCACAAGAGTCAAAACATAAATCATATAAGGAGTTTTTATAATAACTACTAACACACAATGATAAAAAAATGATATTGCAAATTCAGTTACGATGAAATTGCAACAGATTACAAATTAGAAATGGTGCTCAACAGAAAATAAAGCAATTCGAAATGTGCTGTGTCGATGTGTCTGGTTTTAGCATAAACTAACCACTTCATTATATTACTGAGACACTATTTTTTATGGGAAGATCCAGATGCCTTTATGTATGCAAATAGTTGTCTCAGAGGTTTCTTGGGAGCATGTACCCCCAGTGATCTCCTAATAATTCCATACATAAAAGTCAAAAGTTATGAAGGTCAAAATGAGAACAGTGTCATTAGCAAATTATAAGGAACCATGCAGAGTTCAGGTTTGCATGAAGTATGAAAAAAAATCTCCGGCAACAAAAAGGAAGGCGTCTATAATGTCTACCCATTGCTTTCAGCATACACACCTCAACATCATGCAAAAGAACAAAACCATCTTCTGTACCAAGTGCTACTATTTTACCATCAGGACTCCAGCAAATTGATGTGATGCACTTCCCTGAAAAATAAGCATTTTACTATTTTAGTGCCTGCTACCATTTTAACTTGAAAACAGACGCTGTCAGTTCAACTACTGAGTAAAGCATACATCAAGGGCCCCTTTGGGTTGAAGGATTTTTATACGGTTTTGTAGGATTTCAATCCATTGGATTTTTTTTGTACAGAATCCCTTTGGATCGAAGGAATGGGGCCACCAAAAATTCTATGGGTTGCTCTCCAACATCCCAATTTTAAAGGATCTCTACTAGGGGTTAGACCTTATGAAAAATATTCTTTGTGTCCTGTATGCATATTCTTTATCTTTAAATTCCAGCAAACTTTTTGTGGAAGTCTAGAGAGACATGTTTGCAAGTTCCTGTAAGGTCCAGGAAGTCATGGCATCTGCCTTTTTTAGAATCCTGCATTCCAAAGAGGCCCTAAGGGTGCAAGTATAATAAGACTGCAAAAGAAAACGGACAGCATTCTCAGCAGGTGGAGTTTGTCATGGAGCAGGGATCTCACTTTTTCTAAACACAAATTGCCAAAGCTTCTGGCTTTTACTTAGGATACGACTGCAAAATATGTGCTTATGTACTTATTGTTGAATAGACAAGGTGCACCCCAACACAAGACATGTACTACTTTGAACATACCGAACATGAGAAAATGTCAATAACTATATTTGTTTTTTCAGCATTTAAAAAGAAAGAAAAATAATAATTTGATAGATGTCTCATCGTTTTTATTATGAGCACCAAGGGGTGAGAGGGTAGCAACCAGGGGATATAGTCCACAGCCGTTGCCAATTGAAGCGATGGAGGAGAACCTTGGAGTCATCAGTAACCATAGCAAGCAGATCCTTCTCTGGGTTCCACTCTGCCAATTTTATCTAACAATAGTAGAACATGTGTAAGTCAATTTCTAATGGATCATATTAATATGAATCTATAATAAATAAATAAATAACAGAAAATGGAAAAGGTGCCCGCAATACATAAAGATGTCAAATATTCAGCAGCGCTAACTGTCGGATCTATGTAGCTGACTGTTTACGTCACCGCACATAGAATGTTGCTGAATAGGGTATAAAATAGAAATCGAATGAATCAAGCATGTCTAAGGGCCGAAAAATGGATCACTGGATGCAAATGCCAAAGCTAAACTCGATAAACCAGTATGGTGTTTGTCGCTCCAGATTATGAAAATAGCGTGGTTCCTGATCGTGTTGAGGTCAGACGAATCGATCCACTGCTAAGTCCCAGCCAAGAGCCCTCTCAGACGCACGAAGTGACAGTAGGGAACCACTAGGTCCCGGCCCATCCCTCTTAGGAATTTCAGCAAACGGTTGGCATGCGGAAAGGGTACGGTCACCCCTGGATTACCAACCCAAATCCGCCCGTGTCCTCCCGCGAGGCCGCCTTGTGTCCGAGGCCTCCCCCCGCGAGAGAGCGGCGCTAGAATATCCTCGGCGCCACCTTCACCGGAGCCCACGAGGCGAGCCGGCGGACCCCTCTGGTGGCGACAAGGAGGAGAGAGGGACGGGGAAATGCCAGCGGCGGGGCTAGGTTTTCGGCCACCCGAGTCGCCCCTGCGGAGCGACGCGGGGGGCAGGGGGGATTGGCGATGCAGAAGAAGCTTCAGCGCAGATTGGCTCGATTGGTGAAGCTCGTCGAGGAGCTCGCGCGCGACGGGGGGCGTTTCGGCTAGCGGGAGAAGGAAGGGAGGCGAGATACCTGGAAGGGGATGGGCTTGTCGAACTGGAGCTGGAACGGCGTGCCGGAGGCCGCCGCGGACGACGCCGACGCCGCCTCCTCCATCTGCTCCTCCGCCATGGCGGCCTGCTGCTCGGTGGGTGATTTTCTTGGGGAAACTTTTTTGGGCGGACAGGCGGGAAGAAAGGTCAGCGAAACGAAGGAATAAGGCAGCCTGGGTTGCATTTGCGTGCACTTCCTCCACGGCCATGGCCTGGGCCCGCAGGATATACGGCCCAACAGTTACTGAAGCCCATGTGGCGAAGCAACTGTTGTGTGTCGTTGCGATCTGCCACACGGCCCATCCAGTAACCTTCCGCCGTCAAGAGTACAAAAATATTTCAGCCGCCCGAGGGTTGTCTCAAAAAAAAAAAGCGCCAGAGCGAAAGCTCCATTTTTTTTTTTTTTGCGAAAACTTCTTGCATTACTCATAAAACAAAGTTACATTCACGATCTATCAGTTTCAGGGCCTCATCTGGGCCAGAACCTAGCCAAACCAGGGTTCGGCGATGCATCCTACCAAAATTAGCCAAAGCGTGGCTGACATTATTACAAGAACGATGAACATGAGTAATGCAAGAATCCCTTTCTCCTAAAGCAACAATGATCTCTCTCACAATGAAAACATATTTTGACTTGTTTTCGCCTCCTTTAATCATCTTGACAGCCTCCAGACAATCTGATTCAACGTCTATTGGTAATTGACTCCACTGTAGCGCCAGCAAAATTCCTTCTTTCAGTGCTAGTAGTTCAGCTTCCAGTATGTCATCACACGAGTAAATGCATCTACATGAGCAAAATATACCAGTCCCCTCGTGGTTACGGAGTACCATTCCTGCTCCTGCCACACCTCCCTGTACAGATGCATCTGTATTCAGCTTCACTCTGCCAGCACAAGGTTTAGCCCATTTGCTCACCGTTGTAACTTCTCGGTCACTTCGGATAAGCCGTAGGGAGGTTGCTGGTTGAATTGGAGTCTTGCCTTTAATTGGGTCACCGTCAGGGTCAGATTGTATCGCCAACAGCGAAGACAAGTAGCTGCTCAGAAAACGTACCGAGACATCAACAGGGGGTGGTTTCTTTGCATGAGCCATCTCATTGCGCAGGAACCAAATTCTCCAAAGAAGCATCATAATGTACACCCTTTTGTCATCCTGTACCTCAGATAGCAGGTTTAGAAACCAATCCCGACCCACATTTTTAATCTGTGAGTACCTCGGGAGATCCCAGACTTCCGCCATTGCTTTCCATAGAGTGATAGCATGATTGCAGGAACAAAAAACATGGAACGAATCTTCATCTTCCCTTCCGCAGACCGGGCAAATAGGTGAGACTTCAAGATTTCTTTTTGCTTTATTTGTATAGTTTGCCAGAGAGTTTGTTGCTAAGCGCCAAGCAAAAGACCTGACCTTAGGTGGTACTGCGCTTTGCCAAATAAACTTCCATCCGTCACGCGTCCCGTCCGGTCTGGAGCTGCTCGATGCCTCTCTGCCATTTGCGAGATCATCACTCGCTAATTTGTACGCATTGCGTACTGTGAAGACTCCACTTCTCTCCGGCGCCCACGCGACGAAATCCTCCCCAGCCTGAGGAAACCGTCTAATCTTCTGAATCTCAACTCTGTCAACAGGGAGAAAATATTGGTCGATCTTATCTCAGTCCCAGGTCCCATGGTGATTCAGCAGTTCTGAGACCCATCCGAATCGGCACCTTCCTCTAGGCGTGATAAGGCCCCCACAAGGTTCCCGAGCAATCCAACGATCACGCCAAATACGTATGTTTTGGCCATTACCAATTCTCCATACAACCCCTTTCTTGAGCAGTTCCAATCCATGAGCGGTCGCCTGCCAAGTAGGGGAAGGATTGCCAGAAAAGACCGTGTCCAGCAGGCGCCCATTAGGGAAATATTTTGCCTTAAACAACCTTGCACACAAGCTGTTGGGGTACTCTATAATTCTCCATGCTTGTCTTGCCAGTAAGGCCTGGTTGAACAGTCGGAAGTCCTTAAACCCCAACCCTCCCTGTTTCTTTGGCCTTGTTATTTTATCCCAAGCATACCAGTGAGTTTTTCTCTTCCCCTTCTCTGCACCCCAATAATAATTTCTGATCATGCGATTTAGGTCGTCACACACTTCCAACGGTAGCTTGAAAACGCTCATGATGTAGGTTGGGATTGATTGGGCGATCGATGTGATAAGCACTTCTTTTCCAGCTTGTGTTGGATGGCCATCGAAGGCAAACAAACGCTTGGTGAGCTTGACTTGTAGATTTTGAAACTTACCCTTTGACATCCTACCTTCTGGGGTGGGAAGCCCCAAGTATTTCTCTTCAAACCCCAGAGTTTGAACTTGCAGCACATCTTTCACATTCTCCATGACCCCCTCCGGACAAGATGTCCCAGTAAGTAGTGAGCACTTTGAGGGGTTTATCAACTGCCCAGTGGATTTTGCATAGACCTCTAAGATGTTTTTTATGTGGTTTGCTTCTTGATAGCAAGCCTTAAAGAACAACAACGTATCATCTGCAAATAAGAGATGTGTAACACCCGGTGCCCTTCTAGTAATTCTCAACGGTGATAAGTGTCCAGATTCAATTCCCTTATTGATAAGAGCAGAGAGGCCATCAGCTACAAACAGAAACAGGTAGGGGGATAGCGGATCACCTTGTCGAAGCCCACGCGACGGTGCAAATGAATCCAAGATAGCTCCATTGAATTTTACGGAGTATCTCATCGAGGTGACACATGACATTATCCAGTCAACCCACCGGTGAGCGAAGCCAAGCTTTTGCATCATTTGCTTAAGGTAATTCCAGTCCACCCTGTCATAAGCTTTGGAAAGATCAAGCTTGTACGCACAATAGCTCTTCGTTGGATCCTTCTCTTGCTTGATGTGATGAATGCATTCGAAAGCTACAAAGGCATTGTCGGTTATCAAGCGCCCCGGTATGAATGCACTCTGAGCAGGTGAGATGATATCATCCAGAACCGGCCTAAGACGATTTACCAAGCACTTCGAGACCACTTTGTACACAACATTACATAGACTGATAGGACGAAAGTCCGTAATTTTCACTGGATTATCAACTTTTGGGATCATGACAATAGTAGTATCATTAACACCAGTGGGCATTATGCCTGTGCGAAAGAAGTCTTTTACAGCCTCAATAATACTATCCTTCATCAAAGACCAATTTCGCTGGAAGAAACGCGCGGGAAAGTCGTCTGGCCCCGGGGCTTTTAATGGCCCAATCTGAAATAGTGCGTCAGCTATCTCCTTCTCTGTGAACTCTGCACACAGCCCCTCATTTACGTCTGAAGATACCACAGGTTTAAACAGCTCCGTAACCGGAGTATGATCAATACCTGTATCAGCCGTGAATAGATTTTCAAAGTAGCTTGTGGCCGCAGCGCCCATCCCTGTTTCCCCTGTATGAACTACTCCACTTGTGTCTTGTAGCTTCTTCACTCTATTCTTTCTAGCCCGCCACACTGATTTTGCATGAAATTTTTTTGTATTTCTGTCTCCTGCTTTTAGCCAGTCAATCCTTGACCTTTGTAACCACATGAGTTCCTCTCGATATAACAGTTCATTCATCCTATCAGTGACCCGACGTATTTCACATCTATCTGCATTCATTAACATCAGTTCCTCAAGTTGAGATCTAGACTTCTCAATCTCACGAGCCACACTACCAAACTCTTCCCTGCTCCAGCGGAAAAGTTTATTCATGGTAGATCGTAGAGCGTTATGAACATCACCGAGACAAGCCTTCTGTCCGGCTTCTGCCCAGGCCCGCTCGATTACTGCCTGCAGGGCTAGGTCGCGTTCCCACATCACTTCATATTGGCAAATTTTCTTCTTAACATGTTCGTCCTCCAAGATATCACCTCTTACATGCAAGGCCACGTGGTCCGAGACCGGCGAGATCAGGTGTCGAACAGAAGGGCGATCATACAAGTTGCGCCAAGCAGAGGACGCAACAGCCCTGTCTAGCCGAACCTTGACATTGCCAGCACCATTCCTTTTGTTGTCATACGTATGAGCCACCCCTGAGAAGCCCAAACCAGCTAAGCCGCAAATTTCTAGGCAATCCCGAAAGGCTTGCATCTGTCCCACAGGCCTCGGAGTAAGGGAGAAATGCTCAAAGTCCCACATGCACTCATTGAAGTCGCCCACTACTAACCAGGGCAGGCCAGAGTGGGTGCTCATATTATTCAACATAGTCCACATACTGTGCCTATCCTCCACCCTCGGCTCTCCATAGACGCAGGTTAATCGCCATAGAGCAACATCAGGGCCAATCTTAACATGTGCATCTATACACTTTTGATTTGAAAAAACCACATCAACATTAATTGATTCGTTCCAATATAAAGCTAGCCCTCCACTGCTACCAATGTTGTCCACACCATCAAAACCTTTCAAGCCAAATCTTTTCCGATACTTCTTCATTTTCTCTTTTGGTTGTCTAGTTTCACACAAGAAAACCAGACTTGGGGAAAGCGACTGAATAAAATTCGCCACTTCTCGAACTGTCCGGGAGTTCCCCGCCCCCCGACAGTTCCAGCTAAGGAGATTCATTGGCCCCGGCGGTCCTCCGCCACGGAGGCCGCCGATTCACTCATCAATGTGTTGTCAATGGCCGCACCATCATCCCCCTTCAGTTTCTTCTTATTGGCATTCTTCTGTGGAGTACCCAGGGATAAGGTGGGTGTTTCTTGTATTTCAAACTGGTCTAGAATGTTAGCCATGTTACCTCTAGGGACAATAGCCCCCGGGTTCATAATGTCTGAAGGCCCTACAGCCGCTCTTGGAGCATGTTCAGAGTCATCAGCAGCCCTCTTGCCAAGGATGTTTTCATCTTCCCTAGGCTGATCCTGGTTGGCGCCCAGCGCAGGATTTTGCTCAACTGCCGGATCATATAGCTTGTTTATAGCATTAAAACGCCAGCTCTGGATCATGTGTCCTCCTTTGTTCAAAGTTCCTACTGCCCAACCTCCTTGAGCAGAATTGTTGAATTGATCCCCATTGATGTCATACCCACGCCCTCGACCGCGCCCACGTCCGCGGCCAGTTCCTTTACCGCTACCTCGTAGGCCGTCTCCATCCTCGCCATCATGATCCATCTCATCCTTTTCATCTGAAGCATCAAAGCCTCTGTTAGAGTTACGGTCCCTACCCGCACGTCCCCTTTTAGGTGCTAGGATAAAAGGTCCCCACTGCATGTCCTTTGCTTCATGCTCTCCCGAACCACACTCCTCATACCAGTGCCCAAGACGGCCACAGTTATAGCAAAACACAGGAAGCCTTTCAAACTTGACCTGGTAATATTCAGTCTCACCAGATTTTGTGAAGCCGACAAACCTTGTCAACTTCTTTGTTACATCCAATTTGACTCTGATCCGAACAAACTCACCAATGAAACCATTAGGGAGGACAATCTGGACCTCCAGCACTTCGCCAATACGTTGAGCCATATTCTTCACAAACTGTTCTCTCTTCAAAACCATGTCAGGCAGCTTGTGAATCTGACACCAGGTTTCTATCCTGTCCAGTTTTACTGTCTCGGGTTTCTTGAACCCATCATATTCGGCGATGATCAAAGCCATATTGCGGAAGTCCCATGGACCTTGGTGAATTGCCTTGTTCCAATCAGCGAGGCAGTTAAACTGCACGGAGAATAAATTAGGGTTAATTCTCCTCCAAACCACTTCTTGCGCAGGATTCCAAGCTGCTTTCATATCAGCAATCAGGGCTCCCTGACCAAAAGATTTGGTTGTAAGAACCCTAGCTAGGGCTAGCCACTTAGGTTTTTCATCGGGTTCCTCCGCTTCCTCCTCCCAGACCAGATTGTCTAGCTCCTCCTCTTCGAGATGCAATCTCTCCAGTAAATCGCACGGATCCTCTGAGAGTTTGGTCCTCGTCGCGCTGGTTTCCGTCGGTGTCGCCATCTCAGATCTGATGCAAAGAGCGGAAAACCTCCAAACCCTAGTAACGCCGGCACCCTGCAGGCAGAGCGCCAACAAGGGGAGTCAGGCAAGGGCGGAGGCTTACAGATCGCGATTGAAGAAATCACTCGATCTCAAGGAACGGACTCTCGGCGTCTCGCCGGAGGACAACGTAACCCTAGGCCTCGAGCGCTAGGGGACTCAACACGTAGAGCAGAGCACGCCGGACAACAGTGTTATAAAAAGGGGACTCCATTTTACCCTACCAAATTTCTCCCGTCACTCAAAAATATATATACTCTCCCGGTTCCTCTATCCCTGAGGCGTCAGGGAGTGGAAGAACTACGGATCAATATCAGAGTTATGTTTTTAGGTTCTTTCATTTCAGGTTTGATTTTTTTTACCTGGTTTCAGGTTTGTTTTTAGCGACATCATCGTAGTAAAAGTCTCGCGACTCTATTTTGTCATGATGGTGTGGCGTTCATTGTCCATGGCCGACACTGAAAACATGTGGTGTTTTGTTCACACGAATAGTCGGATGTAGTTTAGGCGGATTATCATCTTGCACCAGCAATTGTGGTAGTGACGATGGTCTCAAGTATGTATTGGGAGGAGTTCTCGTGTTGGAGAAAAAATTTACTCCTCATAAACACACTTGACGACATTAGCAAATCCCTTAAAATCTTTCATGGATGTGATACGAGAAACAACATGATAAACGATATTGTAAAGGCAGGATGCTTTTTAGTGTACTAAAATTGTGTCCAATTTATTAGACAACATACGTATCTACCTAGTTGTCGGTATCAATTCATGCCTTTGCTGGCGTTTCATAGTGATGCGAAAAAAATAGTGCATTAAGCTGAAAATAGCAAAGTGTGTTTTAGTACTCAATCATAGCATGCGCATAAGAGCATTATGTTTGTTTTCCTGATATATGTGTTTGCAATTGAAGTCCAAGTTAAGACTTAATTTGGGTTGCAAACACATTAGACATCTCCACCAAGAATAATCAATATGTAAGGATGTGCATAACGAATGTTGAAGATTGCATATCAACATCGATATTCTTAAAAAAAATGGACACAATTTCAAACATTAAGCCATCAATTTACATGAAGCTTGTACTGTACATCATAGTTTATGGGTTGGTTATAGTTATCCTTTTAGTCAATTTAAATGGTAGGAGACATTTTCAAAATACATGATAAAAAGAGAAGTATTAATTAAATACCCAACATGAACATAATTTTAGAAACGATTAACATACAAAATAATATCATATTTAGAATATTCGCATTTTTCTAAGCGATTTTCATATATAATATGTTAAATTTGAAGTTACAGTTTGGAAGATATGAATATTTTAAGAAATACTTGTATCGGACAAAAAGAAAGTCAGAAAAAATAGCTGGGCCGAAATTGCTAGATTTGTACAACCCATTTGTTGAACGACACTTAGGCGAAACAGCTCTATTTTACGCTACCGGAATTAAGGAAGAAAATACGCAAAAAAATGGAGCAAGACTTAATTTGCGTTGCAAACACATTAGACATCTCCACCAAGAATAATCAAGCTGTAAGGATGTGCATAACGAAGGTTCAAGATTGCATATCAACATTGACATTCTTATAAAAAACTATGGGCACAATTTCAAGCATTAAGCCATTAATTTACATGAAGCTTGTATAGTACATCATAGTATATGGGTTGGTTATAGTTATCCTTTTAGTCAATTTAAATGGGCAGGAGACATTATCAAAATACACCATAAGAAGAGAACTATTAATTAAAGACCCAACATGAACATAATTGTAGAAACGATTAACATACAAAATAATATCATATTTAGAATCTTCGCATTTTTCTGAACGATTTTCATATATAATATGTTAAATTTGAAGTTACAGTTTGAAAGATATGAATATTAAAAAAAATACTTGTATCTGACAAAAAGAAAGGTAGAAAAAATAGCTAGACCGAAATTACAAGATTTAAGAAGAAAAGATGCGAAAAAGTGGAGCTGCTAGGATTTGAACCCAGGTCTCCAAGGAGGAAGACTCTAACTCGAGCCAGCGGGCTACAATGTGGACTTGTCATAATTGGGGCGATAGCGGTAGATGAACCACAGGCAACAGCCGGCGACTCTGACGCAAAAACGAATCGTTTTTTCACTTATGGGTGGCATAGTGGGTAATTTTTATTAACTTTAAGGCTAATTTTAATGACAGACGACCAGAAGCACTAATTGCTTTATTATTAGGTAAAGATATTGTATGATATGATTATGATGATTGGTGATCATTCATCGGCTTGACTTGTAAGGGGTATGACCCCAACCACAACATCATGCTCCATGATAACTCATCGGTAAACATGTTTATGGACAACCCGGTCCGGAGGCCCGAAGCCGAAGCCCGACATTCGGACTGGGCTCGGGCTCCATTTTCTGACCCGAAGCCCGGCTCGAAAGCCCGAATAAAACCTGAAAAGTATGTATAAATATTTTTATTCGAAATATAGGTATAATAAATTAATAAAATATCCTGAATAAGATTAATTTAATTAAAAACACTACTGTTCATGTGCTTCGGGCCGGGCCGGGCCAGGCTCGGGCTTGGGATTTTTTCTTCGGGCTTTGCCAAGCCCGGCCCGAACCCGACCCAGCCCGACCAATGATCAAGTTTACTCATGGGTGGCTATGCGGTTTTTCAAAAAAAAATAAAGATTTGATATTATGCAATTTCTTTGCAAAAAAATCATGGCAAGGCATTTGAATTAAGCTAAAGATGTGACTTTTGAAGAACTTCCATTAATTATTAATAAAGTCAGATAATATGCAAAAAAAAATATAGTACCCTACTTTGGCATTCACGTAAAAGAACCTCCTTCGTTTTGATTTCGTCTGACTTGGGTATGGCACAAAATTAACAATTAAGACCGAAGAATCCTCAGAGCTTGACACCACCATATCAGTCGCCGAAGGAAAAGGGGGCAGACCACCTCTTCGCCCGAACTCGACGTGGCTCCATCGTTGGTTCGCAACTTTTCGAACCTCCAAAGAAGACATGTTAGGTTTTCTTCAATGAACAGCGAGGCAATAAAACAGAGAAGCATCTCTGGAACCTCGGCATGTTTAGGACAGGAGATGGAGGACGACTCACATTTGACTTTTCCAGAGTAACACCAAGCTGCTACAGCCTACAAACCGGTTTACCAATTGACTGACACTAGTTGCCACTCCCTCCGATTTGATTTTCAGGCAACTGCAGAGTAATGGATTAGCTATGATAACTACTGGGGGTGCCAAAACGAGAACAAGGCATGCCAAGGCTCTCAATTCTGCATTTCCATGTTAATGATCATCACAGGCGGCAATGGAGCGGTCAGCGCGTTCAGCGGCAGCAGGAAATTAAGCCCGCCCCACTCAACACTGGTTTTCTCGGTCTCGTGCAGAAACGGAACCTACTGATGGAGGATCAGGGGTCTGGAATCTGAATTCACGTTGCTACCGTACGGAAGCACAAACACATGGTAGACATCAGTGCAAGCACTCGCTATTCTGAATCAAATCAGACTGAAGAAATCACAAACAGCGTCACATGGCTGCGTTCAGTTCAGACATTCAATCAAATCATCGTTGAGCTGCGACATTCCAGAATCTAGATAGGTATCAGTTTGCAAAAGCAAGAGGTCCACCTCTAACTACCAAGGAGCCAACGAAGCGTTGGCAATCATCTACACTCGCACTACCGCCACCACTACTTGCAGAGAGACGAGCAGAGTCAACAGCAGCCAGCTCCATCTGCGACGCGTTCAGCCTAGGAGGAGGTGAACTTGGTGACGGCCTTGGTGCCCTCGGAGACGGCGTGCTTGGCGAGCTCGCCGGGGAGGACGAGGCGGACGGAGGTCTGGATCTCCCGGGAGGTGACGGTGGGCTTCTTGTTGTAGCGGGCGAGCTTGGCCGACTCCCCGGCCAGCTTCTCGAAGATGTCGTTGATGAAGGAGTTCATGATGGACATGGCCTTGGAGGAGATGCCGACGTCCGGGTGCACCTGCTTCAGCACCTTGAAGATGTAGATCTTGTACGTCTCCACGCCCTTCTTGGCCTTGCCGCCCTTCTTCCGGTCCCTCGTCTTGCCCTTGCCCTCCTTGGCCACCTTCTTGCCCGCCGGCACCCGCTTCTCGGCCTTGGGATTCTTGCCCGCCGGGGTCTTCTCCGCCTTCTCCACCTTGCTCTCGGCGGCGGGCTTCTTGTCTGCCTTGGGGGCCATGGCTGCTGCTGCTGCTTCGGAGGTGGGAGAGGGAGTGGGATGTGTTTCGCTGGGTGGTGGGGAATTGCTGATGCGAATGGAGGCGGGGGCGGAGGAGTATATAGTGGGGAGCGGGTGCGCGCTGATTGGTGGAGAGGCCGGTGCCTCGGATCGATGACGTCGGCGACATGGTTGGCAAGTTGGCAACGAGAAATTTTCCATGGCTGGCGCGAATTTTGCAAATTCGGCACCCAAAACATAAGGCTTTATTACTCCTTTTGTAGCGATTTTTTTTTTGAGCCCGGCCTTCATGGAGGCCGGTTTTTGAAAAATTCAAAATTCATCAAAAATCATATTTTTACATTTCAAAAGATTCTGAAAAAAATACAGATATACATGGAGGCATAACACACATGTGTGTAAATTTTCAGGACGAAGTACGTTGAATTAAGGATTGTGCAAACAGAATAAATATGCGGCTTTTCAACACATGACACTACTCATCCCAAAAGTTCATGAATTTATTCTTTTTGCACAGTTTGCATCTCTAGGTATTTTATTCTGAAATTTTACACACATACACATCACATTCTTGTATGCTTGTACAGTTTTTTCAGACTTTTTTTGAAACCGAAAAGTATGAATTTTGATTATTTTTTTAAAAGGCCTCCATGGAGGTTGAGCTCCAAAATGTCATTCTCCTTTTGTAGTCTCTTTTGGATGCAACGTCATATTAAAAAAAATGCTATTACTTCTCTCACAACTCATGCGACTCAAAGAAAATATGTTACTTGTGGCTAAACCTGGACATTCCTCGAGTCGGGCCGGGTTTCGGGCCGGGCTTGTAAAAGGCCGACGGACAAAGCCTAGGCCCGAGCCCGGCCCGAGCCGACCAAAAAAACGAATAATTAGGCTCGAGCCCAGCCCGAAGGGACTATTCGGGCCGGGCCTCCATGTAAACTACCTAATTTGCCAAGCCCGAGCCCGGCCCGAAGTACATGTCGGGATGGAAAATAAAGCACGAGCCCGGCCTGAACATAAAGCCTGACCCGGCCCGGGCCGGATTCGGGCCGGGTCATCGGGTCGGGCTGCCCATGCCAAGGTTTACTTGTGGCCCGAGAGGCCACCGTTGTACTATCCAACCTCGATTCAGGTACTTCCCCTCCTTGGACGCAAAAAATAGGTACTTCCCCTCCCTTCCCTTGCCCTTCGGGTTTTGGGTTCTCTGTACTCGATACGGTTCCTCCTGAGCACTTGTCTCATGTCTTCGTAGACTTTGTGATGGTGTTCCGTGACGAGCGTGGGCCTCGATTTGAACATATTGCAACCATCGGGGCTAAGGAAGTATTTGAAGGGACCCTCGCGTCGGCTCGTGCTCAGGCGAGACATGAGCCCCCGGGCCCTCACACTCGGTTACATGTATGCATAGAGAGCATGAATCCAGTAGTGGCGTCCCCTCGGCGACCTAGGGGAGGCTCCTATCGTCGTGACCTCTTAGTTGGGGAGCGTGCGAGGCCTCCCAACGCGCCTGATGAGTCTAAATTTGTATTAGTTTTTACCTTTACTTTATATATTGTAGTCGTAGGATTATCATAAGCTTACCTCATTCGCGCACCCTTTTGATTGATTTCACCATGATCTTAACCAATGATGGGATCTGAAACATTAAAGAGGAGAACACTGATATATGTGTGAAAATCATGTTATTTGAGGTGATGGAAACCTTTTTTTAGCAAACACATTGGGGAAGGCCCCCACTGTAACAGATTTTCACTAATATGGATGATAGTTACATGTGGCTATACAGAGGTATTGCCATTATTACATCAGATTTACAAGGTATTTAGCCATGATTGCATCCCTTCCTTCAAGCTTGGTTTAGCCTTTTTAATGAGAGTATTATAGTGGTTCTTGAAGCATGTTACTAGTACTCCATATTCCTCTCATTATTGTCGAAAATGATATTGTTTCTATGTTTTCATATACTCCCTCCGTTCCACAATGTAGTGCGCCCGCGCTTCCCGAAATCTAAGTTTGACCATGAATTTGACCAACGAGACCGATTGCGGCGGGGGTAAAAACTATACCACTGAATTCGTATTTTCGATACGAATTCAGTGGTATAGTTTTTACCCCCGCCGCAATCGGTCTCGTTGGTTAAATTTATGGTCAAAGTTCAAGCTCGAAAACCGAGGACGCACTACATTATGGAACGGAGGGAGTACTTCAGCATGCAGCTACCAAACACTCTTTAAATCATGTATTGTGGTATCTCCTTCTGCCATCTGCCAGCATGTCCATGATGTCAAAATTTGTGTTCCAATCAAGTCCCAAAGCCAGCCAGAAGTTTTGACTGTGATGGAAACCTATCATGAAGAGAAGCGATTGAGTGGAGCAGTTTCGAGCCAAAACAGGGCAACCACGAGAGAACGACTACGCCTGGTACGAGCGCGACCGCTCGTACCATAGCTCGTACTAGGTGGTTTCACCTTTGTGGACCGATTTTTTCACCACGACGGATTCGACGCGAGTCGGGGCTAGAAAGACACCAGAAAACTTCACCAGAACTCCCTAGCCTCCGAAAGGGATCCGAGGGGGAATCGATAGACAAGCTCCTTCACGACATCATCTCGACCAAGGATACTTCAGCATCAACCATCGTCATCACCATCTCCTATTCATCTCTTAGTAATGTCAGACCCTGGGTGAAAACCTAGGTGTATTACTTTGATTGTTCATCCATGTTTACTATTATTATTCTTGCAATGTTTGTTGTTTTTATGTCCTTGCACTACCTCTAGAGGAACCCTAATATGTTTAGGTGCTGAAAGCCGATTGTATATAGAGTCCTCTTTTGCATACTTGTGTTAATATTCTTCGGGAATGTTGTGTAGGTGTGGCGTTCATAGACTATGCGCCCGACACCAAGAGGCATTTGGTGTTCTGTCCGAACGGATAGTTGACTATGGTCCAAGTGGGTTATTAGGCATTAGCAGTGGTGGTAGTGATGATGATAAAGTGACAATTCAACGGCTTGCCTTGCAAGGGGTGTGACCCCATCCACAACATGATCTACGATACCTCATGGGCAGTTATGCGGCTTTAAAAAATGGGATTATCCCAACTTATGTAGATTTGATATTATGCAGTTTCATTGCAAAAATCATGGCAAAGCATCTAAATTAAGTTAGAGACGTGACTTTGAAGAACATTGATTAACTATCAATGAAGTCACATAATTTTCTAAAAACACAACGACCCATGTTTTTGGATTTATTTCAGCCTTTCTCGCGATGTTCATTCAGTGGAAGGAGACCTTCCCCTCGACTATGATGACTTCGTCAATCTCAAGACGTTGTGTCGGTTCAATATCTTGGAGGCACTAATAAGGATAGAGGGTGTTTGCATTCATAGGGCGCATATATGTTAGCAAATGATTTTGTACGTGTTAAGTTTGATTACGGCCGACTTGAATATCGAGAGAACTAGAGTTGCACAAAATTATGTGCAAGTAAAGATATAGAAATGCACACACCTTTTTAGAATTTTTAAAAAAATATGTAACCAGCCAACAACATTGGATAAAGGCTTGTTGCAGATCTTTGGAACCAAAATGCACATATTTTTAAATTATGTAAACACCAAATGGTTACAAGATATAGTTTTTTTTTCATAAATCCTAGTTTCTAGCCAAGGGCTAAGAGCGTATCAAGCCGGACGCCCCAAACCCGCCTCAAATGTCCGGACGGACAGCTTGGTCCGGTCACGAAATTTCGGCACAAACGAGCGCCTCAAACGGGGCACAAACGGGCGCCTCAAACGCACGGGCTGATTGACACCCCTCATACCCAGCCAAATATGGGGCAGATATGGGGGCTCGGGCGCGTCCGTCACGTCGGACCCGCCCCATACTGGTCCACCCAACCCCACATATATTTCTCCCTATCCGCTCGCCGGACTAAATCTTAGCCACTTCACTCCACTCCCCTCCACCCCCTCCGCCACCCGAGCTCACCTTCGGCGATCTCCAACCTTCTCCGGCATGACGGGCAGCGGATCTGACTCTGACAAGTTCGAATCCGTCGACGGGGGTGTCTTCACGTGCCGGTTGGAGGAGGCAATGGTCGTCCGCATTGCACTCCGCCGCTCCCGGGACGACAACGTTCGACCGATGACAGGATCTGTCCGGCACGACTCCATAGCGTCAACTCAACGGGCGCTCGGGTCCTCCGACGCTGGATTATCACGGTACTGGCAACCTGCAAATCTCTCCTTTTCCATCATCGGTCATGCGAAGTATGAGTCCCACCGAGACCGGTGTGCCTGCTGTGGGAAGGAGAGGATAAGGGCCGCTAAGGCCTGACTCGCGGCCGACATGGCGACGACTGATGCGGTGGCGCGAGCGGCCACGCACGAGAGAAGCGGCAATAGAGGAACACTCGCGCCCTCGCCTGAGAGCAAAATCGAGCGGTCCGTTAAATGGCCGGACTGCCACCAAAGTAGGAGGAGGACAGCGACGGTGAGGAAAGCTCCAGCGACGAGCAGATCCGGCTCGATCCGTACTGTGTCTTCGATCGGTACTTTTGCGAGAAGGACGACAATGGCTCCGGGAAGGACAAGGACAGCTAGGGATGATCTTCTCCACCATAGCCAAACATGTCATATTCTCATTGTCCGATGGCAATGTTGTACTCCCTCCGTTCCTAAATATAAGTCTTTTTAGACGTTCCACTAAGGGACTACATACGGATGTATATAGACATACTTTAGAATGTACATTCCCTCATTTTCCTCCGTATGTAGTCCCCTAGTGAAATCTCTTAAAAGACTTATATTTAGGAACGGAGGGAGTATGTAGTAGACAGACAATGTGTATGCATCATTTACGTAATTGTATGAGTTTGCATGAATTTAAGGTATGCTAATTAAGGTGTCCCGTCATGAAAAGGCCGAATTAGCCCCTCACGGCTTTAGTTTGCATGGTAACGTGCTGACAACCTCCTAGAGCCCAGCAAACAGATAACTATCGGAAAATCGTTAGTCTTAACATACAGTGCGTTCAACAATTTCCTCGAGAGGCATTTTAATCTTCCCAATCAAACAGGTTCTTGCGCCCATAAGTGCCTAGCCAAAATAAGTTAACCTCTTGCCACCAATTATCAAAAGGGCATACAAACATTAATAAAAGAAGTGTAAAAACATTTCTGAATCAGATTTTTGATAGCTAAAATTGCAAGGAGAACGCAAAAAATTGGGCAAAACACAGCTTCAGGTTCGAACTACATATAACATCATATAATGTGCGATCCACACATTCGAGATAACATGAAAACTACAGTTCTTCACATGGAAACAGCAGTTCAACTCGCTATCCCGGCCTGAATCCATCTTACAAGACTCGAAATGAAAACCTAAGGGACGAGCGAAATCCTCCACACTTCAAAATAACCTGCATTCAATGGGACATATAACATTAGTAGGGGATCAAACAGAAGGCTGTGTGTGAATCAAGAATTACATGAAGACGTTCGAATCATAATTATGCACAAAATATGAAATCATGGCAACAGAATATCATCAAACTAATTCTTAGCACGTATGAGAATTATACCCAGCAATCCCACATCGCTACCATCATTCTGTCCCTCTCTTATTCAGTGCAGGTAAAAAATGATTTATCAACAGTGCTTGCAAATGCCTAAAGGCTAAATAACACAGTTGATTTTTATGCAAATTCCAAGCAACCAATTCTCAGTTGATCAAGGTCAAGTCAAATGCCATACCAAAATTTACATATGGGACCAAATTCAGTATACACAAGCAGTGCCCATTTTCCAACTTCGCCATGCAATTTGCTCAAGAGAAGAATGCCAGCACATATAACATATTGCAAGTGTGTGATCAAGATTATACACCGACCAAACAAAACACACATGGATGAATCATGAATAACTGACAATTCGATTTAGAAAAATGTGCATCAGGCAACAACACATTCTGGAACTGACGCTTGGATGGTAAACAAATAACCAGCAACGGATAATTCTAACCTTTTAGATGCTGCTCGGGTACATGAAGACCCTGACCTTTTTCCCCTGAGCAAAGCAAACACGACAGCACAAGTGAGTACATCAAAGAGCAGCAGGCATGCCACCGGAACAGGGAACCGGAGAAGTTGGACCAAACAACTCACCATGGCCTCGGCGGGCAGGTTGGAGGTGAACTTGGCGCGGACGACGCCGGTGTTGCCGTGGGGGCGGGAGACCTTGCCCCAGATGCAGCGGTAGTGGGTGCCGTTGCTCTTGGTCTTGGCCTTGTAGACGTAGGCCATCCTCTTGCCGCCGTACCAGGCCACGTCCTCCCTGGTGTTCACCCCCTCGATCTGCACCAGCGACGCCGTCTCGTACTGGTTCGACTTGGACCTGCGCGCCGACCAAACCAAGCCCACGGATTCAGAGACCCACGCGAGGGAAGGAGAAGGAGCGAAGCCGCGCCGGCGGAGGGAGGGAGCTGCTCACCTCTTGTAGCCGAGGATGGTGCCGCGGACGTAGAGCCTCACGCGCTGGCCGGTGCGTCCCTTCACCATCTTGCTGCTGCGGCGGCGCCGGGGAGGGGAGGTGGGATGAGCTGCGAGAAGGCCGGCGCAACCAGGAAGGGGAGAGAAAACCCTAGCGGGCGGCGCTCGTGGTGGGTTATGTATCCCTCTGCGTGGAAGCGGATGGTGGGGATTGCTGGTGAGGGTTTGTATGGACGGCCGTGATTTGCTTTTGGGGGAGATCTCGCAGCTGGGGCGGGCGGGGCCTGTTATCGTACGTGGGCTGCTTCTGTTTTGCAGGCCTAAGGAGGTTGGCTCATTTGGATGGGCTGATGGAAGGCCGGGTCCAGGGCGTAAGCGGGGCCGAGAAATGAATACGCTTCCATTCCTCTCTTCTCAATGTCCTGTTTTAATTGACCTGCTTATCAGCACAACAACCGAACCTGATGCCAAAAGGTGGATCTTCGCCATAATGGAAGCTTTACCGCATGATGCTTTCATTCGTGTGCTAGTTACTCTTTGGGCTGTGTGGTACGCAAGGCGAAAGGCAGTACACGAGCACGAGTTTCAGAGCCCAGCCAGCACCCACTCTTTCATCAACAGATTCATCACCGAGATTTCATCATGCAAACCAAAGCGAAGCTCACAGAGGGGCGAAGCAACACAAGTGATAACACCCAAATGGGTTCCTCCTCCTGCTGGCTTTGTGAAGATCAAGGTGGATGGTGCGGTCTCAGAATCGAACAATCAAGGTGCGGTGGGAGTAGTCTGCAGAAACAGCGACGGTGTGTACATGGGTGCTTCTGCTAGAGTTTTCCCTGGAATAATCGATCCCGCTATGCTTGAGTCGCTGGCTTGCCGGGAGGCACTAGCCCTTGCATCGGATCTGGGACAGGACCGGGTGGTCGTTGGGTCTGATTGCAAGGAAATAGTAACAAATATTAGAGAGGACAATGGTGGGAAGCATGGCCATATCATCTGCGAGATCAAGATGATGGCAGCAGACTTGCAGCATTCCTCCTTCATCTTCGAGGGAAGGAAATCGAACATCGAGGCACATAGCCTCGCTAAGTACGCGCTTAGTTTATCGGTAGGGCGCCATCTCTGGCTCCTACAGCGGCCTGATATCAATTGTATCCCAGATCTTTTGGTTAATTAATAAAGCGTGTGTTTAGCCTCAAAAAAAATTGACCTCCTTATAGTTCTGAAAGAAAAATGACCTGCTTACATGGAGTATATTTATTGTACAATCGATTTGTACTTGATTTATTTAACAATAATGCATACACAATCCAAACTTCTTAAGTTATAGTTTTTATTTAATGCATATAATAGTAGAATTTCTACGAAAAAAAAGAAAGATTGTCAAGAACAAATGAATTATTGACATTGGTATTATCCTTGAGAAGAAGAAAAATGAGATAAAAAATGAAAGAAGAAAATAAGCTTCTCAAGGAAAAATGAATTAGTAACATTGCTATTACCCTTTTAAAAAAAGGAAATGAAAACAATGACAACAATTGCACACAATTTACAGATAAATTGCGCTTTTATAATATACAAAAATAGGTATAAAATAGTACAAATTTCGCAAAAATGAAGTTTTGTAAAAGAATAAATTAGTGGATTATTTACTCTTGTGCTTCGCTTATATCCTTAGAATAAGAAATTCATGAATGAATTGAATATCATTAATCTGAAATTATACATGCTCCACATTGGTTTTAGAAATTAAATCAATGAAAATTTGACAATCACAAAATAGGTCATTCAAGCAATTCATGTAAGAATAATAAAGGACGAGAGATTTCACATACAAATACACTATCCTTGACATTTTTTATGATTGTGAACCCTCATTAATTATTTTCAAACTTGACCAAATATTTGATATTGTACAAGGAAGACAACATAATGAGTTATGTTTATGTATATTTGCATAAAAATTATATTTTCATGAATTCTCCGACATGTGATGCTTGTTCATAATCTTTGCTAGCCAAATTTTTCGTACTAAATAGAGATACTACTTGTGCGTCCAAATACACTTAAACTCAGTTTTTTGTCATGAGAGTTCACCATATCTACCTATTAAACCCGGGCATACGCCGGACCGGGCTTGTAAAAGCCCGACGTTCTTTTCTCAAGCCCGAGCTTGGCCCGAAGCTCGAAATACACTCTTTTTTCAAGCCCAAGCCCGGCCCGAATGCTATTTCTTATTGTTTGCACGTGTAAACCCGGCCCGAAAGCCCGGCCTAAATGCTATTTTTTATTGTTTGCACGTGTAAGCCCGGCCCGAAGCCCGAAAGCACGTCCCGAAATTCTTAAAAGAGAAGCCCGAGCTCGGCCCGAACTATCTTTCGGGCTGGAAAATGAAGCCCGAGCCCGGCCTGAATGCCAAGCCCGAATCCCGAAGTCCAGTTTTTTCGGGCCGGGCTCGGGCTGGGCTGTCCATGCTCCGGTTTACTACCTATCTACGGTATTACTCTGTCGTTCCAAGTAAATTTGCATGTGCCATCTTTAAAAATTCAAATGAACATTCTTTTTGTGTGCCCGTACAAGCTCATAGGAGCGGTAGGGTAGTCCATATCTTTCATGCTAAGTGGGTTACCTCACAATAAAAGTTTATGCAATCGTCATCTTGAGGGAGGTTGGTAATCGGGATGCCCAGTCCCAATTAAATATCAAAATAATATAAATTCCCATGTAAAATGCTTGATTGAAGGGCACCCGTGAATTTGGCTAGCCATGGCTGTGATAGGTATGGTGGAAGGGAAACAAAATTTCTTTTCTATTTGGGAAACAGCCTCAAATTTATTTAGCATAGAAGATATTGAATATTCTAGGGATAATTGGTTTTATGCCCCTAGTTGGGTCACACTCGACTGGTTTACCCCTAGTTTCCGAAAACACGCGTTCCTGCCTAAACCACTTTGCTCGTCTTATGCTTTTGCCCTTTGACCGTTTGACCATCATTTTGAACACTTCATAAAAAATTCATACTAACTAAGATAAATACAAATACGATATAAAAATGTTCAAAAAACATCACCTATATGTGCATGACATTTGCATTCATGACAAAAGTGTTGAAAGTCTCCATCTCAGTTTTAGCTCATATAGGTGATGGGGACTTTCCAACACTTTTGTCATGAATGCAAATGTCATGCACATATAGGTGATGTTAGTCTGAACATTTTGATATCTTATTTTCTTTTTTATGAGTTAGTATGAATTTGTTATGAAATTTACAAAATGACGGTCAAATGGTCAAAGGGCAAAAGCATAAGACGGGCAAAGTGGTTTGGGCAGGAACGTCTGTTTTTGAAAACTAGGGGTAAACCAGCCGAGTGTGACCCAACTAGGGGCACAAAACCAATTATCCCAATATTCCAACGTGAATGTTGACTGGAAAAGCACATCTCAAAATAATATTATCTCTGCTTTTTAAACAATGAGCTCTAGCACATAAGCAAATCTCTGTTGTGTGAAGGGTCTATATTTTATTACTTAAAGCTTTACTTTAACACAAGAGTCTAAATATTTCCTCTTATTTCGACCTTAATTATTTCCACTTGGCAAGCATGTGGTGGGGAAGGATCCATACACATATATCCATTTAATATATATGATCATGAATTATTATTGTTGACGTTTATCCCTGTGGTAAGAAAGTTGGGAGGTGATTTATTAAACCTCCGTGTTACGCATAGCCTAGCTCCAGCCTAGAAAGCGGCACGGAGATGGACAACCTACCTAACTCTAGCCTAAATACATGAATTCTTACCTAAGTCCATAAATTCAAAGCTTTGACAAGTTTTATCAATGTTTACCTAAATCTGGGCCACTTTTAGACTGGCCTCAGGCACGCCTGGCTAATACGCCTAAAATTTGGACGGTTTTTAGCTGAGAGTGGCTCGATCGACAGCCAACTTGTAAGGATCGCTAGCTAGGCCGAATTCCTTACGCGGGTATAAGGATCTGGACATCTGATCTGGGTGAGCTTGTCAGCACGTGGCGAGATGAGATTGATCTTAAGCCACCAACCACTTGTGAGTTGCTCTTTGTAAGGACAGTGTGGGAATTTTTATTTATAACACAGTAAAAATGCAGACATTTGTTAGTTTGCCCGGCCTAACAGGTTTTCCTAAAAAAAATCTATGGCCCCTAAAAAATCAATTTTCCAATTCAAGGCAATGGTCTATCATTTGACATAAAGACATACATACTCAGGTTTACTAGCAAAAAATCATGTTCTTTCAAAATAACAATGCTAAAGAACGATATCCCTATAATATCATATAGCCTGTCATGCTTAGTATTCCTAGCATAAAGTATAAATTATGAGCACCCGGTGTCAAACCAAGCAATTGGATCATACTTTTATGAGAACGAGTATGTGGGGTTTGCTAAACCAAAAGCTCTTACATAGACTCTTTCTGAAAATAAGATGAATTGTAATTGCTTGGTGACTAAAAACATAGATTCTTAAGTTTCAAGAGAGTACATTGTTTAAACCATAACATGTGACTTGATTGTTATTTTATCATGATGAGTTTTATGAGAAAGAGTTGATGTTTATGATGCTAAGAAAAGTGATAGGAATTATCATTGATCAAACTCATGCACTATGCTAGCATTCACACTTATTATTCCTTTAATCATTTACCTACTCGACGACGAGCATGAATTAAGCTTGGAGGTGCCGATACGTCTCGAACGTATCTATAATTTATGAAGTACTCATGCCATTTTTACAACACTTTTATATGTTTTTGGTGCACTTTTATATTATTTTTACGGACTAACCTATTAATCTAGTGCCCAGTGTCAATTCCTGCTTTTTTTGCCTATTTTTTATTTCACAGAAATATCATACCAAACAAAGTCCAAACGCAATAAAAATTTATGGTGATTTTTATGGACAAAACAGGACCCATGAAGCTTCGGGAAATGACCATAAGGTGCCCAGGGCCCCCGCAAGCTCAAGGGCCGCGCCCCCGGGGCGCGCCACTTGAGTTTGTGAGACCCTCGGGAAACCTCCCAGTGTGATTCCAACGTTGAAGATTCTTATAAATAGATAAAAAAAACGAAAGTTAACCTAGATGAGTTTTTCTGGCCCCGTAAGCCTTTGTTCCAAAGTGATCTCATCTGGAGGTCTGTTCCGGCACCATGCTGAAGGGGCAAAGCCATCGCCAGAGGCCATCTTCATCATCCCCGCTGCCTCCATGACGAGGAGGCCGAGGGTATATACCAGTAGCTATATGTTTGATCTCTCTCTCTCTCTCTCTTGATCTTTATAGGACACAATCTTGATGTTCCATGGGCTTTGTTAATATAGCTGGATCATAATGATGTTCTTCCCTCTCTATCTTTGTTGTGATGAATTGATTCTTGCTCTTTGAAGTTTCATATGTTGGATTGAATACTTTTGGATTTTAGATCACTTGATGTATGTCTTGCTTGTGGATACCCTTGGTGACAATGGGGTAATCTTTCGAGATCACTTGATATATGTTTTGGTAATCAAACTTGCGGATTCCCGTGGTGACATTGGGGTAATCTTGGCATAAAGGTTGATACACGTTTGCATCCTACTTTCTCCAATATAAACTCTGGAGTGATTCTTTATCGCACTTTGAGGGATTATTATATGATTCAATTATGTTTATGATGTTGAGGGATTGCACTGATGAAAGTATGAACCCTGGGCCTTGTCTCGAGCATTGCAATACCGTTTATGCTCACTTTTATCACTTGCTATCTTCTTGTTTTTATTATCTCATATTACAAAACCCTATATCTACTATTCATACTACACTTATATCACCATCTTTTCGCCGAACTAATGCACCTATACAATTTACCATTGTATTTGGTGTGTTGGTTACACAAGAGATTGCTTGTATTTGATTGCAGGTTGTTTGAGAGAGACCATCTTCATCCTACACCTCACACGATTGATAAACCTTAGGTCATCCACATGAGGGAAAATTATTGTTGTCCTACAAAACTCTGCGCTTGGAGGCCAAAAATAGTCTACAGTAATAAAGTTACGCAGTAGACATCAACTGGCCCGTCTCCCATGTCCTACTCTTCCTTGCCAGAGTCCGCACCTTCACTTCACGGGTCTTAAACCTCGCCAGCGCTCATGGAGACGATGGATGGAGGACGTGGTCACCGATACGGAATACAAAGAAGTGGACGACAGCTGCCGCCGTATGATGGGTTTAGGGTCGGGCTTCTTTTTTTGTCCTAAATGTTCAAAATGTAATGAAAATATGTCGTGTTTGCATGAATTTTGTCCTGTTTATATGGAAAGCCTCCTTATTTGCATGAATTTCGCCCGGTTTATATGGAAAGCCGCCGTGTTTGCATGAATTTCGTCTGGCTAGTTGAAACCGTGTTTGACATGTATGCGGGCTGCGTTGGAAGGCCGGCTGCCGCATCCGTGTCCGCGGACTGGCCCCCTATCCGTGGAAGGGTGCGGGACGAAAAATGCGGGTCAGTGTTAGAGATGCCCTAAGGGGGTAAAAAACACAACAATGCGCGGGTATTCTTCAAGTAAATAGTGGAATCCGAAAGAAAAGAAAAGGAATCCGAGAGAGATGTGATGCCGGGTAGACCCATTCTGAGTTGCCGAGGCATGCGACAAGGGGGGGCACTTTTGCCCATGATCTTAATTTTATGCAGAGAGCCCCTACATAGTTTGTTCAAGTATGCGGCTGCCAAAGGGTTGTTTTCTCCATTGGCCAGATCAGGAATGCATGGTCTCACCAAACAAGCTCAATGATCTTCCTCCGTCCAAACGAGCTCGAAGCACGCACCTGTGGCGCAATTCTGGAGATGTTCAGGCAAGCCTCGGGAGTATCGGTTAACATGCTCAAGAGCGCGACCATGCCCATCAGATGTTCGCGGGAGGAAATAAACACAATATGCACTTTGTTGGGTTGTGCTAGCGCGAGTTTCCCGTGAAAGTATTTGGGACTCACATTGACATTACGAAAAACCAGACGACAGTGCAGCTGCAGGGACTCGTGGACCAACTCGCAGGCTGCCTCCCAAACTGGAAGGGGGCGATGCTACTGAAGAGTGGAAGCCTGGTCCATGGGATATGGTATGTAGACCGAAGTGGGCAGGAGGCCTTGGGACACCGAACTTATAGTGGCTTAACAAGGCGATGCAGGCGCGATGGCCATGGCTTCAACGTGTTGATAAGACCAGGTCGTGGATGGAATTCGATATATCGATGTCGGCTGAATCCCTAGCCTTTTCCACGTGACAGCTAGAGCCATGGTTGTCTACCAACCATGGCACACTTTTTTGGGAGGACGGATGGATTGAGGGATTCGGGATATGCAAACTAGTGCCCTATATCTATGAGAGACTTCCAAGATGCTTATGGAGGAACATATCAGTCTCAGTAGCGCTCGCAAATGACGCCTGGGCTGGGGACATTGGGCTGAATCTGGATGCAGCAGCCCTGAACCAGCTCTTGGGCCTTTGGACTCGGGTAGCGGAGACACAACTGTGGGAAGGCGGGAGGATTCGGTCAGTTGGGCCTGGGAAGTAGATGGGCACTTTTCGGCATGCTCAGCATATGCAGCCAAGTTCATGGGGCTCGATGTGGCGCCGACGACTGCTTTCACTTGGAAGTACAAAGCACCTCTACAATGTCATTTATTCGCTTGGCTAGCACTAAGGGACGGATGTTGGACTTCAAACCGATTAGCTGGACGGAGACTACCACATCAAGATCAATGCCCGCTGTGACCAACATGATGAAACCATTAACCACCTTTCGGTCTCGTGTCTTTGCGAGGGAAGTGTGGAATTGGTTTAGTGTAGCCACCGGCAGACCGGAGCTAGGCGAGTGTTGCATCACGCAAGACCAGCGAGTTGAGCATCAAAGATCTACGCGCGCGGAGTGCCTCCTTGGCATGTGGATGTTATGGAAGCATCGAAATGACATAGTCTTCAACGGGGCATCTCCCTCCCTATCTTGGGTCCTCCGGCATATCGAGGAGGAAGGACGACTATGAAAGCAAGCCGACCTATTCAAGGACGACGAGGAGGCTTTGCCGTGGGGGTAGCAACGTGGGTAGCTCGGGAGTAGTTCACTTAGTCATCATAGGTGGTGGTTGTTGGCTACAAGCGCTTGTAAATATCATGTAATTGTGTGAACTTTTTTCGATAAAGGGAATATATTAATATCGCGAAGATACCAATTACACCCAGCCTGTGCACCGACAGGACATCGAAAGACATCAAGGATGCACACAACCAAAAACAAAAATAAAAAGAGAGAAATATAAAAAGAAAGATCCCGTCGTAGTGATGAAACACTCACAACAACAACACTCTAACCACCACCAAAGGCAACATCCGAACTACATAAAAGGTTCTCCAAAAGCGACGCCTCCAAGAAGGAAACAATGCACTAGCGTTGTCGTCGTCCGATCAAGGATTTTAAGTTTTCACCCTGGAGAGAGTCCGAGATCCAAAAAACAATGCCTTCGCAAGACCATTGCCAGGCACAACCAATGAAGATCATACCTTGGGCTTTCACCCTGGAGATCTCGACTCGGTACTCGAGAAGCATCCCCCAAGAATGGTGTCCACCTGTGTTGTCGCCCCCTCCTGCCAAGGCCGCCGCTGTAAGTCTTCAACACCCAACACACAAGAAAAAAACCGTGTCGCCATTTTTCAACGCAATCAAAACTCCTCTCCGCCGTTACAAGTCTCCGATCGCAGCCACCATGACTTTCTTCATCACTGTCAACGCCGTGGAAATCTATACTTAGACATGTCCCATGGCACTATCAAGGCAAAGAAGCTTCACGCCACGCCCTCATGAAGCCTCTGTAGCCGAAGATGAGGACACGCCCAACCGGATCAATTCTGATCTAGATATCCAGTGACGCCATGCGCCAAAAGCTGAGATCTCCGAGCGGAAGACCGGAACCCGTCGGTGTCCAGATCCAAGAGACCTGCATGAAGCGGATCAAAATTTTGGAGCATGAAAAATAGCAGGGCCAACCATCGCAGGACTCCCTGCATCCCGACAGGCCGGATCTGGGCAGTGCCACCGCCGGCCGCCGTCAACCCAGGTGAGAGCCGCCGTCGCGACCAGCCCTCCACGACCGGGACAAAGAACTGAAGACTGGCCGCCTCCAAGCTTTGCCCAACGTCGCCGCGCCCTCGCCCAAGACCGTCGGCCTACACCGAGCCCCCACATGCGGAAGGGAGAGAGGGCCCCGCCGCCGCCAGCACCAGCCAGGCTTTGCCCGGCGGCGCGAACCGACGGCGGAGAGGGTAGAGGATGGAGGAAGGGGACGCTGCTCCGGCCGCTGGATAACCTCCCGTGACGCGCTCGCCAGGCGTGAACCGGCGGCGGCGAGGGTAGAGGATGGAGGAAGGGGACGCTGCTCCGGCCGCTGGATAACTATCGTGGGAATGATTCCGACAATAGAGAGGGGTAGTGTAAGGGAGCATGATCTATCGAGATGCAAATGGGTGACACAGTGGTTTTAGCGAGTTCGGGCCTCTCACGGTGGAGATAACAACCCTACGTCTCGTGCTCCAGAGAGTCTCTGTCATGTGGAATGTATGAGTTACAGGGGGTGAGAACCTTTGTGCCAGAGGGGAGGGGTGGCTTATATAGAGTGCGCTGCCCCTCATGAATACCCGGCTACCAAGGGTTCGATCATGGTAATAAAGGTGAACGTTACTGATAACGTATGTAATGAATGCTACTTATGACGACCAGTCGAACGCCTGTCCGTTGGCCTCCCTGGAGTGGCTTCTGGTCTTCTGTGGTCGACTGACTTCTGGTTCTTCCGAGTGAAAGGCGGCTGTCGAATGGAGGGAGAAACCTCCGAGTGGATTTCCTGTCGAGTGACTCATGCGCCATGGTGATTTCAGTCGGAGTCTTCCTTGTAATCTTGTAATCTTTAAGTTCTCCAATGTAGTGTCCGTAGGTAGGGTATGTAGGTCAGGCCTAAGACCCTACCCTAGGTACATATCCCCATCATTAGCCCCCGAATGGATCGGGGTTCGAGTGAAAAAGGGATTGATGCCGGTTCTGATAAGACACAAAAATTCCGAATGCATTTTAGGGCTTCACAGAAGTCTGTGTCGATTGGAGTCTTTGTCATTCACCCTGATCGATTCTGTCTTGATATGCGTCCGAGTGAACTTGAGCGCGGACTCAGGTCCGAGTGGTCAGCAGGGTCTCTTGATGCGATGGGTCGCTTCGTCAGGCCCGGATTTTACGGGATTTGAAAATTTGGAAAGCACGCGCCGTAAGTGCATACTTGCTTGTTTTCCCCTCGAGTAGATCAGGTCTTAGTCGAGTGGTTTCTGGTCCAGTGGGGGCACGCTGAGTGCACCCACTGGGTGTAGTCCCCGAGACCGTTGTCGAATGGCGATGACATCGGCAGGGGTCTTAGATTTGTTTTGATATTCGCTTGTCACTCGACAGGCCGGACCTGGTCGAGTGATAGTAGGACTAGTGGGGCACGTTGAGTGCACCCACTGGGTGTAGTCCCCGAGACCGCCGTCGAGTGCTTGCATCGGCGGGGGTCTGATAGAGACAATGTTTGCATGTTTGCTTTTCAATCCTTTGCTTGGCTAAGTTTGTTTGGTTTCCGAGTGAGATGGATGCTCATTACTCGGAAGAATTTTGAACTTAGGCGAAAACTGGTTCGCAACTAAGTTTCCGAGTGAAAGTGTTGCCTGTCACTCGGAACAGCCTTTAACTTAAGCGAGGTCTGACTCGCGACTAAGTCCCCGAGTGAGAGGAGTGCTCGTCACTCGGGAGAGTTTTTAACTTAGACGAAGACTGGTTCGCAGCTGAGTTTCCGAGTGAATGGGATGCTATTCACTCGACAGGGTTTTTAACTTAGGCGAAAACTTGTTCGCGGCTAAGCCCCCGAGTGTGGATGATGTCCTCACTCGGAGTAGTTTTTAACTTAGGCGATACGGAGTCGCAGCTAAGCCCCCGAGTGTGGATGATGTCCTCACTCGGAGTAGTTTTTAACTTAGGCGATACGGAGTCGCAGCTAAGCCCCCGAGTGAGGACGATCACTCGGAGTAGTTTTTAACTTAGGCGATACGGAGTCGCAGCTAAGCCCCCGAGTGTGGATGATGTCCTCACTCGGAGTAGTTTTTAACTTAGGCGATACGGAGTCGCAGCTAAGCCCCCGAGTGTGGATAATGTCCTCACTCGGAGTAGTTTTTAACTTAGGCGATACGGAGTCGCATCTAAGCCCCCGAGTGTGGAGGATGTCCTCACTCGGAGTAGTTTTTAACTTAGGCGATACGGAGTCGCAGCTAAGCCCCTGAGTGTGGATGATGTCCTCACTCGGAGTAGTTTTTAACTTAGGCGATACGGAGTCGCAGCTAAGCCCCCGAGTGTGGATGATGTCCTCACTCGGAGTAGTTTTTAACTTAGGCGATATGGAGTCGCAACTAAGCCTCCGAGTGTGGACGATATCCTCACTCGGAGTAGTTTTTAACTTAGGCGATACGGAGTCGCAGCTAAGCCCCCCGAGTGTGGACGATGTCCTCACTCAGAGTAATTTTTAACTTAGGCGATACAGAGTCGCAGCTAAGCCCCCGAGTGTGGATGATGTCCTCACTCGGAGTAGTTTTTAACTTAGGCGATACGGAGTCGCAGCTAAGCCCCCGAGTGTGGATGATGTCCTCACTCGGAGTAGTTTTTAACTTAGGAGACACGGAGTCGCAGCTAAGCCCCCGAGTGTGGATGATGTCCTCACTCGGAGTAGTTTTTAACTTAGGCGATACGGAGTCGCAGCTAAGCCCCGAGTGTGGATGATGTCCTCACTCGGAGTAGTTTTTAACTTAGGCGATACGGAGTCACAGCTAAGCCTCTGAGTGTGGACGATGTCCTCACTCGGAGTAGTTTTTAACTTAGGCGATACGGAGTCGCAGCTAAGCCCCCGAGTGTGGATGATGTCCTCACTCGGAGTAGTTTTTAACTTAGGCGATACGGAGTCGCAGCTAAGCCCCCGAGTGTGGATGATGTCCTCACTCGGAGTAGTTTTTAACTTAGGCGATACGGAGTCGCAGCTAAGCCGTTCACCCACTCGGGGTTGCGGTGCAGATGTGTTTAGCTGAGTGATGGCGCGTGGACGCCCGAGTGATGAAGACGTGACGCGCGGAGCGTCCAAATAATGTGGACGTATCCCGTGGAGGGTCCGGCTGCGTGACGGCGCGCGGGACGGCCGAGTGACGGCGCGCGGGGCGGCCAAGTGACGAAGACGTGTCTCGCCGAGTCGCGATGCGCGGAGCTGTCGAGTGACGAAGTCGCGCCCCACGGAGTGGCGATGCGCGGGGCTGCCGAGTGACGATGGAGGGTCCAGCTGCGTGACGGCGCGCGGGGTGGCCAAGTGACGAAGACGTGTCTCGCCGAGTCGTGATGCGCGGAGCTGTCGAGTGACGAAGTCGCGCCCCACGGAGTGGCGATGCGCGGGGCTGCCGAGTGACGATGGAGGGTCCGGCTGCGTGACGGCGCGCGGGGCGGCCAAGTGACGAAGACGTGTCTCACCGAGTCGCGATGCGCGGAGCTGTTGAGTGATGAAGTCGCGCCTCACCGAGTGGCGATGCGCGGGGCTGCCGAGTGACGATGGAGGGTCCGGCTGCGTGACGGCGCGCGGGGCGGCCAAGTGACGAAGACGTGTCTCGCCGAGTCGCGATGGGCGGAGCTGTCGAGTGACGAAGTCGCGCCTCACCGAGTGGCCATGTGCGGGGCTGTCGAGTGACGATGGAGGGTCCGGCTGCGTGACAGCACGCGGGGTGGCCAAGTGACGAAGACGTGTCTCGCCGAGTTGCGATGCGCGGAGCTATCGAGTGACGAAGTCGCGCCTCACCGAGTGGCGATGCGCGGGGCTGCCGAGTGACGATGGAGGGTCCGGCTGCGCGACGGCGCGCGGGGCGGCCAAGTGACGAAGTCGCGCCTCACCGAGTGGCGATGCGCGAGGCTGCCGAGTGATGACGACGTGTCCAGCAGAATGACGGCGCGCATGACGGCCAAGTGTTGTAGACGCATCCGTCGGAGTGGCAACGCGCGGGGCGTCCAAATGATGTGGACGTATCCCGTGGAGTGGCAAGGCGCGGAGCGGCCAAGTGATGAAGACGCATCTAGCGGAGTGGCGACGCACGGGGCAGCCAAGTCGAGCATGTCGTCGAGGAGATGTCCGACCAAGTGACGGCTCGCGGGGCGGCCGAGTCGAGCGTGTTGTCGAGGAGGCATCCGAACAAGTGACGGTGCGCGTGCCGGCTGAGTGGAGCATGTCGTCGAGAATGGCGCACAGAGGCGTCCAGCGATCGTGTAACCTGTGTATGAAAAATAGCACAAGCTAACATAAAAAATTCTCGAAGTAATTTGATGTTTGCTGAAATGATTTGTGTAAATTACACCCCTAGACACCTGCTGGGTGTGCCAGGTTCTTGCTGGTCCGGAACCAGCAAGTGTCTAAAAGAGTGAAGGATCCGACTGAACTTGTGAAAGTGAAGGATCCGACTGAACTCGTTTTGAGTATTGGACCCAAATGAAGCGGAAGTGTAGTGTTCCAACATGAAAATAAGCAACCGAGCGTAGAGGTACACTCGGTGGCGTGGCCTCCGAGTGGACGTCATGCGCGACTTACGTGCCACTCGATAATGCGGAAATAACTATTTAATTGAATGCAGTCTGTGAAGAATGACTTAGCTGTCTGACGACGCGCGGGGCGGTCGAGCGAATTAGACACGTCCGGCTGAGTGGCGATGCACGGGGCGGCCAAGTGACGAAGACGTGTCTCGCCGAGTGGCGATGCGCGGAGCTGCCGAGTGATAACGACGCGTCCAGCAGAGTGACGGCGTGCGGGGCGGCCAAGTGACGATGGAGCGTCCGGCTGAGTGGCGATGCGCGGGGCGGCCATGATGGAAATATGCCCTAGAGGCAATAATAAAGTTGTTATTATTTTATATTTCCTTGTTCATGATAAAGGTTTATTATTCATGCTAGAATTGTATTGACCGGAAACTTAAATACATGTGAGAATACATAAACAAATACCGTGTCCCTAGTGAGCCTCTACTAGACTAGCTCGTTGATCAAAGATGGTTAAGGTTTCCTAACCATAGACATGAGTTGTCATTTGATAATGGGATCACATCATTAGGAGAATGATGTGATGGACAAGACCCATCCGTTAGCTTAGCATATGATCGTTCTGTTTATTGCTACTGCTTTCTTGAATGTCAAATACATGTTCCTCAGACCATGAGATCATGCAACTCCCGGATACCGGAGGAATACCTTGTGTGCTATCAAACGTCACAACGTAACTGGGTGATCATAAAGATGCTCTACAGGTATCTCCGAAGGTGTCCGTTGAGTTGGCATGGATCGAGACTGGGATTTGTCACTCCGTGTTTCGGAGAGGTATCTCTGGGCCCTCTCGGTAATGCACATCATAAGAAGCTTGCAAGCAAAGTGACTAAGGAGTTAGTTACGGGATGATGTATTACGGAACGAGTAAAGAGACTTGCCGGTAACGAGATTGAACTAGGTATGGAGATACCGACGATCGAATCTCGGGCAAGTAACATACCGACGGACAAAGGGAATTACGTATGTTGTCATTGCGGTTCGACCGATAAGATCTTCGTGGAATATGTAGGAACCAATATGAGCATCTAGGTTCCGCTATTGGTTATTGACCGGAGAGGCGTCTCAGTCATGTCTACATCATTCCCGAACCCGTAGGGTCCGCACGCTTAACGTTCGTTGACGATATAGTGTTATATGAGTTATGTGAATTGGTAACCGAATATTGTTCGGAGTCCCGGACGAGATCCCGGATGTCACGAGGAGTCTCGGAATGGTCGAGAGGTAAAGATTTATATATGGGAAGTCATATTTTGGGTTCCGGAAAAAGGTGCAGTTTTTTCGGTATTGTATCGGGAAGCTTCCAGAAGGTTCCGGAGGATTCCGGAGGGGTCTGGAAGTCCACAAGTGGGTCCACCACGTCCCAAAGGGCTGGCATGGGCTAAGGGGAGGCGCCCTGGCCTTATTGGGCCAGGCGCACCAAGTCTTCAAAAGCCCACGCAGCTAGGGAAGGAAAAAAGGGAGAGTCCTAGTAGGAATAGGATTGGACTTTAGAGTCCAAGTCCACGTGTGTACTGTTCACGTTTACTGTTCACGTGGCACTATTCCTTCTACTCCAAGCCCCTACACATATATAAATAGAGGAGAGGGGGCGCCCCAAAGGACAACATTGTCTTAGCCGTGTGCGGCGCCCCCCTCCACAGTTCCGTCCCTTGGTCATATTTTCGCAGTGCTTGAGCGAAGCCCTGCGGAGATAGCATCACCATCACCGTCACCACGCCGTCGTGCTGCCGGAACTCATCCACTACCTCGCCGTCTTGCTGGATCAAGAAGTCGAGGACATCACCGAGCTGAACGTGTGCTGAACGCGGAGGTGCCGTACGTTCGGTGCTCGGTCGGTTGGATCGTGAAGTTGTTCGACGACATCAACCGCGTTGTTCTAACGCTTCCACTTACGGTCTACGAGGGTACGTAGACACACTCCCCCCTCGTAGCTATGCATCTCCATGGATAGATCTTGCGTGTGCGTAGAATTTTTTTGTTTTCCATGCAACGTTCCCCAACAGTGGCATCATGAGCCAGGTCTATGCGTAGATGATATGCACGAGTAGAACACAAAGAGTTGTGGGCGGTGATCGTCATACTGCTTACCACCAATGTCTTATTTTTATTCGGCGGTATTGTAAGATGAAGCGGCCCGGACCAACCTTACATGTCCACGTACATGAGACCGGTTCCATCGACAGACATGCAACTTGGTTTGCATAAAGGTGGCTGGCGGGTGTCTGTTTCTCCTACTTTAGTTGAATCGAATTTGACTGCGGCCGGTCCTTGTTGAAGGTTAAAACAGCAAACTTGATAAATCACCGTTGTGGTTTTGTGCCGTAGGTAAGAACGGTTCTTGCTAGAAGCCCGTAGCAGCCACGTAAAACTTGCAACAACAAAGTAGAGGACGTCTAAGTTGTTTTTGCAGGGTATGATGTGATGTGATATGGTCAAGACATGATGTGATATACGTTATTGTATGAGATGATCATGTTTTGTAATTTATCGGCAACCGGCAGGAGCCTTATGGTTGTCTCTTTATTGTATGAAATGCAAGCGCCATGTAATTGCTTTACTTTATCGCTATGCGTTAGCAATAGTTGTAGAAGCAATAGTTGGCGAGACGACCACGACGCAACGATGGAGATCAAGGTGACGAGCCGGTGACGATGGAGATCATGACGATGCTTTGGAGATGGAGATCAAAAGCACAAGATGATGGCCATATCATGTCACATATTTTGATTGCATGTGATGTTTATCCTTTATGCATCTTATTTTGCTTAGAACGACGGTAGCATTATAAGATGATCCCTTCACTAAATTTCAAGATAAAAGTGTTCTCCCCGAGTATGCACCGTTGCTAAAGTTCGTCGTTTTGAAGCACCCCGTGATGATCGGGTGTGATAGATTCTACGTTCACATACAACGGGTGTAAGCTAGTTTTACACAAGCAGAATACTTGGGTTAAACTTGACGAGCCTAGCATGTACAGACATGGTCTCGGAACACTGGAGACCGAAAGGTCGAACATGAGTCATATAGTAGATATGATCAACATGGAGATGTTCACCATTGATGACTATCCCATCTCACGTGATGATCGGACATGGGCTAGTTGATTTGGATCATGTATCACTTAGTTAACTTGAGGGATGTTAATTTAAGTGGGAGTTCATTAGTAATTTGATTAATTGAACTTAATTTATCATGAACTTAGTCTTGATAGTTTCTTTGCATATCTATGTTGTAGATAAATGGCCCGTGCTACTGTTCCGTTGAATTTTAATGCGTTCCTAGAGAAAGCTAAGTTGAAAGATGATGGTAGCAACTACACAGACTGGGTCCGTAACTTGAGGATTATCCTCATTGCTGCACAGAAGAATTATGTCCTTGATGCACCGCTAGGTGATGGACCTGCTGCAGGAGCTATTGCAGACGTTGTGAACGCCATGCGCTACGGCTTAGAACCGGGACTGCAAAAGCGTTTTGAACGCCACGGAGCATATGAGATGTTCCAAGAGCTGAAATTGATATTTCAAGCTAATGCCCGGGTTGAGAGATATGAAGTCTCCAACGAGTTCTTTAGCTGTAAGATGGAGGAGAACAGTTTTGTCAGTGAACACATACTCAGAATGTCTGGGTACCACAACCACTTGACTCAGCTGGGAATTGATCTTCCGGTTGAGAGTGTTATTGACAGAGTTCTTCAGTCACTGCCACCAAGCTATAAAGGCTTCGTGATGAACTATAATATGCAAGGGATGGAGAAGACAATTCCCGAGCTCTTCGCGATGCTGAAATCAACGGAGGTAGAAATCAAGAAGGAGCATCAAGTGTTGATGGTTAACAAAACCACTAGTTTCAAGAAAAAGGGCAAGGGAAAGAAGGGGAACTTCAAGAAGAACGGCAAGCAAGTTGCCGCTCCCACGAAGAAACCCAAAGCTGGACCCAGGCCTGAAACAGAGTGCTTCTACTGCAAAGGGACTGGTCACTGGAAGCGGAATTGCCCCAAGTATTTGGCGGATAAGAAGGATGGCAAAGTGAGCAAAGGTATATTTGATATACATGTTATTGATGTGTTCCTCACTAATGCTCGCAGTAGCGCCTAGGTATTTGATACTGGTTCGGTTGCTCATATTTGTAACTCGAAACAGGAGCTACGGAATAAGCGAAGATTGGCTAAGGACGAGGTGACGATGCGCGTCGGGAATGGTTCCAAGGTTGATGTGATCGCCGTCGGCACGCTACCTCTACATCTACCTTCGGGATTAGTTTTAGACCTCAATAATTGTTATTTGGTGCCAGCGTTGAGCATGAACATTATATCTGGATCTTGTTTATTGCGAGACGGTTATTCATTTAAGTCAGAGAATAATGGTTGTTCTATTTATATGAGTAACATATTTTATGGTCACGCACCTTTTGTGAATGGTCTATTCTTGTTGAATCTCGATCGTAGTGATACACATATTCATAATATTGATGCCAAAAGATGCAAAGTTGATAATGATAGTGCAACATATTTGTGGCACTGCCGTTTAGGTCATATTGGTGTAAAGCGCATGAAGAAACTCCATGCGGATGGACTTTTGGAATCTCTTGATTATGAATCATTTGATACTTGCGAACCATGCCTCATGGGCAAGATGACTAAAACTCCGTTCTCCGGAACAATGGAGCGAGCTACTGATTTGTTGGAAATAATACATACCGATGTATGCGGTCCGATGAATGTTGAAGCACGCGGCGGGTATCGTTATTTTCTAACCTTCACAGATGATTTGAGTAGATATGGGTATATCTACTTGATGAAACACAAGTCTGAAACATTTGAAAAGTTCAAAGAATTTCAGAGTGAAGTAGAGAATCATCGTAACAAGAAAATAAAGTTTCTACGATCTGATCGCGGAGGCGAATATTTGAGTTACGAGTTTGGCCTTCATTTAAGAAAATGTGGAATTGTTTCACAACTCACGCCACCTGGAACACCACAGCGTAATGGTGTGTCCGAACATCGTAACCGTACTTTATTGGATATATGGTGCGTTCTATGATGTCTCTTACCGATTTGCCACTATCGTTTTGGGGTTATGCATTAGAGACAGCTGCATTCACGTTAAATAGGGCACCGTCTAAATCCGTTGAGACTACACCATATGAACTATGGTTTGGCAAGAAACCTAAGCTGTCGTTTCTTAAAGTTTGGGGATGCGATGCTTATGTGAAAAAGCTTCAACCTGATAAGCTCGAACCCAAAGCGGAGAAGTGCGTCTTCATAGGATACCCTAAAGAAGCAATTGGGTACGCCTTCTACCACAGATCCGAAGGCAATGTCTTTGTTGCCAAGAATGGGTCCTTTCTAGAGAAGGAGTTTCTCTCGAAAGAAGTGAGTGGGAGGAAAGTAGAACTTGATGAGGTAATTGTACCTTCTCTCGAATTGGAAAGTAGCTCATCAGAGAAAACCATTCCCGTGATGCCTACACCAATAAGAGAGGAAGATAATGATAAAGATCATGAAACTTCAGTTCAAGTTACTACTGAACTTCGTAGGTCGACCAGAGTACGTTCCGCACCAGAGTGGTACGGTAATCCTGTTCTGGAAGTTATGTTGTTAGACAACAGCGTACCTACGAACTATGAAGAAGCTATGATAAGCCCGGATTCCGACAAATGGCTTGAGGCCATGAAATCTGAGATAGGATCCATGTATGAGAACAAAGTGTGGACTTTGGTGGACTTGCCCGATGATCGACAAGCCATTGAGAATAAATGGATTTTTAAGAGGAAGACAGATGCTGATGGTAATATCACTGTCTACAAAGCTCGACTTGTCGCGAAAGGTTTTCGACAAGTTCAAGGGGTTGACTACGATGAGACTTTCTCACCCGTAGCGATGCTTAAGTCTGTCCAAATCATGTTAGCAATTGCCGCATTTTATGATTATGAAATCTGGCAAATGGATGTCAAAACTGCATTCCTTAATGGTTTTCTCAAAGAAGAGTTGTATATGATGCAACCAGAAGGTTTTGTCGATCCTAAGGGTGCTAACAAAGTGTGCAAGCTCCAGCGATCCATCTATGGACTGGTGCAAGCATCTCGGAGTTGGAATATACGCTTTGATGAGGTGATCAAAGCATATGGTTTTGTACAGACTTACGGTGAAGCCTGTATTTACAAGAAAGTGAGTGGGAGCTCTGTAGCATTTCTAATATTATATGTGGATGACATATTGTTGATCGGAAATGATATAGAATTTCTGGATGGCATAAAGGGATACTTGAATAAGAATTTTTCAATGAAAGACCTCGGTGAAGCTGCTTATATATTGGGCATCAAGATCTATAGGGATAGATCAAGACGCTTGATAGGACTTTCACAAAGCACATACCTTGACAAAGTTTTGAAGAAGTTCAAAATGGATCAGTCAAAGAAAGGGTTCTTGCCTGTCTTGCAAGGTGTGAAGTTGAGTCAGACTCAATGCTCGACCACGGCAGAAGATATAGAGAAAATGAAAGTCATTCCCTATGCCTCAGCCATAGGTTCTATTATGTATGACATGCTGTGTACCAGACCTGATATGTGCCTTGCCATAAGTTTGGTAGGGAGGTACCAGAGTAATCCAGGAGTGGATCACTGGATAGCGGTCAAGAATATCCTGAAGTACCTGAAAAGGACCAAGGACATGTTTCTCGTTTATGGAGGTGACGAAGAGCTCGTCGTAAAGGGTTACGTCGATGCAAGCTTCGACACTGATCCGGATGACTCTAAGTCACAAACCGGATACGTATTTATATTAAATGGTGGAGCTGTCAGTTGGTGCAGTTCCAAGCAGAGCGTCGTGGCGGGATCTACGTGTGAAGCGGAATACATAGCTGCTTCGGAAGCAGCACATGAAGGAGTCTAGATGAAGGAGTTCATATCCGATCTAGGTGTAATACCTAGTGCATCGGGTCCAATGACAATCATTTGTGACAACACTGGAGCAATTGCCATAGCCAAGGAGCCCAGGTTTCACAAGAAGACCAAACACATCAAGAGACGCTTCAACTCCATTCGTGAATATGTCAAGGATGGATACATAGAAATTTGCAAAGTACACACGGATCTGAATGTGGCAGACCCGTTGACTAAGCCTCTTCCACGAGCAAAACATGATCAGCACCAAGACTCCATGGGTGTTAGATTCATTACTATGTAATCTAGATTATTGACTCTAGTGCAAGTGGGAGACTGATGGAAATATGCCCTAGAGGCAATAATAAAGTTGTTATTATTTTATATTTCCTTGTTCATGATAAAGGTTTATTATTCATGCTAGAATTGTATTGACCGGAAACTTAAATACATGTGAGAATACATAAACAAATACCGTGTCCCTAGTGAGCCTCTACTAGACTAGCTCGTTGATCAAAGATGGTTAAGGTTTCCTAACCATAGACATGAGTTGTCATTTGATAATGGGATCACATCATTAGGAGAATGATGTGATGGACAAGACCCATCCGTTAGCTTAGCATATGATCGTTCTGTTTATTGCTACTGCTTTCTTGAATGTCAAATACATGTTCCTCAGACCATGAGATCATGCAACTCCCGGATACCGGAGGAATACCTTGTGTGCTATCAAACGTCACAACGTAACTGGGTGATCATAAAGATGCTCTACAGGTATCTCCGAAGGTGTCCGTTGAGTTGGCATGGATCGAGACTGGGATTTGTCACTCCGTGTTTTGGAGAGGTATCTCTGGGCCCTCTCGGTAATGCACATCATAAGAAGCTTGCAAGCAAAGTGACTAAGGAGTTAGTTACGGGATGATGTATTACGGAACGAGTAAAGAGACTTGCCGGTAACGAGATTGAACTAGGTATGGAGATACCGACGATCGAATCTCGGGCAAGTAACATACCGACGGACAAAGGGAATTACGTATGTTGTCATTGCGGTTCGACCGATAAGATCTTCGTGGAATATGTAGGAACCAATATGAGGATCCAGGTTCCACTATTGGTTATTGACCGGAGAGGCGTCTCAGTCATGTCTACATCATTTCCGAACCCGTAGGGTCCGCACGCTTAACGTTCGTTGACGATATAGTGTTATATGAGTTATGTGAATTGGTAACCGAATATTGTTCGGAGTCCCGGACGAGATCCCGGACGTCACGAGGAGTCTCGGAATGGTCGAGAGGTAAAGATTTATATATGGGAAGTCATATTTTGGGTTCCGGAAAAAGGTGCAGTTTTTTCGGTATTGTACCGGGAAGCTTCCAGAAGGTTCCGGAGGATTCCGGAGGGGTCCACAAGTCCACAAGTGGGTCCACCACGTCCCAAAGGGCTGGCATGGGCTAAGGGGAGGCGCCCTGGCCTTATTGGGCCAGGCGCACCAAGTCTTCAAAAGCCCACGCAGCTAGGGAAGGAAAAAAGGGAGAGTCCTAGTAGGAATAGGATTGGACTTTAGAGTCCAAGTCCACGTGTGTACTATTCACGGTTACTGTTCACGTGGCACTATTCCTTCTGCTCCAAGCCCCTACACATATATAAATAGAGGAGAGGGGGCGCCCCAAAGGACAACATTGTCTTAGCCGTGTGCGGCGCCCCCCTCCACAGTTCCGTCCCTCGGTCATATTTTCGCAGTGCTTGGGCGAAGCCCTGCGGAGATAGCATCACCATCACCGTCACCACGCCGTCGTGCTGCCGGAACTCATCCACTACCTCGCCGTCTTGCTGGATCAAGAAGTCGAGGACGTCACCGAGCTGAACGTGTGCTGAACGCGGAGGTGCCGTACGTTCGGTGCTCGGTCGGTTGGATCGTGAAGTTGTTCGACGACATCAACCGCGTTGTTCTAACGCTTCCGCTTACAGTCTACGAGGGTACGTAGACACACTCCCCCCCCCCCCCCCCCCCCGTAGCTATGCATCTCCATGGATAGATCTTGCGTGTGCGTAGAAATTTTTTGTTTTCCATGCAACGTTCCCCAACAGGCCAAGTGATGAAGACGTGTCTCGCCGAGTCGCGATGCGCGGAGCTGCCGAGCGATGACGATGCGTCCAGCGGAGTGACGGCGCGCGGGGCGGTCGAGTGACGAAGGAGTGGCTCACCGAGTGGTGACGCGCGGGGCGGCCAGGTGATGACGACGCGAATAGGCGCGGCCGAGTGATGAAGACGTGCCGCACGGAGTGGCGATGCGCGGGGCATACGAGTCATGTAGACGTGTCTCATTGAGTGGCGACGCGCGGGGCAGCCGGGTGATGAAGACGCGCCCGGCTGAGCGACGACGCGCGGGGCTGTCGACTGATGACGACGTACAGCTGGGTGACGGCGCCCGGGGCGACCGAGTGATGAATAATCGTCTGGCTGAGCGACGACGCACGGGGCGGCCGAATGATGAAGAAGCGTACAGCTGCGCGACGGCATGCGGGGCGACCGAGTGATGACGACGCGTCCGGCTGCGCAACGGCGTGCGGGGCTGCCGAGTCATGAAAACGCATACAGCTGGGTGACGATGCGCGGGATGGTCGAGTGCCTACATGTTAGTTATCTGGATGGAAATGATATACGAATAAGCCTGGACGTTTTAGTTGTCATTGTAGACGTTTAATTTTTTGACCGAGTGTACCAGAGTACCAGTTCGGACTAGTGAAGCGGTCGGGCCGGCTTGGTGTCAATGCAGGCTGCACGTGCGCTGGAGGCTGGTGCAGGGTGCTGCGAAAGAAATGTGGATGCATGCACCTTATTTTGGCCGTAACCCGTGCTGGAGATCCACCAAATGGCTAATTAACGAGGCAGGCCATTAACTGCACGCATTTACCACGTCCTTCCATTCCAAGCCGTCCGTCCGTTTCCTGTAACTGCGCGCATTTACCTGCACGCACATAATTAAGGAGGAGGTGGCCCACTCACCTTGCATGGTTGAAGGAGAATGAAGCCACGGCCAGCGGCTGGCGACCGAGGGAAGAACCGCTGCGCCCGGAGGCCTGACCGGCTTCCTATTTCCGCATTGCGCCGGTCCTGCCTGCACGCCGCAGCGACCACATCGGAGAAGCTGATGAGGGAGGAGTGCATCACGCCTGTGACGCCGGTGGGAGGGGCGCCTCCACCATGGAGACCACTGCCGAGTGGACACCATCCGTATCATGCCGGCGGCGGGACTCTGGAACACCGCTGAAGGTGCGGTCCCGATGTGGGCGGATGCGCCAGAGGTCGGTGAGGCCGGGCGGGCGGCATTCGACTTGGCAAAGGCGTCGGTGGTTGGCGACGAAGAAGACAGGCGACAGCGGACTGGCCAGGTAGGGAGCTCGGCCTCCACGTCGCTCGTCCGAACGATGCTTAGTGGTGCGGCAGCGCTGTCGCCGTTGCTCGCGCTCTATGGTTGATGTGAAGGAGATGATGTAGCCGTCACTCTCACTTGTATCTCCTTTCCTTTTCGACTGATCGAAACTCCACGGCACTCACGTGAGTGTGCGTACATACAGAAGAAAAGCAACCATTGATAGATTAAAGATTGATTGTAAAGAAATAGATAGAATGGAATGAAACTTCCTGATCCCTCCGTTCGAAGAGTATCATGTCTCTCCTGTGAACGGAGTGGTGTCCGGAACACCTTGGATCGAATTCTCCATTGATGATTGTTGATCGGCGGACGAAGATCGAAAAAAGAAAACCATTTGCATCATGGCTCGATAGACGCCATGCCCCACGGTGTGCGCCAACTGTCGTGGGAATGATTCCGACAATAGAGAGGGGTAGTGTAAGGGAGCATGATCTATCGAGATGCAAATGGGTGACACAGTGGTTTTAGCGAGTTCGGGCCTCTCACGGTGAAGATAACAACCCTACGTCTCGTGCTCCGGAGAGTCTCTGTCGTGTGGAATGTATGAGTTACAAGGGGTGCGAACCTTTGTGCCAGAGGGGAGAGGTGGCTTATATAGAGTGCGCTGCCCCTCATGAATACCCGGCTACCAAGGGTTCGATCATGGTAATAAAGGTGAACGTTACTGATAACATATGTAATAAATGCTACTTATGACGACCAGTCGAACGCCTGTCCGTTGGCCTCCCTGGAGTGGCTTCTGGTCTTCTGCGGTCGACTGACTTCTGTTTTTTCCGAGTGAAAGGCGGCTATCGAATGGAGGGAGAAACCTCCGAGTGGATTTCCTGTCGAGTGACTCATGCGCCATGGTGATTTCAGTCGGAGTCTTCCTTGTAATCTTGTAATCTTTAAGTTCTCCAATGTAGTGTCCTTATGTAGGGTATGTAGGTGAGGCCTAAGACCCTACCCTAGGTACATATCCCCATCAATAACCTCCCGTGACGCGCTTGCGAGGCGCGTCGCGGGAGCGATCCCCTTTTTTTTATAAACTTCTCCTCCTTTATTCATTCATAAGTAAAGTAGCATCTTTTACAAGTAACGGGATAACCTCATCAGGGCGTTATCCATCCAAACACTCGGAGGAGAAAACCTAACTAACCTTGCAAGTTCATGAGCTACTCGATTACGTTCTCTATTACAATGATCATAAGTAACATGATAAAAATCTAATGACATGAAATAACAGTCATCTATAATGGAAGAAGCGATCGAAGAAGAATAGCCTTGGCTCAATGCATTCACCACCTCCACGCTTTCTGAATTCACTTCAATCTTTCTGCATCCGACGGTATTACAAAGATTCAAACCAAACCTCACTGCAACTGCTTCTGTTGTAAACGAGTCGAAGCAAAGGTCCATCTTTTCATTAGCAGCCGCTATAAACTTCCCCTTATGGTCCCGGATAACTGCTCCAAATGTTGCTACAAGAGTGTCACTATCATATCCCGCGTCAACGTTTAATTTCACGTAACCATACTTTGGCTTCAGCCAAACATCTGATCGGGCGTGGGGTTTTGGGCTATAAGAGATAATATAGTTTGCTACTAAGCCTCTCACTGACATATTGATTTGAGATGCACTTTGAGTTTCTTCGTCATGTGTCAATTTCTGCCTTTCATACCACAAATATCAAGTCGTCGTTGCCATCGTTTCTCTGAATTTCGGCAAGCCCAACACTTGGATCTGTTGTTTTGGAAGACACAAGAGATGTACCAACACAATCTCACCTGCCTTGTCAACTGTCAGTGCCCTTTTTTACGCGTTGATCCCTCATTGTGTGAACTTATGAGAGTCCTTTCATTTCTTCTCTAATAAATGATGCACGCGTGCGTTTTCGAGAAAAAAAGTTTTTTTTGAACAGGCGATGTCGCAATGTCGCCGTGAAACAGAGCAAAGTTGACTGCCGACCGCGGCACCGGCACGCCGTATGCTTCCACCACGTAAGCCGTAGCCGGCATGTTACACGTACGCACGCTATGTGTGTACATATCATGCCTAGCTAAGCCTAAGTTTTGCGTGCGCGTTCCATGCTCTACCGCAGATTTGGACAAGAGTATAATCATTTTTTCGGAGCATTTTCAGCCATGACTTGCAAATCCCGCCCCTCAAACGTCCGCGGACACGCCCGGTCACTGACCGGGGTGTCCGTTTTGAACCCCTACTTTTTCATCCGTGCAGCCGCATCTCTCATATTTTTCCTCATATGTCCGGTCACTTGCACGTGATTGGTGGAGAAGAGGAGAGAGAAATAAAAGAATGATTAAAGAAAGAGAAAAGGTGCTCCGGGATGGGGTCACGTCCTACATGGCGGACTGACCGGGCGCGTCCGCGACCCCTCATATCGTCCTCATATTTAAGATGGATATGAGGGATGCCGGTCAGTCCGGCCATTTGAAATGGGTATGAGGGGTCCGTCTGGATCGTTTTTTTGTGACCGGTCAGTGACCGCCCAGACGTTTGAGGAGTGTAAGAGGGTCCGGCTGTAGATGCTCTCGGTTCGCCTATGAACCCGAGCATTTGTAGTCCCACGTGTACGTTCTTGCTCTTTTAACAGTACAGAAAGAAGTGTGTGCCTGAGTCAGTGAGCTGGTTTGTCGGGAACGTGCATGGCTTGCCCGAGCAGCCACGCGCCCACGCCCGGCATCGCCCGCCGTCCTTGCTGGCTTCACAGCGCGCATAAATAAACCGCCGGTGCAACTCATTCCTTCGCCATGGATGAGAGACCGCCCGTCGCCGAGCTCGAAAACAAAACATACTTGTTATTACGCGTGCAGTGTCTATGGATCATGGCACACACGGTCGACGGAGGAGTCCGTTTCCCGGGTCGCCCATGGAGCGTCTGGACGCGCATGGCGGTGGCAACGCCGTGTTCCTTGGCGGCCTCGACGCGCTGGAGGTGGACGTGGAGCAGGAAGAAGAGATAATCGACTTGGAGACGGAGTCGCCGGGCTCCTCTGAATCGGTCGAGATCTCCGACCTCAGGAAGCGCATGTGGAAGGACCAGATGCGCCTCATGAAGCTCGAGGGCCGTGCCGGCGCCAGGAGCGGTGCGCCGGCCGGGCGCGGGCGGCAGGACGGTCCCGAGGCACGGTGCCGGCGAAAGGCGATGCTCCGTGCGCAGGACGGCGTCCTCCGGCACATGATGAAGATGATGCAGTCCTGCAACGCGCGCGGGTTCGTGTACGGCGTCATCGACGAGGCCGGCGAGCCCACGTCCGGCTCCTCCGACAGCCTCCGCGGCTGGTGGAAGGACAAGGTCGTCTTCGACCGCACGGGCCCGATGGCCCTCATCGCCGGCGACAGCAGCAGCAGCCCGCTGGGCCTGGCTTCCTACCTTCATCGCCTCCAGGGCATCCAGGACAACACGCTGGGCCCCGTGCTGTCGGCGCTCATCCAGCACTGCGAGCCGCCGCAGCGCAACTTCCCCCTGGAGCGCGGCCTGGCGCCGCCGTGGTGGCCGACGGGGAAGGAGCCGTGGTGGGGCACGCAGGGCGAGACGCAGGCCCACCAGGGCGCGCCGCCGTACCGGAAGCCGCACGACCTGAAGAAGGCGTGGAAGGTGTCCCTGCTCAGCGCGGTGATCAAGCACATGAGCCCGCGCTTCGACCAGATGCGCAAGCTCGTGTGGCAGTCCAAGCGGCTGCAGCACAAGATGAGCGCCAAGGAGTCCGACACGTGGTCCAAGGTGCTCCGGCAGGAGGAGGCGCTCAGCGGCCGGCTGAAGAGCTCGCTCCGGATCACGCCCCTCGACGACGACTACGACGGCGAGGCGCTGGAGGACGGCCCGGAAGACGTGGCGCGTGGCTCGCATGACAAGCGCAAGTGCGAGGACGTCCCGAGCGGCAGCTCCGGCGGGAAGTGCCGCAGACCAAGAGGCGGGAGCCGGGACCTGGCCGCGATGGTGCCCGGGCTTGAGGCTGGAATCCTCGAAGACGAGGATAGCCAGGGTCCCATCAACGAGCTCATGGAGCTCTACTATAGCTGCCTGCAGGGAGCCGATGGGGAGGAGAAACACGATGTGGCGGTGGTACCTCCGAGACTGCCGAGAGGCGTCGATGATGTGGCGCAGCAATTCCTGATCGATGTCATCGGGTGTTGCCCGGAAGTAGATCATGTGTTGCGCTTGATGGAGGAGTGACGTGTCTTGTTTCAGTCGACTGAAACTTGGTTCGCAGTTGATGTTATACTGTATTTCTTTGAGTTTGCGTGAAGTTCCGTACAATTTTTTTTCCTTTTTTTCATATACTCTTGACTGAGACTTAGTATTGTTTTAGGGATGGAATATTTTTGGTCCCAAACGCTGCGGGACGCGCGTGCGCGATTCGGCGCCCGCGAGCGGCCGCACACGAGCCGTCCATCAGATTAAAGGATCACGTCACGTGCTGGACAGTTCCGCCCGGAGGGGAAGAGAGAGCGGTGTGTTTTGTCGTTTCCGTTACGCGCCCACCCATTTCGTCCTCTCCATTCCACTCTTTTCCCCACATCTCAATTCGAGCAGAGCGGAGAGAAATCCCTAAGGTCGTCGTCGACCGCGGCCGGCGAGAGAGCGCGACGACACCTACCACCACGCGGAGGCGAAGCATCACGAGTTCGATCGAGCGGCGGGCGTGCGACGAGAGAAGGGAGGGAGAAGGTGAAGCGAAGGAAGATGATGGGCGGCGAGCTGCTACATCTCCTGGGGGAGAGAAGGTAAGTCACGCGCCTACCCCCTCTAATTCCGGCTCGTGAATGGGGGCAGTGGGTTTTCAGCGACGCGGCGGCGTCATCTACATCGACGAACGGGGAAGGGGGAAGACAGAACAGCGGAGGAGCTGGGGAGAGGGAAAATCCTCAGTGAGGGATTCGCCGGGGAATCGATGTGCGCCAATCCCCGCTGCTCAAAAATCCCCACACGATTTGATAGTGCACAATAGCAAACAAAGAAATCCCGTCCAGATTTGTGTAGCACATCAACAAGCAATCGATTAACCCATCGATTAAGATTTTCACAGCATGTGTTAAGCATCCAGGGGCTGGGTTTTCTGGTGTGTAGATGTAGAATTTTGTTTCCGGGGAGATCGGCAATTCAACTCAACCGATTGGCTCTTATGCAGCAGTTTTTCTTCAGTAGTAGGCAAGTTTTACAACATTTTTTCCCAAGGAGTAGGCAAGTTTTACAATACTTTTCCCCCACGAGTAAGCAGTATTTTTACAACTTACAGTGATTATAGGCTATTCTCTTGCCACATAGTTTTGGGGGGGCAGGCAAATACTGGCAAAAGAAGATGATTTTCCCCCAGGCAATAGAGCAATGCGCGGAAAACTAGTTCCCAATTAGTTGGATCCTATTTATTGAGCTTATCTTTTTGACGCATCATCGACTTTGAAGCTTGAACGAGTATGGTCTCATATCCATGATCTTAATTGCTAGTATGCGTTTAGACATTTTTTATACTGCTGCCAGGTCTTCTTTTATTGATCGGTTAACGAGCCATGCATGCCTTCCAGGATAGAGATTGCGAAACGACCATGATCCAGTATAGAGTATGGTCTCGTTCCTTTCCCTTTAATTCTTCTATTAACCAGTAGCAAGCTCTAATTTTTGTGTGACAGAAATCTCCTAAGGCTGTAGGGGCGTCAAACATCAAGCAGATATTGTTATGAAATAACATAGAACTGTTGGAGACTTAAAAGGATGCATATTGTTGTTGATGTTCTCTATGCCCTGAATAATAGAGAAACAACAGTTCCATTTCAGTACTTAAGGTGTATCTCCAAAATAAAATGAATTACAGATATAAGTCGGTACCATCCGATCTCCTATGTCAGCAGTTGAGATTGATCTAGGAAGAGTAGGTGTGTTTTTCTAGCTTTTTGATATGTTACTGGAAGCATGATTTACAAATTGATCTCTCTAGAATCTGTGGTAGCACAAGTCTGTATTTTCTACAAATTCCCTCCTGCTATTCTTAGTGCTGCTAAAAAGTCAGTTAAGTTCAGTAAAAAATTTGCTCTATTATCTCTGCTGGGAACCGTTCCTACCTTTTTGCTTGAGATATCCGTTGTCGTATAGATTTAGCGAAGATTTCTTAGATGAAATCATGCAATAGTATGGTTGTTCTGGGCCTTCTATATTTTTTTAATCTTTTTTTGAATTCAGTAGATGTGCATATTTAGTAAAGTATAGTACTTGAGCATAGCCACTTCTTTTTGAGAAAATAATGAGCATGTGTAAGTGCAGGGCTGGCATTTTCATAGGTAGCAGACTCAGTTTATCTCCAAGGACTTATTGTAGTTCCAGACATTATTGTACGCATTTCTGATATATGCAGGCATCATTTTTCAACTGTGGGTTTTCAAACATTTTGTTTGTAGGTATTTTTGGGTGATACGTAGGCATCTTAATTGCAGTTTCAAACATTATTGTATGCATCTTTTGGATATGTGCAGGCATCTTTTCAAATGTAGAATTTCAGTCATTTTTGTTTGTAGGCATCTTTGGTTAACACGTAGGCATCTTAATTGTAGTTTCAGAGGTTATTTTGTAGGCATCTTTTAAGTCAAAACAGGGGTTAGGTCCATCATGAGTACTTTTGATGTGCATGCATTTTTTTTTCCAGCAATAACATGCATGCATCTTAATTGTAGTTCAGACACCATTCTAGACATTTTTGTAGAAAATCACACAAAAAAGCCGCATAAGCCCCTACACGTAGTCGCCTCGAAGCGATGACAAAGTCGGCTAACCGGGGGGAACTAAGACAGCCTACCCAACCACAGCCGTGCCCACCATGCCCAAGCAGACAACCTACTCGACCAACCTACCCACGTTGAACACCCCTAAATCGCCCAAGCCCAAGCCCCAGTCACACAAAAGAGCTGCCTAAGCCCCTAAGCCCCTACACGTAGTCGCCTTGGCCCGACTACAGTGAACTAACCGGGGAACTAACTCGACCAAGCCCACATTCTAAAGTCGCTTACAATACGTGTGAAATCATGATATTGAGTCGCCTATCAACCAACACAGTCGCCGCAATCCTAGAGTATCACAAAACACTAACTCGCCCAAGCCCCAGTCACACAAAAGAGCCGCCTAAGCCCCTACACATAGTCGCCTTGGCCCGACAAAAAGTCGTCTATCCGGGGGAACTAACTTGACCAAGCCCGCATGCTAAAGTCGCTTACAATACTACACTGAGTCGCCTCCCAACCAACACATAGTCGCCGTAATCCTAGAGTATCACAAAACAATAACTCACCCAAGCCCCGGTCACACAAAAGAGCCGCCTAAGCCCCTAACGTAGTAACCTTGGCCGGACAAAAAGTCGTCTAACCGGGGAAACTAACTCGACCAAGCCCACATGCTAAAGTCGCTTACAATACCCTTGAAATCGTGATACCGAGTCGCCTACTAACCAACTTATAGTCGCCACAGTCCTAGAGTATCACAAAACACCAACTTGCCCAAGCCCAAGTCACACGAAAGAGCCGTCTAAGCCCGTACACGTAGTCGCCTTGGCCCGGCTACAAAGTCGCCTAACCTGGCGAACTAACTCGACCAAGCCCACATGCTAAAATCGCTTACAATACCCCTGAAATCGTGATACTGAGTCGCCTACAAACCAACATATAGTCGCCGCAATCCTAGAGTATCACAAAACACTAACTTGCCCAAGCCCCAGTACACAAAAGAGCCGTCTAAGCCCCTACACGTAGTCGCCTTGGCCCGACTACAAAGTCGCCTAACCGGGCGAACTAACTCGACCAAGCCCACATGCTAATTAAAGTCACATACAATACCCCTGAAATCATGACACTGAGTCGCCTACCAACCAACACATAGTCGCCGCAATGATAGAGTATCACAAAACACTAACTCGCCCAAGCCCCAGTCACACAAAAGAGCCACCTAAGCCCCTACACGTAGTCGTGTTGGCAGTCTACAAAGTCGCCTAACCGGGGAATCTAACTCGACGAAGTCCACATGCTAAAGTCGCTTACAACACCCTTGAAATCGCGACACAGAGCTGCCTACAAAGCAACACATAGTCGCCGCAATCCCAGAGTATAACAAAACACTAACTCGCCCAAGCCCAAGTCACACGAAAGAGCCACCTAAGCCCCTACACGTACTCGCCTTGGCCCGACTACAACATCACCTAACCGGGGGAACTAACTCGACCAAGCCCACATGCTAAAGTCGCTTACAACACTACTCAAATCGCGACACAGAGTCGCCTACCAACCAACACATAGTTGCCGCAATCCTAGAGTATCACAAAACACTAACTCGCCCAAGCCCAAGTCACACGAAAGAGCCACCTAAGCCACTACACGTAGTCGCCTTGGCCCGACTACAACATCGTCTAACCGGGGGAACTAACTCGACCAAGGCCACATGCTAAAGTCGCTTACAACACCCCTAAAATCGGGACACAAAGTTGCCTACCAACCAATACATAGTCGCCGCAATCACAAAACACTAACTCATCCAAGCCCCGGTCACACGAAAGAGCCGCCTAAGCCCCTACACGTAGTCGCCTTGGCTTGACTACAACGTCGCCTAACCGGTGGAACTAACTTGACCAAGCCCACAAGCTAAAGTCGCTTACAACACCCCTAAAATTGGGACACAGAGTCGCCTACCAACCAACACATAGTCGCCGCAATCCCAGAGTATCACAAAACACTAACTCACCCAAGCCCAATTCACACCAAATAGTCGTCTAAGCCCTTACACGTAGTCGCCGTGGCCTGACTACAACATCGCCTAACCGAGGGAACTAACTCGACCAAGCCCACATGCTAAAGTCACTTATAACACCCCTAAAATCGCGACACAGTCGCCTACCAACCAATACATATTCACCGCAATCCTAGAGTATCACAAAACACTAACTCGCCCAAGCCCCGGACACACGAAAGAGCCACCTAAGCCCCTACACGTAGTCGTCGCGACAACAAAGTTGGCTAATGCACCGGGGGTGGGGGACTAAGTGGCCTCTCCCTACCATAGCCGCCCAACCATGCCCCTTGCTCAAACACCCCTAAAATCTTGCCACTTAGTCGCCTACCGACACACACATACTCGCTGCACCAAACGAAAAGTCTTTTTTAGAGTATCATAATGCACTAAGTCACCCGAAGCCCCAAATCACACAAAAAGAGCCGCATAAGCCCTTACATGTGGTCGCCTTGGTCCGACTACAAAGTCGCCTAACTGGGGAAACTAACTCCCACCCCCTACCCCACCGCTCACCCCGTCGAGAGCCAACTCAACCAAGCCTCACATGCAAAAGTCACAACACGAAGTCGCCTACCAACACACACATACTCCTAACGCCGATTCCCAGAGCCAGCTTCACTTTTCTACTTTTCTTATGTTGTTCTCAACTTCACCATGTAGGCATTTTACATGTTGTTTTTAATTGCGAGAATGTTAATCCCTTTTGCCCACTAATAGCAGAGAAACTTCGGTTTGTAGGAAATTTATTCTCTAGTTTTCAGACTACTTTTTGCAAAGCATGCGGGCAAAGTTTTTTCATGTCTTGTTTGAACAGAGGATTTTTTTTCCGAACAACTCAAATCAATTGAACCTGCAAGTTTTCTTTTTCCCCTGAAGCAACTATGCTGCTGCAACTATGTTCAGTTGGTTTCCAACAATTGTTTTCTCTAAGCAACTTTTCTATACGTTTTTTCTTCCTTCGCAGAGGCCAGGTGCAAGATGGTAAAATAGCACCAAACAAGAGCTCAGGATCTTTCTAACATCCAGGTTCAATAAGCAGGGTGTGTGGCAATAATAGGCACAAAACTGTAAAAGATCCAAAATCAAGTTGCAAACACATGGGTGTACATCAGACTTTTTGCAAACTACAAATGGGTTATGTTATTTATTTATTTTTTTGCAAAAGAAAGACGGGCCTTTACCTTGTGATGATGGAATTTTTTGCCTGATCGCTGAAAAATTGTTACAGATGATTTCCACCATTCTTTTTGCCTGATCTGTAGCAGACAGTTCTCACAAGAATGTGTGCAAAATTGTGATATTGCCTTCTCTTCTTGATTTTATTGCTGTGTTTTCCTGGTATTATTGCTGGACAGGAGCTCCCTCCCATCTAGGCTGTGGCGTGTGGTAGCGTCTGGGAAAAAAGAGAGTTTTTAAGAGATTTATGCAGGGGAGTTGGGTTTTTGGTGGGATACCGCGCACGGTCTGAGGAGCGTCGCTGGGTTTCTTTTGTCTGGACGTGTGAGCATGGAGGTGGGGTGAAACTTAGCTTTTCCGGTAAAACAGGGGACCGCACGTGGGTACCTGCCTAAAATGGGCGGCCGCTAGATGCTGCCATATAGCGCGTACGCGCTGTGTAGCATCGTCCATTTTTGGTTTCTGTGTTTTTAATCGAAAGTGTTGTTCTAGTCCCGAGCTCATGTGAGCTAGGGTGAACAGTAAAATCAAAATAAAATGAAAAAAGTTTCAAAAAAATCCGAATTTTTTTTGTGTGAAACTTTAACAAATGTTTTGATAGCTCGCAAAATTTCAGTGCCAGATGACATTCGTGTAAAATGTGGCAAAAAAAAAACAAAATCGATGCTCCAAAATGTGTTTGAAAATAACATTTTTGGAGCATCTGTTTTGTTTTTTTGCCACATTTTACACGAATGTCATCTGGTGATGAAATTTTGCAAGCTATCAAAACATTTGTCAAAGTTTCATACAAAAAAAATTCAGAATTTTTTTAATTTGTTTTGATATTTTTTCGATTTTACTGTTCACCCAAGCTCACATGAGCTCCGGATCATAACAGCCGCTTCCGTTTTTAATGGCTTTCTTTGCTTTTATTGGTTTTGTTCTCTTTTTTGGGTTATGTGTTGGTTTTCGATGTTTCCTTCTTTGTTTTGGAGGCCTTTTTTCTTTCTTTTAATTTTTTAACACATTTCTATTTTCAGTACATTTTTTACATTTTTCTTATACACGCGCAACACTTTTCGATAAACGTTTACTATCTTTGTAATACATGGTTTCAAAAATCAAATACATGTTGATTATTTTTTAATGGCATGTATATTTTATTAACTAAGAAAACATTTGTGTCATTGTATAAACATTTTCTAAAAATGTTACGAATATATTATTGAAACACGTGAACATAAATGGCATGTACATTTTTCTGAATGGTACAAACCATTTTTTGAATTATGAGAATATTTTTATATTGTATAAATAGTTTTCTAAAATGTCATGATTTTTTTAAATATCACATATATATTTTTAAATATTATTTTGCATTGCATAAACATTTTGTAAAAATTTCAAGAAACATTATTTTTTAAACGTTTTAGCATTTTGAAAATGTCACGTACTTTTTTAGTTCTATTAATATTTTTTGAAATTCTGAAAATTTTCTGAACGTGTGATAAACGCTTTTGGAATTTACGGAAAATAGTTTTCCCATTTCAGAAATATAAATAAAACTAATAAAAGAATAAGGAAATGTCCTATGGAAAGCAGCGCTCCTCCCATGCTGGGCTGGATAATTTGGCCGTCCTGGAGGCTAGACGTGCTTGTGTCTCGCTTCAGCCGCTCCGATTGTTCCGACCTGGCGGAGCGCAGATGTTATATCTCGCTTACAGCGGGGCTACTATATACGGGGGCGCTCCTACTCGGCACTCTTTTTTGCATCAAATAGGAGGCAAGCAGGCATGGTGGACATCTTAGTGGGCCGACCCATGGCATGAGCGAGTCCGGAGCAGGCCGGCTACTATAGAATACTCCATCTGTCAACTAATATAAGACCGTTTAGATCACTATTTTTAGTGATCTAAACGCTCTCCTCCGTCCGGAAATACTTGTCCTAGAAGTATTTCCGGACGGAGGGAGTATATTAGTTGACAGAGGGAGTACTATGTTACTATAGCGAATACTTTTTCTAGATTTAAGAATATTATTCAAACGCGAACCACTTTTAAAAAATCAAATATTTTATGAATTGTGAACATTTATTGAAAACCAAATGGTTTTTTGTAATTCTGAACATTATTTTGAGAAAGAAGAACACTTTTTGGAAAATGAAAATAATTTTTAAAATTATTCTTTTTTGTTTGGAAACGCAAGCATGTTTTAAAAAATACGATCAATTTTTAAAAATATGAAGGTTTTTTAAAAGTTGAACAGTTTTAAAAATTGTAAAGAGGTCTTCAAACACATGAACAATTTTGAAACTGACAACAAAATAAAAAATTGGAAAAAAATAAAAAGGATAAGTTAGAAAACCCCGTGAGGAACCTTAGAAGGTCTATAATATGTTTGCTACCTACAAATAGTCTGGCCCATTTACCCTCCTTGTGTGTGTGTTTCCTCAACAGTTTGACGCAACAAGGTCAAATAGGAAACTCCACGCCGGGAGGGGGGTTGCCCAGTCTAGGATTAATTAGTATAAAGAAGAAGAAATAGAAAGGGTTGGGAGTTCTAACATTTTCTTATTTGCACACATCAGATACGATGGGACCCACATGTAATTAAGAGAGCAAATTAGTTTGCGTCCTGGACCAAGGCCCCTTCCCCGGCCCTTACTATGTCTCCCTCCCACACTAGCTCACGCTAGAGTTGAAGACGCTACACGTCAGGATCAAAGCATGCCCAACACCATCGACGTTGCGACCGAAAAGTATTTGTGCTCCACAATGACGCCGCCAAAAGGATAACGATACAACACAATGTCATAGCCACCGATCCCAAAAAATAGATATTAGGTTTTTCACCCAATGCTCGAGCACATGAGGCCAGATAGACGCCTCCAGGAGGGAGCCTCACCTATGCCACACGCGGTGTTAACGTGGCCGACCCAACCGAGAGAAGGGAGAGCCACCAGCTCGAGGCCTCCAAAACACGACCACGGGGCTGCCACTGCCAAAGCCACGACAATGCTAGGATCATCCGTCACCCCTCCTCTCGCTATCCACATATCCAAGACGAGACACCACCATCGTTGAAGCAATGCTCACCGTAGAGCCAATCACATAGCCACATAATATGTGACCGCCACCCCGGCATCCAAGATTGACATGCCACCACTGCTAGGACCTTAGGCTACCAGAAGGCAGGCACCTTGGCACGGATCAAAAAAGAAAGGTACCGATGTGCCGCAACACAACCTTGGTCAGGACTGGACATCAACGATGACAACTAAGGTGCAAAGGAATCCCCAGCCATGGGCGTTAGATCCCACGTGGATCTAGCCCCGAAACCTCGGTCGGGATGGGGAACTCCAACGACAGTCATCACCACGTCGCTTGCCACCTTCCTGCAATGCATCATTGCAACAACACCAACACAGGTCAGGTTGTCGGGGCAGGAAGCCTCCACGGGCCAAATCCGGTCTTGGATCCTCGCAAGGATGGACCCCGAGGCATGCTGCCGCCCGTCCCAAGCTCCTCGACAGGCATAACAAGCCGCCAGAGCCCTGCACGACGCTTTCCAAGCACCATTAGTCATTAGCACTTGTCGCAAGCTGGCCTGAGCCCCTTGTCGACGAGAGGAGTTCCACATGTGTCACCCATAGCCGACACGATACCAGATCTAGGCCGAGCCGCTGTTATCGACATGAGCACGCCTTGCTGTTGGAAATATGCCCTAGAGGCAATAATAAATTGGTTATTATTATATTTCCTTGTTCATGATAATCGTTTATTATCCATGCTATAATTGTATTGATTGGAAACTCAAATACATGTGTGGGTACATAGACAACACTGTGTCCCTAGTAAGCCTCTAGTTGACTAGCTCGTTGATCAAAGATGGTTAAGGTTTCCTAGCCATTGACATGAGATGTCATTTGATAACGGGATCACATCATTAGGAGAATGATGTGATGGACAAGACCCAAACTACGAACGTAGCATATGATCGTGTCAGTTTATTGCTATTGTTTTCTGCATGTCAAGTATCTGTTCCTATGACCATGAGATCATGCAACTCCCTGACATCGGAGGAGTACCTTGTGTGTATCAAACGTCGCAACGTAACTGGGTGACTATAAAGATGCTCTACAGGTATCTCCGAGGGTGTCTGTTGGGTTGGCATGGATCAAGACTGGGATTTGTTACTCCGTATGACGGAGAGGTATCTCAGGGCCCACTCGGTAATACAACATCACAATGAGCCTTGCAAGCAATGTGACTAAAGTGTTAGCCACGAGATCTTGTATTACGGAACGAGTAAAGAGACTTGCCGGTAACGAGATTGAACTAGGTATAGAGATACCGACGATCGAATCTCGGGCAAGTAACATACCGAAGAACAAAGGGAACAGTATACGGGATTAACTGAATCCTTGACATAGAGGTTCGACCGATAAAGATCTTCGTAGAATATGTAGGAGCCAATATGGGCATCCAGGTCCCGCTATTGGTTATTGATCGTAGAGGTGTCTCGGTCATGTCTACATAGTTCTCGAACCCGCAGGGTCTACACACTTAACGTTTGGTGACGATTAGTATAGTTGAGTTATTTTGTTGGTGACCGAAGGTTGTTCGGAGTCCCGGATAAGATCCCGGACATGACGAGGATCTCCGAAAGAGTCCGGAGGTAAAGATTGATATATGTGATAATAGTGTTTTGATCTCCGGAAGGGTTCCGGAATTCACCGGAAGGGGTTCCGGGTGTTTACCGAAGTGTTCGGGTGCAGCAACACTTTATATGAGCAAAAGGGGTAAAGCCCATGAGGTATTGGAAAGTGCAAAAGGAAGTTTTGCTGCTGCCTTAAGCGGTACTACCGCTGGTAAGGCAGTACTACCGCGTAAGTGGTACTACCGCTTGTGTGAAGCGGTACTACCGCTTGTGTGAAGCGGTACTACCGCATAAGTGGTACTACCGCTTATGTGAAGCGGTACTACCGCTCGTGAGCGGTACTACTGCTTGTGCGCGGTACTGCAGGGATCCGAGTTGGACTCTTTCCCTGCGGGCCAAACCGACCTTGTGCGGGCAAAACCAACCTGGAGGAGGCTTTTACTCCAAGTTTAGACCCCAAGGCTCAACATATAAATAGAGGGGCAGGGCTAGCACACGGGACACATTAAGATTTCCCAAGCCGTGTGTCGGCAACCCTAACCCTCTAGTTCTCCCGTCATAATCTCCGTAGTGCTTGGCGAAGCCCTGCAGAGATTGTTCCTCACCACCATCACCACGCCGTCGTGCTGCCGGAACTCATCTACTACTTCATCATCACTCGCTGGATCGAGGAGGTGAAGGCGTCATCAAGCCGTACGTGTGTTGAACGCGGAGGTGCCGTCCGTTCGGCACTAGTTTGTGATCGGATCGAGGGACGATTTGCGATTTGGATCGCGAAGACGTTCGACTACATCAACCGCGTTTCTTAACGCTTCCGCTTAGCGATCTACAAGGGTATGTAGATTCACTCTCCCTCTCGTAGATGCTCATCACCATGGATAGATCTTGTGTGTGCGTAGGAAAATTTTTGTTTCCCATGCAACGTTCCCCAACAGTGGTATCAGAGCTAGGTCTATGCGTAGATGAGATCTCGAGTAGAACACAAACGAGTTGTGGGCGTGGGTGTATACATATTGCTTGCCGTTACTAGTTGATACTTGATTCGGCGGTATTGTGAGATGAAGCGGCCCGGACCGACATTACGCGTACGCTTACGCGAGACAGGTTCCTTCAACTGACATGTAACTTCGTTGCATAAAGATGGCTAGCGGGTGTCTGTCTCTCTCACTTTAGTTGAATCGATTTCAATGAAGAGGGTTCTTTTAGAAGATCAAAAAGCAATCACTACACCACGTTGTGGTTTTGCGTAGGTAAGAACGGTTCTTGCAAACCCGTAGCAGCCACGTAAAATTTGCAACAACAATTAGAGGACGTCTAACTTGTTTTTGCAGGGTATGTTGTGATGTGATATGGCCAATTACATGATGAGATATATGTGATGTATGAGATGATCATGTGTTGTATAGAATATCACGACTTGCATGTCGATGAGTACGGCAACTGGCAGGAGCCATAGAGTTGTCTTTAATTATTTTCGCCGTTTTTGCTTTACTTTATCGCTATGAGTTAGCAATAGTCGTGGAAGCAACAGTCGGCGCGACAACCTCATGGCGACACGTTGATGGAGATCAAGATGATGGAGATCATGGTGTCATGCCGGTGACGATGGAGATCATGCCGGTGCTTTGGAGATGGAGATCAAAAGCACAAGTTCATGGCCATATCATGTCACTTATGATTTGCATGTGATGTTAATCCTTTTATGCATCTTATTTTGCTTAGGACGACGGTAGCATTATAAGGTGATCCCTCACTTAAATTTCAAGATAAATTGTGTTCTCCCCGAGTGTGCACCGTTGTGAAAGTTCGTCGTTTCGAGACACGCCGTGATGATCGGGTGTGATAGACTCTACGTTCACATACAACGGGTGTAAGCCATGTTGCACGTGCGGAACACTCGGGTTAAACTTGACGAGCCTAGCATGTACAGACATGGCCTCGGAACACAAGAGACCGAAAGGTCAAACATGAGTCATATAGTAGATATGATCAACATGAAGATGTTCACCATTGAAACCACCTCAACTCACGTGATGATCGGACTTGAGTTGGTGGATTTGGATCATGTTACACTCGAATGACCGGAGGGATGTCAATTTGAGTGGGAGTTTTTAAGTAATATGATTAACTAAACTCATTATCTAGAACAATAGTCTAAGTTGTCTTTGCTATATTTATGTTGTAGATCATGGCTCGCGCAGTAGCACCCCTGAATTTTAATGCGTTCCTAGAGAAAGCTAAGTTGAAAGATGATGGAAGTAACTTTGTGGACTGGGCCCGTAATCTAAGGATTATCCTTATGGCTTCCCAGAAGGCTTATGTCCTTGATGCACCGCTTGGTGATCCACCCGCTCCAGTTGAGTCTCTAGACGTTGTGAACGCCTGGCAGGCTCGTTCTGAAGATTACTCAATAGTTCAATGTGCAATATTGTATGGCTTAGAACCGGGACTTCAAAGACGTTTTGAACGTCATGGAGCATATGAGATGTTCCAGGAGTTGAAGTTTATCTTTCAGAAGAATGCCCGGATCGAGAGATATGAGATCTCCGATAAGTTCTATGCTTGCAAGATGGAGGAGAATGGGTCTATCAGTGATCACGTACTCAGAATGTCTGGGTACTCCACCCGTCTGGCTGAATTGGGGATGCCCCTTCCGCCAGAGGCTATCACTGACAGAGTTCTTCAATCATTGCCACCTAGCTACAAGAGCTTCGTGTTGAACTATAACATGCACGAGATGAACAAGTCAGTCGCCGAGCTGTTTGCGATGCTGAAAGCCGCTGAGTCTGAAATTCAGAAGGAGCATCAAGTGTTGATGGTCAATAAAACCACTAGTTTCAAGAAAAATGGCAAGGGTAAGAAGGGTAACTCCAAGAAGAGTGGCAAAGCAGTTGCTCCTCTCGTGAAGAAACCCAAGGCTGGACCCAAACCAGAAACTGTGTGCTTTCATTGCAAGGGAACTGGACACTGGAAGCGGAACTGCCCCAAGTATTTGGCTGACAAGAAGGCGGCCAACAACAAACAAGGTATATATGATATACATGTTATTGATGTGCACCTTACCAACTCTCGTTGTAGTGCCTGGGTATTTGATACCGGTGCGGTTGCTCATATTTGCAACTCAAAACAGGAACTGCGGAATAGACGAAGGCTGGCAAAGGACGAAGTGACGATGCGCGTGGGAAATGGTTCCAAGGTTGATGTGATCGCCGTCGGCACGCTCGCTCTTCGATTACCATCGGGATTAGTGATGAACCTGAATAATTGTTATTTAGTGCCTGCGTTAAGCATGAACATTATATCTGGATCTTGTTTATTGCGAGACGGTTACTCATTTAAATCAGAGAATAATGGTTGTTCTATTTATATGAGTAATATCTTTTATGGTCATGCACCCAATGTGAGGGGTTTATTCTTATTGAATCTCGATAGTAACGATACACATGTTCATAACATTGATGCCAAAAGATGTAGAATTGATAATGATAATACCACTTTCTTGTGGCACTGCCGTTTAGGTCATATTGGCGTAAAACGCATGAGGAAGCTCCATGCTGATGGACTTTTGGAGTCACTTGATTTTGAATCACTTGACACATGTGAGCCATGCCTCATGGGCAAGATGACTAAAACGCCGTTCTCTGGTACAATGGAACGGGCAAGTGACTTGTTGGAAATCATACATACTGATGTGTGCGGTCCGATGAGTATTGAGGCGCGCGGTGGTTATCGTTACTTTCTCACCTTCACTGATGACTTAAGTAGATATGGGTATATTTACTTAATGAAACACAAGTCTGAAACATTTGAAAAGTTCAAACAATTTCAGAGTGAAGTTGAGAATCATCGTAACAAGAAGATTAAATTCCTACGATCTGATCGAGGAGGAGAATATCTGAGTTATGAGTTTGGCAGTCACTTAATACAATGTGGAATTGTTTCACAACTGACACCGCCTGGAACACCACAGCGTAATGGTGTGTCCGAACGTCGTAATCGAACCTTATTGGATATGGTGCGATCTATGATGTCTCTTGCCGATTTGCCACTATCGTTTTGGGGTTATGCATTAGAGACAGCTGCATTCACTTTAAATAGGGCACCATCGAAATCCGTTGAGACGACGCCATATGAACTTTGGTTTGGCAAGAAGCTAAAGCTGTCGTTTCTTAAAGTTTGGGGATGTGATGCTTATGTCAAAAAGCTTCAGCCTGAAAAGCTGGAACCCAAAGCGGAGAAATGCGTCTTCATAGGATACCCAAAAGAGACAGTTGGGTATACCTTCTACCTCAGATCCGAAGGCAAAGTGTTTGTCGCTAAAAACGGAACATTTCTTGAGAAAGAGTTTCTCTCGAAAGAATTGAGTGGGAGGAAGATAGAACTTGATGAGGTTGTTGAACCGTTACTTCAACCTGAGAGTAGCGCAGCGCAGAAAGATGTTTCTGTAGAGCCTACATCAGCTGAAGAGGAAGTTAATGATGATGATCATGAAGCTTTGGATCAAGTTGCTATCGAACCTCGTAGGTCGACAAGGACGCGTACTGCTCCTGAGTGGTACGGCAACCCTGTCTTAGAGGTCATGTTGTTGGACAACGATGAACCTACGAGCTATGGAGAAGCGATGATGGGCCCGGATTCCGAGAAGTGGTTAGAGGCCATGAAATCCGAGATGGGATCCATGTATGAAAACAAAGTGTGGACTTTGGAAGTATTACCTGAAGGGCGTAAGGCCATTCAGAACAAATGGATCTTTAAGAGGAAGACGGACGCGGACGGTAATATCACCGTCTATAAAGCTCGACTTGTGGCAAAGGGTTTTTCACAAGTTCAAGGAGTTGACTACGATGAGACCTTCTCACCCGTAGCGATGCTTAAGTCCGTCAGAATCATGTTAGCAATAGCTGCCTTTTTCGATTATGAAATTTGGCAGATGGATGTCAAAACAGCGTTCCTTAACGGTTTCCTTAAGGAAGAGTTGTATATGATGCAACCAGAAGGTTTTGTCGATCCAGAGAATGCTGACAAAGTTTGCAAACTCCAGCGATCCATTTATGGACTGGTGCAAGCATCTCGGAGTTGGAATCTTCGCTTTGATGAGGTGATCAAAGCGTTCGAGTTTATACAAGTTTACGGAGAAGCTTGTATTTACAAGAAAGTGAGTGGGAGCTCTATAGCGTTTCTAATATTATATGTGGATGACATATTACTGATTGGAAACAATATAGAAATGTTGGAAAGCGTGAAGGAATATTTGAACAAGAGTTTTTCAATGAAGGACCTAGGAGAAGCTGCTTTCATATTAGGCATCAAGATCTATAGAGATAGATCAAGACGTTTAATAGGACTTTCACAAAGCACATACCTTGATAAAATTTTGAAGAAGTTCAAAATGGATCAGTCCAAGAAGGGGTTCTTGCCTGTTTTGCAAGGTGTGAAGTTGAGTAAGACTCAATGCCCAGTGACCGCAGAAGATAGAGAAAAGATGAGTGTCATCCCCTATGCTTCAGCCATAGGCTCTATTATGTATGCAATGCTGTGCACAAGACCCGATGTCAGCCTTGCCATAAGTATGGTCGGAAGGTTTCAAAGTGATCCAGGAATGGAACACTGGACGGCGGTCAAGAATATCCTGAAGTACCTGAAAAGGACTAAGGACATGTGTCTCGTTTATGGAGGTGATCAAGAGCTCGTCGTAAAGGGTTACGTCGATGCAAGCTTTGACACTGATCCGGATGACTCTAAGTCGCAAACCGGATACGTATTTATTCTTAATGGGGGTGCGGTTAGCTGGTGCAGTTCCAAGCAAAGCGTGGTAGCTGATTCTACATACGAAGCGGAGTACATCGCTGCCTCGGAGGCGGCGAAGGAAGGTGTCTGGATGAAGGAGTTCATGACAGATCTTGGAGTAGTGCCTAGTGCGCTTAACCCAATGACTCTGTTTTGTGATAATACTGGTGCCATTGCTCTAGCCAAGGAACCAAGATTTCACAAGAGGACCAGACACATAAAGCGACGTTTCAATTCCATCCGCGATTACATCAAGGAGGACGACATAAATATTTGCAAAGTACACACGGATCTGAATGTTGCAGATCTGATGACTAAACCTCTTCCAAGGGCTAAACATGAACAACACCAGAACTGCATGGGTGTTCGATTCATTACAATGTAAATCACATAGTGATGTGAACTAGATTATTGACTCTAGTGCAAGTGGGAGACTGTTGGAAATATGCCCTAGAGGCAATAATAAATTGGTTATTATTATATTTCCTTGTTCATGATAATCGTTTATTATCCATGCTATAATTGTATTGATTGGAAACTCAAATACATGTGTGGGTACATAAACAACACTGTGTCCCTAGTAAGCCTCTAGTTGACTAGCTCGTTGATCAAAGATGGTTAAGGTTTCCTAGCCATTGACATGAGATGTCATTTGATAACGGGATCACATCATTAGGAGAATGATGTGATGGACAAGACCCAAACTACGAACGTAGCATATGATCGTGTCAGTTTATTGCTATTGTTTTCTGCATGTCAAGTATCTGTTCCTATGACCATGAGATCATGCAACTCCCTGACATCGGAGGAGTACCTTGTGTGTATCAAACGTCGCAACGTAACTGGGTGACTATAAAGATGCTCTACAGGTATCTCCGAGGGTGTCTGTTGGGTTGGCATGGATCAAGACTGGGATTTGTTACTCCGTATGACGGAGAGGTATCTCAGGGCCCACTCGGTAATACAACATCACAATGAGCCTTGCAAACAATGTGACTAAAGTGTTAGCCACGAGATCTTGTATTACGGAACGAGTAAAGAGACTTGCCGGTAACGAGATTGAACTAGGTATAGAGATACCGACGATCGAATCTCGGGCAAGTAACATACCGAAGAACAAAGGGAACAGTATACGGGATTAACTGAATCCTTGACATAGAGGTTCGACCGATAAAGATCTTCGTAGAATATGTAGGAGCCAATATGGGCATCCAGGTCCCGCTATTGGTTATTGATCGTAGAGGTGTCTCGGTCATGTCTACATAGTTCTCGAACCCGCAGGGTCTACACACTTAACGTTTGGTGACGATTAGTATAGTTGAGTTATTTTGTTGGTGACCGAAGGTTGTTCGGAGTCCCGGATAAGATCCCGGACATGACGAGGATCTCCGGAAGAGTCCGGAGGTAAAGATTGATATATGTGATAATAGTGTTTTGATCTCCGGAAGGGTTCCGGAATTCACCGGAAGGGGTTCCGGGTGTTTACCGAAGTGTTCGGGTGCAGCAACACTTTATATGAGCAAAAGGGGTAAAGCCCACGAGGTATTGGAAAGTGCAAAAGGAAGTTTTGCTGCTGCCTTAAGCGGTACTACCGCTGGTAAGGCAGTACTACCGCGTAAGCGGTACTACCGCTTGTGTGAAGCGGTACTACCGCATAAGCGGTACTACCGCTTGTGTGAAGCGGTACTACCGCTCGTGAGCGGTACTACCGCTTGTGCGCGGTACTGCAGGGATCCGAGTTGGACTCTTTCCCTGCGGGCCAAACCGACCTTGTGCGGGCAAAACCGACCTGGAGGAGGCTTTTACTCCAAGTTTAGACCCCAAGGCTCAACATATAAATAGAGGGGCAGGGCTAGCACACGGGACACATTAAGATTTCCCAAGCCGTGTGTCGGCAACCCTAACCCTCTAGTTCTCCCGTCATAATCTCTGTAGTGCTTGGCGAAGCCCTGCAGAGATTGTTCCTCACCACCATCACCACGCCGTCGTGCTGCCGGAACTCATCTACTACTTCATCATCGCTCGCTGGATCGAGGAGGTGAAGGCGTCATCAAGCCGTACGTGTGTTGAACGCGGAGGTGCCGTCCGTTCGGCACTAGTTCGTGATCGGATCGAGGGACGACTTGCGATTTGGATCGCGGAGACGTTCGACTACATCAACCGCGTTTCTTAACGCTTCCGCTTAGCGATCTACAAGGGTATGTAGATTCACTCTCCCTCTCGTAGATGCTCATCACCATGGATAGATCTTGTGTGTGCGTAGGAAAAATTTTGTTTCCCATGCAACGTTCCCCAACACTTGCCGCTACGCAACCACAAAATCCCACGTCGAGTGTCGCACCTCCACGCAGAGAGGAAAGAGAGCCCCGTCGCCACCGCCGACCGGGCTTTGCCTGGCAACACCCTCCGGTCGCTCGCAAGAACGATACGGGAGGGAAGGGTGTTTTGTTTTCGAGGTAATTACACCAGTGATGCCTGACCTTGACATGGATGTCCATTTTAGTGACTGGATTTGCCAGTGGTGTTTTTCACTTCAAGGCATTCCCTTTGGGGAGATCGAGATGTATCCCCGATGTTTACTCGGTTGTAGAGCTCGATCGTGTCACACAGGACGTTGCCACCGGTTCATTCGCTGCAGTTTGACTGTTGACCCCTCCAAAAAAAATAGAGAAGGGAGAGAGGTTGATGCGCGCTTGCCGTAGCAAGCTAGGCGCGTTGACTCCATGCACCCGCTCCCCCAAATATCCGGCGCCCTCGCATGCCGCGCTCGGCAAACCTTTACGCAAAGCGTGAGTCCGTACCGTGCATCCCAAGCTCCCCCACGCATCGCGTCGCACCTAGCTAGCTAGCTAGCTTCATTACACCGGAGCCATCAAGCTTGCTATACATTTACTAGCATCTTCTTCTTCTTGGACCAATAATCAATGCCGGCTCCGAGCAACTTCCTCAAGTCCATGGCCGCCACCGCCGCGAAGCACGGAGGAGGAGGAGGAGGAGAGCACCACCAGGCCGCCGCGGCGAGGAAGCAGCAGCACGTCGGCTTCCCGAGGCTGTCGACCTCCAGCAAGGCGCTCGTGCTGCTGCCCATCCTCCTCCTCGCCTTCATCTACCTCTTCGTCTACCCCAAGGAGTTCGAGCTGCAGTCGCTGATGAGCTCCTGCGTGCCGCCGCCGGGCGCCTACACCGCCGCCGCCAACGGCTCCACCACCGCCCTGTCCACGGCCACCGCGTACGCACGGAAGCCCGCCTTCCGGCTCCTCATCGGCATCCTGACGCGCGCCGACGTGTACGAGCGGCGGCACCTGCTGCGCATGGTGTACGGGCTCCAGCTCGCCGCCGACCCGGGCCTGGCGGCGCAGGTGGACGTGCGGTTCGTCTTCTGCCGCCTCTACAAGGACGACCAGCGCGTCCTCGTCCCGCTGGAGATCCTGGCGCACGGCGACGTGATCGTGCTGGACGGCTGCGAGGAGAACCTCAACGGCGGCAAGACGCACACCTTCTTCTCCGCCGTGGCGGGGCTCTACGCCGACGCGCCCTACGACTACGTGATGAAGGCCGACGACGACATCCTGATCCGGCTGCCGGCGCTGGTGGCGTCGCTGGGGGCCATGCCGCGGGAGGACATGTACTACGGCGCCACCATCCCCTGCAACAGCATGGACCCCGGGAGGGGGTACATGTCCGGGATGGGGTACGCGCTGTCGTGGGACCTGGTGCAGTGGGTGGCCGGCGCCGGCGAGGTCACCCGCGGCCGCACCGTCGGGCCGGAGGACAGGATGACCGGGGAGTGGCTGAGGGTGGGCGGGAAGGGGCGGAACAGGTTCAACGCCAAGCCGGCCATGTACGACTACCCGCTGCCGGTGCCCGTGGACGAGTGCTCCCACGAGTTCGTGCCGGACACCATCGCCGTGCACCGCCTCAAGGACAACCCGCGCTGGGCGCACGCCCTCAAATACTTCAACTTCACCGCCGGGCTCAAGCCGTCCAAGTTCTACAAGTTCGACCCCTAGCTGTTTCGACCTTCTTTTTGGAGAAGTTTTTCACATTTAAAGAGTTGCTTATTTCTACTTGTACCTATAATATCATCATTGATTTTGGAGATGCTTGTATGAACAATTAAACTGAGCATACGAAAGATTACCAAGAAATTACACACAAGAGCTGAGCGTAGGTTCTACCCCCTCCGCACCTTTTAGAGATTTCACTATGGACTACATACGAATGTATATAGACATATTTTAGAGTGTAGATTCAAAATTCTAACAAAAGACACTTCTCTCCAAATAAAATGTATGAAATTAATTCTGACTAGCAGACAAGCTGGAAATTGTGTTTCGACAAAGCTTTATGAAAAGCTAGAGTGATTTCACTGGGGTTGCCGGATTACAGTGACATACATGAACCGAAACACCGATGTGCTGTTTACAACCATCACGGGCACACAGAAAGGATGTGAAAACCAAAGCACAGCTGCTACGTCATGGATGCAAACATGCACAGAAACAAAAGGAAGCCTGCCTGCTCAATTGTACACCATGTATTTCGGGGTTGCGCTGAATTTCTGGTAACCCTTGATGACCTTGTTGACCGAGTCAAGGAAATCCTTCTCCGTCACAGTCTTCCTGCGGGCGCGGATGGCGTACATGCCAGCTTCTGTGCAGACACTCCTGATGTCAGCACCTGAAACAACAAATCAGACAGTCGGATCAGATTGTTTAGAGGCTGGATCCTAGGTGCCTGAAACAGTCTGAATCAAATCGAACAGGAACTGTTCAGGGTGCAAAGCGCATGTACTCACCAGTGGCGTTGGGGCAGAGTCGCGCCAGTAGCTCAAAGCGTATATCACGCTCACAGTTCATAGTACGAGTATGAATTTTGAATATCTGGGTACGGCCTTCCAAGTCAGGTAACCCAAATTCCACCTTTCTGTCCAAACGACCAGGACGCAGAAGTGCAGGATCAAGTGTATCAGGCCTGAAAAACAAGAAAAGATGGTTACCCTCTCAACTCTATTCATGTGGCCATGATGTTTTAGCTGCAATTAATTTCTGATTGAGGTGTGAAGAGTTTTAAATAACACACACCACTCAAGTTTCTTAATCTTAAGTCCTATCTATAAAATGTAAGGTGAGCATCATGCCATATTGGACCACATGACAATGCGCACGAAAGGAAACGTAAGTACCTGTTGGTGGCCATGAGAACCTTGATATTCCCCCTAGCATCAAAACCGTCGAGCTGATTGACGATTTCAAGCATAGTACGCTGAACCTCATTATCGCCCCCAGCTCCATCATCAAAGCGAGCACCACCGATGGCATCAACTTCATCAAAGAATATGATGCATGCTTTCTTCGAGCGAGCCATCTGACAAGCAATAATATATTTCAATCAAAACGATTCTTAATAAGACGGAACACTCATGTCGAAGAAACCAGATGAATCCCTGTAGCCTGTCGGTTATCTGCAGAGCTGGATATACCTGAAATAACTCCCTAACCATCCGAGCGCCTTCACCAACATACTTCTGAACTAATTCGCTTCCAATTACACGGATAAAACAAGCATCTGTCCTATTGGCAACAGCTCTAGCAAGAAGAGTCTTGCCAGTGCCAGGAGGACCGTAGCAAAGGACACCTTTAGGAGGATCGATGCCAAGCTTCACAAACTTCTCTGGGTGAAGCATGGGGAGCTCGACAACCTGTGAAAAGTTGTTAAGAAAACAGTAAATAAAGCAGGTCCTATACTAGAATGTACTAGCATGCACAGGTTCACAGATTAAGCACAGGTTCTGAATCACAGGGAATTTGGTGGCATACCTCACGCATTTTTTCGATCTGCTCCTTACACCCGCCAACATCATTATACGTGACATCTGGTTTTTCCTCAACCGTCATCATAGTGACGCTGGGGTCAATCTTCGGTGGCAATGGAATCTGTATCTGGTACTTGTTCCGATCGACACTGCATTAGGCATGAGATCACAATTCCACAGTGAGAATGATAGTGTGCAAGCACAGAGAATGATAACAATTCTGGGTAGCATCAATGATGATTTATCCAAAAAAAATGCATTCATAAAATCAGTATTAGTTTAGCAAGATATAATATCTCCAAAAAACAAGTAGGGGAGTAAGTTTCATACTCCCATCTTCTGCACTCTATGAGCAACCAGATGGAACTTATACCTAAGCCAAGGAGATGACGAGATACTGCTTCAGAGATTCAACATATTCTTAGTTAATAATCATTGCCTTTCAATCAATGATACTCATACACTAGGGAACAAACGAACGACAAATTAACATCTGCCAAGTATTCAGATAATACTGGATGATATTGTCACAGTAGCAAGCACTGGTCCACTCAGTTTAAAAAGTTTTTTCTCTGCTTACATGATGGCATACAACACATCCTACATGTATAGTATATGCTGCAGCCTTATAACATGGTTTAAATCAAACACATAAATCAGCAGGTGTGAATTACTCGGGTTGATCTGAATGAAAGATGTATCATACAGCAAGACCAAAAGACAGGTAATAACTTACCCGACTCTCATCCCTTCCTCAATATCAGTTGGGGAAACTTTATCACCCAATCCAACAACAAACTGCATGATCAAAAGATAAAGCATGAGAAGAGACTGGTGTGAATCTATGGGTATATGATTGAAATAATATAAGATAAGCATGCTATACCTTTGCAATTTGTTTCACATTGATCATGTATTTGGCATCGTCGGTATTAGGGTTTATAATCTTGGTGCACCTTGCTACCTACAACATGAGGAAGGTAACTTAGACCCAAACAATTATGCATGCTAAACCACAGCAATAAAATTGGGAAGTAGTAGAAAACATTGGGCCAGGTAACATACTTGCAATGGCTGCTCCTCCTGCATCATTTGCTTGTCTGAGACCAGATCCCACTGGCTAGGTGGAGCCAGCCCAGTATCAGACTCCTTTATCCCTGAGATTTCATATAAGCGAATAATGGGTCAGGCAAGCGAATTAAAAATATTAGTTGGAAAGTTAATCGCACATTCTGAATGTTGTTCATGAAACCGCTAAAACAAATATCGCACATTCTGAATGTTCATGAAACCACTAAAACAAATATCGCACATTCTGAATGTTCATGAAACCGCTAAAACAAAAATTCTAAAACAACCAAACAGGAAGAACATTGCAAGCAAGAGCAGCAGTCAGATGCCCATATCATCAAACAAACGTTTTACTAGTTGAGTCTGTCAAAACGAACAGTGCATTCATACACCTTAAAAATGCTTACTAGCTACAAGCACTATCTTCAGAAGGTACATGCCTCGATATTTATCATATGATTGAAAGCTGCCTAGTGAAAGTGCGAAACAACAAAACAAAGTGCAGACAACTGATCTCTATCTAGCCCAGGAACAAATTCTAGAGCCAAACCAACAAACAGATTACCAAGTCCTTACTCACCACAAAGGTCATTGATCTTCTTGGCCAACTCCTTAATCTCCTTCTCGGCCGTCTTGATGCTCGTGGAGTATGGCCCAAGCCCCTGTCAAGTGTCAACAGCAGCCAGAATCAGCAAACTTGAGCAGAAACCCTAGAAAGAGCACTCCACATCTCGCCTAAACACCCTCAATTCCGCCGCAGAAAAGAGGCAAGCAGTACAAAATAAACAGCATCCCGTCGCCCGCATCAAAGCCCTAGCGGAATCACATAGAACTGCGAAACACCCACAGGTCACGGGCCTCCCCTCAACGAATCCACCAGAAGGCGACGACCGGCTTCCCCGGAGGACAGGAACCGAAACCCTAGGCTGACCGCGAGCGCAAACCCGGCCGCGCCCAGCCCGAGACCAGATCGCAAAATTCACGGAAGGGGGCCTCCCCCAAACAAATCCACAGAAGGCGACGGCAGATTTCCCGAGAGAGCGTGGACCGAAACCCTAGACTAGGCCGGCCGCGGGCGCGAACCCGTGCGCGGCGCCCGGCCAGGGACCAGATCGCCGCCGGACGGAAACGCAGATTCGAGGGGGCGGGGGGAGATCCGAGGGGGTCGCGGCGGCACTCACGTAGGTCTTGAGGAGGGCGATGTCGTCTTCGTCGAGGGGGCGCGGGTTCTTCTCCGCCATGATGTCGTCCTCCGGCTCCGGCGCCATGGCGTCTTCTCGGCGGCGGGCGCGAGGCGAGGAGGAGAGAGGAGAAGCGGTGGTGTCTGGCTCGGCTGCTTGTGCGAGAGGCGAGACTGCGGGTTCGGGTGCGCTTGGCCTGCCCTCCGTTGGCTACTACTAGTAGTAATCGACTTTTTTTTTTTGACCCGAGTAGTAATCAACTTTTGCTCCAAGAAGAAGGCAGCCCGGGGCGGATACGTATATCCAGAACCCGTGTTCCCAAGACGAAAACGCAAGGTCGAAATGCTGCGTTTTTTTTTCTTTTTGACTTTTGATGATGATTCGATGACTGCCAGCGCCAGGTGAGAGGCGTCTGCAGATTTAAACTGAGAATTCAAACCGAGAGTATGATTCGGTTGCAAAATTAATGAAAATGTTTCACGCCTACATGCCGGCCGAAGTTTCGGCCTGTTGCGTCCACGCGCACACGCTTCAAATGACTCAAGCTACGACACGTGGGGTTCGAGGACCCACCCGCGACGCCTTCATCCTCCTTTTTCTTTACTTTTATCCCCCCCCCCCCCCCCCCCCACACACACACACAGCGCCACCCGTCATCTTCCTTCCCAATCGCCTTTCTCCTGGAGCTACAACGATCACCATCGCCGCCCCTGTCGTCGACGCCTTAACAAATACCATTGTTGCCCCTGCTGCCAACGCCTCAGCAAATACCATTGTCGTGACTCATCGGATGTTGCGTCCACCTAGCCAGAAAGTTGCAACCGCCTCACCTCGGATGTTGCGTCCACCTAGCCAGAAAGTTGCAACCGCCCCCGCAGAAGCTGCAACCTCGAATCTGAGAGTTGTGCAATGCGACCAGTGATGGCCGGAGTTATATCGAGGCGACCACCGTGCCACTACAGTCACTTCTACAACTCATGGCGTCAAGATGCTGCAACTGTGGCGCCCAAATGCTCGAACCACGGTTGACCAGATGCTGGAAGCCCGCACCTGTTGGTGGTGACCACACACGACCCGGGAGGGGGGGGGGGTGTGGAGGGGTGTTGCAACCATAGCGGCCAAATGCTGGAACATGTTGGAACCATGGTGGCTTTTGCTACATGCATTCACGGTGGAGCTATGACCAGCGACAACGGTGACGATGTTTTGCTAGAACCATCGCTGGATTTTGCTACGACCGACAAGTAAATTTGCTACCTACATTCACGACGGAGCTGCGGCCCACAACGACGGCGAGGACATTTTGGCGCAACCGTGTTGGATTTTGCTACAACAGACTTTTTTTTTTGATACATCCATCAAGGCAGAGTAGCGACCTGCGACGGCGGCAACAGCGTTTTGCTGCAACCACCATGAGCTTTTGCTACAACCGGCGAGATGGATGGCAGAGACCGGTGGCCGTCGTTCGCAAGGGAACATGTGCGATGAGCTGATTGTTCAGCATCTGGATAGTTTTACTGCTTCGTCCGATTTCATCTAGTGTCTGGTCGTGCTATTTTAGGAGAACGCACTTGGAAAGAAAGTAAATTTGGAGGATAAACAATGAAGAGATCTGTGCGTACAAGTCATATGAATTTTGAAGTCCATTCTAATCTCTGTCACAGCATATATATTCTCCAACGTTTGCATCATTTGTCTAAATAGCAACAGCAAAATACAGGCACCATCAAAATGGGCAGCACTGAACCTCTCCTTTCAATGTGGCAAAACAATACTAAAAGCGAATCATTACATCCCATTCACGTTAATGTCTCATCTACAAGAACCATAGATATTTCTCCGCGGGGTTAACGGCGAGCTCGACCAATGATTACAAGAAGATCGGGGCCATGACCAGTGTGATGGTGGCGAGCATCTTGATGAGAACATGGATCGAAGGCCCCGCCGTGTCTTTGAATGGATCTCCAACCCTGCGGCACAACATAGTCATAAATGTTACTTTGGGTCGCATGATTGTAGTGAATGAGCAAAAAGCAATGCCAGGTCACATAACATGTATACTTGTTATTGTAGGAAAATAATTTTGTTATTCACTTTAGCATGTGTTGATCGATAGTAGAAACTCAGTTCAAGAAACCAAAAGCAGCAGCACATAAGTGAGAAACGAGGAACTTACGTATCACCAGTAATCGCAGCCTTGTGAGCCTCACTGCCTTTACCACCAAGTGCACCAGTCTCGATGTACTTCTTAGCATTATCCCAGGCACCACCGGAAGTGTTCAGGAAGAGTGCCATGAGGATACCAGTAACGGTCGCAAACATGAGCATAGAGGCGACGACTTTAGCTCCAAGGAGAGGCTGGCCGGTAGCATGGCCCAAAATCCGAAAGATGATGCCTGCAGATCATGTCAATTAAATTTCAGGAAACATCAGATATCATAAATTGAGTTTCAAAAAGAACAAAACATCAGAACCATGGTAACCACAAATCCTAGACCCATATAACTCACCAACAGCCATGGGAGACAAAATTGCTAAAGCCCCTGGCTTTATCATTTCCCTCAAGGATGCAGAGGCCACAATTGCAACACAACGACCATAGTCAGGCTTCTCTTTGTAGTCCTGTAATGATAATAGTATCTTGTAAGTTAGCATTAGTTTTTCCAGGCATAAAAAATGAACTACTTGGTCATAAACAGGTACTCACCATAATCCCAGGCCTCTCAATGAATTGTCTCCTGACCTCAGTAACAACTTCTTGTGCAGTTCTGCCAACGGCTGAACAAGCCCATCCACTAAACAGGAATATAAGCATCGAACCTAGTAAACCACCAACAAAAACCTCTGGAATTGCTATGTCAACCTGCAATCCATTGTGTACAACCAGTCATGTGTCATAAGCACCTAATCTCAACATTACATGTATATAGAGGTAATAATAATACATACCTCTTTGAATGGCAGCTGTGCAAAAGCAGCTACTTCATCCATATATGCGCTGAACAGGAGAAAGGAAGCTAGTGCTGCTGACCCTATAGCAAATCCCTTTGTGGTAGCTTTCGTAGTGTTACCCACAGCATCTAGAATGTCTGTGATTTCTCTCACACTTTCAGGCTGCAGAAAAAATTCCATCAGGTGTTACAATGATTAAACAAAACATAAATAGTTTAAACCCATGTATAAACATGACCAATTAAATGTTAAAGTAACACTTATTTACAGCCATTACAATTTTAGATGCTTTGAATATGTACAGTAAAAGGCATAGTCCTAGCACAGGTAAAATGTATGTTCGAATATTATATGCACGAAGAAATTTGCGTGTGTAATACCTGCTGACTCATCTCCACAATACCACCAGCATTGTCAGCTATAGGACCAAACATGTCCATGGTGAGAACATATGCTGCAGTACTAAGCATCCCCATTGTAGCTACAGCTGTCCCAAAAAGACCACCAGTTGGATTGCCAAGCTCATCTACCAAGCCACAGGTACGTCCCAACCAAAATGCTGATATAATGGCTACAGATATCACTAGAACTGGTAATGCTGTTGCTTCCATTCCCAAGCTTACCCCAGCAATAATATTAGTTCCATGTCCTGTGGAACTTGAAAGAGCTAAAAGGCGGACGGGCTCATGTTTATAATCTGTATAATACTTGGAAATCCAAACAAAAGCATATGCTGTGATGATGCCCACCAAGCCACACAAGGCAAAATTGAACCATGCAGTAGGTGCTTGTTCAGTGTACAGGAGCCAACGAGTAGACTGGAAATACAACACATGTCAATAATTAAAAAACAACTCCAAGGGAAAAAGAATGTAAACTATAATTTTTACCCACATGACAAAACAAACATATCGAATGCTCAATTTATTTATAGTTCACAATCATTTATCCTTTTGAATATGGTTGGTTTACATCCAATTATGGATTAGTCACGATTACCAGACTGGGGACACCCCAAATGTTTTCCTTTGTTCAGACGTGTTGGTGTTTTCCCCCTGGGAGCATTTAACAATGTACATTCTATTTTTTGTATAATAAAATATGTCCATAGAGAGATAAGATAATAGTCAAACAATAGAAGTATGAATAACTACACTTACCCCTCCAAAGGTAAGAACAGCAAGCAATATAGTAATAGAATAGCCTTTCTGCATAATTGCCATGGGATCTTCAATAGGGGATATTAATCCAGAGTCACGTGTTCCCCTGATTGAGAGAATTCCAACTGATGACACCACCAGATCAAAAGAATGGACAACAAGAGGAAACAGAATAAAGCCAGAGGGATCTGCAACAGTAAACAATGTTGATTATAATCCAGTGTAATTACAAGGACTGTTGGCCCGCGAAGAAAAAGTGGTTATCAATTTTATTCAAAGCCAGGCACATCCTATGCACCGAGAGTCATCCAACACTATTTCTCAACACAGTCCCTAGATTAAAGCGCATTTATTATATTATCCATATTAGCAACTACCTGTGACCAGTGGTCTTATGGACCAAAGTACATCCATAAGAGAAAAACAAAAACAATGTCACTCGACATCCCAATCAGAGATCTAGCATGACAAGCGAAAGAATCTTGCCTTCAATTTTGCAGCGCTGCGCCATTGTTGCACCAAGTATCATTGCACTGATAATTTCTGCTGCTATGCTTTCAAAAAGATCGGCACCACGGGCAGCACAATCTCCAACATTGTCACCAACCTGTGTAGTTGTCTTATTATTAGCATATATACTAGCAATAAATGAAATATAGGTTAATAACAATCTGATAATTAGTTTTAGAGACAAGCAAATCTTGCATTCCAGCACAGGCCACAAATATTTGATCATTGGAAATGCATCTACTGAACTTCGGAATTCTACAACGCATTGGACCACAACACTAGTCCACCCCTTGCAGAAACAATAATTTGTTTGGGTTTCAGAACAAATGCAAGCAGTTAAGGTCATACTATCTCTGACACAACTTATGAAGCTCATCATTATTGAATATCATCCCTTATGTCTAGGTATATTCCATGAAAGAAGACACAAATTTCAATTAAGAGCATGAAGAAAAAATAGTCCAACTTTTCTATTGAAGAAACACCATTACCAAGTCAGCAATGACAGCAGGATTACGAGGATCATCTTCTGGTATTCCCTGCTCAACCTTTCCAACAAGATCAGCTCCAACATCAGCTGCTTTGGTGTATATGCCACCACCCAACTGAGCAAAAAGGGCAACAAACGACGCACCAAAACCGTAACCCACAAGGAGAAGAGGCACTACACAAAATCACATGAAATCAGCAACAGCAATGATGTTCTTTCGAATTGAAAACACATATACAAGTTTACAACTACAAGCATATCACCTGTGGATCAGTTACCGATGTCCATTTAAGACTTAAAGTTACTTCTTTTATAGAACATCTTCTATAATGAGTCATTTTATCCACTCAAATTTCAGTGTTGATTCCATTGTGGTACTTCCCAATAAATAATTATTCACATCTTTTTGTTTTAAAAGTTTGACCATAAGTTCAAAACTTTGGCCATCCAAGGATTAAATAACTAGATTTTACTGTTAAAAATGTTTCTAGTATTAGTTATTATTACTTAATAATACAAGGACCAGTGTTGTAAAAGGTAATGTTCATAGTCACATCTTGGTGTTTGTAAAAGGTCAATGCCAAATAAATGATGCAAAGACCACATTAACAATCTTTAAAGCAAAGTACTTTTCCTTACTCAACATTACTCCTACGGAATTGAACATATCATGTTTGAAATAACTTACAGTCTGTAACCTTCATTGAATCAGGTGAATCTACTCCAAGCCAAACATAAAATGTTGCATAGAGTAATGCCACACCAAATACAGCCATGCCAACAACTACGATGGCCGAGAAACCACCTGCACGGACAGCAATCTGTTTCGAGAAATCAGTCATGATTTCAAACAATACCGTGCAGGGGAAACACATGAAAGATGATATATCAAGATGCGAAACAAAACCTGCAATGCTTCCCTTGCAGACCGTCGAGCAGCACTTGAAACTCTAACATTTGCACGTACGGAGACCCACATCCCAACATATCCAGCTAGTCCAGAACACACAGCTCCAAGGAGAAAGGCAATAACTGTAATATATGCAGATGTTGTCCTGTGTAGGGATGAAATTTATGAGACAACAAAAGATGGGTGCAACTAAGATTTCATAATAACTGTACAAATTACCTTCCAAGGCCTGATGCCTCCTGCTGCGGGGTGGTAGTGCGAAAGAGATAAATGAAAAGGATAACAAGTGCCAGGATGCAAGCCATTTTAGAAATAGCCCCATACTGTGTCCTAAAAAATCCTTCAGCACCATCTCTTATGGCATCAGATATCTGAGCAGTACAAGCAATATGACAGATCAAAACCTTGATAATATTACATACCGAACTCACAAAAGTAGATATACATAGATAAATAAAATACTGAAAAACAGGATTTTCAAAACGGGCAACGTGGATGTAAGCTACGCCACGACAGTCCATGCCCATTTCACAGGTCAAATAAAATTAATTACAGAGAAGAACTTACACTTATTAGCAACATGAGTAGTCACAGCATAACAGCGTAGAGTGTACATGTGTAGCTTTGTGCATTTAAGAATGTCTTTACATAAAATGAAAAACATAAAGGCAATGCACAACAAGCTGATATTTTGTATGAGTGGATGAATTACTTCCAACCCATAATAACCTCCTGAAATGGAATCATGCTAAATTGTGTGATATGTTAATTTGGTACAATGCGATGACATGGGATATGTTCTCAATTTGCATTGAACTGTGTAGCTTCTATACAGTGACACATGCTGCAGCTACATAGCATTCTGCAACCCCAATCAACACATACAAATAGCATTTTACACTGTACATCCTAATCGTATCCATGATCTAGCATTATCAAATATCAATACAAGGACTAAAACCAAACCATTAAAGCTTAAATGTAAATTGAAGAATAAAATGTGACAGTTAATCTCATAGGTTGGTATGGTTAACTACGTCAAGCAAGAGATGATAGAAAATGAGTTATACAGCATATTGCAGACACTGAAACATGCCGAAGAAACCAATAATTTGAAGTGAATATTAAGAAAAATGAAGGCACTGCTATATCCGCCACAAGCTGAACACAAGCATTTTCAATACCTCAGACATTTCTGGAGGTCCTTCATCCTTGGCAAGAACCCACTTTGTGAGGTAGAGAGAGAAGAATAAACTGAGAGTGCATATACAGAACACGAAGACTATAATTGGTGATGTACTGGCTCCTAAATAGAACACACCACAGACAACCAGCAGAAGAAGAACTATCAGGGCACGAGGATTTATCTTCATCAACACACGGAAGACCTGAAGCAGTCAGAATAGCAACTGAATGAGACACAAATAAATTGCTCGTAACAGGGCAAAGTAAAACCAACCAACCGATCGGTAGAAATGTTTTAATACTTCAAGAATTTTACTTATTGAAGTTTTCAATTTATAAAAAATTGCACATAACATCTAGATGAAAACAGCTACTTAGGTCTAATCATTTCAAAGCCTGCAACAACTTCAAGACAGATAAACAAGCAACAGTGGTTTACACTTGTAGTGTTGTACACATAGAACTTTTGACTTTTTTGAGCAACATAATCTTTTTGTTGGAGTTACAAGCAGCAATAAACAGAGAAGACTTCATTTGTTTACGGCAATTACATCATTTAAGAGAGGAAAATTCTACAAGGTAATAAATATAAAGTTAAAACAGGGGAAAGAGTAATGATGATGCAGCATTGTGTGGTATGTCAATTTTTTTGGTTGGTGTGTACTTCAATTAGTAATGTTGTAAGAAAAACATGGTGCATACAAAAAATGATACTGTGGATATTTTGACAAAATAAACTTATGGACCATTCAAACTGACAGAGATTAAGGAGAAAGAGATATGTGCGATAAAGACACATGGAAAGATGAAAGTGAACTAAATTGATACTCCTAATAACTGCTAAGCTCGGTGTGTAAAAGGTGGAGAATGCTTAGCAATAGGCCATACCAGCGGTATAGATGATTTACTTCGTACAGTGGAAAAAGTTCTTGGTTTCTCCTGATACGGTCTTCCTTTTTCCATTTCACTTTCCATCATGATGGAATAAGAGTTTGCTCTCTTCGTTACTAGAAAAGGAGCGAACTCCCCACCTTGGGGCAGGTCACTCCCAGATACTGGGCGCTCAATTTTGGATGGTCTATATCAAACACCTTCAGAACACAAGCAGTAAGTTCAAAAGGTCAAGCACATCCAGCTCTTAGGCGTCAACCATCAACTACACTTTGCTACAAAAGAACCTTTTCCCTCACAATTTTACAAGATAAATATTTCATCTTATACGAAAAGCATTAAAAAAAAATGATCCACAATCTGCATAATCATTGCCTAATTTATGTTCAAATGCTAGGGCATGAACTCTAGTTATGATGTGAAATCAGGCTATACGTAAATCAGACAATATTTACACAGAGCAGTAGAAAATGATAAATGTCAGTCAAACACTGATAGTTTCTGCGATAAGCAAAGCAATAGCCTCATTTTGAATGCCAGCCTTGACCACCGAAAATAAAGGGAAATTTGGTTTACTTGGATATATCAGGGGCTATGGGGCAGTAACCATGAACCATAACTCCACAACCACAAGCACTTCACATCAACTGTGCAGCCCAGGGAAACTAGCGACCATGGACGTCTAGTACGGAAGGGTGATAACCATGAATGAACCATCTACATCGAGTGCGCAACCCCAAAAAACTAGTAAAACCACGGACAGCTCGTACTTGACACCAGACTATCACGGATCCAACTAAGTCGATCACGGACGTAGTACCAACGTCCAGAATTGACATGCCTAGCATTGTGCGGTCGCCGCGAATCAACCTGATCTACCACCACCTGCGCAGATCGAGCAGATGCGGGTCCGTACCTTCGGCTTTCGGTGGGGCGGAAGCCAGTCAGCCAAACGTCGACGGGGATGAAGAGAGAAGTAGAGCCCAACGGTGGCACGGCCCTCCGCGGGGTCGCCGAGATCTCTCGTTGACGCGGTCGCGTTCCGGTCGCTGCCGTGCTCCCCTCGTCGCAACGCGCGCGGTCACCGGCGCTGGCGGCAGTGGCTGTCCCCCTCGTCGGCGCTGCCGCCGGCGGTCGCGGTCCCACGCGTCGCCGCGCGCACTGAGCTGGGTGGAGGGCGGTGGAGATGGGAGGGAGAGGTGCGATGCGGTTGGAGTGGAGATGCGGGGGAGAGAAAGGTCAGGAGGGAGGGCTGGGAGAAAAACAGAGCTCATTGCGAGCCGTCTGACTCGAGTCTCGGCTCGGCTTGGCCACCAAATCAGCCGAGCCTTAGCCAGCTCGCGTTTGCTCCTGCCTCCTATGGTTCATCTACCTCGGCTGGGAAGCGCCTACAGAAGATATGACCCAACCCTGAACAAAAAAAAAACGCGGCCTACAAGCTGGCAGTCGGGTATTGGAACCGTCTTCGCGACAATTCTCTCATGCTCATCCCCATCTCCATACACATCTACGGGGATAAAAAGTTTTCCATCCCCATTTCCGTCGGATTTTCCATCCCCGTGAGAAAATCCATATAGACAATCAACAACTTTCAATAGTGTTTCAGAAGAAAAAACAACATTTTAGCATAATAAGTAATATGTTGTACCTAGGTTAGGGGTTACTTAGGGCTTTTCGGGCCAAAAGGGTGGGATGGGTGAAATTTTGGGTGATCGAGTAAAGGCGGTAATTATCAAGGGTCTACTAATTTTAGAGTCCGCATATAAGGCCTTCATGGGTAAGGCAGGTAACGGGCACGGGTAATGCTATCCCGTCCCCATCCCCATCTTACACGCTGGGTAAGGTATTTGATCCACCAGTTTACCTGTGGGCATTGAAGTTGGCACATTCCCATCCCCTAATGGTGTAATTACCCATGTGGACGTGGGTAACGATTAACTATTGCTAGTTTGAGGCATAACTGGATCCGGAAATTATCATGTCCGGGAAAAGTTAAAATCTTTGTGTGGCGTAAATCTTATGTGTCATGTTACTTGCCAACAGACACATGAAAGTTTCTCCCTTTTGTTCATACTGTTCAAACGGGCCAGAAGATACAAAGAATGTGTTGTCCCTATGCCAGAAAACAATGGAGGTTTGGAATAAGTTGCGATTGTATGCGGTCATCAAGAGAGCATGTGTTGTTGATCATGTGGGAGAGGCAGTACTCGAATTTCTGCTTCTTTTGCTAGACCAGGATCTTTTTATACCGGGACGCAACAATGCTCGTGAAGTGATTGCCATTGCTGCTTGGCACTTATGGTGGGATAGGCGTAAATTGGTCTATGAAGAAAGTCTCAAGATGTTCACTAGACGTCTATGGGGGTTCGTGCTATATCGGCAAACTTTGTTAATGCCCACGCCCCTAATGCTACCAGGAAAAGGGAGGGGTGGGTTAGACCCCCGACGGGTTTTGTCAAGCTTAATGTGGATGCGTCTTTTGATCATGATCTGCTTAGGGGCACAACGAGAGCAGTTCTTAGAGATGACAAAGGAAAATTCATTGCTGGCGGATACTGGAAGATTGATTGGTGTGCGGATGATTCGACGACAGAAGCTCTGGCTCTTAGATTGAGCTTATCTCTCACACAAAAGGCGGGATGTAAACAGCTTATTATTAATTCGGACAATACTAAAGTAATCGATACAATGAAGAATGAAGGACAGTCTGCGGGAGCAGCGGCTACAGTTTTTGACGATTGCTATTTCTGGCTTGTGATATTCCCCTTATTAGTTTCGAACATTGTAATAGGGAGGCGAATAAGGTCGCTCATGAACTTGCTAGGTTAGCAAATTTTTCAGACAATATGGACTGGTTTGAGGAGCCTGGTTGGACCTTTCAAACCTAGTTATTCGATTTGTTCGGCGCTCCTTAAACCCAACTCATGTGACGCCGAATTTGAGGTTGTTCGGACACATTGGCCATGTCAAACCAACCCCAAATTGTCCAGATCGACCACCCTCCTTCCACGCAAGTCATCTCTTTCTCGTGTCCACGTTGTCGCCTCCTTCGTGCTTTCTTTTGCGGCTGCATTGCTGACCTCCTCCTAAGTCCTAGTCATCCTCACCCGCTCCATAGTCCGACGTCATGGACCATGGGCCACTACTAGGGAAAAGGCTAGCAGTAGCGCGGGAAATAGGGCTAGCAGTAGCGCGGGTGCCCGCGCTACTGGTACGACGTTACATCTAACATTTAGCAGTAGCGTGGGTCAACACGCGCTACTGCTATATAGAGGTAGCAGTAGCGCGGGTCAACATGCGCTACTGCTATATAGATGTAGCAGTAGCGTCTATTTGTAAAGTGCGCTGCTGCTAATAGTTGTAGCGCTGTTGCTAAAAAGGAGCCCCTCGCTACTGCTATAATAGCTGCATTTTCTGAAGAAAAAAAATCTGCCGCCCATTTCTTTTGTATCTGTACAGGTTATATACAATAGTCTCTAGGATATCATACACATACAAACCTAAACATATCATACACATACAAATAATATTGCAAGAAATAATCCTTAGAAATAACATTTAGCATATCAACTCTAATATATGTCATCTCTAATAACTCATCATCCTTAGTCACATAACACTTATCATCATCTTAATCATCTAACAACTCATGACTAGTTGACCATTACTACACAATGTCATAAACTAGAAAAGGCCCTCTTTCTTATTTAGCACATACTATTCTCTCCTAGGTAAAATAGCATAAAACAGGTAAGCATCGCCCCCTCCATTATGCTATTCTTCAAGACATACCGTCTTGCATGGCAGGGGATGAACTAGTCGAATTGTATAAAACAAAAATCACGTTGAAGAAAAGAAACATAAGTCATGATTAATTACGAAAAAACACTTGTCATCGTTGCGTACCGTAGAAACATCGAAGGTCTCGTCAAGCTTGATGGTAAAGAACCTGCCTTCTCGCAGGTGAGGCCTGTTGCACAGACCCTGATCTTTCGCAGAGTTCACACTCAGGGATCCTATCATCGTCAGACATTTCCTATGTTCATGATTCAAAAATTAGGCATGACCCTTGCTAAAATAAGACATATTGAGCGCCTGAAATTTGCCGGAACGGAAATGAATCAACATTCCGGCAAAACATAGGCACTAGGAGGTGTTCCCTACAATAACATACACACATGTCCAAATATACCTAATTCAATATCGGTTGACTTTCGGTCTGTCAAGGCTTTCCTTAAGAAACTCTCATATCTCATGGTGTGTTGGTGCGCACTCTCTCATACTGATATGATGGTGTATGTTGGTGGACACTCTCTCACACTAATAGTTCGACCGTCGGTGATGGTCGCGCCTCTTCTTCTCTCCTTGCGCATTATACCGAGGTATATATCGCAAGAAGAGAAGAAGAGGAAGCGACCCCCACGACAACATTCGAGATTCCTACATAAAGAACAGACATGAAAGTCACACAAGGAGCAACGATAGACCGAAAGTCAACCCTATAAGCATTAGTCAATTCACATTTTCATTTTCATTTTCACATTTTCATTGTCACATTTTCATTTTCAATTCACATTTTCATTTTCATTTTCATTTCCAATTCACATTTTCATTTTCAATTTACATTTTCATTTAAAAAAAAATCCTATTTCACATTTTCATTTCAAAAAAAATACTAAAACTATCCTAGTTCTAACCCTAACATCTATCCATCCATCCTAGTTCTAACCCTAGCTAGTTACTAAAACTAAATTCAATGCAAGAGGGGAGGGAGGGAGGGATGAATGGAGAGGGTCAGAGGAAGAGGGTGGGAGGGAGGGAAGGGGGGATGGAGGGAGGGAGAGGGTAGGAGGGAGGGAGGGAGAAGGGAGGGAGAAGGGAGGGATGGAGGGAAAGGGGTGGGACGGAGACATACTGGGGGGAGACGGTGGCGGGGGCGACGGCGCACGACGACGACGGGGGGCAGCAGCAGCGGGCGGCGGCAGCGGCCGGGGGAGATGGAGAGGGAGAGGCGAGAGTGGGCCGTGCACACGCACGGGCCGGAGAGAAGGTGGGTTAGCAGTAGCGCGGGTGCCCGGCCCGCGCTTCTGTTAGCCCACGTAGCAGCAGCGCGTGGCGGTGTCCCGCACTACTGCTAAGTTGGGCCTGTTATAGCTGGTACGGGCTGGCCATAGTAGCAGCGTTCGGCCTGTTCCTGCGCTACTGCTAAGCTAATAGTAGCAGCGCTGGTTTGTGGAAAACGCTACTACTATGGGCAACCCCGGTGGGTGACGATGGGACATCTTAGCAGTAGCATCGTCCAGCCGCACAGCGCTATTACTATGTGCTTAGCAGCAGCGCTGGGACCTGCCCCGCGCTACTACTAATTAGCCGTAGCGGTGCGCCCCTACCCCGCGCTATTGCTAAGTTTCTACCTATAATATTTCTCCTAGTAGTGGGCCGGCGGAGTTTGGGGATCTTGACCGTTGGGAATAAAGCGAAGAGCATCACCCGCAAGGTGAGGCACGCCTCGCAACGCTCGTGAGAAAGCCGAGAAGGATGTTGCAATGAAGTACATCATAGACTTGGAGTTTGTTGCATCCTCTCTAGCGGCATCCACCACGAGCTCGCCCTACGGTGTTCTAGCTTTGCAATGGGCGGGCATCCCGGACGCCTTTACGCGGGACCCGGATGCCATCCCGTACGAGCCTTCGTAGCTCCAACGGCCGTGGACGACATCAGGAAGCTCTGGAGGCCGACATGTGCATCAAATGTTCGATCATATGCCTCGACCAAATCTTCAGGTTATTTCTTCCCATGTGCATTCATCGGGCCAATTTTAGGATGAAAGTTTCATTGTGATGCATGTTTAGGACTCCTTCATGATTGATGTGATAAATGGCAGTCAAGAACCTACAAATTTTGAGAAGAGTGGTCAAAATTTGCCTATGTTTGATGTGGGGTGATCATTGAGTACTCAAAAAAGAAGGCGAATGCACGAGGAAACACATACTCATCTCATGAAGATAACTTGTTGTGTCAAGCTTGATTGAACACAAACATGGATCCTATATGTGGAACAAAGCAAAAGGGCTCAAAGTGTTGGGGGAAAATAGTGCATGGTACCATGACCACGAGCACTACATGGAATCACGTCCAATCCACATAAACCACAATGAGAGCACTCTCCAACATAGATGTGCCACCGTTCAGGAGTTTGTGAACAAGTTTTGCGGTGCCTATGCTCAAGTAGTGAATAGGAACCAAAGTGACATACGGAATCGGAAGTTGTGTAAATTATGTTTGCTCATTTTTCTTGTTTGCTTTTATTTCTTGCATTACATTAATGTGTCATTTTCGCTTGCTATATAGGTTTTGCCGCCACATTGTACCATCAAATTGAGAATAAGGCATCCTTTGGTTTAGAGGAATTATATAGGAATTCTAAAGGATGGGAATTTTGTAGGGAAAATCTCTTTGGAGTCCTTTGGTTTGTAGGAATGGATCTCTATTCCTTTTTTTGAAAAGGATGGATCTCTATTCCTATGTAGGATAGGAATCAATTCTTTACATTTCAAAGGGACAAAAACATTAGCTTAGACCCAATGAAAAACTTTATCTTGCGAATTAAGTGACATCTTTTTTTCTATGGGAATTGAGATACATGTCATCCCATTTCCAATGGTTTTCTGTTTCTATGATATTCCTATCGTATGATCCAAAGGCGAGCCACGTGGGTAGCTTTCCTGGCCGCTTGGGCCTTGTCCCAGACGGCCCAACTGCCGTGTTTGAATCTTGCACGCCTTGGTCGTTTATCGGACGAGCTACAGCTTCACTCCCTATTGTTGAGCTGCTCCCTGTGTTCACCTGTGTAGGCACCGAGTCGCTGCCATTGTTGCGGCCTCTCCATGAAGATCCATATATATATCATATACCTATCACCCGCTGGGACATGAATGCCAATTCTGTTGGTTTTAATAACTGCCCCTTAGTTTAAATATCATCTCTATAATCACAACGTACCATCTTATCGGTCATCTTGGCGTTATGTGTGCATCAAATATAGTTTTTTGAAGCGTGAAAATGGCATAACACATGCTACCGAGCGTAGATATGCCCCCTGATCAAGTCGTAAACACCCTCAGATGTGTTAGTTTCAACTAGAAACCAACACTTTATTGATAAGGTCAAATTTGTCGACCCTCTGCAATGATATACTGACAAGCTCATGTACCTACATAGTCTCTCATGCTCTGCTCAATACAAAGAATTTGTGGAAATTTATTTAGCACTGCAAGTTGCTGCTCATCCGGAGGATTATTCATGTACTCTCTTGTAAACTTTTATGGCATTTGACTTTTATGATGGCCTGCTATATGCTTCTGCCTCAACTTATTGAAGTAACTATAGGTTATAAAACATGCATGATCAATTTGTCAGAAAACTCGTGGTAACACTTTCCATAGCATTTGCCAAACTCTGATGAAACTTTTGGAAGACGCTTATGGTAAGTCTACGAGGAAAAACTAGAGACCCAAACGCCTTGTATAAATATCCAAAACAATCACCTGAATAGGCTTTGTTTTTTTAGGCTAGGTACTCCGTTGAAAATCGGAGTAGTAGTTTATCTATGTCCGTGCCGTGAAAAAAAATGTTGAACCCAATTGGCTACCACATCCACATGTCACCTGTTAAGCACTAGGCTACCCCAACACACACCAGATTCTGGGAGAACCAATCTAGGGTTTCTCTCTCCCTCCCTTGTCCCATTACTGCTAGGGTAAACTCTCCCCTCCAGACTTCATCGGCGAGTTCGTGGATTCGCCTCCCATCCGCCTACCGCTCCTACAGCTTGTGGTGGGGAGGGAAATCCCGGTGGCTCCGCTCTGGTTAGTAGTTTAGGTTAGGGTTTTTTAGTCTTCACATGTGTAGTGCTCAGACGGATGGCGACGCTTCTTCTTCGAGTTTGTCTTCTGGGCTCCGATCATCATTGGGTTCGTCCGGACGTAATCAACAGAGTTCTGGTGTAGATTTTTGCCGTCTCTCTGGAGCGGTAAGGTTAGGGTTTCTCGTCACGTGAGGAGATTTGGTGTTAGGTGTTTGAGATCTATTCGAGGGTTCAACGACGACGGTTGTGGCTCTAGGGCGTTGGTCCTTGGGGGCACGTGCACGAAGACTTCTCGTCTGTCATCGACAAGGTATCGGCGACAGCGGTACATTGGCGACTCATTCTGAAGGCGGTAGTGGTCGTTCGGTGGTCTTGGAATTTCGATGTCATTTTTATTATGTTTGAGGTGTTTTGTATTTCCAGTGAACTTTAATAATAGATCTGGATCATTTTCGCAAAAAAGAAACAAAGCACTTGGTTGCCTGCTGGGCCTACATTTTTTTTGAAGTTATAAATTATTTGAAGTGATTAGTGTGTAGATTCTACCATTCCTTACTTCCTCTCCTCCACCTCATCGTCCCCAAAGACGGGCGCCGGCTAAACCACTCTACGAACGAGGGCTCCCTTGTATCGCTCCCTCCAGGGCGATCAGGGGGCCAACCCTAGCGCCCCGGCCGCCGCCCCCTCCCTCCTCTCCTCCACCTCGTCGTCCCCAGAGACGTGCGCCGTCTAAGCCCGGGCGCCGCCGGTGATGGGGACGACAGGGATCTAGGATGCAGCCCCACGGTCTGGAGGGACCGGCGACGCGAGATCGCCCTTCGGTCTTCGTCTTTCCCGGCGGTTCGGCGCTGCTCCGGCGGCTTCGTGGGGAGGACGGATCAGGAGGGGATGTGGCCATGGTTGACTGGTCGGCGGCGCCTCCGGTCATATCTGATCTGGCTGGTGCCGCTGGCGGTGGTGGCCATCTCCTCCGTCGGAGGTGGTCGGCCTGAGGCTAGATGGTCAGATCTCGAGATCTGCCATCTAGTTCCGGCTGCGAGTCTGGAAGACATAGTTGCCGGTGAAAACCGAGCCAATGGCAGGCGATGGCGGCATTCTGCGTCGTTACCTTGATGAAGGCATCGTCGTATAACTACTGTCGACCCACTCGTGCTGCTCCGAGGGAAACCCTAGGATCTGGTCTTCCAGATCGGACGATGGCGGTACTACGGTGTCGTTTTCTCTCTTGGGAGCATCGTTTGTGGAGCAGAGCTGGAAGACAGAGGCAGGAGGTGGAGCGGCTTCGTCTTGCATGGAGCTTTCGGTGGAGATGTCAAGTCATGCCTGGCCGACAGGTGCTACGCTGTGTCATGCCTGGTCGGCAGGTGCTACGCACGACAGATCTTCCAGAATCTTTGCGTCTGGACGGACGAGCGCGGGGCGGTGGCGCCGTTGGGCGCCGTGGTGGCGTCGACGGATGGACGGACTGGCAAGGATGATGCAGATCTCTCTCCTGAAGATGGGTCAGCGGTCCGATGATGATGGCGGCGTCTAAAACGTGTGCATGTGATGTATGCTTTAGGTCTGCTGCACCGGCTGTGGGTTCCGATACGTTATGTGGATGGATCGGCGACGACACCGGTTTTAGATATGGGGAGTGAAAGCACTCCACATTATCGAGTTTTGTAGGTGTGAGTGGTGGCCTCGGATGGCTTGATGTATGTTCTTGTTAGACCTATGTTGAATAATAAATAAAGATGGCCGTATGCATCGATTGATGCAGAGGCTGGGGGTTTTAACCTCCTTTTCCAAAAAAAAACCATTCCTTACTTCCTTAAGTGACGCCTGATTTTTCACATCGACATATGTGCTAATATCTTCTTCGTCACTCACTGCAGAATTTATTCGAATAGAATACTTCTCTACATTAGTCCTGGCCTGCAAACACTTGAACCACATAGCTAAAAAAACAATATACACATAGAACACTGAGGTGATAGTGATACTAGCAGTTTTTCTAGGGACGTTGAACATAAAAGCCCCCAAAACCTCAATTAAGTTGACCAGACTAGAAAAAACCATAAACCTCAAGTAAGTTGTACTATGGGCTACTGTTCTTACAGAAATTGTGTAGGCATTAATCAGCAAACTGTAAATGATATCTAAGCAATCAGGACGTAGGTAACACTTCCGAGGCATGTGTCTTTAAACATGCTTTAAATAGTGAATTTTGTAGATATTTTTTGACTTACTGAATGGGCGATGTTTATATTGGTTTCTTGAAAAAAAGTTATATTTTTTATTGATGAAATGAGAATATAGGCACACCTAGTTAATTTTAACGTTATATCATCAGATTAGTTCTAGCAAATAAAAGTATCTACATAACTTATTTTCCTAACACATGGTAGATTATAAACATAGATTGGTCAATTTCGATGCGGCAATTTTACAACGGCACATGTTAGTTATACACAGAACATTATACACCATTTATTTTTGTGACATCAGATTAAAATCATATATGTTGGTATAATGTACAATGCCATAGAATGATGACAAGTTCAGCAACATAAAATTGTGCTGGCCACCAACATGTGTTAGATACATCAACATGCACATTATGTTCGATAATATAGGAAAAAGTAGGTTGATACAACTACACGATCGGAGACATGCAAGAAGTGGTGGTAACTAGAGACTTTAAACACGACCGGAAGCAATAACATACCGTGAATTGGATGAATCGAAGACTATGCGTTTGTAAGCTAGGACAATCTACATGGAATGCATGACCTTGACAAGAACTGCAACATGGTACAAGCAAGCATATAACATAGATACCAATAGTATTGTAGCCTTCAAGCTGAAAGTAACACATCATTTCAAGTATATAATATTATATCTTAGCTGAGCCAAAAAAATAACTTAATGAAAAAGATGATGGGCATGACAAAAATAAGCTACAAGGAGGCTGGTCGAGGGAGAATGTTTCGACATTGAACATTCACATATAATGGGCTGCCTTACATGGAAACAAGACAATATAGGCAATTTGAAATACATGAACATGTTGCATGCATTTTGTGGAGGCATGAAATTAAACTAATCTTAAAGGGCAACTGTAGTGCAGAAAATTATGAATGAGCAGTCAACGCTTAAAGATAATTCATGGTGAAAAAATATTTGCAAAAACTAGAGATGAGAGGAACATTAAAGTCAGAGAGTTATACCTAAGTTTTTGGTTTTTCAAGAAGAACCACATATAACAACGATAACATCGTCACTAACAAATAATGCATCTAATCCATATATTTCTATTTCTTCTAAAACCCAGCCATGTTTTCCCCCCAAAAAACATTGACACAATAATTTTTATGGGAGTTCCCATAGCTCAGCCAACTTAGAAAATTTATTTCCCGCTCAACATTGATGGCCGCTCAATCAAGATTTTATCATATCTTTTGTGCTTCAGTGAAGCTCAGTCTATAGATTAGACAATTTCTTTGTGTGACTTAAAAATAGTTAGTTATTTTTCACTCGCCTCAGAAATTACATAGTTATTATTATGATGGTATGTCGATTGTGGTGGGGAATTAAGGTTGGAAATGTGCGCAAATATCTACTATAAAGGAGCAATAGGAACTATTACAATATATGAAGTGAATCCAGACTTGCAAATGTGCAGATCACTGATTGAGTTGTCCAAACAATAACATAATTCATGCTCTGACTTGAACAATTGTCCTTGACAATAAAACAATGTAAAAAGTGGCACGCCGCTGTGCATACTTTATTGTGAAACGCAAACACAGTAATTATACTGTGTGATAATTAGACGATGTAGATCTTATTTGAAGGAGGCATATGCCATATATATGTCAAGCCTTGATCTTGAATCTAAGCATAGTCCCGATTCTTCACTTCTCCAGCAACATCTGAAAAATTTATAATTAGTAAAATCAAAAGGTAATTAAGCAGACTAAGTTTTTTTTGCCATTTCATGTTACCTTCACCCTGCATGCTTGTTGCATCTGCACAAGGAGCATTGATCTTCTTAGCCATTTCTTCTTCTACAAGAATATAAAGTGGTAAGAAATATCAATTATTTTTTGGAAAACGAACTAGCTGCTCGTTACTCACAGTCATGTGGTAGTGTACACCGTTTGGTACATAATACGTACCATTTTTCAAGTTGCTTGCAGCATATCCAATTTCTTCGTTGTCTTTTTCTTCTTCTGCAAAAATTGGGGATTTTTTTAGCGGAAACATAAGTCAATAAAACCAATTGCCTGGTGCATCAACAAGAAGTATGCCGTGTTATTTTCTTGTAACCTGGTATCAGTTTACAATATTCCACAAGGAGTTTAGCTGATTAATTATCAGAGGAAGTTGACCACTAGCAAAACTGGACTTTGTTGAGGTAAATTCTAGCCAGCACGGGGCTCCAACTTGAGCATGTTTTACCAACAAATAAGACATATATCTGTTGAATCTGTACAGATTGGGCAAAAAATATGGCATAATGTAGTTTAGTACTAACTGGTTAAGCAACTGACACATGATGGTATCTTTTGCTCTTTTGACACATGAACAAGATCGAACATTTCATTTCCACTATCTTAGAGATTGACCTACATCATAAACTTGTGAGCAACTATTGTGTATATATTCCATGATAAACTAAAATAAAATCATATGGTAAGATTAACTGGAAAGAAGGGTTGATTTATGTGCGAGAATTAACGAGGGTCGATGATCACATCGTAGGGTAAGGCCTCCATTTTCCCTTCTTTTTAGGAGTAATACTTGTAGATCTTATAAAAACATGTATGGATAAAGTACCTCCTTTCATGGTGCTTGCAACATCTCCAGTCTTTTTAAGTTCTTCTATGCCAACTAATAAGAGTCATCAGCCAAACTGTTTTTCTTCTTCTAAACACTAGTTATTCCTACAACAGGATACAATCCATTTTACATACCTCGTTCCAAATTGATTGAGTCACTAGCAATGTCCTTTCCAACATACTCAGGGATTGCTAGACCAAAAGGCATACAACATTGGAATACATACATATGAGGAACTAGCTACTTTATTAATTCCATTGGAAGACAAATAGTTTCACTTAATAGGTCATACCAAGGATTTTAGTGTAAGATACCACAGGTAATGATCCACATGAGCCATCTTCCTACAAATAGGATTATGAAAACAATGTTACAAACTAGTTTGCTTCTGTGGTTTGTCTTTGAAAATACCAGAAACGATTTAATCGAGGGGTTAATGATAAACTATTCCTTGGAAACAATGTGTTCGAACCTTCCTGATATTCAGAGGCTTCGGACAAGGTTTGTTCTTGTCACCAAGTCCAAAAGCCTTTGCCACTTCCTCTATTGAACGGTACATCTGTTTATTGTATGCATCATAATATGTCTGAAATAATTGAAAACAAAATTTGAGCCTAGAATATTATCTTGTGAAACATAATTAAATGATTCATCAAAATCATATAAGCAGCCAGTCAACAATTTTATGCAGATCTATTGCAAACCCAGCAAGTCTCTTGAAAGGCATTGTTATACAAATAACATGGTTTGATTTATTTTTTCCGGAGAAGTATGTATAGAAGAGGCTGTTTAGCTATCGCCAGTCCTGAAAAACAATTTGGTCTAACAAAAAAGCTTCACACAACAATACATTAACAAGAAATTATTACAATACATCAACGGAAAATTGAAGATTACTGACCCTATTAGATCAGATCCAATATTCTTTAAAAAGATATAACAGAAAGTTGTAGGAAGGAGAAACCTTGTAAATTCTTCCTGTAGCCCGTCTATGCTCTTTAACAATAAACCATGAAGGTAAATTTTTCTGGTTAATACAAGGCTTCCTTCCCATGGTCAAGGTCTGGAGCTTATCAAACGAGTAGAAATCTGGGGTATCTAACAATGAACTTGTTGGTCTGCTTCCAGTGGATTACAATATATATAGATGAGCTCTCTGTGCGTATATTTATAGAAGATCATTGAAGATATCGAACGAAATATTATCCAATTAAACCTGATTAATAGTATTACATTAATTTTTCCTAGGAAATATACGATAAGATCTATATCTGGTGCATTCATTAATGCCATTAATGTGATGGAATAAATGTCCTAGCTGGATAATAATTATAATCTTATTTAGTTCACATTGTATTCGAGATTACCCTGTTAATGTGGATACATATTAGGATACTCTTTAGGTAAGATGTAATCTGTTGCTTGGTTCTTTCCCATTCAGATGACCATGTCTAAGATCAGGTGAGCCACTCCCGCGCATTCGGGAGACCGTAGCAAACAGGACATACATGTGTGCATATCCAATCATTTGATGTAGTTCAAGGGTGGATGTGATGAGCGGCTCAAAATCGAACAAGACTAGCGGCGGTGGGGATGCAATTGATGAAACTATGCCTCATAGCCGACCCAGGATGTTCCATGCTAGCCGTTAACACTACTGCTGTTTTGTGCACACCCGTCCACCGTCAATATAAGTCCACATCGGGCTTGACGTGCACATCAAGAAACCCGAGTCATCCTAATACTGCCACCACCATCATCGAGCACTTGGGTGGCACGGTGGTAATAGCTACGCTGTCGATTCCAAGGAAGAGTAAGTGTGCATGTAACTAGAACTCTCATTAACATCATCACCTACATAATACACACGGCATGGCATAACGATTCTATTGGTAAAAATGGAAATTTCTGTCCTCTTTTCGAGCAAGTTATGCCTTATGGTCCATGGAAATTATTAGTTGATTAAAAATGTATTTTCTGAAGATAAAACAGGCAGGGTTGATACTGTTACTTGTGAATTTAGTAACTTTGCATCCTTTTGCTGGAGCTAGTATCACAAATATCATAACAATTGTCAATTTTGTGTTCCTTCTTATTATACATGTGACTAATCGCTAAATGAACCTCAACATTTTAACTTAGGAAGCAAACCTATTTCGAGCAGTTCCACGACTCTGAAAATAACATCTATGTATGGTGTGGGTTTGGGAAGATAAAGCAGCAACATTGCAAGGTTTTTTTGGTGGATTAAATCAGGAAAAGCTATATATTTTGGACTATAAAGATTATATCACTTTCAACCTTTTTATTTAACCTTACACTTGATGAAGTGCAGGGACATTAATACATGTCAAGAACTCATGTTTGCGCAGGTTATAAAAACTTGGCGACGACACACCTTGACAGTAGTAGAGGTTCACTAGATATATATCATCCAAGAGAAGATAGTACTCCCTTTGTAAACTAATATAAGAGCGTTTAGATTACTAAAGTAGTAATCTAAACGATCTTATATTAGCTTACGGAGGGAGTATATATCAATATGATGGAAGCGACTCAGGAGACATGGATACAAAGGTGCAACGACCATTGCGACTAGCTATTCCCGAACCAACTCCATGACATTATCGATCTTGTTCGAAGCGCGACCGAACTGGTCACAAATTTCTTTATTCTTTTTTTTTTGCGGGTGAAAAAAAAGAAAGAAAGAATAAAGAACAAGCACAAAAAGGGGGTCATAAACATGCAAAAAAATACCGACGGAGAATAAACACGAAATCGAGCATGTCCACGTCGGATTGAGGAGGCATACGGGTTGGGCAGGAGGTCCTCATCTTGACTGTTTTCATTGGGCCAGATGTCGAAAGTGCATTGCGTACGAGAAGGAGACAAACAGTTCGGCCACAACCACAACCCCTAGCACCCAACACGCTCTCTAAACCTACTACTCATCATCATCCCTGTTGGGGCCATCCTTGCATCTCGCCCTCGCCACCGGACGATGTCGCGGGCGCCTCCTTCCTCCGCTCTTCCCTGTCTCCCTGGTTCCAGTGCTATGTCATCGCCCCTCACCCCCACCCGCTGTCTCGTGGTCATCACACCTTCTTCACAGGGCGGCGAGATGCAGACAAGCCCTCGGGGCAACGACGTCGACGACATCCAGATCAAGCATGTCTCCTCCGACATCTCGATCAACCGCTACTCCCTCCTGACTACGACCACGGGCTCATGGACATCATGTGCAGCCTCGGCCACCGCCAGCAAGTCGGTGATCTGCATTAGGTTCTTCCACGGGGATCTGAAGTCTGGTCCGGAGGCCCCTCGGCCAGATGGCGCTCACTCCAGTGCCAAGCGGACTTCTTGAGCTCCTGCTTCACTTGCAAGAAGAAGCTATAAGGGAATGACATTTACATCTAACGGTACACTCGGTCATTCAGTTCGAAGTTACTCTGATAATACATCTGAATGAAAAAAGTTTATCCAACCAATAATTGGCTTGGGAACATCCCACATACTTTCGGGGAAGAGATCTTGTGAAAACTTGAAACATTTGCTTGGCAATCCAAACAAAAGGAAGTACCGCTTGAACCAAACACTACTAGGGAAAACCCTAGCAGTAGCGCGGGCTAAAGGCGTAGCAGTAGGCAGTAGCGCTACTGCTACGACGCTACAACTAACAATTAGCAGTAACGTGGGTTGTCCGGCGCTGTTGGTAACTAATTTATCAGTAGCACGTTTTTCTAACCGCGCTACTGCTAACTATTAGCAGCGCGTGTTTTAACCCGCGCCACTACTAATCACGTGTATTTCTTCTTTTATATTTATATTGTATTTTCACACAATTATACATATTAATATACAACATCAATAAAAATTGTGGAAGAAACAACCTCAGTAGATGGATGCAAGAGACCAAGTTGAATTAGAGGAAAATACGATGTTGCTAAAGCACTTGCATCCATATCCACTTTAATCTAGCTCATTGTCCACTTTAATCTAATATATGTCATATAACTTTATCATCCTCTTAATAATCTAACAACTCATCATCATCTTAATCATACCAAGTTGAAATGTCATAGAACAGAAAAACACCATAATCATCATCATCTTAATCATGCCAAGTTAATATATGTCATATAAACTAGAAAAACTCCTCTTTCATAGGACCTAATCCTCTCTCCTAGGTAAAATGTCATAAAACAGAATAACACCTAAGTCTCCATGATGAAGCAAAGAGATCCAATGGTCTCCAACTTGTGGCTTGCGATCCTTCTTTATTTCTCGCCATGCTTCAATTTGGAGTTTTCCTTGTGGTTTGCGCTCAGTCGAGTATGGTATGGAAAAACGAAATGGGCCCTCGCACGGCTAGTAATTGCCATCTCACCTTTGCCATATGCATTAACGGAGGCATGCCATCATTTGGCAGTTTCTGTTGAAGAACATAATAGTAGCCTAGTTAGCAATGTAATTTACATAATAGTAGCATAATTAGCAATGTAATTTACGTAATAGTAGTGTAGTTAGCAACTCTTACCAAGATATTTGCGTGAATGTCATCAGCCCTCAACCTATGCATTAGTGGCATATATAATATATAATTTGGGCCAACTCCATTATACATGTCGTCCTTAGTAGATAGGACACCATTAATTAAGGTGACAAGAACATCCTTGTCCTCCCAAGTTAGATGTGATCCATAAGTGTAGTGTGTCCTATCTACTATCTTCCGTGTATCACTCGAAGAAAGGAAGTAAGCTGTAAATTATAAATAAACAAGTTTAGTAGGGATGAACACCAACTATTTAAAAAATAAATAAATTACTTAACAAATATGGTTGACAAACTTACATGGAGGTAAAACTGGAAGCATATCCACACCCACCAAAATGTCGATATTACCTTCAATATCATTCATACTTGTGATCTGCGTTGGGTTTTCCGTGAAGAGGAACGGGTAATTGCAGCACAAAGTGGGTAAGTATTTCTCTCAGTTATGAGACCAAGGTTTATCGAACCAATAGGAATATCAATCCTCAACCGTCTTCAGCGGCTGCACACAAAAGAGCAAACAACTTGCACCCAACGCGGGCAAGAGGGTTGTCAATCCCCTTGATCTCGTTATTTGCAAGCAAATGAGTTGTGTAGATAATTATAAATTGCAAAATAAAATAAAAAGTATATAAAGGCAACAAGGTAATAGTAGCGTTTGTAAATTTATAAGTGAATAGATAGTTTTCCCTAGCGGCATCTCTCATGTAGGCCGCATACGGTGGGTAACAAATTACTGTTGGGCAATTGATAGAAAAGCGGATAGTTATAGGATTTTCATGGCAATGATCATGTGTATATAGGCATCACGTCCATAACCAAATGGGCCGACTCCTGCCTGCACCTATTACTCCACTCATCGACCGCTATCTAGCATGCATCTAGAGTATTAAGTAAAACAGAGTAATGCATGGAGAACGATGACATGATGTAGACAAAGTAAACTCAAGCAATATGAATAAACCCCGTCGTGTTATCCTTAGTAGCAACAACACAAAGACGTATCTTGTCCCCTACTTTGTCACTGGGATATAGAAACTCGTCAGGTTGAACCTACCACAACGCACCTATCCCACTGAAGATAAATCAATATACTTGGCCAAAGCACACCGATAGATCGGAGAGAATTACAAAGCTATAATGATCATGCAAATAAGAATCTAAATATTCAAAGGTGACTCAAATACTTTTCATGAATAATCTGAACATAAACCCACAATTCATCGGATCCCAACAAACACACCGCACAATAGGATTACATCGGATAGATCAAAGCAAAGATGCGATAATCATTGTATTGAAGATCAAGAGATAGAGAGATTGCCATCTAGGTACTAGCTATGGACCCGTAGGTCTGTGGTGAACTACTCACACATCATCATGAGGGCAGCAAGGTTGATGAAGAGGCCCTCCGTGATCGACCCCCCCCTCCGGCAGGGTGCCGAAACGGAGCTCCAGATGGCCTCACGACGGAACAGAGACTTGCGGCGGCGGAAAAAGGGTTTCGGGACTGCCTCCAGGGTTTTTAGGATATTAGAGAATTTATAGGCCAGAGAGAGGCGTCGGGAGACGCCCGAGGGGGCCAACACACATCAGGGCGCGTCCCCCAGGGCGTGCCCTGTTGCATGATGGTGCCCTCGTGTGGCCCCCAGTCTCCTCCCGACTCTCCCAGGTCTTGTTTTGGTCCAGAAAAAATCATCAAAAAGTTTCATGGCAATTGGACTTCGTTTGGTATTGTAAACCTGAGATGTGAAAAACATGCAGAAAACAACAACTGGCACTGGGCACTGGGTCAATAGGTTAGTGCTCAAAAATATTATAAATTGGTAAATAAAGACCCAAAAAGTATCCTAGAATGATAATATATCAGCATGGGACAATCAAAAATTATAGATACGTTGGAGACGTATCAAGCATCCCCAAGCTTAATTCCTACTCGTCCTCGAGTAGGTAAATGATAAAAACAGAATTTTTGATGTGACATGCTACCCATTATGTAATCTTATGCATGTATGCTCATTGAGAAACGATGAATCAACAAGTATTAACATAGCAATACTTAAAAATATAAGAAACAAAATCATCAATCTTTCAAAGTATACGATCCTCAAAGAATGTTTACCCCCCATTCATCTTATTATATTAGCAAGACATGGCTCCATCTTCACCACATTAATACAAATGTCAAGCACCACGGTGTCCAAGTCAGGCAATTGGATCGTACTTTTCAATATGCATCAACTTTTTATTCTTCACGCAATACATGAGCGTGAGCCATTGGACATAGCATTTAGGTGGAATAGAATATGGTGGTAGATATCAAAGGGGTAAAAAGTGGAGAAGATAGTCTCACATCAACTATGCGTACCAACGGGCTATGGAGATGCCCATCGATAGATGTCATTGTAAGGAATAGGGATTGCCATGCAAATGATGCACTAGAGCTATAAGTGTATGAAAGATCAAATGAAGATAAGTGGGGAGTGCATCCAAGTTGCTTGCTCATGAAGACCTCGGACATTTGAGGAAGCCCGTCATAGGAATATACAAGCCAAGTTTATAATAATGAAAAAGTAATTCCCACTAGCATATAAAAATGACATAACATGAGACTCTCTATATGAGGAGCAAGGTGCCACTTTGAGGCACAAGTGTGGTAAAGGATAGTAGCAAAGTCCCTTCTCTCATTTTCTCTCACGTTTTTTATTCAGAATGGTGGGCTCATTTGGCCTCCCCCATTTTTATTTCCTCACTGGGATAATGCTCTAACAATGATGATCATCACACTTTTATTTACTTACAACTCGATATGAAGAACTGATATGAAGATATGACTCTATATGAATGCCTCTGGTAGTGTACCAGGATGTGCAATGATCTAGCGTGACATGTATCAAAAATATGATGAACAGTGGCTTTGCCACAAATACTATGTTAGCTCTATATGATCATGCAAAGCAATATGATGATGAACAAACTAGTCATGTGAAGTGACGATGGAATTTGCATGACAATATATCTCGGAATGGCTATGAAAATGCCATGATAGGTAGGTATGATGGCTGTTTTGAGGAAGATATAATGAGACTTATGTGCAACAGAGTGTATCATGTCACGGGGTTTGGATGCACCAGTGAAAGTTGCACCGATCCTCGAGGTGAGAACGGGCTATGCACGGTACCGAAGAGGCTAGCAAAATATGAGAAGGTGAGATTGCGTATGTCCATGCTTTCACATTAGTCATAAAGAACTCATATACTTATTGCAAAGTTTTATTAGTTTTATCACAAATCAAAGTACTACTCGCATGCCCCGAGGGAAGAGGTTGGTAGGAGTTAACCATCGTGCGCTTCCGACCCGAAACAACACTAGGATTTCAACGAGGAATAGAAATGCTCACACATCATCACCATGCCTCTTTAATTTTTAGACGAACAAGAAGTTAACCTCTCTTAATATCGACACTTCTACGAATCAACAATTATGAACTCAAACCTTTTTCATATTACCACATCAATATCATTAACCCACAATTTCTCTATATGTGCTACATGATGGTTTTGATTATCACTCATTGAATACCTAATATTTTTGGACTAGTCTTCTGGCCCATGCAAATTACCGTCACTATTTATTAAATCTCAAAAAAATATAAGTGAAGAACGAGAGTGAAATTATTTCTATAAAATCTACACGCCACCATGCTCAAAAAGATATAAGTGAAGTACTAGAGCAACTGCTAAGCTCAAAAGATATAAGTGAAGCACATAGAGTATTCTAACAAATTATGATGAAGGTGTGTCTCTATTAAATAGGTGTGTCCATAAAATGATGATTGTGGTAAACTAAAAGTAAAAGCAAACAAAAACAAACGACGCTCCAAGCAAAACTCATATCATGTGACGAATAAAAATATAGCTTCAAGTGACATACCGATGGATTGAGACGAAAGAGGGGATGCCTTCCCGGGCATCCCCAAGCTTAGACGCTTGAGTATTCCTTATAATATTACCTTGGGGTGCCTTGGGCATCCCCAAGCTTAGTCTTTTGCCACTCCTTATTCCTTTGTCCATCGTGATAACACCCAAAACTTGAAAACTTCAATCACACAAAACTCAACAAAACTTCGTGAGATCCGTTAGTATAAGCAACATATTGAATACTTTAGGTACTGTTATAATTTTATTATTATTGCATAATTACATAATAGGTACTGTATTCTAACTTCTCCATGGCTTATACCTCCTGATACAATCCATAGCATAATCAAAACAAGCAAACTATGCAAGCAAAAACAGAATCTGTTTAAAACGGAACAGTCTGTAGCAATCTGTAGAGAATCTATACTTATGTAACTCTAAATTTTCTGAAAATTTAGGAAAACCTCGAAAATTTGTATATCAATACTGTGTAAAAAATTCAGATCATTATCACGCTCCAGTAAAAAAATGAAATTTCCTGTACTGGAGTCAAAAGTTTCTGTTTTGTTTCAGCATCGATTCTACTCATCTTGTGAGTCATCCCAAAGGCTTTACTTGGCACAATCACTAATTTAAACACAAAAACATAATCATTACAGAGGCAATAATCATGTTATAAAAAACAAACAGTAAGTAAAAAACAAAAATAAAGATAACTATTGGGTTGCCTCCCAACAAGCGCTATTGTTTTATGCCCCTAGCTAGGCATAATGCATAGTTTCAAGTGTTGTCATCCTTGACACTCCACCCATAAGTATCTCTCATGATTGATTCATAATGTGGTTTAATTCTCTTTCTTGGGAAGTGCTCCATCCCTTTCTTTAATGAGAATTGGAACCTTATGTTTCCCTCTTTCATGTCAATAATTGCACTTATAGTTCGTAGGAAAGGTCTTCCAAGTATTATGGGACAAGTAGGATTGCAATCAATATCAAGCACAATAAAATCTACATGCACATAATTTTTATTTGCAATAAAGGGCACATCATTAATCCTACCTTCAGGTTTCTTAATGGTAGAATCCGCAAGATGCAAGTTAAGGGAACAAGCTTCAATATTAGTGAGACCAAGCACATCGCAAAGAGATTTAGGAATAGTTGAAACACTAGCACCAAGGTCACACAAGGCATTGCATTCATATTTATTTTTCTTTATTTTGATAGCAGGTTCCCTTTCATCATGCATTTTTCTAGGAATAGAAACTTCAAGCTCAAGTTTCTCATCATAAGCTTTTATCGTAGCTTCTACTATATGTTCGGTAAAAGCTTTGTTTTGTTCATAAGCATTGGGTGAGCTAATAATGGTTTGCAACAAGGAAATACATTCTACTAAAGAACAATTATCATAATTAAAGTCCTTATAATCCAAAATAGTGGGCACATCACTAGTTAAAGTTTTGACCTCTCCAAACCCACGTTTTTCAATTTTAGCATCGAAATCATCACCCTCCAAGCAAACGGGACGCTTCTCAACTAGAGTTGACTCATCTCCAGTCCCTTTATCATTTATATTCAGAGAAGTAAACAAAGATTCAATAGGAGTAGTACCAATCATTTTAAGATCTTCATCATGATTTGTAATAGGGAAAGATTCCGGTTTAGTGGCCATCCTATTTACTAGAGTGGTTTGCGTATCAGAGATTTTTCCTAACAATTCTTCAGTGTGAGAAAATCATGATTGGAGGTTAGACACTTCTTTATTGACCTCATCCAATTGCTTACCAATAGCATCAAGCAAAATTGCATGTTCTTTTATTTCTGAAGCGAAAAATTTATTATGCTCATATTGTGAAGTCATGAAAGTTTTCATAGACCCTTCTATTTCCGACATTCTTTGGTAGTAGGAACTATTGTAAAATCTATCTTGAGACATGGTGACTGAACAAGCAAAGTAACAAGCAAGACAAGTAAACTAGTGACAAGCAAAGATAAATAATTTTGTATTTTTGTTTTTATGAAACAAACTAAATATAACAGAAAATAAAAAGATAAACAAGTGAATGAAAATTTGTGTGAAGTTACTTGATAGTTGGTGATGATATTCCCCGGCAACGGCGCCAGAAATCCTTCCTGATACTTGTTATCTGTGTTGGGTTTTCCGTGAAGAGGAACGACTAATTGCAGCACAAAGTGGGTAAGTATTTACCTCAGTTATGAAACCAAGGTTTATCGAACCAATAGTAATATCAATCCTCAACCGTCTTCAGCGGCTGCACACAGAGGAGCAAACAACTTGCACCCAACGCGGGCAAGAGGGCTGTCAATCCCCTTGATCTCGTTATTTGCAAGCAAATGAGTTGTGTAGATAATTGTAAATTGCAAAATAAAATAAAAAGTAAATAAAGGCAGCAAGGTAATAGTAGCGTTTGTAAATTTATAAGTGAATAGACCCGGGGGCATAGTTTTCCCTAGCGACATCTCTCATGTAGGCAGCATACGGTGGGTAACAAATTACTGTTGGACAATTGATAGAAAAGCAGATAGCTATGCGATTTTCACGGCAATGATCATGTGTATATAGGCATCACGTCCATAACCAAATAGGCTGACTCCTGCCTGCACCTATTACTATTACTCCACTCATCGACCGCTATCCAGCATGCATCTAGAGTATTAAGTAAAACAGAGTAATGCATGGAGAACGATGACATGATGTAGACAAAGTAAACTCAAGCAATATGAATAAACCCCATCATGTTATCCTTAGTAGCAACAACACAAAGACGTATCTTGTCCCCTACTTTGTCACTGGGATATAAAAACTCGTCAGGTTGAACCTACCACAACGCGCCTCTCCCACTGAAGATAAATCGGTCTACTTGGCCAAAGCACAACGATAGATCGGAGAGAATTACAAAGCTATAATGATCATGCAAATAAGAATCTAAATACTCAGAGGTGACTCAAATACTTTTCATGAATAATCTGAACATAAACCCACAATTCATCAGATCCCAACAAACACACCGCACAACAGGATTACATCGGATAAATCAAAGCGAAGATGCGATGATCATTGTATTGAAGATCAAGAGATAGAGATATTGCCATCTAGGTACTAGCTATGGACCCATAGGTCTATGGTTAACTACTCACACATCATCATGAGGGCAGCAAGGTTGATGAAGAGGCCCTCCGTGATCGATCCCCCCTCCGACAGGGTGCCGGAACGGAGCTCCAGATGGCCTCACGATGGAACAGAGCTTTGCGGCGGCAGAAAAAGGGTTTCGAGACTGCCTCCAGGGTTTTTAGGATATTAGAGAATTTATAGGCCAGAGAGGGGCGTCGGGAGACGCCCGAGGGGGCCAGCACACATCAGGGCGCGCCCTGGGCGCGCCCTGTTGCGTGCTGGTGCCCTTGTGTGGCCCCTGGTCTCCTCCCGACTCTCCCAGGTCTTCTTTTGGTCCAGAAAAAATCATCAAAAAGTTTTGTGGCAATTGGACTTCGTTTAGTATTGTAAACCTAAGATGTGAAAAACATGTAGAAAACAACAACTGGCACTGGGCACTGGGTCAATAGGTTAGTGCTAAAAATATTATAAATTGGTAAATAAAGTCCCAAAAAGTATCCTAGAATGATAATATATCAGCATGGAATAATAAAAAATTATAGATACGTTGGAGACGTATCAAGCATCTTCAGGACGAATATCGAAGGTTATTTGCATATCCTCCTGAAATCCATATGCCTTGCATATAGAGCTTCCCAATTTGAGCAACCAAAATGTGAGAAATTAGCTACATTGTATAGTTTAACCCGAAATCCGTAACCATGTTTAGTCCTCAGGTGAGCTCTCCTCATCTCCATATTCTCACTATCTTGGGAATCGAGCTTCTCCAAGACATACTGTCTTGCATGGCAGGGGATGCACTAGTCGAATTGTAAAAAAACGGAAATTACACGTTGAAGCAAAGAAACACAAGTCATGATTAATTACGAAAAAAATACTTGTCATCGTTGCGTACCGTAAAAACATCAAAGGTCTCGTCCATGTTGATGGTGAACAACTTACCGTTTTGCAGGTGAGGCCTGTCGCACATACCCTGATCGTCGCCGCAGTAATCACACTCATGGATCCTATCGTCATCAGACATTTCCTGTGTTCTGATGACTGATACGTCTCCATCGTATCTACTTTTCCAAACTCTTTTGCCCTTGTTTTGGACCCTAATTTGCATGATTTGAATGAAACTAACCCGGACTGACACTGTTTTCAGCAGAATTGCCTTGGTGTTATTTTTGTGAAGAAATAAAAGTTCTCGGATTAACCTGAAAATTTACGGAGAATATTTTTGGAATTAATAAAAAATACCGGCGAAAGAATCAACCGAAGGGGGTCCACCACCTGGCCACAAGCCAGGGGGCGCCCCCCTAGGGCGCGCCCCCTGTCTTGTGGGCCCCCAGAAGCTCCTCCGACCTCAACTGCAACTCTATATATTCCTATTCAGGGAGAAAAAAAATAAAGGAGAAGAGTTCATCACGTTTCACGATACGGAGCCGCCGTCACCTCCTGTTCTTCCTCGGGAGGGCAGATCTGGGGTCCGTTTTGGGCTCCGGAGAGGGGAAATCGACGCCGTCGTCATCACCAACCATCCTTCATCACCAATTTCATGATGCTCTCCGCCGTTCGTGAGTAATTCCATCGTGGGCTTGCTGGACGGTGATGGGTTGGATGAGATTTACCATGTAATCGAGTTAGTTTTGTTAGGGTTTGATCCCTAGTATCCACTATGTTCTGAGATCGATGTTGCTATGACTTTGCTATGCTTAATGCTTGTCACTAGGGCCCGAGTGCCATGATTTCAGATCTGAACCTATTATGTTTTCATGAATATATATGTGTTCTTGATCCTATCTTGCAAGTTATAGACACCTATTACGATTTATGATCCACATCCCCCAGGGTGACAATAACTGGGATTCTTTCCGGTGATTACCGTAGTTTGAGGAGTTCATGTATTCACTAAGTGCTAATGCTTTGGTCCGGTTCTCTATTAAAAGGAGGCCTTAATATCCCTTAGTTTCCGTTAGGACCCCGCTGCCATGGGAGGGTAGGACAAAAGATGTCATGCAAGTTCTTTTCCATAAGCACGTATGACTATATACGGAATACATGCCTACATTATATTGATGAATTGGAGCTAGTTCTGTGTCACCCTATGGTATAACCATTGCATGATGAATGCCATCCGACATAATTATCCATCACTGATCCATTGCCTGCGAGCTTTTCATATATTGATCTTTGCTAAGTTACTTTTCCGTTGCTACTGTTACAATCACTACAAAACTGCTACTGTCACTTTTGCCACCGTTACCGCTACTTCCATACTACTTTGCTACTGAATACTTTGCTACAGATATTAAGTCTTTCAGGTGTGGTTGAATTGACAACTCAGCTGCTAATACTCGAGAATATTCTTTGGCTCCCCTTGTGTCGAATCAATAAATTTGGGTTGAATACTCTACCCTCGAAAACTGTTGCGATCCCCTATACTTGTGGGTTATCAAGACCCTTTTCTGGCACCGTTGCCGGGGAACATAGCTCTATTCTCTGAGTCACTTGGGATTTATATCTGTTGATCACTATGAAGAATCTGAAAGATCCAAAGACCAAGATCTATCCCTCTACTACGAGGGGAGGTAAGGAACTGCCATCTAGCTCTGCACTTGATTCACCTTCTGTTATGAGTAAATTTGCGACACCACCACCTGCTATTGATTCTGATATGTCGCAAGTAATTGATGATGCCACTTATGCTATGCATGATGCTTATGATGATACTTTGCTTGATAATACTGTGCCACTGGGTGAATTTCTTGATGAACAAATTGCTAGAGTCAATGCTGAAACTGATGATATTTTTGAAACTGATGAAATTATTGAAACTGAACACTATGAGACACCTGTTAGACCTAGCTCTCCTAGATATGAATTGCCTAATAGACCTAAGGGTTATGTTATGGATGGAGAGGTAGCTAGGGACTTTCTTGCTTGTAAGGATAGAGATGATCTTAAGAAATTACTATGCAAGTGGAAGGAAAAATCTTTGAATGCTAGAATGCAATATGATCCTAAGTTTGCTACTTCACCTATCTTTGTTACTGATAAGGACTATGAATTCTCTGTCGATCCTGAGTTAATGACTTTGGTTGAATCTGATCATTTCCATGGTTATGAATCTGAAACTGTTGTGGCACATCTTACTAAATTGAATGATATAGCCACCCTATTTACTCATGAGGAAAAAATTCGTTATTACTATATTCTTAAGTTGTTTCCTTTCTCATTAAAGGGTGATGCTAAGATATGGTTTAATTATCTTGCTCCTGGTTGTGTGCGTAGTCCCCAGGATATGATATATTACTTCTCTGAAAAATACTTTCCTGCCCATAAGAAACAAGCTGCCTTGTAGGAAATATTTAATTTTGTGCAAATTAAAGAAGAGAGTCTCCCACAAGCTTGGGGGAGGCTTCTCCAATTACTTAATGCTTTGCCTGATCATCCTCTCAAGAAAAACGAAATACTTGATATCTTTTATAATGGACTAACCGATGCTTCTAGGGACCACCAAAGATAGTTGTGCTGGTTGTGTTTTTAGGGAACGAACTGTTGAACAAGCTGAACTACTATTGAATAATATATTGAGCAATGATAATGATTGGACTATTCCCGAACCACCTCCAAAGCCAACTCCGAAGAAAAGAGGTATTCTATTTCTCAGTCCTGAAGATATGCAAGAGGCAAAGAAATCTATGAAAGAAAAAGGTATTAAAGCTGAAGATGTTAAGAATCTACCACCTATTGAAGAAATACATGGTCTTGATACCCCGACACAGGTAGTAGAGGTAAATTCTCTCCGTAGATTTGATGAAGGTGATATTCCTTATAATAAGTCTGCTAGCCAATGCTTGGATGAGTTTGATAACTTTGTTGTTAAGCAAGAAAATTTCAATGCTTATGTTAGTAGACAATTGAAACATAATGCTTACATGCTTGATCGCTTAGGAGATTATATGAGTAGAACTATCAATGATCTTAAGCTTATTAGTAAACAAGCTTCCATGGTAACTACTCAAGTAGAATAAGTACTTAAGGCACAGAATGATTTGCTTAATGAGATGAATGGTAAGAACAATGATCATTCTGTTAGAGTTGTGACTAGAGGTGGTAAAATGACTCAGGAACCTTTGTATCCTGAGGGCCATCCCAAGAGAATTGAGCAAGATTCTCAAAGAGTTAATACTGATGCACCTAGTCATTCTAGTAATAAAAGGAAAAAGAATGATGATAGGGCTTTGCATGCTGCTAGTGAACCTGTTATAGATACACCTGAAAACCCAAATGATATTTCTATTTCTGATGCTGAGACACAATCTGGTAATTAACATGAGCCTAGTGATAATATTAATGATGATGTTCATGTTGATGCTCAACCTAGTAATGATAATGATGTGGAGATTGAACCTGCGGTTGATCTTGATAACCCACAACCTAAGAATAAAAGATATGATAAGAGAGACTTTGTTGCTAGGAAGCATGGTAAAGAAAGAGAACCATGGGTTCAGAAACCCATGCCCTTTCCTCCTAAACCATCCAAGAAAAAGGATGATGAGGATTTTGAGCGCTTTGTTGAAATGCTTAGACCTGTCTTTTTGCGTATGCGTTTGACTGATATTTTGAAAATGTCTCCTTATGCTAGGTATATGAAAGATATTGTGACAAATAAAAGAAAGATACCGGAAGCTGAAATTTCCACCATGCTTGCTAATTATACTTTTAAGGGTGGAATACCAAAGAAATTAGGAGATCCAAGAATACCTACTATACCATGCTCTATTAAAAGAAATTATGTTAAAACGGCTTTATGTGACCTTGGAGCTGGTGTTAGTGTTATGCCTTTCTCTTTGTACCGTAGACTTGATTTGAATAAGTTGACACCTACTGAAATCTCTTTGCAAATGGCTGATAAATCAACTGCTTTATCCATCGGTATTTGTGAGGATGTGCCTGTCGTAGTTGCAAATGTTACTATTCTAACGAACTTTGTTATTCTTGATATTCCCGAGGACGACAGTATGTCAATCATCCTTGGTAGACCTTTTTTGAATACTGCAGGGGCTGTTATTGATTGCAACAAGGGCAATGTCACTTTTCATGTTAATGGTAATGAGCATACGGTGCACTTTCCGAAGAAACAACCTCAAGTTCATAGTATCAACTCTATTGGAGAAATTCCAACAATTGCTATTGGAGGTTTTAAATTCCCTCTCCCTACTGTCAAGAAGAAATATGAAATAATCATGATGGGGGACATGCCTGTCCCCGTTGAGGTAACCTAGTGTTATTCAAAAATTCTCCGGTTCCGTGTCATTCGAAAAAAGTTTGTCAATAAGACTTGATCAACCTTATTGATGGATTCTTTTTGATGAGCATGAGATGGATGAATTTAGGAGGCACAACCTTCTGTACCCAACTTTTACTCTCTGTTATTTAGATTAAATAAAGTAAAAATGCTATTATTTTTCGGTTTTCTAAATTATCCGTGCAATAAAAAATGACCTGAAAATAAAAGTTCTCCAAATGCCCTGAAAATGTAGTATGATTTTTTCTGGAATATTTAAATTTTTTTGGCACTGAGAACACATCAGGGGGCTGCACCAGTGGGCCACAAGCCTGCAGGGTGTGCCCACCCCCTGGGCGCCCCCTGGCTTGTGGGTCCCACGTAGGCCCCCCTCACTTATTGCAGCACCCATCCACTTCGTCTTCCTCCAGAAAAAATCCCACCATTGCTCAAACCCATGTTCTAGCTCATTTTGCTGCCATTTTCGATCTCCTTGTGCAAAGCTCCATTTGCAAAACTGTTTTGGGGTATTGTTCTTCGGTATGTGACTCCTCCAATGGTCCAATTAGTTTTTGTTCTAGTGCTTTATATATTGCAAATTTTTGCTGCTGTGGTGACCTTGCTCTTGAGCTTGCATGTCACATTTGTATGGTCCCAAGTAGATTTGATGCATGATATAGCCTCTAGGCACTTGTGGGAGTAGTTGCTATAAGTTTTGTTGAGTTTGGTTCACTTTTATTTTGAGTCACTAAAAATTTCAGAAATTTTTCAGAGAAAGAAATGATGAGGAGATTGTTAAGAGGCTCTTGGAGCCGGGGTTCTAAAGAAAATGAAAATGAGAAACCCAGATATATTATTCCCCGCACCGCGGAGGTTCGGCCATGTGAATGGCCAAGTAATGCATTCTTGAGGGCAGCCGGAATTTATGAAGATTTCTATTATTTGGCAGAGAATGCAGGCATCACCGACTTCCTCAACGATAAGTGTGACCTGTACCTCCTACTCACTAATACCTTCGTGCAAAACTTTCACTTTTATCCTAGGAAGGATCCTCCCATGGTAGAGTTTTACTTGTATGATGTGCCTAAGAAGATGACACTTTATGATTTTTGCACTTTTTGCAAAATACCTTATGAGGGCAGCATCAGTGAACCACGTCCTAGAGACATGGAGGACTTTATTGCCGCAACCACTGTGGGGGAAGAGAGAGGGGTGTCAAAGGCAAGAGCAGCTAGTTTACATTTTCCTGTTCTACGCTATTATTCATTATTTGCGGGGAGATGTTTAGTTGGTCGTGGGGAGAGTGGAAGCCTTAGTGCTCCTGACCTCGCGATTCTGCGCCATGCTTTACTTGCTGATAGAACTTTTAGTCTGGGCGCTATTGTGGCCCAACGGTTGAACTTAAACCGTTCGAAGGGCCCCATATTCGGAGGTATCTATGCATCTCATCTAGCCAAACATTTTAAGATACCCATTAGGCTTGACAAGGAAGAGGAAATGTTGCTACCTACAAGATATTTAGACTATGACAGTATGGTAGCACATGATTTTATTAGGAAGGATAATGATAAGAGGCTGCTTTACAACTTAGTATTTAGTCAGGGTACTTGTGAAATTATTGCTCTGCCTGCTTCTTCTTTGTTCGATATCCGTTCAGGCAGGTACACTATTATGCCCGAGGACATCTATAGATATTGGGGTCTGTCGCAACCCCCAGCACCTGAGCCAGCACCAGCCCTTGATTCGTATCAGGATCCAGTCTTTCAGTGGGAGCCACAGGAGCTCCCCAACCAGTGGAACCCTCAGGACCCTCCGGAGTATCCAGGAGATGGTTATTTCCAGCCATGGCACTAGACCAACTTAGGCCAAAAGCCTAAGCTTGGGGGAGTACGTATTTCTCACCGATATTACACTCATGTTCACACACTCATCTTAATAGTCGGTGCTTATACTTTTTCATTATATTATCCATGTTAGTTTATTCCTTTTTCTCGCTTTCTTCTCGTGTGTCAGAAAAACCTTGAGAAAATAAAAAAAATTAGTCTAGCTTTACCTTCTTGTATGTTTAGTTGTAGTATTAAAAGAAAACCCAAAAAGATTTCTCGTTCTTCTTTTGCTTGTTGGGAGATTTCCCGTGTAAATAGTTTTTCTCGTTCTTGTTTTGAAATTTCTTTCTTTGGGTCGTAAGGAGAAGACCACGATGAAAATGTTGAGTGGCTCTCATATGCATTACTGTTTATCTATCAGAGAGCCCATATTACCTTGTCTTCTCCTTTGAGTTATTGTTTGGAGATTCCAGCTTAGTCCAATGCACGTGCACTCTTATTATTATTTACACCGTTCGGTCGTACAAGTGAAAGGCATTAATGACGATATATGATGAAAAGATTGAGATGAAGAAAAGCTGGTATGAACTCGACCTATTTTGTTTTTGTAAATATGATTAGCTCATCGTTCTGAATTCAGCTCATTATGGGTGAAACATGTTTGCAATGACAATTAGAGATTATAGTTGCTCATGCCATGCTTAATTAGCTAAGAGTGTATAATGGTTTGTCATGAGTGCCAACATGCATTTTAAAATGGTTGTGATGTAGTATGATAGGATGGTATCCTCCTCTGAATGATTCGAGTGGCTTGACTTGGCACGTGTTCACGCATGTAGTTGAAACAAAATCAACATAGCCTTCACGATATTTATGTTCATGGTGCTTTATATCCTACTCATGCTTGCATTCAATGTTGGTTAATCTCAATGCATGTTTATGACCGTTGTCGCTCTTTAGTTGGTCGCTTCCCAGTCTTTTGCTAGCTTTCACTTGTACTAAGCGGGAATACTGCTTGTGCATCCACTTCCATAAACCCAAAGTTGTTTCATATGAGTCCACCATACCTACCTATATGCGGTATTTACCTGCCGTTCCAAGTAAATTTGCACGTGCCAACCTCTAAACCTTCAAATAATATTCTGTTTTGTATGCCCGAATCGCTCATGTAGCGACTGGGGGCGGTCAGTATCTTCCATGCTAGGTGGGTTGTTCTCACAATATGTGTTGATTCACTATCATTCACGAGAAAGTGGCTGGTAATCGGGATGCCCAGTTCCATGCTCAAAAATCAAATCAAAATATAATGAAACAAAACTCCCCCAGGATTATTGTTTGTATGGACGGTACCCGTGGATTCGGCCTGTCGTGGAGTGTGATTGATTGGTGGAGGGGGAGTAAAAACTTTACCATTCTGTTTGGGAACCGCCTATAATGTATCTAGCATGGAAGATGGTGAAATCTCTTGGTCGTCATGTTGACAATGAAAGCATACCGCTCAAAATTATTATTCATCTCTGTTTTAAAAGCTCGAGCTCTGGCACCTCTGCAAATCAATGCTTCCCTCTGCGAAGGGCCTATCTATTTTACTTTACAGTTGAGTCATCCTCCTCTTATAAAAAGCACCAGTTAGAGAGCACTACCGTTATTTGTATGCTTTGCTATTAATTGATATTGAGTATGATTGTGACTGGATCTCTTTTACCATGAATTACAATGTCCAGTCAGCCCTTGTTCTTCAGAGGTGCTCTGCATTTATGTTTTGCGGTCTCAGAAAGGGCTAGCGAGATACCATTATATCATATTGTATCATGATTGTTTTGATTAAATTGTTGTCATCCGAGATTTATTATTATTGCTCGCTAGTTGATTATGCCATTGATATGAGTAAATGCGAGACCTAAATGTTATTGTGAATGTGGTTAGTCTATAATCTTTGCTGAAACCCGAACATCAGTTAGGCATATTTACAACAACAAGATCAAACAGAGTTTGTAAAAGTTTTTCTTTGTCACTTTCAGTTTGTCAACTGAATTGCTTGAGGACAAGCAATGGGTTAAGCTTGGGGGAGTTGATACGTCTCCATCGTATCTACTTTTCCAAACTCTTTTGCCCTTGTTTTGGACCCTATTTTGCATGATTTGAATGAAACTAACCCGGACTGACGTTGTTTTCAGCAGAATTGCGTTGGTGTTATTTTTGTGCAGAAATAAAAGTTCTCGGATTGACCTGAAAATTTACGGAGAATATTTTTGGAATTAATAAAAAGAACCGGCGAAATAATCAACCAGAGGGGGTCCACCACCTGGCCACAAGCCAGGGGGGCGCGCCCCCCTAGGGCACGCCCCCCTAGGGCGCGCCCCCCTGTCTTGTGGGCCCCCAGAAGCTGCTCCGACCTCAACTCCAACTCTATATATTCCTATTCGGGGAGAAAAAAATAAAGGAGAAGAGTTCATCGCGTTTCACGATACGGAGCCGCCGCCACCTCGTGTTCTTCCTCGGGAGGGCAGATCTGGGGTCCGTTTTGGGCTCCGGAGAGGGGAAATCGACGCCGTCATCATCACCAACCATCCTTCATCACCAATTTCATGATGCTCTCCGCCGTTCGTGAGTAATTCCATCGTGGGCTTGCTGGACGGTGATGGGTTGGATGAGATTTACCATGTAATCGAGTTAATTTTGTTAGGGTTTGATCCCTAGCATCCACTATGTTCTGAGATTGATGTTGCTATGACTTTGCTATGCTTAATGCTTGTCACTAGGGCCCGAGTGCCATGATTTCAGATCTGAACCTATTATGTTTTCATGAATATATATGTGTTCTTGATCCTATCTTGCAAGTTATAGACACCTATTACGAGTTATGATCCGCATCCCCCAGGGTGACAATAACTGGGATTCTTTCCGGTGATTACCGTAGTTTGAGGAGTTCATGTATTCACTAAGTGCTAATGCTTTGGTCCGGTTCTCTATTAAAAGGAGGCCTTAATATCCCTTAGTTTCCATTAGGACCCCGCTGCCACGGGAGGGTAGGACAAAAGATGTCATGCAAGTTCTTTTCCATAAGCACGTATGACTATATACGGAATACATGCCTACATTATATTGATGAATTGGAGCTAGTTCTGTGTCACCCTATGTTATAACCATTGCATGATGAATGCCATCCGACATAATTATCCATCACTGATCCATTGTCTGCGAGCTTTTCATATATTGATCTTTGCTAAGTTACTTTTCTGTTGCTACTGTTACAATCACTACAAAACTGCTACTGTCACTTTTGCCACCGTTACCGCTACTTCCATACTACTTTGCTACCGAATACTTTGCTACAGATATTAAGTCTTTCAGGTGTGGTTGAATTGACAACTCAGCTGCTAATACTCGAGAATATTCTTTGGCTCCCCTTGTGTCGAATCAATAAATTTGGGTTGGATACTCTATCCTCAAAAACTGTTGCGATCCCCTATACTTGTGCGTTATCAATGACCCACAAGTATAGGGGGTCAATCATTGTGCTTTCGATAAGTAAGAGTGTCGAACCCAACGAGGAGCAGAAGGAAATGACAAGCGGTTTTCAGCAAGGTATTTTCTGCAAGTGCTGTAAGTAGCGATAGTAGATAGTTTTGTAGCAAGATAATTTGTAACAAGTGGTAAGTAACGATAGTAAAAATAGTGCAGCAAGGTAGCCCAATCCTTTTTATGGCAAAGGACATGCCTGAAAGTACTCTTATATTAAGCAAGCGCTCCCGAGGACACATGGGAATTTTTGTCTAGTCATGTTCATCATGTTGAGTTGATTCGTTTTCGCTACTTTGATATTTTGATATGTGGGTGGACCGGTGCTAAGGTGTTGTTCTTACTTGAACTAACAACCTACTTATGATTACCCCCTCTCGCAAGCATCCAAAACTATGAAAGGAGAATTAAGATAAATCTAACCATAGCATGAAACATGTGGATCGAAATCAGCCCTAGCAACGCATAAACTGGGGTTTAAGCTTCTGTCACTCTAGCAACCCATCATCTACTTGTTACTCCACAATGACTTCCCTTAGGCCCATAACATGGTGAAGTGTCATGTAGTCGACATTCACATGACACCACTAAGAGAAGTAACAACATACATATCATCAAAATATCGAACGAATACCAACTTCACATGATTACTTATAACATGACTTCTCCCATGTCCTCAGGAACAATAGTAACTACTCACACCTCATCAACATGTTCAAGATCAGAGGTATAATAATAATGATTAAGGATCTGAACATAATATCTTCCACCAAGTAATCCAACAAGCATCAACTACAAGGTGTAATCAACACAACTAGTAACCCACAGGTACCAATCTGAGGTTTTGAGAGAAAGATTGAATACAAGAGATGAACTAGGGTTGGATATGAGATGGTGCTGTGAATATGTTGATGAGGATTGGTCCTCCAATGAAGGAGGAAGCGTTGGTGATGACGATGGCTTCGATCTCCCCCTCCTGGAGAGGAATTTCCCCGGCAGAATCTGACTGCCGGAGTGCAAAAGGGCTCTGCCCAAGTTTCTGCCTCGAGACGGCGGCGCTTCATCCCGAAAGGTTGCTTATGATTTTTTCTAGGGTAAAACACACCATAGAGGAGAAGAGGGCGCACCCTGTTGGTTTGTGTCTGGCTGGTGGCCCCCCTCTGGTATATTCTTGGCCCAGAAATTCTTATATATTCAATAAAAATTCCTCGTGAAATTTCAGGTCATTTGGAGTCTGGTGATTTTTCTGCCTTTTTCTCGGTTTTCCGGTCCAGAATTCCAGTTTCCAGATAATTCCCTCTTTGTGATGTACCTTGCATATTCAGAGAGAAGGAGCATAAGAATTGTATGATAACAGGTAATAATGGATAGGAATATCATAAATATGAATAAGAAATCATGATGCAAAATGGCCGTATCAACTCCCCCAAGCTTAGACCTCGCTTGTCCTCAAGCGAAAGCCGAACTCGAGAGTAATGACCATATAATTTGAGAGAGAGGTGTCGATAAAAACAGAAAACGGACATGATAGCATAATGAATATCATTATAGAAGCAAGCATTTCATCATATAACTTCTCATAAACAAGTAAAGATCTATTCACAATTATTGAACTATGAAGCATAAACCTTATTGACAACCAACAAACGGTGCCTTTAGTCATGGAGATAATCATAATTCATCATATTCAAGAGAAGAGTCTATATAAGAGCTTTCATTCTACCAAACCCACATACTCAACTATCATTTAGTCATCTATGATTGTTGACACTCATTGCATATTTTGGAGCTAATGTTTTTGCCAGACACATAGGAAGATATGGGCTTCATTTGCCACCCAACTCATTTACCTCAAGGATAATGTCAACAATAATGAGTCATGGTTTCTTACATTCAACTGGATATATATATCTGGATCTTTCCTCAACACGTGATGTTTGCCACCCAACTCATTTATCTCAAGGGCGTTTATAAGTTGAAAGAAGGGGAAATATTAATGGCTCAAGAGTAAAAGTAAGGACTAAACGAAATTAAAAGATAGGCCCTTCACAGAGGGAAGCAGAGGTTGTCATGTGCTTTTATTTGTTTAGATGCGCAATCTCTTAATGCAGAGGAACGTCACTTTATATTGCCCCTTTTAATAACGAACTTTATTATGCACTCCGTCGCTTTTATTTCTTCATCATCACAAGATCATACAAAGTTTGTTTTCCCTTTCAATAAAAGATCATACATGATTACATGCAATTTTTATTGCCCATGCACTGATGACAACTTACTTGAAGGATCTTATTCAATCCATAGGTAGGTATGGTGGACTCTCTCGGAAAGAAACTGGGTTTAAGGGGTTACAGATGCACACGTAGTATCTCTACTTGGTGCGAGAAGTTTTGGCTAGCAAAAGTTCTAAAGGAAACATCACATGTTAAAGGATCCATGATTATATAACTTCTATGTAAATGTAAACAAACATAACCATTAAGTTGTCTTCCATGTCCAACTTCAACACTTGATCATCATTTAATATTTGGTGAGGGTTCGTAATCATAAATGATGTCCAAGATAGTGTATTTGTATGTGGATCTTCTCTTCTCTATCATAATCTTGCATAGATTATAACAATGACTAAGGCTATGTTTGTTCTATTCTCAACAATTTTCATAGCTCATATTTTCTTTTTATGTGAAGTCATTACTTCCCATGGAATAAGCACATGATCTTTACTATTCTTTTATTGCCATGCTATGATGATTGGTGCAAGGGAGTAAAGCACACGGACTCAACTAATATTTATTATATAACACTCATACTCGATTACAATGGTAGGTAGATCTCAAAACAAAATCCTAAGCAAAGCAAATCTGAAACTTTTATTTCTCTAAACCATGAAATAACTAAGGATCAAACTGAAGTAAAAGATGATGGTAAAGAGTGATGGTGATATGATACCGGGGCACCTCCCCCAAGCTTGGAACAAGCTAGGGGTGGTGCCCATACCAATGTGCTCAAGTTATCTTCGGTGATGGTGGTCGTGTTGGAGTAGTGGCACCCTTCTTCTCCAACTTACGACAGAGGATGAAGTTTTCCTCTCTTAAATCATCGTTTTCTTGCTCGAGCTTCAAGATCTTTTTGCATAAAGTTGCCTTGCTTTCCTGCAGAAAACGAGATGGGATAAATTGAACCTTGGATTTGTTTGCCCTGTTAGGGAGGCTTGATTTCTTGAATTCCACATGCATATTCTTGGGTTGAGGTAGCGGAACTTCATCATCATCCGAACTGGCATCTGGGCCGACATCTTGATACGTCTCCAACGTATCTATAATTTTTGCTTGTTCCATGCTGTTATATTATCATTCTTGGATGTTTTACAATCATTTTATTACAACTTTATATCATTTTTTGGGACTAACCTATTGACATAGTGCCAAAGTGCCAGTTGCTGTTTTTGCTTGTTTTTTACTTCGCAGAAAATCAGTACCAAACGGAGACAAAACGCCACGGGGATTTTTGTGGATTTTTTACGGACCAGAAGAGAGAAGATGGGCCAAAGAACACCAGAAGAGGGGGTCAAGGGTGGCCATCACCCACCAGGGCACGCCAGAGGCCCCCTGGCGCGGCCTGGTGGGGGATGGGCACCTCGGGCACCCCCTCAACCGACTATCGTGCCTATAAATTCCCCAAAAATCCAAAAACCCTAGAGGAGTCGACGAAACACAATTCCAGCCGCCGCAAGTTCCAGAACCTTGAGATCCAATCTAAACACCATCACGGAGGGGTTCATCTTCCTCATAGGTGCCTCTCCGGTGATGCATGAGTAGTCCACCATAGACCTTCGGGTCCGTAGGCAGTAGCTAGATGGCTTCTTCTCTCTCTCTTATGATTCTCAATACAATGGTCTCTTGGAGATCTATTTGATGTAAACTTTTGCGGTGTGTTTGTTGGGATCCAATGAATTTTGAGTTCATGATCAGTTTCTATCCATGAATATTATTTGAGTCTTTTTTGATCTCTTATATGCATGATTACTTATAGCCTCGTATTTCTTCTTCGAATATTTGGTTTAGTTAGGCCGACTAGATCGATTTTTCTTGCCATGGGAAGAGGTGCTTTGTGATGGGTTCGATCTTGCGGTGTTCTTTCCCAGTGACAGAAGGGGCAGCAAGACACACATGTATCGTTGCTATTAAGGATAACAAGATGGGGTCTATTCCTACATGAATAGATCTTGTCTACATCATGTCATCGTTCTTATTGCATTACTCCGTTTTTCCATGAACTTAATACACTAGATGCATGCTGGATAGCGGTCGATGTGTGGAGTAATAGAGGTAGATGCAGGCAGGAGTCGGTCTATCTATCTTGGACGTGATGCCTATATAATGATCATCGCCTTGGATATCGTCATGACTATTCGATTTTCTATCAATTGCCCAACAGTAATTTGTTCACCCACCGTGCGCTATACTCATGAGAGAAGCCACTAGTGAACCCTACGGCCCCCGGGTGTACTTTTCTATCTTATTGCTTTCTGATCTACGTTTTTTGCAATCTTTGTGTTCAGATCTACAAAACCAAAAACCCAAAAACATACTGCTGCATATTTACTCTTTTTATTTGTGTTCTTGAGAGATCTATCTCTCCTATCTATCACTACCTAATCTATCTATTTACCGTAGAGAGATTGACAACCTCTCTTTCGCGTCGGGTTGCAAGTATTTGTTGTTTGTGTGCAGGTGCTGCTTATTGGGTGGTGGTGATCCTCCTACTGGTTCGATAACCTTGGTTTCATAACTGAGGGAAATACTTACCGTCGCTGTGCTGCATCATCCCTTCCTCTTTGGGGAAATACCGACGCAGTCCAAGCCACGTCAAAGGAATTTCTGGCGCCGTTGCCGGGGAGGAAGTTGTCTCTTCTACGTGCCTATCATAGGCGCCGAGGGGACTCCATCATCATCTACCAGGTTCCTAATCACAAATCTCATCTCCTTGCAATTACATTATTTTCCATTTGCCTCTCGTTTTCCTCTCCCCCACTTCACCAATTTGCCGTTTTATTCGCCCTCTTTTTCGTTTGCCCTTTTTCTTGCCGGATCTCTTCCTTGCTTGCAATCTTGTTTGCGTAGTCATGATGCCCCAACGAAAGTATTATGAAGTTCCTTATCCCAATATTTTGCTTGAAATTGAGAAAAGTACTAAGGAATATATGACTACACAATTTGAGCATAATAAGTATTTTACCGATGAGCTTAGAGAACACTCTACCATGCTAGATGCTATAACAAAACAACTTGATTATATTAGTAGGGAAGTGTGCAATCTCCAATCTAAATATCCTCATGCTGAAAATTTGCTTGGTAAAATCTCCGATGCGCAAGCTACTTTGATAAATCAAATGGCCGCCAAACCAATCTCTCTAGAAGATAAAAATGATGTAGATCTTAAAGTGATTGGTGTTTCTTCTATTGATTCCTTGTTTAGTAATATTAAAATTGATAATTAAGGGACTTAAGTAGAGTCAACTTTAGCTAGAAGGCGTCCCAATAATTTGGACGGTGAAAATCTTGATGAAATTTTTGACGAAAGTGGGTTTGAAGAGGTTAAAACTTTAACTAGTGATGTGCCCACTATCTTGGATTGCAAGGATTTTAACTATGATAGTTTCTCCTTGATTGAATGTATTTCTTTGTTGCAATCTATGTTGAATTCACCCCATGCTTATGAGCAAAATAAAGCTTTTACTAAACATATCGTTGATGCCATGATGAAATCTTTTGAAGAAAAGTTCGAGTTGGAGATTTCTATTCCTAGAAAATTGCATGATGAGTGGGAACCTACCATTAAGGTCAAGATTAAAAATTATGAATGCTTTGCTTTGTGTGATTTGGGTGCTAGTGTTTCTACGATTCCGAAATCTCTATGTGATGTGCTTGGTCTTACCAACATTGAAGAATGTTCTCTTAATTTGCACTTGGCGGATTCTACTATTAAAAAGCCTTTGGGAAGAATTAATGATGTTCTTATTCTTGCAAATAGGAATTATGTGCCCATTGATTTTATTGTGCTTGATATTGATTGCAATCCGTCTTGTCCCATTATACTTGGTAGACCGTTTTTACGCACTATAGGTGCCGTGATTGATATGAAAGAAGGCAATATTCGTTTTCAGTTTCCCTTGAGAAAGGGTATGGCACACTTCCCTAGAACAAGAATTAAGCCACCATATGAATCAATCATGAGGGCATCCTATGGATCCAAAACCAAAGATGACAATACTTGAATCTATCCAATATGCCTAGCTAGGGGCGTAAAACGATAGCGCTTGTTGGGAGGCAACCCAATGAATAAATAAATTTTTGCCTTTTCCTTTCTGTTTTTGAGTGTTGACACAATTATTCCTCTGTTATGATTGTGTTTTTATGGTTTATTTAGTGTTTGTGCCAAGTATAACCGTTAGGATGATTCATAGGATGAGTAGAAGTGATGCTGAATCTGAAACAGAAACTTTGCGTCCAGTATATGAATTTTAATTTTTTGCTGGGACGTTATCTTTAGCTGAAATTTTAACACAGTGTTTCTATACAAATTACTTACGTTGTCCTAATTTTCAGAATTTTTAGAGTTACAGAAGTATGGGTATGGTACAGATTACTACAGACTGTTCTGTTTGAGACAGATTCTGTTTTCGTTGCATTGTGTGCTTGTTTTGATGAATCTATGGGTTATATAGAAGGGTATGAGCCATGGTAAAGTTAAAATACAGTAGGTATAATGCAATTATAAAATTTGAATGGGTTTACAACAGTACCTAAAGTAGTGATTTGCTTTCTTATACTAACGGATCTCACAAAGATTTTGTTGAGTTTTGTGTGATTGAAGTTTTCAAGTTTTGGGTGAGATCACGATGGATGAAGAAATAAGGAGTAGCAAAAGCCTAAGCTTGGGGATGCTACTGCACCCCCAAGATATATCCAAAGAGTAACAAGCAACTAAGCTTGGGGATTCCCCCGAGTGGCATCCCCTCTTTCGTCTGACAACCATCGGTATTTTACTTGGAGCTATATTTTTATTTGTCACATATCATGTGTTTTGCTTGGAGCGTCTTGTATCTTTGCTTGCTTTGTTTGTTAGTTTTTACTTTGTGTCCTTGCTATACACACCTATTTGAGAAAGCCAAAATCATGCTATGATTTGTTAGAATTGCTCTATGTGCTTCACTTAAACTTTTTGAGCTATAGAATTGCTCTAGTGCTTCACTTATATCTTTTTGAGCACGGTGTGCTTGGAAACTTTTGTAGAAATACTCTCATGCTTCACTTAGATTAATTTGAGAGTTAGTAAATTTTTGAAGAAATCCTCTCATGCTTCACTTATACCTTTTTGAGAGATGAAATCTTTATGCTCATGTGCTTCACTTAAATTTGTTTGAGCTTGCCAAAAGCAATGGCGATATATGAAACTAGTCCCAAAGTGATAGATATCCAAGGAGGATATAATAAAAACTTTCATGAAGATCATTGGACAAATTAAACTTGATTCCTTGTAATAGTTTTGAAACATGATGATAGTAATATGTGAGTCATGTTAATGAGTAATTATGCATAGTAGGAATATTGGTGTTAAGGTTTGTGATTCCCTATGAATGCACGAAAATCAATAGTTATGCAATGAAGTTACATCCTACTTGTGGTGCATGATTCGGTGTTAGTTATGTTCAACGCTCACTTATGTGATTTTTCGTTTCTTGGTTTGGTTGCTTCCCAATCTATTTGCTAGCCTCCATTTGTTCGAAGTAGAAATACTACTTGTGCATCCAATATCCTTAAACCAAGTTTTGCCTTATGAGTCCACCATACCTACCTATATGCGGTATTTCCATGCCGTTCCAAGCAAATTTGTATGTGCCATCTCTAAATTTTCAAAATAAATTTTCTCTTTTGTGTGCCCGTACCGCTCATGAAACAGTGGGGAGTGTCCAATATTTTTCCATGCTAGATGTGTTATTCTCAAGATGAGTGTTTATTCACTTGTCATTGCACGAGAGTGCGACGATAATAGGGATGCCCATTCCCGAAATGAAAAAGAAAAAAAATATTTACTTTATGTTGTCAAATAATAAATTCCTTGGAAAGTGTTGGTATGTTAGGCAACCGTGGATACGGCCCGCCATGGAAAGTGAAAGCTTGGTGGAAAAAGGAATAAACTTTATTTTCTGTTTGGGAACCGCCTATGATATATCTAGCATGGAAAGTATTGTGAGCTACTTTGTCATTTTCATTGACAGGAAAAGCATGCCACCCAAAATATTTCTCTCTCTCAATTTAAACCTTGAGCTCTGGCACCTCTATAAATCCATACTTCCCTCTGCAAAGGGCCTATCATTTACTTTATGCAATTTTTATTTTTGCTTTGAGTCTCCATCTTCTCTTATAAGCACCAACTAGGGGGCACTATGATCGTACTTGAGCATTGGGCATAGCTAATATTTGAGTGTGTTTCATGAATGGATCAATGATTGAGCATGATGGGCTAGGGATAACTTTCTTTAATGTTGATATTTTGAAAGACATGGTTGCTTGTTGACATGCTTGAGTATTGAAGTCATTATGTTGAAACTAGACTATTGCTTTGAATCATTTACAAGTCCAAATGTCCATGCTATACAAAGAAGAAAAGAATATGATGAACATGTTAGGCAGCATTCCACATCAAAAATTCTGTTTTTATCATTTACCTACTCGAGGATGAGTAGGAATTAAGCTTGGGGATGCTGATACGTCTCCAACGTATCTATAATTTTTGCTTGTTCCATGCGGTTATATTATCACTTCTTGGATGTTTTACAATCATTTTATTACAACTTTATATCATTTTTTGGGACTAACCTATTGACATAGTGCCAAAGTGCCAGTTGCTGTTTTTGCTTGTTTTTTACTTTGCAGAAAATCAATACCAAACGGAGACAAAACACTGCGGGGATTTTTGTGGATTTTTTACGGACCAGAAGAGAGAAGATGGGCCAAAGAACACCAGAAGAGGCGGCCCAGGGTGGCCATCACCCACCAGGGCGCGCCAGAGGCCCCCTGGCGCGGCCTGGTGGGGGATGGGTACCTCGGGCACCCCCTCAACCGACTATCGTGCCTATAAATTCCCCAAAAATTCAAAAACCCTAGAGGAGTCGATGAAACACAATTCCAGCCGCCGCAAGTTCCAGAACCTCGAGATCCAATCTAAACACCATTACGGAGGGGTTCATCTTCCTCATTGGTGCCTCTCCGGTGATGCGTGAGTAGTCCACCATAGACCTTCGGGTCCGTAGGCAGTAGCTAGATGGCTTCTTCTCTCTCTCTTATGATTCTCAATACATTGGTCTCTTAGAGATCTATTTGATGTAAACTTTTTGGTGTGTTTGTTGGGATCCGATAAATTTTGAGTTCATGATCAGTTTCTATCCATGGATATTATTTGAGTCTTCTTTGATCTCTTATATGCATGATTACTTATAGCCTCATATTTCTTCTTCGAATCTTTGGTTTAGTTAGGCCGACTAGATCGATTTTTCTTGCCATGGGAAGAGGTGCTTTGTGATGGGTTCGATCTTGCGGTGTTCTTTCCCAGTGACAGAAGGGGCAGCAAGACACGCATGTATCGTTGCTATTAAGGATGACAAGATGGGGTCTATTCCTACATGAATAGATCTTGTCTACATCATGTCATCGTTCTTATTGCATTACTCTGTTTTTCCATGAACTTAATACACTAGATGCATGCTGGATAGCGGTCGATGTGTGGAGTAATAGAGGTAGATGCAGGCAGGAGTCGGTCTATCTATCTTGGACATGATGCCTATATAATGATCATCGCCTTGGATATCGTCATGACTATTCGATTTTCTATCAATTGCCCAACAGTAATTTGTTCACCCACCGTGCGCTATACTCATGAGAGAAGCCACTAGTGAACCCTACGGCCCCCGGGTCTACTTTTCTATCCTATTGCTTTCCGATCTACATTTTTTGCAATCTTTGTTTCAGATCTACAAAACCAAAAACCCAAAAACATATTGCTGCATATTTACTCTTTTTATTTGTGTTCTTGAGAGATCTATCTCTCCTATCTATCACTACCTAATCTATCTATTTACCGTAGAGAGATTGACAACCTCTCTTTCGCGTCGGGTTGCAAGTATTTGTTGTTTGTGTGCAGGTGCTGCTTATTGGGTGGTGGTGATCCTCCTACTGGTTCGATAACCTTGGTTTCATAACCGAGGGAAATACTTACCGTCGCTGTGCTGCATCATCCCTTCCTCTTTGGGGAAATACCGACGTAGTCCAAGCCACGTCACATCTTCCGTCTCCTCCGGATCGGTGTCTCCCTCCTCTTCAGTGGACCATAGGTAGGGGTAAATATCCCCAAAGATCTTCGGGTGTACCACATAGTTGGAGACATAGCTCTCTCCATTCGAATCTTGAGATGACATTTTCTCATATCTGCCAGAAAAACAACTCGAAACAAGAACAGAGGAGAAACTCGCGATGCGGTGGTCAAAACACACGGGAGTATATATAATGATTTTTTCTAGGTCAAAATACGTGTTCGGGAAGAAATCGGAGTCGGGAAGGCACACGAGGGCTGCACAAGCCATCAGGGCGCGCCCTAGGGTGGGGGCCGCGCCCTGTTGGCTTGTGCCTCCCTCGTGGGTCCCCTGACTTCGTTTTATTTTTGGAATTTTTCTAAAATACTAAAACCAACAAAAATTATTTTTTGGAATTTTTGGAGTCGGTTTACTTACCGTACCACATACCTACCCCCTTTTCAGGTTTTTGGATTGTTCCGGAAGGCCTCCCGTATGTGTTCTTCCGGTGTTATCACTTGAATGATATTAGTCTCTTCATTGATGGGCGTACCTGAAATATAATGCTTGATTCTTTGCCCATTCACCACCCTCGGGTTTTTGCCTTCGAAGTTATTAATTTTTATGGCACCGGAGCGATAGACCTCTTGAACAACACATGGACCTTCCCATTTGGATAAAAGTTTTCCTGCAAAAAACCTGAAATGAGAATTGTACAAAAGCACAAGGTCTCCTACATTGAATTCCCGCTTTTGAATCCTTTTGTCATGCCACCTTTTAACTTTTTCTTTAAATAACTTAGCATTTTCATAGGCTTGTGTCCTCCATTCATCTAGTGAGCTAATATCAAATAACCTCTTATCACCGGCAAGTTTAAAATCATAATTAAGTTCTTTAATTGCCCAATAAGCCTTATGTTCTAGCTCAAGAGGTAAATGACAAGCTTTTCCATACACCATTTTATATGGGGACATCCCCATGGGGTTCTTATAAGCAGTTCTATAAGTCCATAGAGCATCATCTAGTTTCTTAGACCAATTCTTCCTAGATCTATTGACAGTCTTTTACAAGATTAATTTTAATTCTCGATTGCTCAATTCAACTTGGCCACTAGACAAAGGATGATATGGTGATGCAATTCTATGGTTAACATCATATTTAGCTAGAAGTTTACGGAAAGCACCATGAATAAAATGTGAACCACCATCAGTCATTAAATATCTAGGGACTCCAAACCTCGGAAATATAATTTCCTTAAGCATTTTAATAGAAGTGTTATGATCAACACTACTAGTTGGAATGGACTCTACCCACTTAGTAACATAATCAACAACAACTAAAATATGAGTATATCCATTCGAGGAAGGAAAAGGTCCCATGAAATCAAAAACCCATACGTCAAATGGTTCAATGGCAAGTGAATAATTCATAGGCATTTCTTGACGTTTACCAATGTTACCAACCCTTTGACATTCATTGGATGAAAGGACATACTTACGAGCATCTTTGAAAAGAGTAGGCCAATAAAAACCAGATTGTAGTACCTTGTGTGTAGTCCTGTCACCAGCATGATGTCCTCCGTAAGGCTCGGAATGACACTTCCTTAAAATCTACTCTTGTTCATGCTCAGGTATACAACGTCTAATAACACCATCTACTCCTTCCTTATAAAGATGTGGGTCATCCCAAAATAGTGTCGTAAATCATAAAAGAATTTTGTCTTTTGTTGATAGGTGAAACTTGGTGGAATATATTTAGCAACAATATAATTAGCATAATCAACATACCAAGGAGTGCTACGTGAAGTATTTATAGCAACAAGTTGTTCACCAGGAAAATTATCATCAATAGGCAGTGCGTCATCAAGAACATTTTCCATTATGGCCAAGTTATCTGCTACAGGGTTTTCAGCTCCCTTTCTATCAACGATATGAAAATCAAACTCTTGAAGCAAAAGCACCCACCTAATGAGCCTAGGTTTAGCATCTTTCTTTTCCATAAGGTATTTAATAGCAGCATGATCAGTGTGAATAATTACTTTGGAATCAACTATATAAGGTCTAAACTTATCACATGCAAAGACAACTACTAAAAATTCCTTTTCAGTGGTGGCATAATTTCTTTGGGCAGCGTCTAGAGTTTTACTAGCATAATGAATAACATTCAATTTCTTGTCTACTCTTTGCCCTAGAACATCACCAACAGCATAATCACTAGCATCACACATAATTTCAAACGGCAAGTTCCAATCAGGTGGTTGAACAATGGGTGCAGAAATCAAAGCTTTCTTAAGTATTTCAAAAGCTTCTACACAATCATCATCAAAAACAAAAGGAATATCTTTTTGAAGAAGATTAGTTAACGACCTAGAAATCTTTGAGAAATCTTTAATGAAATGTCTATAGAAACTAGCATGACCAAGGAAACTTCTTATACCTTTGATATCTTTTGGGCATGGCATCTTCTCAATTGCGTCAACTTTAGCTTTGTCCACTTCAATCCCTCATTCAGAAATTTTATGCCCAAGCACTATGCCTTCATTCACCATATAATGGCACTTCTCCCAATTCAAGACAAGATTAGTTTCTTCACATCTCTGCAAAACTCGATCAAGGTTGCTCAAGCCATCATCAAAAGAAGTCCCGTAAATGGAAAAGGCATCCATGAAAACCTCCACAATATTTTCACAAAAATCAGAGAATATGGTAGTCATACATCTTTGAAAAGTAGCAGGTGCATTGCATAAACCAAAAGGCATACGTCTATAAGCATATGTTCCAAAAGGGCAAGTAAAGGTGGTATTCTCTTGATCCTCTTTTGACACAGGTATTTGAGAAAAACCAGAATATCCATCAAGAAAACAAAGTGTGTGTGCTTAGATAATCTTTCTAGCATTTGATCAATGAAAGGCAGAGGGTAATGATCTTTTCTAGTAGCTTTGTTTAGTTTCTAAAATCAATCACCATCCTATAGCCGGTTACTATTCTTTGTGGGATAAGTTCCTTTTTATCATTCGGAACAACAGTAATACCTCCCTTCTTAGGGACACAATGAACATGACTTACCCATCTACTATCAGCAATAGGATAAATTATACCTGCCTCCAAAAGTTTTAGTATTTCAGTTCTTACCACTTCCTTCATCTTAGGATTTAAGCGGTGTTGATGATCAACGACAGGTTTAGCATCCGGTTCCATATTAATTTTGTGCTGACATAGAGTGGGACTAATGCCCTTGAGATCATCAAGAGTATATCCAATAGCAGCCCGGTGCTTCTTCAAAGTTTTAAGTAATCTCTTTTCTTCATGCTCTGAAAGGTTAGCACTGATAATAACATGATATATCTTTTTTTCATCAAGGTAAGCATATTTCAAAGTATCGGGTAAAGTCTTTAACTCAAACACAGGATCTCCCTTGGGTGGAGGAGGATCCCCTAAAATATCAACTGGCAAGTTGTGTTTAAGAATAGGTGTTTGTTTAAGAAATATGACATCTATTTCATTCCTCTCATTCATATGCATGTCATTTTCATGGTCTAATAAGTATTGCTCTAACGGATCGGTAGGAGGTACGACAATAGAAGCAAGACCAATGATTTCATCCTTACATGGTATTTCTTTCTCATGTGGTTGTTTACCAAACTTGAAGAAGTTAAATTCATGAGACACATCACCAAATCCTATCTTGACCTTCGCAGTAACACAATTAATTTCAGCATTAACAGTATTCAAGAAAGGTCTACCAAATATAATGGGACAAAAGTTATCTTGTTTTGAACCAAGTACTAGGAAATCAGTGGGGTACTTAATTTTTCCACACAAGACTTCAACATCTCTAACAATTCCAAGTGGTGTAATAGTGTCTCTGTTTGCAAGTTTAATAGTAACATCAATGTCTTCAAGCTCAGATGGTGCTATGTCATTCATAATTTCTTGATATAAAGTAAAAGGAATAGCACTGACACTAGCACCAAGGTCACACAAACCATGATAACAATGATCTCCAATTTTAACTGAAACCACAGGCATGCCCACAACTGGTTTATTTTTATCTAGCTCATCCTGAGTGTTTCTAGCAGGTTTCGCAATTCTAGCAGCTTCACCACAAAAGTAAATAACTTGACCATCAATATTATCCGCTAGAAGATCTTTAACCATAGCAATTTTAGGCTCAACGTTTATTTGTTCAGAAGGGGTAGGTGTCCTAACATGACTCTTATTAACCATAGTTGTAGCTTTAGCGTGTTCCTTAATTCTAACAGGGAAAGGTGACTTCTCAATGTAAGCAGTAGGAACAATTGGATCAACATGGCTAACAATCATTTCTTCCTTCTCAACTTTAATGGGTTTCTCTAATTGCTCTTCAATGGGTGGATCGTATTTAAACCACTTATCCTTAGGGAGATCAACATGAGTAGCAAATGATTCACAGAAGGAAGCTACTATCTCAGAGTCAAGGCCATATTTATTACTCAACTTATAACAAGCATCGATTTCCATAAAAGATTTTACACAATCGAACTTGAGATTTATACCTGACTCTTTACCTTTGTCGAGTTCCCAATCTTCAGAGTTGCGCTTAATTCTTTCCAGAAGATCCCATTTGAATTCAATAGTCCTATTCATGAAGGAACCAATAGAAGAAGAATCGAGTAGTATTTGAGCATCATGAGAAAGCCGAGCATAATTTTTTTTGTATAATAGTTTTTCTTGGGGCAGGTGTGCATCATAGATTTAAGCCTCCCCAAGCTTGAGAGATACTTTCTCCTTCAGGAGGCCAACAATTATAAATAAAGTTTCGGTCACGATGGACTAGGTGCATAGGGTAAAACTTCTGATGAAATTCCAGCTTCAAGCGATTCCAGTCCCATGATCCATTATCTCCCAATAGCCTGTACCACATTAATGCCTTTACCTCCAAAGATAAAGGGAAAAATTTCTTCTTAACTTTGTCTCCAGACAACCCTGCAAGCTGAAATAACCCACAAACTTCATCGACAAATATCAAATGGTAATCACGATGAGTCGTTCCATCATATGGATTAGATAACAGTTTTTGAAGCATACCCGAAGGGATCTCATAATAAATATTTTCAGTAGGTTCAGTAGGTTGAGGAACAATTTCCTCATCTTCGGTTCGAGGCGAAGATGCCCCTAACAAGCCACTCAAAGGGTGACCGTTCATAGCGACAAGCAACAGTAAATTTCAGCACGTATAGACAATGTTTCCTTACCAATTCCACTTACCAAAGGCGCTTCACTCCCCGGCAACAGCGACAGAAAAGAGTCTTGATGACCCACAAGTATAGGGGATCAATCGTAGTCCTTTCGGTAAGTAAGAGTGTCGAACCCAACAAGGAGCAGAAGGAAATGACAAGCGGTTTACAGCAAGGTATTCTCTGCAAGTGTTGTAAGTAGCGATAGTAGATAGTTTTGTAGCAAGATAATTTGTAACAAGTGGTAAGTAACGATAGTAACAAAAGTGCAGCAATGTAGCCCAATCCTTTTTATGGCAAAGGACATGCCTGAAAGTACTCTTATATTAAGCAAGCGCTCCCGAGGACACATGGGAATTTCTGTCTAGTCATGTTCATCATGTTGAGTTGATTCGCGTTCGCTACTTTGATAATTTGATATGTGGGTGGACCAGTGCTAAGGTGTTGTTCTTACTTGAACTAACAACCTACTTATGATTACCCCCTCTCGCAAGCATCCGCAACTACGAAAGGAGAATTAAGATAAATCTAACCATAGCATGAAACATGTGGATCCAAATCAGCCCCTTATGAAGCAACGCATAAACTGGGGTTTAAGCTTCTGTCACTCTAGCAACCCATCATCTACTTGTTACTCCACAATGACTTCCCTTAGGACCATAACATGGTGAAGTGTCATGTAGTCGACGTTCACATGACACCACTAAGAGAAGTAACAACATACATATCATCAAAATATCGAACGAATACCAACTTCACATGATTACTTATAACATGACTTCTCCCATGTCCTCAGGAACAATAGTAACTACTCAAACCTCATCAACATGTTCAAGATCAGAGGTATAATAATAATGATTAAGGATCTAAACATAATATCTTCCACCAAGTAATCCAACAAGCATCAATGACAAGGTGTAATCAACACAACTAGTAACCCACAGGTACCAATCTGAGGTTTTGAGACAAAGATTTAATACAAGAGATGAACTAGGGTTGGAGATGAGATGGTGCTGGTGAAGATGATGATGAGGATTGGTCCTCCCACAAAGGAGGAAGCGTTGGTGATGACGATGGCTTCAATCTCCCCCTCCCTGAGAGGAATTTCCCTGGCAGAATCTGACTGTCGGATTGCAAAAGGGCCTCTGCCCAAGTTTCCACCTCGAGACGGCGACGCTTCATCCCGAAAGGTTGCTTATGATTTTTCTAGGGTAAAACACACCATATAGGAGAAGAGGGGCGTCTTGAGGCCAGCCAGGGCCCCACAAGCCATCAGGGCGCGGCATGGGGGGCGCCTTATTGGCTTGTGCCTGGCTGGTGGCCCCCCTATGGTATATTCTTGGCCCCAAAATTCTTATATATTCAATAAAAAATCCTCGTGAAGTTTCAGGTCATTTGGAGTCTGGTGATTTTTCTGCCTTTTTCTCGGTTTTCCGGTCCACAATTTCTGTTTCCAGATAATTCCCTCTTTGTGATGTACCTTGCATATTCAGAGAGAAGTAGCATAAGAATTGTATGATAGGAGGGAATAATGGATAAGAATATCGTAAATATGAATAATAAATCATGATGCAAAATGGACGTATCATGTTCATGATTCAAAGATTAAAAATCGACGAAAATTATACCAAGAACTATTCAGCATGGGTTGAGTTTTGGTGCTTCCTTAAAAATATATAATAAATTAGAGAAAAGAGAGAAGCGACGGTGCTACTCCCTACTTTTCCACACTTGTGCTTCAAAGTAGCACCATGTTTTTCATATAGAGAGTCTCATGTTTTGTCACTTCCATATGCTAGTGGGAATTTTTCATTATAGAACTTGGCTTGTATATTCCGATGATGGGCTTCCTCAAATGCCCAAGGTCTTCATGAGCAAGCAAGTTGGATGCACACCCACTTAGCTTCATTCGAGCTTTCATAAACTTATAGCTCTAGTGCATCCGTTGCATGGCAATCCCTACTCCTCGCATTGATATCTATCGATGGGCATCTCCATAGCCCGTTTATATGCCTACTTGATGCGAGACTTTCTTCTCCACTTTTTACCCCTTTGATATCTACTACCATATTCTATTCCACCTATATGCTATGTCCATGGTTCACACTCATGTATTGAGTGAGGTATAAAAAGCTGAAGCGCGTTAAAAAGTACGATCCAATTGCCTGACTTTACACCGTGGTGCTTGACATTTGTATTTATGTGGTGAAGACGGAGCCATGCCATGCTAATATGATAAAATGAATGGGGGCAAACATTATTTAAGGATCGTATATTTTGAAAGTTGATGATTGTGTTACTTATGTTTATGGATATTACTATGTTAATGTTTATTGATTCATCGTTTCCTAATGATCATACCTGAAAGAGATTACATGTTGGGTAGCATGTCACATCAAAAATTCTATTTTTATCATTTACCAACTTCGGGACGAACGGGAATTAAGCTTGGGGATGTTGATACGTCTCCAACGTATCTATAAATTTTGATTGTTCCATGCTATAATATTATCATTCTAGGATAATTTTTGGGCATTTATTTGTTGATTCATATTGTTTTTGAGCACTAACCAATTAACCTAGTGCCAAGTCCTAGTTGCTATTTTCTGCATGTTTTTGGCTTTTCAGGAATAGCATACCAAATGAAGTCGAAATACACTGAAACTTTTTGACAATTTTTTCTGGACAAAATAAGGACCTCGAAGCTTCGGAGGGAGACCGGGGGCCACACGGGGTGACCCCAAGCCAACAGGGCGGGCCCAGGGGGGTGGCCGTACCCTGATGGCTTGGGGCCACCTCCCCGGCCCTCTAGCGTTGTTCTCTGGCCTATAAATTTTCATTAATCTCAAAAACTCTATAGAGCCTCCCGAAGCACTTTTTTCGCCGCCGCAAGTCTCCGTTCCACCGTGTGCCCATCTGGAGCGCTATTTCGGTGCCCTGCCGGAGGGGGGATCGATCACGGAGGGCCTCCACATCAACCTTGCTGCTCCCATGGTGATGTGTGAGTAGTTCACCACAGACCTATGGGTCCGTAGTTAGTACCTAGATGGCTATCTCTCTCTATGTTCTTTGTTGCCATGATCACCGAGATTCCCGCGGTGATCAATCTTATGTAATCACTCTTTGCGGTGTGTTTGTTGGGATCCGATGAATTGTGGGTTTATGTTCAGATTGTTCATGAAAAAGATTTGAGTCTTCTCTGAATTCTTATCTGCGTGATTATTATAGCTTCGTAATTCTCTCCGATCTATCGGTTTAGTTTGGCCAACTAGATTGGTTTATCTTTAGTGGGAGAGGTGTGTTGTAGTGGGTTCAATCTTGCGGTGCTCTATATCCTAGTGACAAAGTAGGGGACAAGACACGTATTTGTATTGCTTTGACTAAGGGTAAAACGATAGGGTTTATTCATATTAATTGGATTTACTTTGTCGACATCATGTCATCATTCTCCAAGCATTATTCTGTTTTACTTAATACTCTAGATGCATGCTGGATAGCGGTCGATGGGTGAAGTAATAGTAGTAGATGCATGCAAGAGTCAGTCTATTTATTTATGGACGTGATGCCTATATGCATGATCATTGCCGTGAATAAATATTGCATAACTATGCGCTTTTCTATCAATTGCCCAACAATATTTTGTTTACCCACCATATGCCTTCTTCGAAAGAGAAGCCTCTAGCGGACATTATGCCCCCCGGGTCTATTCACAAATATATTTACAAATGCTCTTATTTCCTCGCTGCCTTTTTACTGTTTTATTTTTATTTTGCAATTTACAATTATCAACTATCATCTACACTACTTACCGCTTGCAAGTAATGAGTTCAAGGGGATTGACAACCCTCTTGTCCGCGTTGGATGCAAGTGTGTGCTCTTTTGTGTGTAGGCACTGAAGACGGGAAGTTGTGTGATCCTCCTATTGGTTCGATAACCTTGGTTCTCACTGAGGGAAATACTTATCTATACTGTGTTGCATCATCCCCTCCTCTTCGGGGAAAAACCCAACACGTATCACAAGTATCACTACACTAAGGTAAGCTATTCGTTGTTGTAGTGACAATTATTGCTCGCTATGGTTACTTTTGTTCTAATAGTCCAAGATATTTTGTCAAAAGGAAGTGATCAAGTGCCTAAGGAAGCAAATTGAAAAGTTCAGACCTAACAATGTGAACAATAGGAATACTCTATGCTTTAGATCCAATTCTACTTGTACTATCACTCCTCGGTATTATTTAATGCATAGAGAAATGTGTAACTTATGCTTGAAAAACCAATTCCACTTTCATTAACAAGTTGTGAGTGTTATGTGCATTAGAAGTTATTAATAAATTCATTGTACTCTATGATTGGAAATTCTTTTTATGCATGCACGATCATTTTTTCTTTCTTCCGGAGCTTATTACACCCAATCTTAGTTACTTCCTCCTCCTATTAGCTTTTCGTGGATTCAAAATAAGAGTCCATGATATTGACATATAGTACTTCTAGGTTACTGTCAGCTAGACAATTAGTGAGAGTGAAACGAGTTGCTTTATCACTTGTATGACTATCTCTCTCGTTTCAATTTGTAATTTTCACATGGTTGAAAAGATCATGTAATCGATTTCATTGTCATCTGATACGTCTCCAATGTATCTATAATTTTTTATTGTTCCATGCTATTAAATTATCATTCTAGGATACTTTTTAAGCATTTATTTGTTGATTTATATTATTTTTTAGCACTAACCTATTAACCTAGCGCCCAGTGTCAGTTGTTGTTTTCTGCTTGTTTTTGGCCTTTCAGGAAATACTGTACCAAATGAAGTCCAAATACCCAAAACTTTTTGATGATTTTTCTGGACAAAAATAAGACCTAGAAGCTTCGGAGGGAGACTGGAGGCCACACGGGGTGGCGCCAAGCCAACAGGGCGCGCCCAGGGGAGTGACCGCGCCCTGATGGCTTGGGGCCACCTCCCACGGCCTCTGGCCCTGATCTCTTTGCTATAAATTCACATATATTGGGAAAACCCTAGAGAGCATCCTCAAACATTTTTTTCGCTGCCGCAGGTCTGTGTTCCACCGTGTGCCCATCTGGAGCCCTGTTCCGGTGCCCTGCCGGAGGGGGGATCGATCACGGAGCGCCTCTACATCAACCTTGCTGCTCCCATGGTGATGTGTGAGTAGTTCACCATAGTCTTACGGGTCCGTAGTTAGTACCTAGATGGCTATCTCTCTCTATGTTGTTTAATGCAAAGATCACCGCGATTCCCGCGGTGATCTATCCTATGTAATCATCTTTGCGGTGTGTTTGTTGGGATCCGATGAATTGTGGGTTTATGTTCAGATTATTCATGAAAATATATTGAGTCTTTACTGAATTCTTATATGCATGATTTTTATAGCTTCGTAATGCTGTCCGATCTATTGGTTCGGTTTGGCCAACTAGATTTATTTATCTTCAGTGGGAGTGGTGCATTGTAATGGGTTCAATCTTGCGGTGCTCAATACCAGTGACAGAAAGGGACATGCCACGTATTGTATTGCTTCCATTAAGGGTAAAACGATGGGGTTCATTCATATTAATTGGATTTACTTTGTCTACATCATGTCATCCTCCTCCAAGCATTACTCTATTTCACTTAATACTCTAGATGCATGCTAGACATCGGTCGATGGGTGGAGTAATAGTAGTAGATGCAGACAGGAGTAGGTCTACTTGCTTACGGACGTGATGCATATATACATGATCATTGCCTTGATAAGGGGCTGTTTGTTTTCAGCCCCCACCAGCCGTTCCAAAACGAGGGCATGTCAACTTTTTGGTGAAGGAAATCGCCGCCAACAACTCGCCCGCATGCTGTTATAGAATCGTATGGTCTGGCCAAAATATTGGCTGAGATCCGAAAATTTGGATGCAATCCAAACACTTGCCAGCCTGTTGGTCAACAACCAATATTTTGGAAGGGCAGTCGTGGGTTACCATCCAAACGCGCCCTAAATATTACATAACTATGCACTTTTCTATCAATTGCCCAACAGTAATTTGTCTACCCACCGTATGCTTTCTTCAAGAGAGAAGCCTCTAGCGAAAACTATGGCCCCGGGTCTCTTCATAAATATTATTACAAAAACTCCTAAAATATTGCTGCCATTATTTAATTTCTTTTTCTTTGCAATTTATATTTATTAGTTTATCTATCTATCACCACTTATCGCTTGCAAGTATCGAGTTCAAAGGGATTGACAACCCTCTTGTCCGTGTTGGGTGCTAGTATGTGCTCTTTTGAGTGAAGGCATTGAAGATGGGAATTTGCGTGGTTCTCCTATTGGTTTGATAACCTTGGTTATCACTGAGGGAAATACTTATCTCTACTGTGCTGCACCTCCCCTCCTCTTCGGGGAAAAACCCAACGCAGTTTACAAGCAGCAGGAAGAATTTATGGCGCCGTTGCCGGGGAGCATCACCAAATTCCTATCAAGTGGTACCTTTATGGAGGTGACATGAGGAGAGGAGAGGCTGCAAAACTTCTTCACAATATCATGACAAATTATTCTCAATGGCACACCGAGCAAGCTCCAACTTGTAAGAAAGTAAATTTCGTCAAAGGAATTACTGATTTGAGTGATAAAATGGATGCTCTTATAAATATGATTGCATACAAGAATGCTCAAGTTGATCCTAATTTTATGCCATTGTCTACTTTGATTGAGCAAAATAATGATGCTATCGATGTGAACTTTATCTCACGAAATAATTTCAACAATAATGCTTATAGAGGTAATTACAATGCTAGGTCGTATCCCGGTAATCTAATAATTATGGAAACTATCATGGTAATTCCTATGGAAATTAATATAATAATAATAATAATAGAATACCTATTGATCTTGAGAACTACATTACAGAATTTATTAGTTCTCAAAACATTTTCAACACTATGGTAGAAGAAAAAATGCATAAAGTTGACGATATGGCTCGAAACATGAATAGGGTTGCTCATGATGTGGAAACTCTTAAAAGTAAAACTTTGCCACCTAAGCATGATATTAATGAGTATTAAATCCATCCAAATATCTATTAATGAAAATAAGGAGAGGACCGGTAGGTTGAGAGCTAAGCAAGAATTCCTAGAAAAGGCTCTTCCACCCGGTTTTTACCATAATCATGATGAAGATATTAAAATGATTGGTACTTCTCCCATTGAATATTTGTTTAATAATATGAAAATAGATGATAAAGGGACTGGATATGAGTCAACTTTAAGTAGAAGGCGTCCCATTTGTTCGGAGGGTGATGATCTTAATGATAAAAATGAAAAAGTGGGTTTGGAGAGGTCAAAACTTTAACTAGTGATGTACCCACTATCTTGGATCACAAGGACTTTAATTATGATAGTTGCTCTTTAATAGAATGTATTTCCTTGCTGCAATCCATTATTATCTCACCCAATGCTTACGAACAAAATAAGGCTTTTACTAAACATATCGTAGAAGCTATGCTAAAAGCTCATGAAGAAAAACTTGAGTTAGAAGTTTCTATTCCTAGAAAGTTGCATGACGAGTGGGAACCTACTATTAAAATAAATCTTAAAGAATATGAATACAATGCTTTTGTGTGACCTTGATGCTACCGTATTCACTATACCGAAATCTTTATGTGATGTGCTATGTCTCACCGGTATAAATGAATGTTCCCTTAACTTGCACTTAGCGGATTCCACTATTAATAAACCATTGGGTAGCATAAATGATGTTCTCATTCTTGCTAATAGAAATTATGTACCCATGGATTTCATTGTGCTTGATATTGAATGCAATCCTTCTTGTCCAATAATAATTGGTAGGCTTTCCTACGAACTATAGGTGCTATTATTGATATGAAGGAGGGAAACATAAGCTTGCAATTCCCACTAAAGAAAGGGATGGAATACTTCCCTAGAAATAGAATTAAACCACCTTATGAATCTATTATGAGGTCCACCTATGGACTGAGTGTCAAGGATGACAACACTTGATACTATGCATTATGCCTAGATAGGGGCATAAAATGATAGCGCTTGTTTGGAGGCAATCCAATAGTTATCTTTAATTTTTTGTTTTTACTTTCTGTCTTGGTGTGGTAACATGATTATTGCTACTGTAATTATTATGTTTTTATGTTTTAATTAGTGTTTGTGCCAAGTAAAACCTTTGGGATGATTTGAATGATAAGTAGAATTGATGCTGTAAAAAAATAGAAAATTTTGCGTCCAGTGCAGAATTTCTCTAATTTTACTGGAAGGTATTTTTGATCTGAAATTTTTACAAATACAAATTACCCAGGTTGTTCTAATTTTTCAGAATTTTTTGAGTTACATAAGTATAGTTTCTTTACAGATCATTATAGAGTGTTCTGGTTTAGACAGATTCTGTTTTTTCTTGCATAGTTTGCTTGTTTCGATGATGCTATGGATTGTACCGGGGGGGTATAAGCCATGGATAAGTTAGAATACAATACCTTATGAAATAATAAGATATGAATTAATTTATAACAGTACCTAAAGTATTTGATATGTTGATTATACTAACGGAGCTCATGAGGTTTTGTTGAGTTTTGTGTGTTGAAGTTTTCAAGTTTTGGGTGCGATCATGATGGATGAAGGATAAGGAGCGGCAAGAGCCTAAGTTTGGGGATGCCCAAGGCACCCCAAGGTAAAATTCTAGGAAGACTCAAGAGTCTAAGCTTGGGGATGCCCCGGAAGGCATCCCCTCTTTCGTCTCAGTCCATCGGTATGTCACTCGGAGCTATATTTTTATTCATCACATGATATGAGTTTTGCTTGGAGCGTCGTGTATTATAGTTTGCTTTATTTTTAGTTTCTCACAATCATTGTTTTCTAGACACACCTACTTGAGAGAGACACATGTTCACCATGATTTGTTAGAATACTCTATGTGCTTCACTTATATCTTTTGAGTTAAGCAATTGCTCTAGTGCCTCTGTTATATATTTTAGAGCATGGTGGCATGTATATTTGATAGAAATAATTGAACTCTTATGATTCACTTAAATTTGTTTGAGAGTCTAATAAATAGTAACGATAATTTGCATGGGTTATAAGACTAGTTCAAAAATAATAGGTATTCAAGGAGGGCATAATCAAAACCTTCATGTAGCACATAAAAGAGAAATTGTGGGTTAATGATCTTGAAGTGGTAAGATAAAAGGGCGTGAGTATATTGTTGGTTAGTAGAAATATTGATAGTTAAAGATTGTTAATTTGTTGTTCATCTAAATATATGTTATGGCTTTGTCATGATGCGTGAGCATTATTATTCCTCGTTAAAATCCTAGTGCTGTTTAGGTCGGGGGCGCGCGATGGTTAACTCCTACCAACCTCCTCCTAGGGGCATGCGAGTAGTACTTTGCTTTGAGAGAGGTAATAAAGCTTTGCAATAAGTATATGAGTTATTTATGACTTATGTGAATCCATGGATGTACGCACACTCACCTTTCCATGTTATGCTAGCCTCTTCGGTATTGTGCATTACCCGTTCTCACGCCGAGGATCGGTGCAAACTTCACCTGTGCATCCAAACCCCGCGACATGATATGCTCTGTTGCACATAAGCCTCCTTATATCTTCCTCAAAACAGCCACCATACCTACCCATCATGGCATTTTGATACGTCTCCAACGTATCTATAATTTTTGATTGTTCCATGCTAATATATTACCATTCTAGGATACTTTTTGGGTATTTATTTACCAATTTATAATATTTTTGAGCACTTAGCTATTGACCCAGTGCCTAGTGCCAGTTCCTGTTTTCCGCGTGTTTTTGCCTTGTCCAGTGAGGAAAGGATGATGGAGACTATGATTCCCCCACAAGTCGGGATGAGACTCGAGACGAAAAATGAAATAAAAATGGTGGAGGCCAAATGAGCCCACCATATAAAAAAAGAGAAAATGGGGGAGGCAAAAAAAGCCCACCATAATAAATAAATAAATAAACAATAAATGAGAGAAAAGAGAGAAGGGACTTTGCTACTATCTTCAATACAATGTTCATCGCATCTTTGCCTTGATCTATCCGATGTAGTCCCTTTGTATGGTGTGTTTGTTGGGATCCGATGAATTGTGAGTTTATGTTCAGATTATTCATGAAAAGTATTTGAGTCAAATCTGATTACTATGATTCTTATTTGCATGATCATCACAGCTTCGTAATGCTCTCCGATCTATTGAGATAGTTTGTCCAACTAGATTGATATTTCTTCGGTGGGAGTGGTGCGTTGTAGTAGGTTCAACCTGGCGAGTTTCTATATTCCAGTGACAGAAGGGGACAAGTTACGTCTTTGTGCTGCTGCTACTAAGGATAAAACAATGGGGTTTATTCATATTGATTGAGTTTACTTTGTCTACATCATGTCAATGTTCTCCAAGCATTACTATGTTTTACTTAATACTCTAGATGCATGCTGGATAGCGATCGATGGGTGAGTAATAGTAATAGGTGCAGGAAGGAGTCGGCCTATTTGCTTACGGACGTGATGCCTATATACACATGATCATTGCTGTGAAAATCGCATAACTATTCGCTTTTCTATCAATTGCCCAACAGTAATTTGTTTACCCACCGTATGCTTTGCTTATGAGAGATGCCACCAGAGAACTCTACGGCCCCTAAGTCTATTAACTTATATATTCACAAATGCTATCATTACCTTGCTGTTATTTATTACCTTTTATTTTATTTTGCACTTTACTATTATCTATAATTATCTACACAACTCACTTGCTTGCCAATAACGAGATCAAGGGGATTGACAACTCTCTTGCCGCCATTGGGTGCAAGTTGTTTGCTCTTTTGTGTGCAACCGCTGAAGACGGTTGAGGATTGGTATTCCTATTGGTTCAATAAACCTTGGTTTCATAACTGAGGGAAATACTTACCCACTTTGTGCTGCGATTACCCGTTCCTCTTCACGGAAAACCCAACACGGATCACGAGTATCAGGAAGGATTTCTGGCGCCGTTGTCGGGGAATACCATCACCAACTATCAAGTAACTTCACACAAAATTTCATTCACTTGTTCTTATTTTTATTTGCTGTTATATTTAGTGTGTCTCATAAAAATCAAAAATACAAGAAAATTTATCTTTGCTAGTTACTAGTTTGCTTCTAGTTTGCTTTACTTGCTAGTTTACTTGTCTTGCTTGTTGCTTTGATTGTGGGGTCACCATGTCTCAAGATACTACTAAGTTGTTTGATAACATGATTATTGCCTCTATAATGATTATGTTTTTATGTTTTAATTAGTGTTTGTGCCAAGTAAAGCCTTTGGGATAACTCACAAGATGAGTAGAAACAATGCCGAAACAAAAACAGAAACTTTTGACTCTAGTACAGGAATTTTCATTTTTTACTGGAGCGTGATATTGATCTGAAATTTTAAAAAAGTATTGCTATACAAATTATTTACATTTTCCTAAATTTTAAGAATTTTTAGAGTTACATAAGTATGGGCTCTTTACAGATTGCTACAGATTGTTCTGTTTTAAACAGATTCTGTTTTGCTTGCATAGTTTGCTTGTTTTGATTATGCCATGGACTATATCGGGGGGTGTAAGCCATGGGGAAGTTATAATACAGTAACTATTATGCAAAATGAATTTGAATAAATTTATCACAGTACCTCAAGTATGCAATATGTTTCTTATACTAACGGATCTCACGCTGTTTTGTTGAGTTTTGTGTGATTGAAGTTTTCAAGTTTTGGGTGTGATCATGATGGACTACGGAATAAGGAGTAGCAAGAGCCCAAGCTTGGGGATTTCCAAGGCACCCCAAGTATAATTCTAAGGAGACTCAAGCATCTAAGCTTGGGGATGCCCCGGAAGGCATCCCCTCTTCCATCTCAATCCATGGGTATGTCACTTGGAGCTATATTTTTATTCATCACATGATATGTGTTTTGCTTGGAGCGTAGTTTGATTTTGTTTGCTTTTACTTTCAGTTTGTCACAATCATCATTTGCTGGACACACCTATTTGAGAGATACACACCTTCATGATAATTTGCTAGAATACTCTATGTGCTTCACTTATATCTTTTGAGCTAGGCAGTTGCTCTAGTACTTCACTTATATCTTTTTGAGCACGGTGGCGTGTAGATTTTATAGAAATAATATGCTCTCGTTCTTCACTTATACTTGTTTGAGCGCTGAATTAATAGTGACGGTTATTTGCATGGGTCATAATACTAGTCCAAGAATATTAGGTATTCAATGAATGATAATCAAAACCATCGTGTAGCACATATAGAGAAGTTGTGGGTTAATGACATTGATGTAGTAATATGAAAAAGGTGCGAGTCCAAAATTGTTGATTCGTAGAAGTGTAGAGATTAAGAGGTGTTAACTTGTTATTCATCTAAAAATTAAATAGGCATGGTGATGATGTGTGAGCATTTATATTCCTCGTTGAAATCCTAGTGTTGTTTCGAGTCGGGGGCGCGCGATGGCTAACTCCTACCAACCTCCTCCCTCGGGGCATGCCATGAGTACTTTGATTTGTGATAAAACTAATGAAACTTTGCAATAAGTATGTGAGTTCTTTATGACTAATGTGATACCATGGACATACGCATCTTCACCTTCTCATATTTGCTAGCCTCTTCGGTACCGTGCATAGCCCATTCTCACCTCGAGGATTGGTGCAAATATTCGCCGGTGCATCCAAACCCCGTGACATGATACGCTCTGTTGCACATAAGCCTCATTATATCTTCCTCAAAACAGCCACCATACCTACCTATTATGGCATTTCCATAGCCATTCCGAGATATATTGCCATGCAAATTCCATCGTCACTTCACATGACTACTTCGTTCATCATCATAATGCTTTGCATGATCATATAGAGCTGAAATAGTATTTTTGGCAAAGCCACCGTTCATCATATTCTTGATACATGTCACGCTAGATCATTGCACATCCTGGTACACTGCCAGAGGCATTCATACAGAGTCATATCTTCCTATCAGTCCTTCATGTTGAGTTGTAAGGAAATAAAAGTGTGATGATCATCATTATTAGAGCATTGTCCCAGTGAGGAAAGGATGATGGAGACTATGATCCCCCCACAAGTCGGGATGAGACTCCGGACGAAAAACGAAATAAAAATGGGGGAGGCCAAATGAGCCCACCATATAAAAAAAGAGAAAATGGGGGAGGCAAAAAAAGCCCACCATAAAAAAAACAATAAATGAGAGAAAAGATAGAAGGGACTTTGCTACTATCCTTTACCACACTTGTACCTCAAAGTGGCACCATGTTCTTCATATAGAGAGTCTCCTATGTTGACACTTCCATATGCTAGTGGGAACTACCTTTTCATATAATAAACTTGTCTTGTATATTCCGATGACGGGCTTCCTCAAATGCCCGAGGTCTTCATGAGCAAGCAAGTTTGATGCACACCCCACTTAGCTTCAGTTGAGCTTTCATACACTTATAGCACTAGTGCATGATTTGCATGGCAATCCCTACTCCTTGCATTGACATCTATCGATGAGCAATCTCCATAGATCGTTGGTACGCCTAGTTGATGTGAGACTATCTTCTCCACTTTTTACCCCTTTGATACCTACCACCATATTCTATACCACCTATATGCTATGTCCAATGTTTCACGCTCATGTATTGCGTGAAGAATAAAAAGTTGATGCATATTGAAAAAGTACGATCCAATTGCCTGACTTGGACACCGTGGTGCTTAACATTTGTATCTATGTGGTGAAGACGGAGTCATGCCTTGCTAATATAATAAGATGAGTAGGGGTAAACATTCTTTTAGGATCGTATACTTAGAAAAATCAACGATTTTGTTTCCTATACTTATAAATATTACTATGTTGATGTTTGTTAATTCATCATTTCTCAATGAGCATACATACCAAAAATTACATAATGGGTAGCATGTCAAATTAAAAATTCTGTTTTTATCATTTACCTACTCGAGGACGAGCAGGAATTAAGCTTGGGGATGCTGATACGTCTCCAACGTATCTATAATTTTTGATTGTTCCATGCTAATATATAATCATTCTAGGATACTTTTTGTGTATTTATGTACCAATTTATAATATTTTTGAGCACTAACCTATTGACCCAATGCCCAGTGCCAGTTCCTGTTTTCTGCGTGTTTTTGCCTTTTCAGAGTTACAGTACCAAACGGAGTCCAATTGCCATGAAACTTTTTGATGATTTTTTATGGACCACTACAAGACCTAGAAGCTTCAGAGGAAGGCCGGAAGGTGCACCAGGGCGCCACCACATATCCCACCGCGCCACCAGGGGGCGCGACCAGATATGTGGTGGCCCCCTGGTGCATCTCTCGACGTCATTCTCTGTCCTATAAATTCACATCTACCCTAAAAACACCAGGAGCGCTCCCGAAACACTTTTTCCGCCGCCGCAAGTCTTTGTTCCGACGGGAGGCCATCTACGCCTTTGTTCCGGCACCCTGCCGGAGGGGAGATCGATCACGGAGGGCCTCTTCATCAACCTTGCTGCCCTCACCATGATGTTTGAGTAGTTCACCATAGACCTGCGGGTCCGTAGGTAGTACCTAGATGGCAATCTCTCTCTCTCTCTCTCGATCTTCAATACAATGTTCATCGCATCTTTGCCTTGATCTATCCGATGTAATCCCATTGTATGATGTGTTTGTTGGTATCCGATGAATTGTGAGTTTATGTTCAGATTATTCTTGAAAAGTATTTGAATCAAATCTAATTACTATGATTCTTATTTGCATGATCATCATAGCTTTGTAATGCTCTCCGATCTATTGAGATAGTTTGGCCAACTAGATTGATATTTCTTCGGTGGGAGTGGTGCGTTGTAGTAGGTTCAACCTGGCGAGTTTCTATATCCCAGTGACAGAAAGGGACAAGTTGCATCTTTGTGTTGCTGCTACTAAGGATAAAACGATGGGGTTTATTCATATTGATTGAGTTTACTTTGTCTACATCATGTCAATGTTCTCCAAGTATTACTCTGTTTTACTTAATACTCTAGATGCATGCTGGATAGCGATCGATGGGTGGAGTTATAGTAATAGGTGCAGGCAGGAGTCAGCCTATTTGCTTATGGACGTGATGCCTATATACACATGATCATTGCCGTGAAAATCGCATAACTATTCGCTGTTCTATCAATTGCCCAACAGTAATTTGTTTACCCACCGTATGCTTTGCTTATGAGAGATGACACTAGAGAACTCTACGGCCCCCGGGTCTATTCACTTATATATTCACAAATGCTATCATTACCTTGCTATTATTTATTACCTTTTATTTTATTTTTCACTTTACTATTATCTACAATTATCTACACAACTCACTTGCTTGCAAATAACGAGATGAAGGGAATTGACAACCCTCTTGCCGGCATTGGGTGCAAGTTGTTTGCTCTTTTGTGTGCAGCCGCTGAAGACGGTTGAGGATTGGTATTCCTATTGGCTCGATAAACCTTGGTTTCATAACTGAGGGAAATACTTACCCACTTTGTGCTGCGATTACCCGTTCCTCTTCACGGAAAACCCAACGCAGATCACGAGTATCACATTTCCATAGCCATTTCGAGATATATTGCCATGCAACTTCCACAGTTGCATCACATGACTTATGTGTTCATCATCATATTGCTTTGCATGATCATGTAGCTGACATAGTATTTGTGGCAAAGCCACCATTCCATTCAGCATTGATTACATGTTACGCTAGATCATTGCACATCCTGGTACACCGCTAGAGGCATTCATATAGAGTCATATTGTTTAGTAGTTTTTCATATCAAGTTGTAAGTAGATAAAGTGTGATGTTTTTTCATTATTAGGGCACTGTCTCAGTGAGGAAGGGATGATGGAGACAATGATCCACCCACAAGTCGGGATGAGACTCCGGACGAAAAATAAAAAAAATAAAGAAAGAAAAAGAAAAGGAAAAGGAAAAAATAAAAGGAAAGAAAAAAAGAAAGAAAGAAAGAAAGAAAAAAAGAAAAATAAAAAGAAAAGAAGAAGAAGAAAAGGAATAAATAAATAAATGAGAGATAAAGAGAGAAGGGACAGTGCTACTACCTCTTTTTCCACACTTGTGCTTAGAGAAAGCACCATGTTTTTCATACAGAGTCTCTCATGTTTTGTCATTTTCATATGCTAGTGGGAATTTTTCATTATAGAACTTGGCTTGTATATTCCGATGATGGGCTTCCTCAAATGCCCAAGGTCTTCATGAGCAAGCAAGTTGGATGCACACCCACTTAGCTTCAGTTGAGCTTTCATACACTTATAGCTCTAGTGCATCCGTTGCACGGTAATCCCTACTCCTCGCATTGCTATCGATTGATGGGCATCTCCATAGCCCGTTGATCCTTCTAGTTGATGCGAGACTTTCTTCTCCACTTTTACTCCCTTGAAACCTAGCACCATATTCTATTCCACCTATATGCTATGTCCATGGTTCACGCTCATGTATTGAGTGAGGTATAAATGCTCAAGTGCGTTAAGAAGTACGATCCAATTGCCTGGCTTAACACCGTGGTGCTTGACATTTGTATTTATGTGGTGAAGACGGAGCCATGCCATGCTAATATGATAAAATGAATGGGGAGTAAATAATATTTAAGGATCGTATATTTTGAAAGTTAATGATTGTGTTACTTATGTTTATGGATATTGCTATGTTAATGTTTATTAATTCACCGTTTCTTAACGATCATAGTTAAAAGAGATTACATGTTGGGTAGCATGTCACATCAAAAATTCTTTTTTTATCATTTGCCTACTCGAGGACGAGCAGGAATTAAGCTTGGGGATGCTGATACGTCTACAATGTATCTATAATTTTTGATTGTTCCATGCTATTATATTATCATTCTAGGATACTTTTTAAGCATTTACTTGCCGATTTATATTATTTTTAAGCACTAACCTATGTTGTTTTTTGCTTTCTGCTTGTTTTTGGCCTTTCAGGAATACTGTACCAAACGAAGTCCAAATACCCCAATACTTTTTGATGATTTTTTCTAGACAAAAATAAGACCTGGAAACTTCGGAGGGAGACCGGAGGCCACAAGGGGTGACGCCAAGCCAACAGGGCGCGCCCAGGGGGTGGTCGCGCCCTGATGGCTTGGGGCCACCTCCCACGACCTCTGGCCCTGATCTCTTTTCTATAAATTCACATATATTGGGAAAACCCTTGAGAGCCTCCCGAAACACTTTTTCCGCCGCCGCAAGTCTCTGTTCCGCCGTGTGCCCATCTGGAGCCTTGTTCCGGTGCCCTGCCGGAGGGGGGATCGATCACGGAGGGCCTCTACATCAACCTTACTGCTCCCATGGTGAAGTGTGAGTAGTTCACCATAGACCTACGGGTCCGTAGTTAGTACCTAGATGACTATCTCTCTATGTTCTTTAATGCAAAGATCGTCGCGATTCCCGCGGTGATCTATCCTATGTAATCATCTTTGCGGTGTGTTTGTTGGGATCCAATGAATTGTGGGTTTATGTTTGACGTGGCTTGAGACTGTGTCGGTATTTCCCCAAAGAGGAAGGGATGATGCAGCAAAGCTACGGTAAGTATTTCCCTCAGTTATGAAACCAAGGTTATCAAACCAGTAGGAGAACCATGCAACACTATGTAAATGATACCTGCACACAAAGAACAAATACTTGCAACCCGACGCATAAGAGAGGTTGTCAATCTCTCCACAGTACAAAGATAGATTAGATTATAGTAGATTGGATAGATAGATCGCACAAGAACACAAAATAAAAGAAGCAAATAAAAAGTGCAGCAAGGCATTTTTGGGTTTTTGGAATAATAGTTCTGAAAACAAAAGGGGCAAAAGATAGATCGGAAAGCAATATGTTGAAAGAGTAAACCCGGGGGCCGTAGGTTTCACTAGTGGCTTCTCTCATGAGTATAGCACATGGTGGGTAAACAAATTGCCGTTGGGAAATCGATAGAAGATCAAATAATCTTGACGATATCCAAGGCAATGATTGATACGTCTCCATCGTATCTACTTTTCCTCACACTTTTGCCCTTGTTTTGGACTCTAATTTGTATGATTTGAATGAAACTAACCCGGACTAATGTTGTTTTCAGCAGAACTACCATGGTGTTGTTTTTTGTGCAGAAATAAAAGTTCTCGGAATTGGACAAAACTTTTTGGAGATTTATTTTAGAATAAATAAAAAATACCGGAGTCAAGAACCACCGGAGGGGGGCCACAGGCTGGGCAGCATACACCAGGGAGCGCGAGCCCCCCCAGGCGCGCCCTGGTGGGTTGTGCCCACCTCGTGGCCCCACTGACCCTAATTCTAGCACTATAAATTCCTATTTTCGGAGAAAAAAATCAAGGAGAAAGTTTCATCACGTTTTACGATACGGAGCCGCCGCCACCTCCTGTTCTTCATCGGGAGGCCAGATCTGGAGCCCGTTTGGGGCTCCGGAGAGTGGAATCTTCGGTCTTCATCATCATCAACCCTTCTCCATCGCCAATTCCAGGATGCTCCCCACTGGGAGTGAGTAATTCCTTCGTAGGATTGCTGGTCGGTGAGGAGTTGGATGAGATTCATCATGTAATCGAGTTAGTTTTGTTTGGGATTGATCCCTAGTATCCACTATGTTCTGGGATTGATGTTGCTATGACTTTGCTATGCTTAATGCTTGTCACTAGGGCCCGAGTGCCATGATTTCAGATCTGAACCGTTTATGTTATCACCGTTATATCTATGTTCTTGATCCGATCTTGCCTAGTCATATGCACCTATTACGTGTTATGATCCGTCAACCCCATAGTGACAATATTTGGGATACTTCACGGTGATGACCGTAGTTTGAGGAGTTCATGTATTCACCGTGTGTTAATGCTTTGTTCCGGTTCTCTATTAAAAGGAGGCCTTAATATCCCTTAGTTTCCTTATGGACCCCGCTGCAACGGGAGGGTAGGACAAAACATGTCATGCAAGTTCTTTTCCATAAGCACGTATGACTATTTACGGAATACATGCCTACATTACATTTATGAACTGGAGCTAGTTCTGTGTCGTCGTAGATTATGACTGTTATATGATGAATATCATCCAACGAGTTCACCGATCCAGTGCCTACGAGTTCTCCACTTATTGTTCCTGCTAAGTTACTACTGTTGTTGCTACTGTTCCAATTGCTACAAAACTATTGCTACTACTGTTAGCGCTACTATTACTGTTACTACTGCTATCAAAACTATCATATTACTGTGCTACTGATCACTTTGCTACAGATATTTAATCTCCAGGTGTGGTTGAATTGACAACTCAGCCGCTAATACCTCAAATATTCTTTGGCTCCCCTTGTGTCGAATCTATAAATTTGGGTTGAATACTCTACCCTTGAAAACTGTTGTGATCCCCTATACTTGTGGGTTATCAAGATCTTTTTCTGGCGCCGTTGCCGGGGAGCATAGCTATATTTGTTGAGTCACTTGGGATTTATATCAATTGATCACTATGAAGAATCTGAAGGATCCAAAGACTAAGATTTGTCCCTCTAAGACGAGGGGAGGTAAGGAACTGCCATCTAGCTCTGCACTTGATTCACATTCTGTTATGAGTAAGCTTGCAACACCACCACATGCTAGTAATCCTGATATGTCGCAAGTTATTGATGATGCTACCTCTGCTATGAATGATGCTTATGATGATGCTAGTACCATGCTTGATGATAATGTGCCACTAGGAGAATTTCTTGATGAACAAATTGCTAGAGCTAAAGAGAATGAAACTATTGAAACTTATGAGATTGCTGAAACCGATGAAACCTATGAAACTGATGATGACTATGAAACACCTATTAGTCCTAGCCCTTCTAGGTTTGAAATGCCTAAGATACCTGAAGGTTATGTTATGGACGAAGAGGTAACTAGAGAAATTATTTCCTGCAAGGATAGAAATGATCTTAAGAAATTGCTACGCAAGTATAAGGAAACGACTTTGAATGCTAGAATGAAATGTGATCCTAAGTTTGCTACTTCACCTATCTTTGTTACCGATAAGGATTATGAATTCTCTGTCGACCCAGAGTTAATTACTTTGGTTGAATCTGATCCTTTCCATGGCTATGAAACTAAAACTGTAGTGGCACACCTTACTAAGCTGAATGATATAGCCACCCTCTTTGCTCATGATGAGAAGATTCGCTACTATTATATCCTTAAGTTATTTCCGTTCTCATTAAAGGGTGATGCTAAGACATGGTACAATACTCTTGCTCCTGGTTGTGTGCGTAGTCCCCAGGATATGATTTACTATTTCTCTGAAAAATATTTTCCTGCTCATAAGAAACAAGCTGCCTTACAGGAAATATTTAACTTTGTGCAAATTGAAGAAGAGAGTCTCCCACAAGCTTGGGGAGGCTTCTCCAGTTGCTTAATGCTTTGCCTGATCATCCTCTCAAGAAAAATAAAATACTTGATATCTTCTATAATGGACTAACCGATGCTTCTAGGGACTTCCTAGATAGTTGTGCTGGTTGTGTTTTCAGGGAACGAACTGTTGAACAAGCCGAGGAATTATTGAATAACATATTGAAGAATTATGATGATTGAAATCTTCCTGAACCACCGCTTAAACCCACTCCGAAGAAGAGGGGTATCTTATTTCTCAGTCCTGAAGATATGCAAGAGGCAAAGAAATCTATGTAGGAAAAGGGTATTAAAGCTGAGGATGTTAAGAATTTGCCACCTATTGAAGAAATACATGGCCTTGACACACCGCCACCTCCACAAGTGGTAAAGGTAAATTCTTTATTAAAGTTTGATGAAGGTGATATCCCTCACAATAAACATCCTAGTCAATGCTTATATGAGTTTGACAACTATATTATGAAGCAAGATCATTTCAATGCACATGTTCTGAGACAATTGAAATATAATTCTGATATGATTGCTCGCTTGAGTGACTTGCTATTTAGAATCAGTAATGATGTTAGAGGTGTAGGAAAGCATGCCTCTATGGTTCAAACTCAGTTATAACAGGTTGCTAAATCTCAAAAAGAATTGCTCAATGAAATGAATAGTAATATGAATGATTTTGCTGCTAGAGTAGTAACTACAGGAGGTATAATGACCCAAGAACCACTTTATCCTGAGGGTCATCCTAAAAGAATTGAACAAGACTCTCAGAGAATTAATATTGATGCACCTAGTCCTTCTAGGAAGAAAAAGAAAAAGAAAAATGATAGGACTCTGCATACCTCTAGTGAACCTGAGATGCAAAAACCTCCTGGTAATAATGATGTCTCTATTTCCGATGCGGAAACTCAGTCTGGTAATGAACATTCACCTAGTGATAATGAAAATGATGATGATGATGTTCATAAAGATGCCCAACCTAACAATGATAAAGAACCAGATAATGATGTTGAAATAGAGCCTATTGCTGATCTTGATAACCCACAACCTAAAAATAAACGTTATGATAAAAGAGACTTTGTGGCTAGGAAACATGGTAAAGAAAGAGAGCCATGGGTTCAGAAACCCATGCCATTTCCACCTAAGCCATCTAAGAAAAAGGATGATGAAGAATTTGAGCGCTTTGCTGAAATGATTAGGCCAGTCTTTTTGCGTACCCGCTTGACCAATATCCTGAAGATGGCCCCTTATGCAAAGTATATGAAAGACATCATCACTAATAAAAGAAAGATACCTGAAGCTGAAATCTCCACCATGCTTGCTAATTATTCTTTTAAGGATGGAGTACCTAAAAAACTTGGAGACCCTGGAATACCAACTATACCTTGCTCCATTAAAAGAAACTATGTCAAAACTGCTTTGTGTGATTTGGGAGCCGGTGTTAGTGTTATGCCTTTCTCCTTATATAAAAGACTTGACTTGAATAAACTCACACCTACCGAGATATCATTGCAAATGGCTGAAAAATCAACTGCCATACCTATCGGTATTTGTGAGGATGTGCCCGTTGTTGTTGCAAATGTTACTATCTTAACGGACTTTGTTATTCTTGAGATGCCTGAGGACGACAACATGTCGATTATCCTTCGTAGACCCTTTTTGAATACTGCAGGGGCTATTATTGATTGCAATAAGAGCAAAGTCACTTTTCATATCAATGGTAATGAGCATACGGTGCACTTTCCGAAGAAGCAATTCGAAGTGAATGGTATAAATGTTATTGAAGAATCTCCGACCATCACTATTGGAAGTTTTCAATTACCTCTACCTACTGCCAAAAAGAAATATGATATACTTATTGTTGGGGATATGCACATCCCCATTGAGGTAACTTAGTGTTTTACGAAAGTTCTTCGGTTTCATGCTAATCGGAAGTGGTTGTTAATAAGACTTGATCAACCTTATTAATGAATCATTTTTGAGAGGTATGAAGTTGATGAATTTAGTAAGCACAACTCTCTGCTCCCACATTTTATTTTCTGTTTTAGTTAGTTAAATAAAATAAAATGCCATGATTATCCTGTTTTCTGTTTTCACCGTGCAATAAAAAATGACCCAAAAAATAAAAGTTCTCAGAATGTCCTGAAAATTTGATACGATTTTTTTCTAAATATTTCTGAATTTCTGGTGCAAATAATACCAGAGGGGGGTGCACCTGGTGCCCACAAGACACCAGGGCGCGCCAGCAACCCCAGGCGCGCCCTGGTGGGTTGTGGCCCCCACGTGGGCCCCCTCACTTATCTCTTTAGCTCACATCATCCCCTACCTCGAGAAAAAAATCACCACATCCACCATTCCCGTGTTCTTGCTCTCAAACCCGCGAATTTCGATCTCTTTGCTCGAAGCTCCATTCCTGAAACTGTTTGGAGGGATTGCTACTTGGTATGTGACTCCTCCATTGCTCCAATTAGTTTTTGATTTAGTGGGTTATTTTTAGAGTAATTAGCCACTCTTGGTGCTGCTGTAGATGAGCTTGCATGATGAATTCTTAGAGCTCTAAGTAGTTTGAATGCTCAATATGGCCTCTATGCATGATTAGGAGTACTTGCTATCAATTTCACGAAATTTTGTTGACAAAATTTTTGTAGGCTAAAATTTTCAGAATTTTTATGATAGGAATAAGATGGATTTCTTTAGGAATTTTTCCTCCAAGAAAAATGCCAAAGGAGTCATTGGGGAATCATCGGACAATGACATTCACACTCCACGAAGGGTGGAGGTGCGGCCGTGCGAATGGCCGCATGATGCCTTCATGGAGGAGGCCGGGTTCCATCAAGAGTTCGCTCAATTTGTTGCAAACGTTGGGCTGACCGAGTTCATCGCAGCTAAGTGTGACCAATATCACATCCTTACAAATTCCTTTGTGCAAAGTTTTCATTTCCCGAGAAAGAATAATCCCCCTGAGGTGCAGTTTAACCTTTATGCTGAAACTTACAAAATGCCGCCAACTGAATTTTGCGACATATGCTTGATCCCCTCTGATGGGGAATTGAGAGAACCTAGACCAGCGGAGTTTGAGGACTTTTTCCCCACTTTAACAGTGGGTGAGGATAGAGGCGTGTCAAACGCTACTGCTACCAGTTTGCAGTTTCCCTCAGTGCATTACTTTGCTTTGTTCATCGCGAAGTGTTTAACCGCTAGGGAGAAGGTTGGTGCACTCAGTGCTCCTGACCTCGCTATTTTACGCCGTGCACTATATGATCACCACACCTTTAGTATGGGGGCTATTATTGCACGTCGCTTACACCTTAACAGGACTAAGGGAAAGATACATGGTGGTATTTATGCTACTCGTTTAGCGAGACGCCTTAATGTTCAGATTCGCCCACACGATTATCTCTTGTCCCAAGTTTACCTGAATCACAAATCACTACAAGACCATTAATTTCTTGACGTAATTGATTCTTCCTGTGACATTCATTACAATGTAGTATCCAGCGTAGAAACCCGTGATGTTATTTCGTTGCCTGCACCTGCTTTGTTTGATTCTATTGCTAGGAACGGATACAGGATCATGCCAGATGACATTACAGCCTACCAAAACAACTTAGCAGCTGCTGAGGAGGAGCCCCAGGGGTGGGACGCTCAGGTGCCGCCTCCACCTCACTTTGACTTAGGACCGGATGGCTTCTATGGATGGTGATTACCAAGCTAGGCCAAAAGCCTAAGCTTGGGGGAGTACGTATTTCCACCGACATTACATTCATGTTCAGACATTTCATTCCAGTTGTCGGTGTTCACACTTTTTCATTGTAATATCCATGTTAGATTTGTTTTCTCGCTTTCTTCTTGTGTGTTTGAAAAACTTTGAGACAACCCAAAAACATTTCCTGTTTCTTTTCGGTTTTTCTTTCTAGCTTAGTTTAATTGTAGTATTGAAAGAAAACCCAAAAAGATTTCTCGTTTCTTCTTTTGCTTGTTGGGAGCTTTCCCGTGTAAATAGTTTTTCTCGTTTTTGTTTTTCCTCTTTAATTTGCTTTCCTCAAGAAAAACCAAAAACTCCAAAAATATTTCAGTGTGTTTCTCTGAATTTCTTTTCTTTTTATTTTGAGTCGTACCAAGGAGAAGACCATGATGAAAATGTTGAGTGGCTCTCATATGCATCATTGTTAATCTAACAAAGAGCCCATGTTACCTTGTGTTCTCCTATTGAATAAAATGTTGCAGATTCCAGCTTAGTCCACGACACTCTTGCACTATTATTATCTTCTTATCATTCGGTCATGCAAGTGAAAGGCAATAATGACGATATTTGATGAAGTGACTGTGGCAGAGAAAAGCGGGTATGAACTCAACTTGTTTTTGTTTTTGTAAATATGTTTAACCTAGTATCCTTGATTCAACATATTATGATCAAACATGCTTGCAATGACCATTAGAGATTATAGTTGTTCATGCCATGCTTAAGTAGCTAGGAGTGGATAATGATTTATCTTGGGTGTCAACATGCATTAAAATGGTTGTGATGCGGTATGATGATATGGTATCCTCCTTTGAATGTTTCAAGTGGCTTGACTTGACACATGTTCACGCATGTAGTTGAATCAAAACCAACATAGCCTTCATGATATTTATGTTCATGGTGTCCATATCCTACTCATGCTAGTAGTCAATGTTTATTATATGTAATGCATGTTCATGACCGTTTTCGCTCTCTAGCTGGTCGCTTCTCAATCTATTTGCTAGCCTTCGCCTGTACTAAGCGGGAATACTGCTTGTGCATCAAAACCCTTAAACCAAGTTATGCCAGATGAGTCCACTATATCTACCTATATGCGGTATTACCCTGCCATTCCAAAGTAAATTTGCATGTGCCATCTCTAAAAATTCAAATGTACATCTGTTTTGTATAATTGGACCGCTTATGGAGCGACATGGGGCAGTCAGTATCTCCCATGCTAAGCGGGTTATTCTCATGATGAGTGTTTATTCACTCGTCCTTACACGAGAGGGGCGGTGATTGGGATTCCCAGTCCCGAAATAAAAAATAAAAAATAATTAAACAAAACTCCCCCAGGAATGTTGTTGGTTTGGACGGTACCCGTGGATGCGGCTAGCCGTTGAGTGTGATTGTTGGTGGAGGGGGAGTAAACCTTTACTTTTACCGCTTGGGAACCTCCGCTAATTTGGTTAGCATGGAAGATATTAATAACTCTTGGTCGTAACATTGACAGGAAGGGTGTACCTCCCAAAATTATATCTATCTCTGTTTTAAACCTTGAGCTCTGGCACCGCTCTAAATCCATGCTTCCCTCTACGAAGGGACTATCTATTTACTTTTATGTTGAGTCATCACCTTCTCAAATAAGCGCCAGATCTGAGAGCACTATTGTCATCCTCATGCATTGTGTATAGTTGATGTTGGGTGCAGCATGACTGGATCTTTTCTACCATGAATTACAATGTTTAGTCGCTGCTTGAACTTTGGAGGTGCTCTGCATTTATGTTTTGCGGTCTCAGAAAGGGCTAGCGAGATACCACTATTGTCATATTGTATCATGATTTTTTTGACAAAGTGTTGGCATTTGAGATATCTTATTATTGCTCGCTAGTTGTTTATGTTATTGATATGAGTTAATATAGTTTCTAAGAGTTATTGTTGGCATGGTTAGTCATGATCTTTGCTGAAAACCTGGGTGCTACTTAAGCATATATATGTAAACAAGAACAAAACAGTTCGTAAAAGTTTTTCTTTATCACTTTCAGTTTGTCAACTGAATTGCTTGAGGACAAGCAATGGGTTAAGCTTGGGAGAGTTGATACATCTCCGTCGTATCTACTTTTCCTCACACTTTTGCCCTTGTTTTGGACTCTAATTTGTATGATTTGAATGAAACTAACCTGGACTAACGCTGTTTTCAACAGAACTACCATGGTGTTGTTTTTTGTGCATAAATAAAAGTTCTCAGAATTGGAAGAAACTTTTTGGAGATTTATTTTAGAATAAATAAAAAATACTTGAGTCAAGAACCACCGGAGGGGGGCCACAGGCTGGGCAGCATACACCAGGACGCGCCAGCCCCCCTAGGCGCGCCCTGGTGGGTTGTGCCCACCTCGTGGCCCCACCGACCCTAATTCCGGCACTATAAATTCCTATTTTTGGAGAAAAAAATCAAGGAGAAAGTTTCATCGCGTTTTACGATACAGAGCCGCCGCCACCTCCTGTTCTTCATCGGGAGGCCAGATCTGGAGCCCGTTTGGGGCTCCGGAGAGGGGAATCTTCGGTCTTCGTCATCATCAACCCTTCTCCATCGCCAATTCCATGATGCTCCCCACCGGGAGTGAGTAATTCCTTCGTAGGCTTGCTGGTTGGTGAGGAGTTGGATGAGATTCATCATGTAATCGAGTTAGTTTTGTTAGGGATTGATCCCTAGTATCCACTATGTTCTGAGATTGATGTTGCTATGACTTTGCTATGCCTAATGCTTGTCACTAGGGCCCGAGTGCCATGATTTCAGATATGAACCGTTTATGTTATCACCATTATATCTATGTTCTTGATCCGATCTTGCCTAGTCATATGCACCTATTACGTGTTATGATCCGTCAACCCCATAGTGACAATATATGGGATACTTCACGGTGATGACCGTAGTTTGAGGAGTTCATGTATTCACCGTGTGTTAATGCTTTGTTTCGGTTCTCTATTAAAAGGAGGCCTTAATATCCCTTAGTTTCCTTATGGACCCCACTACCACGGGAGGGTAGGACAAAAGATGTCATGCAAGTTCTTTTCCATAAGCACGTATGACTATTTACGGAATACATGCCTACATTACATTTATGAACTGGAGCTAGTTCTGTGTCGCCCTAGGTTATGATTGTTATACGATGAATATCATCCAACGAGTTCACCGATCCAATGCCTACGAGTTCTCCACTTATTGTTCCTGCTAAGTTACTATTGTTGTTGCTGCTGTTCCAATTGCTACAAAACTATTGCTACTACTGTTACCGTTACTATTACTGTTACTACTGCTATCAAAACTATCATATTACTGTGCTACCGATCACTTTGCTGCGGATATTTAATCTCCAGGTGTGGTTGAATTGACAACCCAGCTGCTAATACTCTCAAATATTCTTTGGCTCCCCTTGTGTCAAATCTATAAATTTGGGTTGAATACTCTACCTTCGAAAACTTTTGCGATCCCCTATACTTGTGGGTTATCAATGATCATTACAGGCATCACGTCCAAGGTTAGTAGACCGAAACGATTCTGCATCTACTACTATTACTCCACACATCGACCGCTATCCAGCATGCATCTAGTGTATTAAGTTCATGGATAAACTGAGTAATGCAATAAGAACGGTGACATGATGTAGACAAGATCTATTCATGTAGGAATAGACCCCATCTTGTTATCCTTAATAGGAACGATACATGCGTGCCTCGCTTCCCCTTCTGTCACCGGGAGAGGACACCGCAAGATCGAACCCATCACAAAGCACCTCTTCCCATGGCAAGAAAAATCGATCTAGTTGGCCTAACTAAACCAAAGATTCGAAGAAGAAATACGAGGCTATAAGTAATCATGCATATAAGAGATCAAAGAAGACTCAAATAATATTCATGGATAGAAACTGATCATGAACTCAAAATTCATCGGATCCCAACAAACACACCGCAAAAAGTCATTACATCAAATAGATCTCCAAGAGACCATTGTATTGAGAATCAAAAGAGAGAGAGAGAGAAAGCCATCTAGCTACTGTCTACGGACCCGTAGGTCAATGGTGGAGTACTCACGCATCATCGGAGAGGCACCAATGAGGATGATGAACCTCTCCGTGATGGTGTTAGATTGGATCTCGCAGTTCTGGAACTTGCGGCGTCTGGAAGTATTTTTCGTCGACTCCTCTAGGGTTTCTGGAATATTTGGGTATTTATAGAGCTCATAGGTGGTGGAGGACATCCCCGTGGGCCCCACAACCCACCAGGGCGCGCCGGGGGCATCTGGCGTGCCTTGGTGTCTTCTGGGCCCGACGGGCCTCCTCCCAGGAACTTCTTTCGCTCCCTAGATGTCTTCCGGTCCAAAAAAATCTCCAAAAAGTTTCATAGCGATTGGACTCCGTTTGGTACTGATATTATGCGAAGTAAACAACAAGCAAAAAAACAGCAACTCTCACTTGGCACTATGTCAATAGGTTAGTCCCAAAAAATGATATAAAGTTGCTATAAAATGATTGTAAAACATCCAAGAATGATAATATAACATGGAACAATAAAAAATTATAGATACGTTGGAGACATATCAGCATCCCCAAGCTTAATTCCTACTCGTCCTCGAGTAAGCAAATGATAAAAACAGAATTTTTGATGTGGAATGTTGCCTAACATGTTCATCACATATTCTTTTCTTTTGTAGTATGGACATTTGGACTTTTAGATGGTTCAAAGCAATAGTCTAGTTTTGACATAAGGACTTTAATACTCAAGCAAACCAACAAGCAACCATGTCTTTCAAAATATCAACACTAAAGAAAGTTATCCCTAGCCCATCATGCTCAATCATTGATCCATTCATGAAACACACTCAAATATTAGCTACACCCAATGCACAAGTATGATCATAGTTGTCGGGGATATTCCCCACGGTTTGACCCGGCCAGGGTATGACCCGGCCCATCATTTGGCGGCTTATAAAATCACCGTGTTTACCTGGTCAACCTAGACGACAAGGCGTAAGGCCCAGTATGCACCCCGTGGAAGGCGCCTCATGGAGAGGCCTAGAGGGCCGGCTCACAGAGAAGGCCCAAGGAGAGGAAAGATTCCCTCACAAAGGAAACAAGACCCGGATTAGGATTCAAGAGAGACTAGTCCTAGTCCTACTCCCAGTAGGACTCTACATGTAAGCCTACCCCTTCAACTTATATAAGGAGGGGCAAGGCACCCCAAGAGGGACAAGTTCAAGTCATTAGAGATAGACAGATTAGAGGCTCTCGAGACTAGAGGTAGCAATACAGCACCCTTGTAATCGAGATCATCCTCATCATCAATACACACAAAGCAGGACGTAGGCTTTTACCTCCATCGGAGGGGCTGAACCTGGGTAAACTCGCGTCTCTCAATTCCAACCAACCCCTCTCAAGCCGCCACCTAGTTGCGATGGCCTCACACCTAAGTTCTCTCACGAGGACATCTTGCCGTGACAAAACCACGACAATAGTGCCCCCTAGCTGGTGCTTTATAAGAGAAGATGGAGACTCAAATTAAAATAAAAATGGCATAAATTAAATAGATAGGCCCTTCGCAGAGGGAAGTAGGGATTTGTAGAGGTGCCAGAGCTCAATGCTTAAATTGAGAGAGAAAAATATTTTGGGTGGCATGCCTTTCCTGTCAACGAAAACGACCGAGTAGTTCTCAATACTTTCCATGCTAGATACATCATAGGCGGTTCCCAAACATAAAATAAATTTTATTCCTTTTTCCACCATTCTTTCACAATCCATGGATAGCCGTATCCACGGTTGCCTTCCATACCAACACTTTGACAACATAAAGTAATTTTCTTTTTCATTTCGGGACTGGGCATCCCTATTACCGCTGAACTCTCGTGCAATGACAAGTGAATAAACACTCATCTTGAGAATAACACATGTAGCATGGAAAATATTGGACACTCCTTACCGTTTCATGAGCGGTACGAGCAGACAAAAAGGAAATTCATTTTGAAAATTAGAGATAGCACATACAAATTTGCTTAGAACGGCACGGAAATACCACATATAGGTAGGTATGGTGGACTCATATGGCAAAATTTCATCTCTCAAAATAATATAAGTGAAGCATGAGAGAATTTCTTCAAAATTTAATAACTCTCAAATTAATCTAAGTGAAGCATGAGAGTATTTCTTCAAAAATTTAAAGCACACCGTGCTCCAAAAGATATAATTGAAGCACTAGAGCTATTCCATAGCTAAATTTTTAAGTGAAGCATATAGAGCAATTCTAACAAATCATAGCATAATTTTGGCTCTCTCAAATAGGTGTGTCCAGCAAGGATACTTGTGACAAACTAAAAAGAAAATCAAGCAAAGACTCAAATAATACAAGATGCTCCAAGCAAAACTCATGATATGTGACGAATAAAAATATAGCTCCAAGGAAAATACCGATGGTCGTGAGAAGAAAGAGGGGATGCCACTCGGGGCATCCCCAAGCTTAGTTTCTTGTTTCTCCTTGGATATTATCTTGGGGGTGCTGTACCATCCCCAAGCTTAGGCTTTTTTCACTCCTTATTCCTTCATCCATCGCGATCTCACCCAAAACTTGAAAACTTCAATCACACAAAACTCAACAAAACCTTTGTGAGATTCGTTAGTATAATAAAGCAAATCACCACTCTAAGTACTGTTGCAAACCCATTCATATTTTATTATTGCATTATATCTATTGTATTATAACTTTACCATGGCTCATACCCTTCAATACAAACCATAGATTCATCAAAACAAGCACACAATGCAACGAAAACAGAATCTGTCAAAAACATAACAGTGTGTAGTAATATGTACTCTAACCATACTTCTGTAAGTCTAAACATTCTGAAAAATTAGGAAAACCTAAAGGATTTGTATAGAAATACAGTTTTAAAATTTCAGATTATTATCATGCTCCAGTAAAAAACGAAAATTCCTGCACTGGAGTCAAAGTATCTGTTTCAGATTCAACATTGTTTCTACTCATCTTGTGAGTCATCCTAAAGGCTTTACTTGGCACAAACACTAATTAAAACATAAAAACACAATCGTAACAGTAGCATAATTGTGTCAACACTCAAGAACAGAAAGAAAAAGGTGAAAATAAATTTTATTCATTGGGTTGCCTCCCAACAAGCGCTATCGTAATACGCCCCTAGCTAGGCATAATGCATAGATTCAAGTGTTGTCATCTTTAATTTTTGCTCCATAGGATTCTCTCATGATTGATTCATATGGTGGATTAATTCTTGTTCTAGGGAAGTGTTCCATACCCTTTCTTGGTGGAAATTGAAATTTAATATTGCCTTCTTTCATATCAATCAAGGCACCTAGAGTGCGTAAAAACGGTCTACCAAGTATAATGGGACAAGACGGATTGCAATGAGTATCAAGAACAATAAAATCTATGGGCACATAGTTCCTATTTGAAAGAATAAGAATATCATTAATTATTCCCAAAGGCTTTGTAATAGTAGAATCCGCCAAGTGCAAATTAAGAGAACATTCTTCAATATTAGTAAGGCCAAGCACATCACATAGAAATTTCGAAATTGTGGAAACACTAGCACCCAAATCACACAAAGCAAAGCACCCATAATTTTTAATCTTGACTTTAATGGTAGGTTCCCACTCATCATGTAACTTTCTAGGAATTAAAATCTCTAACTCCAACTTTTCTTCAAAAGATTTCATCATTGCATCAACAATATGTTTAGTAAAAGCTTTATTTTGTTCATAAGCATGGGGTGAATTTATCATGGATTGCAGCAAAGAAATACATTAAATCAAAGAGCAACTATCATAATTAAAGTCTTTGCAATCCAAAATTGTGGGCACATCACTTGTTAAAGATTTGACCTCTTCAAACCCAATTTCATCAATTTTTTCATCAAGCTTTTCACCCTCCAAATCATTGGGACGCCTTCTAGCTAAAGTTGACTCTACTTCAGTCCATTTACCATCAATTTTAATATTACTAAACAAGGAATCAATAGAAGAAACACCAATCACTTTAAGATCTTCATCATTTTTATGAAAGCAATCACTAGAAAACGCTTTTTCTAAAAATTCTCTTTTAGCTCTAAGCATAGCGGTTCTTTTCTTACTTTCATCCATAGAAACATATAAAGCATTAATTGATTCATCAATCTTAGGTGCAAAAGCTTTCAACTTGAGATTTTCTACATCTTGGAAAATTCTATCAATGCTTCTAGACATATCATCAATCTTATTCAACTTTTCTTCTATCGTAGGATTGAAAACTTTTTGAGCATTGATAAATTCTTTAATATTACTCTCAAGATCAGAGGGGTTCCTATTATTATTGTAAGAAGAATTACCATCGAAATTACCATAATTATTAGAGGAATTTCCAGGAAAAGGCCTAGGATTAAAATTACCTCTATAAGCATTGTTATTAAAATTGTTTCGCGAGATGAAATTCACATCTACGGAATCACTATTTTGCTCAATCAAAGTAGACAAAGGCACATAATTAAGATCAATAGGAGCATTTTTGCTAGCAACCAACTTCATAAGAGCATCAACTTTTTCACTCAAAGTACTAATTTCTTCAACCGAATTAACTTTTTTACTAGTAGGTGCTCTTTCATATGCCATTTTGAATAATTTGCATAATATTATCTAGAAATTTAGTAGCTTCACCCAAAGTAACTTCCATAAAAGTACCACCCGCGGCGGAATCTAACTAGTGACAAAATTCAATCCTGCATAAATTTTTTTGTATGATCATCCAAAGATTTAAACCATGAGTAGGAAAATTTCTTAGCATCAATTTCATTCTTCCCAAGATTGTGCAACATGTTCATGCTCAAGTTGCTTAAAATTCATGATTTGAGTTCTAAGGGAAATAATTTTCGCGGGAGGAAAATACTTGATTGTTCCATGCTATTATATTATCATTCTAGGATACTTTTTAAGCATTTACTTGCTGATTTATATTATTTTTAAGCACTAACCTATGTTGTTTTCAGCTTTCTGCTTGTTTTTGGCCTTTCAAGAATATTGTACCAAACGAAGGCCAAATACCCCAAAACTTTTTGAAGATTTTTTCTAGACAAAAATAAGACCTGGAAACTTCGGAGGGAGATCGGAGGCCAGAAGGGGTGGCGCCAAGCCAATAGGGCGCGTCCAGGGGGTGGCCGCGCCCTGATGGCTTGGGGCCACCTCCCACGGCCTCTAGCCCTGATCTCTTTGCTATAAATTCACATATATTGGGAAAACCCTTGAGAGCCTCCCGAAACACTTTTTCCGCCGCCGCAAGTCCCTGTTCCGCCGTGTGCCCATCTGGAGCCCTGTTCTGGTGCCCTACCGGAGAGGGGATCGATCACGAAGGGCCTCTTCATCAACCTTGTTGCTCCCATGGTGAAGTGTGAGTAGTTCACCACAGACCTACGGGTCCGTAGTTAGTACCTAGATGGCTATCTCTCTATGTTATTTAATGCAAAGATCACCGTGATTCCCGCGGTGATCTATCCTATGTAATCATCTTTGCGATGTGTTTCCCTCAGTTATGAAACCAAGGTTATCAAACCAGTAGGAGAACCATGCAACACTATGTAAATGATACCTGCACACAAAGAACAAATACTTGCAACCCGACGCATAAGAGAGGTTGTCAATCTCTCCACGGTAAAAAGATAGATTAGATTGTAGTAGATTGGATAGATAGATCACACAAGAACACAAAATAAAAGAAGCAAATAAAAAGTGCAGCAAGGTATTTTTGGGTTTTTGGAATAATAGATCTGAAAACAAAATCGGCAAAAGATAGATCGGAAAGCAATATGTTGAAAGAGTAGACCCGGGTGCCGTAGGTTTCACTAGTGGCTTCTCTCATGAGTATAGCACACGGTGGGTAAACAAATTACTGTTAGGCAATTGATAGAAGATCAAATAATCATGACGATATCCAAGGCGATGATCATTATATAGGCATCACGTCCAAGATTAGTAGACCGAAACGATTCTGCATCTACTACTATTACTTCACACATCGACCGCTATCCAGCATGCATCTAGTGTATTAAGTTTATGGAGAAACGGAGTAATGCAATAAGAACGGTGACATGATGTAGACAAGATCTATTCATGTAGGAATAGACCCCATCTTGTTATCCTTAATAGCAACGATACATGCGTGCCTCGCTACCCCTTCTATCACTGGGAGAGGACACCGCAAGATCGAACCCATCACAAAGCACCTCTTCCCATGGCAAGAAAAATCGATCTAGTTGGCCTAAGTAAACCAAAGATTCGAAGAAGAAATATGAGGCCATAAGTAATCATGCATATAAGAGATCAAAGAAGAATCAAATAATATTCATGGATAGAAACTGATCATGAACTCAAAATTCATCGGATCCCAACAAACACACCGTAGAAAGTCATTACATCAAATAGATCTCCAAGAGACCATTGTATTGAGAATCAAAAGAGAGAGAGAAAGCCATCTAGCTACTGCCTACGGACCCGTAGGTCTATGGTCGACTACTCACGCATCATCGGAGAGGCACCAATGAGGATGATGAACCCCTCCGTGATGGTGTTAGATTGGATCTCGCGGTTCTGGAACTTGCGGCGACTAGAATTATTTTTCGTCGACTCCTCTAGGGTTTCTGGAATATTTGGGTATTTATAGAGCTCAGAGGCGGTGGAGGACATCCCCGTGGGCCCCACAACCCACCAGGGCGCGCTGGGGGCCTCTGGCGCGCCCTGGTGTCTTCTGGGGCCCACGGGCCTCCTCCCAGGTACTTCTTTCGCTCCCTGGATGTCTTCTGGTCCAAAAAAAATCTCCAAAAAGTTTCATAGCGATTGGACTCCGTTTGGTACTGATATTCCGCGAAGTAAAAAACAAGCAAAAAAACAGCAACTAGCACTTGGCACTATGTCAATAGGTTAGTCCCAAAAAATGATATAAAGTTGCTATAAAATGATTGTAAAACATCCAAGAATGATAATATAAGAGCATGGAACAATAAAAAATTATAGATACGTTGGAGGCGTATCAATGTTCAGATTATTCATGAAAATATATTGAGTCTTTACTGAATTCTTATATGCATGATTGTTATAGCTTCGTAATGCTTGATACGTCCATTTTGCATCATGAATTCCATTGATATTTATGTTATTATTGTACATTATTCCTCATTATGATACAATTATTATGCCTTTTCTCTCTGAATATCCAAGGTACATCACAAAGAGGGGAATAACTGGAAACTGGAATTCTGGATCTGAAAACCAAGAAAATGGCTCAAAATTCATTGGACTCCAATGACCTGTAATTTCACAAAGATTTTTTATAGAATATATATGATTTTTTGGGCCAAAAATACACCAGAGGGGGCCACCTACTGGCCACAAGCCAACAGGGCGCGCCCACCCCCCTGGGCGCGCCCTGTTGCCTTGTGGGGCCCCAGCAGGTCTCCCGACCCCCCTCTTCTCCTATATGGTGTGTTTTACCCTAGAAAAAATCATAAGGATACTTTCAGGATGAAGCGCCGCCGTCTCGAGGCGGAAACCTGGGCAGAGGCCCTTTTGATCTCTGGGAGAGAGATTCTGCCGGGGAAACTTCCCTCTGGGAGGGGGAGATCGAAGCCATCCTCATCAGCAACGCTTCCTCCTTCGTGGGAGGACCAATCTTCATCAACATCTTCACCAGCACCATCTCATCTCAAATCCTAGTTCATCTCTTGTATTCAATCTTTGTCTCAAAACCTCAGATTGGTACCTGTGGGTTACTAATAGTGTTGATTACATCTCGTAGTTGATGCTTGTTGGTTTACTTGGTGGAAGATATTATGTTCAGATCGTTGATCTCCATTATTACACCTCTGATCTTGAACATGTTGATGATGTGTGAGTAGTTACTTTTGTTCCTGAGGACATGTGAGAAGTCTTGTTATAAGTAATCATGTGAAGTTGGTATTCGTTCGATATTTTGATGATGTGTATGTTGTTGCTTTTTTTAGTGGTGTCGTGTGAACGGTGACTAAATGACACTTCACCATGTTAAATGGTCCTAAGGGAAGGAATTGTTGAGTAACAAGTAGATGATGGGTTGCGAGAGTGACAGAAGCATAAACCCCATTTTATGCGTTACTTCATAAGGGGTTGATTTGGATCCACATGTTGCATGCTATGGTTAGATTTATCTTAATTCTTCTTTCGTAGTTGCGGATGCTTGCGAGAGGAGGTAATCATAAGTAGGTTGTTTGTTCACGTAAGAATAGCACCTTAGCACCGGTCGACCCACATATCAAATTATCAAAGTAAGGAATGTGATCAACTCAACATGATGAACATGACTAGACAAAAATTCCCATGTGTCCTCAGGAGCACTTGCTTAATATAAGAGTACTTTCAGGCCTGTCCTTTGCTATAAAACGAATTGACCTACCTTGCTGCACCGTTGTTACTATTTCTACTTGTAACTGGTTACGGATTACCTTGCTACAAAACTATCTATAATTGTTACTTGCAGCACTTGCAGATAATACCTTACTGAAAACTGCTTATCATTTCTTTCTGCTCCTCGTTGGGTTCGACACTCTTACTTATAGAAAGGACTACGATTGACCCCCTATACTTGTGGGCCATCAATAATCTTTTCTGGCACCGTTGTCGGGGAGTGAAGCGCCTCTGGTAAATGGAACTTGGTAAGGAAACACTCTCGATACGTGCTGAAATTTACTGTTGCTTGTTACTATGGACGGTCACCCTTTGAGTGGCTTGTTCCGGGCATCTTCGCCTCGAACGGAAGTTGAAAAAGTTGCACCTCAACCTACTGAACTTACTGAAAATATTTATTATGAGATTCCTTCGGGTATGGTAGAGAAACTGCTAGCTAATCCTTATGACGGTACAACTCATCCTGATTACCACTTGATAAATGTAGATGAAATTTGTGGATTGTTTAAGCTTGCAGGTTTATCTGGAGACAAAGTTAAAAAGAAGGTTTTCCCTTTATCTTTGGAGGAAAATGCAGTAATGTGGTATAGGCTATTGGATGATATTAGATCATGGGACTAGAATCGCTTGAAGCTGGAATTTCATCAGAAGTTTTATCCTATGCATCTAGTCCATCGTGATCGAAACTTTATATATAATTGCTGGCCTCGTGAAGGATAAAGCATCGCTCAAGCTTGGGGGGGGGGGCTTAAATCTATGATGCACACTTTCCCCAATCATGAGCTCTCAAGGGAAATGATTATACAAAACTTTTATGCCCTGCTTTCTCATGATGATCAATTACTAATCGATTCGTCTTCTACTGGTTCCTACATGAAGAGGACTATTGAATTAAAATGGGATCTTCTGGAAAGAATTAAACGCAACTCTGAAGATTGGGAATTCGACAAAGGTAAGGAGTCAGGTATAAAGCTTAAGTTTGATTGTGTTAAATCTTTTATGGAAACTGATACTTTCCATAAGTTTAGCAATAAATGGACTTGACTTCAAGATAGTAGCTTCTTTCTGTGAATCATTTGTTCTCATGTTGATCTCCCTAAGGAGAAGTGGTTTAAATATCATCCACCTATTGAAAAACCATTAGAGGAACCTGTTAAAGTTAAAGAGGAAAAAAATGTTTATGTTGATCCAGTTGTGCCTACCGCTTACATTGAGAAACCCCCTTTTCGCGTTAGGATTAAGGAACATGCTAAAGCTGCAACTGTGGTTAATAAAAGTTAGATTAGAACACCTAAACCCTCTGAACAAATAAATGTTGAGCCTAATACTGTTGTGGTTAAGGATCTCCTAGTTGATAAAAATGATGGACATGTTATATATTTTCGTGATGAAGCTACTAGAATTGCAAAACGTATTAGAAAAAATCGGGATGAGTTAGATAAAAACAAACCTGTTACCGGCATGCCCGTTGTTTATGTTAAAATTGAGATCATTGTTATCATGGCTTATGTGACATCGGTGCTAGTGTTAGTGCTATACCTTTTACCTTATACCAAGAAATTATGAATGACATAGCACCCTGTGAGATCAAAGATATTGATGCCACCATTAAACTTGCAAACAGAGACACCATTGCACCACTTGGGATTGTTAGAGATGTTGAGGTCTTACGTAGAAAAGTAAAGTACCCTACAGATTTCTTAGTAGTTGGTTCACAACAAGATAGTTTTTGTCCCATTATATTTGGTAGACCTTTTCGAATACTGTTAATGCTGAAATTAATTGTGTTACTGAGAAGGTCAAGGTCAGCTTTGGTGATGAGTCTCATGAATTTAATTTCTCTAAGTTCAGCAGAAAACAATATGGAAAAGAATTACCTAGTAAGGATGAAATAATTGGTCTTGCTTCTATTGTTGTGCCTCCCGGACTCAGTTTTCTTCCTGGACACGTATTCTGACCTAGAAAAAATCATTATATATACTCTCGTATGTTTTGACCACCGCATCGCAAGTTTCTCCTGTGTTCTTGTTTCAGGCTGTTTTCCTGACAGATTTCTCAAGGTGCGGAAGCTATGTCTTCGTCCTCCTCCAACAACATTGATGGCCAAGCCTGGCTACTACATATGGAACTTTAACGAGAAGGATCTGAGGAAGTTATCTCGGGATAGGAGCCTATGGAATCTATGGAAGTACACCCCCTGCTTCTGAACTCGGGACGCTAGCAGGAATCTCCACTTATGCAAACCCTTGTCCACCAATGGGGAGGAGAGCTCAGCTAGCTCAAGAAGCGCAAGGTGAATCTACCCCGATGAGAACCCTCGGTAGGTTGCATGCAAACAACTTTCACAATTTGATTCACAATTATGGAGTTGAGAATATTTCTCGCTCGAATATACCGTCCAATTGGGACATCTCTCATCCAAGTGAAAGTGATGCAGGAAAAAGCTCCTAATGGCCGGAGAATAAACATATTATGGTGGAAGTACAAAAGAACACTACAATGATTCAGCAATTACTCCATGAGATGAGGGAATTAAGGGCTATCCTGTTATTCATTGCAAAGGACCAACCCACATCATCAACACCATCATCACCCAAGAAGGACGCTTAAGTACATGGGTATTGGCACCACCCTTAGCTTGTTCCAAGGTTGGGGGAGTTGCCCCGGTATCGTATCACCATCACTTTTACCATTATCATCTATCTTAGTTCGATCCTTAGTTATGTCGTGATTTAGAGAAATAAAATTTCAGATTTGCCTTGCTTCTAGTTTTGCTTTGAGATCTATCTATCCTTGTAACCGAGTATGAGAGTTATATAATAAAGATTAGTTTGAGTTTGCTTGCTTCACTCTCATGCATCAATCATAGCAATGAAATAGAAGAAATAGAAAGATCATATGCTAATACCATGGGGAGTAATGACTTCACATAGAAGAAGTATGTTAGATAAAAGTATTTGGGAATAAACAAACATAGCATTAGTCATTGATACAATCTATGCAAGATTATGATAGAGGAGAGGAGATTCACATACAAATACACTATCTTGGACATCTTTTATGATTGTGAACCCCCACCAGATATTATATAATGATCAAGTGTTGATGTTGGACATGGAAGACAACGTAATGATTATGTTTGTTTACATCCACATAGAAGTTATATTGTCATGGATCCGTTAACATGTGGTGCTTGTTTTACATCTTCTACTAGCCAAAAAAATTCCGCACTAAGTAGAGATACTACTTGTGCGTCCATAACCCCTTAAACCAAGTTTCTTTTCTTGAGAGTCCACCATACCTGCCTATGGATTGAAAAAGATCCTTCAAGTAAGTTGTCATTGGTGCATGAAGCAATAAAAATTGCTCTTAAATATGTATGATCTTTTATTGTAAGGGAAAATAAACTTTGTACGATCTTGTGATGGCAAAGAAATAAAAGGGACAGATTGCATAATAAAGTTTGCTATCATAAGGGGCAATATAAAGTGACGTTCCTTTCCATTAAGAGTTTGCACATCCAAAACAAAAAAGTGCATGACAACCTCTGCTTCCCTCTGTGAAGGGCATATCTTTTACTTTTATGTATTTACTTCTACACAAGAGTCAATGATGTTTATTCTTTTTCCTACATATCAAACTCTCTAGCTGGCAAGTGTTATGTGTTGAGGAAAGATCCAGTTATATATATCCATTTGGATGTCGGCGATCATGACTCGTTATTGTTGACATTATCATTGAGGTAAATGAGTTAGGTGGCAAATACAACAAAGCCCCCATCTTCCTATGTGTCCGATGGAAACATTAGCTCCAAAAATATGCAATGAGTGTCAGGAATCATAGAAGATTAAATGATAGTTGAGTATGTGAACTTGCTAGAATAAAAGCTCTTACATAGACTCTTCTCTAGAATATGATGAATTGTGATCATCTCGGTGACTAAGAACATAGTTTGTTGATTGCCAATAAACTTTATGCTTCATACTTCAATAATTGTGGATAGATTGTTACTTGTTTATGAGAAGTTATATGATAAAAAAACTTGTTGCTATGCTAATATTCATGATGCTCTCATGTTCGTATTCTGTTTTTATCGACACCTCTCTCTCTCAAATTATGTGGTCATTATTATCGAGTTCGGATTTTGATTGAGGACAAGTTAGGTCTAAGCTTGGGGGAGTTGATACGTCCATTTTGCATCATGAGTTCTTATTGATATTTATGTTATTATTGTACATTATTCGTCATTATGATACAATTCTTATGCCTTTTCTCTCTGAATATGCAAGGTACATCACAAAGAGGGGAATCACTGGAAACTGGAATTCTGGACCTGAAAACCAAGAAAAAGGCTGAAAATTCACTGGACTACAAATGACCTGAAACTTCATGGAGAATTTTTATGGAATATATAAGAATTTTTGGGCCAAAAATATACCAGAGGGGGTCCACCTGCTCGCCACAAGTCAACAGGGTGCGCCCACCCCCTGGGCGCGCCCTGTTGCCTTGTGGGGCCCCAACAGGTCTCCCGACCCCCTCTTCTCCTATATGGTGTGTTTTACCCTACAAAAACCATAAGGATACTTTTAGGATAAAGCGTCGCCGTCTCAAGGCGGAAACCTGGGCAGAGGGCCTTTTGATCTCCGGCATAGAGATTCTGCCAGGGAAACTTCCCTCCAGGAGGGGGAGATCGAAGCCATCATCAGCACCAATGCTTCCTCCTTCGTGGGAGGACCAATATTCATCAACATATTCGCCAGCACCATCTCATCTCAAACCCTAGTTCATCTCTTGTATTCAATCTTTGTCTCAAAACCTCAGATTGGTACATGTGGGTTACTAGTAGTGTTGATTACATCTCGTAGTTGATGCTTGTTGGTTTACTTGGTGGAAGATATTACATTCAGATCCTTGATCTCCATTATTACACCTCTGATCTTGAACATGTTGATGATGTGTGAGTAGTTACTTTTGTTCCTGAGGACATGGGAGAAGTCTTGTTCAAGTAATCATGTGAAGTTGGTATTTGTTCGATATTTTGATGATGTGTATGTTGTTGCTTCTCTTAGTGGTGTCGTGTGAACGTCGACTACACGACACTTCACCATGTTATGGGCCTAAGGGAAGGCATTTTGGAGTAACAAGTATATGATGAGTTGCGAGAGTGTCAGAAGCTTAAACCCTAGTTTATGCGTTACTTCATAAGGGACTGATTTGGATCCACACGTTTCATGCTATGGTTAGATTTATCTTAGTTCTTCTTTCATATTTACGGATGCTTGCGAGAGGGGGTAATCATAAGTAGGTTGGTTGTTCAAGTAAGAACAACACCTTAGCACCGGTCCACCCACATATCAAATTATCAAAGTAACAAACGCGAATCAACTCAACATGATGAACATGACTAGAGAAAAATTCCCATGTGTCCTCGGGGGCGCTTGCTTAATATAAGAGTATGTTCAGGCTTGTCCTTTTCTATCAAAAGGATTGGGCTACCTTGCTGCACCTTTGTTACTATTGCTACTTGTCACTGGTTACGAATTACCTTGCTACAAAACTATCTATCACTGTTACTTGCAGCACTTGCAGAGAATACATTACTGAAAACTGCTTATCATTTCCTTTTGCTCCTCGTTGGGTTCGACACTCTTACTTATCGAAAGGAATATGATTGATCCCCTATACTTGTGGGTCATCAATGCTCTACGATCTATCGGTTTGGTTTGGCCAACTAGATTGATTTATCTTCAGTGGGAGTGGTGCGTTGTAATGGGTTCAATCTTGCGGTGCTCAATCCCAGTGACAGAAAGGGACATGGCACACATTGTATTGCTTCCATTAAGGGTAAAAGATGGGGTTCATTCATATTAATTGGATTTACTTTGTCTACATCATGACGTCATCCTCCAAGCATTACTCTGTTTCACTTAATACTCTAGATGCATGCTGGATAGCGGTCGATGGGTGAGGTAATAGTAGTAGATGCAGGCAGGAGTCGGTCTACTTTCTTATGGACATGATGCCTATATACATGATCATTGCTATGAATAAATATTACATAACTATGCGCTTTTCTATCAATTTCCCAACAATAATTTGTCTACCCACTGTATGCTTTCTTTGAGAGAGAAGCCTCTACTGAAAACTATGGCCCCGGGTCTCTTCACAAATATTATTACAAAAACTCATAAAATATTGCTGCCATTATTTACTTTCTTTTTATTTGCAATTTATATTTATCAATTTATCTATCTATCACTACTTATCGCTTGCAAGTAATGAGTTCAAGGGGATTGAGAACCCTCTTGCCCGCGTTGGATGCAAGTGTGTGCTCTTTTGTGTGTAGGCGCTGAAGACAGGAATTTATGTGGTTCTCCTATTGGTTCGATAACCTTGGTTTTCACTGAGGTAAATACTTATCTCTACTGTGTTGCATCTCCCCTCCTCTTCGGGGAAAAACCCAACGCAGTTTACAAGTAGCATCAACATGTTAACAAATACGACAGCTTGATAAGTGCGCACAATCCCACCTCAAGAGGCACCACAAGATGGCGCCCCAACCACAAGTTGGCTTCAATCTGCATGCAAGCATGCACCAACCAAGCGCACACTACATATTAGTCGGAGGAAAAATCGGACACAATTGATCACATGTTTTATTTCTCAACACTCTCCATTGATCAATTCATCATCTCTATCTTGCAAAGTAAGAATTCTTCCAAAGACCCCGCGAAAACAATTTGAGGAAAAACCGTAGAATGATATGCCATCGAACAAACCTTTAAAACCCAATGGAAAAAATATAAGGAGAAACCAATATGACATATTGATAACCCACAAGTGTAGGGGATCGCAACAGTCTTCACGGGTAGTATTTCACCCTAATTTATTGATTCGACACAAGGGGAGCCAAAGAATATTTATTGGCCTTGACAGTTGAGTTGTCAATTCAACTGCACCAAGGATATCTCTCTGCAGCAAAGATTTAGTAGCACAACAAATAGTAGTAGCAAAAGTAACAATAATACTGACAGTAGCAGTTTTGTAGCAAGTGTGACAGTAACAATAGCAATAGTAACTTGGCAAGATTCAGTATATGTAACGTGTAGGCACATGGATCGGTGATGGATAATGATTTAGATGACATTAATCATATAATAGTTACACACTAGGGCGACACAGAACTAGCTCCAATTCATCAATGTAATGTAGGCATGTATTCCGTATATAGTCATACGTGCTTGCGATAAGAACTTGCATGACATCTTTTGTCCTACCCTCCCGTGGCAGCGGAGTCCTATTGGAAACTAAGGGATATCAAGGCCTCCTTTTAATAGAGAACCGAAACAAAGCATTAACACATGGTGAATACATGAACTCCTCAAACTACGGCAATCACCGGAAAGAATCCCAATTATTGTCACCTTGGGGTATGCGGATCATGACACGTAATAGGTGCACATAACTTGCAAGATAGGATCCAAATCACTCTTATATTCATGAGAACATAATAGGTTCAGATCTGAAATCATGGCACTCGGGCCCTAGTGACAAGCATTAAGCATAGCAAAGTCATAGTAACATCAATCTCAGAACATAGTGGATACTAGGGATCAAGCCTTATCAAACTTAACTCGATTACATGATCAATTCCATCCAATCCCACCACCGTCCATCAAGCCTTCAAAGGAATTACTCACTCCCGGTGGTGAGCATCATGGCGGTGTTGATGGAGAAGGGTTGGTGATGACGACGGCGATGATTTCCCCTCTCCGGAGCTCAAAACAGGCTCCAGATCAGCCCTCTGGAGGAAGAACAGGAGGGGGCGGCGGCTCCGTCTCATGAAACGCGATGAAACCTTCTCTCTAATTTTTTTCTCCGCAGATGTGAATTTATGGAGTTGGAATTAGGGTCGAAGGGGCCACGAGGGCCCCACAAGCCATCTGACCTAGGGCGCAGTCGGTTGCGTGGTGGCCTTCTGGTCCACTCCCTCCGGTAGTTCTTCGCTCCAAAATTCCTTATATATTCCAGAAAAAAACCAAAAAAAGTTTCATCCAATTCTGAGAACTTTTATTTCTGCACAAAAATAACACCAAGGTAGTTCTGCTGAAAACAGCGTCAGTCCGGGTTAGTTTCATTCAAATCATGCAAATTAGAGGACAAAACCAGAGCAAAAAGTGTTTGGAAAAGCCGATACGTTTGAGACGTATCAACTCCCCCAAGCTTAACTCATTGCTTGTCCTCAAGCAATTCAGTTGATAAACTGAAAGTGATAAAGAAAACTTTTACAAACTCTTTTGTTCTCGTTATTATACACATGCTTAGCTAGTGCTCAAGTTTTCGGCATAAATCATAGATAGACACGTCCATGACAAAAAATAGATATTATGTTAACTCATGGCAAAACATAACCAGCTAGAAAGCAATAATAAAACATCTCCTATGACAACAATTTGTCAAAACACTCATAATACAATATGGTGACATGGTATTTCGCTAGCCCTTTCTGAGACGGCAAAACATAAATGCAGAGCACCTCTGAGATCCAAGCAGCGACTAAACATTATAAGTCAGGGTAGAAAAGATCCAATCATGCTCATATCCAACATTAACTAAACTAAATGCATAAGAATGACAATAGTGATCTCGGGTCTAGTGCTTTTAGTAAGAGGATGAGGACTCAACCTAAAAGTAAATAGATAGGCCCTTCGCAGAGGGAAGCATTGATTTGCAGAGGTGCCAGAGCTCGAAGCTTAAAACAAGGGTGAAAGTATAATTTTTGAGCGGTGCACTTTTCCTGTCAACGTTACGACAAAGGTGTTCAACATTTTCCATGCTAAACTCATTATTAGCGGTTCCCAAACAGAATAGTAAAGTTTAGTCCTATCCACCATCCAAACACATTCCGTGGCTGGCTGAATCCACGGTTGCCCTCCAAACAATCAACTGTTCCATGGAGTTGGTGTAATTTATTTCAATTATGTGGGACTGGGCATCCCTCTTACCAGCCTCTCTCGTGCAATGACGGCGAATAAACGACCGTCCTGAGAATAACTTGCTTAGCATGGAAAATATTGACCGCCTCGCCATGAGCGAGACGAGTGCACAAAAAATGGATGTTTATTTGAATATTTAGAGATGGCACATGCAAAATTACTTGGAACGGCAGGGTAATACCGCATATAGGTAGGTATGGTGGACTCATGTGGAATAACTTGGTTTAAGGATTTGGATGCACAAGCAGCATTTCTGCTTAGTACAGGTGAAGGCTAGCAATAGGTTGAGAAGCGACCAGCTAGAGAGCAACAACTGTCATGAACATGCATTTTGAATAATTAATATTGGATGCAGCATGAGTAGGATATGAACACTCTGAATTTAAACATCATGAAGGCTATATTAGTTTTGATTCAATTACATGTTTGCACATGGGCCAAGTCAAACCGCTTGAATTTCTTAAAGGTAGATACCATACTACCATACCATATTATAACCATTTTAATGCATGTTGACACACAAGATAAATCATTATTAACTCCTAGCTATTTAGGCATGGCATGAGAAGCTATAATCTATAATTTTCATCACGAACATGTTTACTCATGATATACTGAATCAGGATCAAACTGGCTAAACATATTTACAAAAACAGAAAACAAGAAGAGTTCATACCAGCTTCCTTTGCCACAGTCACTTCATCAAATATCGTCATTATTGCCTTTCACTTGCACGACGAACGGTGTGATAATAATAATAGTGCAAGAATTGTTGGAAATATGCCCTAGAGGCAATAATAAAAGTAGTTATTATTATATTTCCTTGTTCATGATAATCGTTTATTATCCATGCTATAATTGTATTAATTGGAAACACTGATACATGTGTGGATACATAGACAACACTGTGTCCCTAGTATGCCTCTAGTAGACTAGCTTGTTGATCAAAGATGGTCAAGGTTTCCTAGCCATAGACATGAGATGTCATTTGATAACAGGATCACATCATTAGGAGAATGATGTGATGGACAAGACCCAAACTATGAACGTAGCATATGATCGTGTCAGTTTATTGCTATAGTTTTCTGCATGTCAAGTATATGTTCTTATGACCATGAGATCATGCAACTCACTGACACCGGAGGAGTACCTTGTGTGTATCAAACGTCGCAACGTAACTAGGTGACTATAAAGATGCTCTACAGGTATCTCCGAGGGTGTCTGTTGAGTGGGCATGGATCAAGACTGGGATTTGTTACTCCGTGTGACGGAGAGGTATCTCGGGGCCCACTCGGTAATACAACATCACAACAAGCCTTGCAAGCAATGTGACTAAAGTGTTAGCCACGTGATCTTGTATTACGGAACGAGTAAAGAGACTTGCCGGTAATGAGATTGAACTAGGTATAGAGATACCGACGATCGAATCTCGGGCAAGTAACATACCGAAAAACAAAGGGAACAACGTATGGGATTAACTGAATCCTTGACATAGAGGTTAAACCGATAAAGATCTTCGTAGAATATGTAGTAATCAATATGGGCATCCAGGTCCCGCTATTGGTTATTGACCGTAGAGGTGTCTCGGTCATGTCTACATAGTTCTCGAACCCGCAGGGTCTGCACACTTAAGGTTCGGTGACGTTTCAGTATAGTTGAGTTATGTATGTTGGTGACCGAAAGTTGTTCGGAGTCCCGGATGAGATCCCGGACGTCACGAGGAGATCTAGAATGGTCCGGAGGTAAAGATTGATATATAGGAAAGTGGTGTTTGAACTCCGGAAAAGTTTCGGGCATTTCCGGCAGTGTACCGGGAGTGACGAATGGGTTCCGGGGGTCCACAAAGTGGACCCACCACACCCCAAGAGGGCCACATGGGCCTTAGGGTGGCGCACCAGCCCCTGGTGGGCTGGGCGGCCAGCCCAAGTGGGCCTATGCGGCTGGAATTTTGGGGAAAGGAAAGTCCAAGTGGGGAAGGGAAGGAATCCTACTAGGAGTAGGATTGGAGGTGGACTCCTCCACCTCCACCTCCTTCGGCCGACTCCTAGGAAGATCCCTAGGTCGGCCAGCCCCTCCCCTCCCTCCTATATATACTAGAGGGGAGAGAGGGCAGCAGCACAAGAAACCCTAGCCACGGTGCAGCCCTCTCTCCCCGATAGATCAAATCCTCTAGTTTTAGCGGCGCTTACGCGAAGCCCTGCTGGAATAGTTCCACCGCCGCCGCCGCCGCGTCGTCGCGCTGTCGGAGAACTCATCTACCTCTCCGCTCCCTCTTGCTGGATCAAGAAGGCGGAGATCGTCATCGAGCTGTACGTGTGCTGAACGCGGAGGTGCCGTCCGTTCGGCGCTAGATCGGGACGGATCGTGATTGGATCGCGGGACGCTCGGCGATTTGGATCGCGAAGACGTTCGACTACATCAACTGCATTTCTTAACGCTTCCCGCTTAGCGATCTACAAGGGTATGTAGATCCACTCTCCCTCTCGTAGATGCTTATCACCATGGATAGATCTTGCGTGTGCGTAGGAATTTTTTTGTTTCCCATGCAACGTTCCCCAACAGTGGTATCAGAGCTAGGTCTATGTGTAGATGAGATCACGAGTAGAACACAAAGGAGTTTGTGGGCGTTGATATTCAGATTGCTTCCTCCCTTGGTCTTTTCTTGATTGTGGGATGAAGCGGCCCGGACCAACATTACTCGTACGCTTACGAGAGACCGGTTCCATCAACTGACATGTAACTTCGTTGCATAAAGATGGCTGGCGGGTGTCTGTTTCTCCCACTTTAGTTGGATCGGATTCGACAAAGGCGGTCCTTGAGAAGGTTGAATAGCAATTTGTGTATCACCGTTGTGGTTTTTGCGTAGGTAAGAATTGTTCTTGCTAGATACCCGTAGCAGCCACGTAAAACTTGCAACAACAATTAGAGGATGTCTAACTTGTTTTTGCACGGTATGTTGTGATGTGATATGGCCAATTACATGATGAGATATATATGATGTATGAGATGATCATGTATTGTATAGAATATCACGACTTGCATGTCGATGAGTACGGCAACCGGCAGGAGCCATAGGGTTGTCTTTAATTTATTTTCGCCGTTTTGCTTTACTTGATCGCTATGAGTTAGCAATAGTCGTAAAAGCAATAGTTGGCGCAACAACCTCATGGCGACATGTTGATGGAGATCAAGATGATGGAGATCATGGTGTCATGCCGGTGACGATGGAGATCACGCCGGTGCTTTGGAGATGGAGATCAAAAGCACAAGTTCATGGCCATATCATGTCACTTATGATTTGCATGTGATGTTAATCCTTTTATGCATCTTATTTTGCTTAGGACGACGGTAGCATTATAAGGTGATCCCTCACTTAAATTTCAAGATAAAATTGTGTTCTCCCCGAGTGTGCACCGTTGCGAAAGTTCGTCGTTTCGAGACACCACGTGATGATCGGGTGTGATAGACTCTACGTTCGCATACAACGGGTGCAAGACAGTGTTGCACGTGCGGAACACTCGGGTTAAACTTGACGAGCCTAGCATGTACATACATGGCCTCGGAACACAAGAGACCGAAAGGTCGAACATGAGTCATATAGTAGATATGATCAACATGAAGATGTTCACCATTGAAACCACCTCAACTCACGTGATGATCGGACTTGAGTTGGTGAATTTGGATCATGTGACACTCGAATGACCAGAGGGATGTCAATTTGAGTGGGAGTTTTTAAGTAATATGATTAACTAAACTCATTATCTTGAACAATAGTCTATGTTGTCCTTGCAAAATTTATGTTGTAGATCAATGGCTCGCGCAGTAGCACCCCTGAATTTTAATGCGTTCCTAGAGAAAGCTAAGTTGAAAGATGATGGAAGTAACTTTGTGGACTGGGCCCGTAATCTAAGGATTATCCTTACGGCTTCCCAAAAGGCTTATGTCCTTGATGCACCGCTTGGTGATCCACCCTCTCCAGTAGAGTCTCCAGACGTTGCGAACGCCTGGCAGGCTCGTTCTGATGATTACTCATTGGTTCAATGTGCAATGTTGTATGGCTTAGAACCGGGACTTCAAAGACGTTTTGAACGTCATGGAGCATATGATATGTTCCTGGAGTTGAAGTTTATCTTTTAGAAGAATGCCCGGATCGAGAGGTATGAGACCTCCGATAAGTTCTATGCCTGCAAGATGGAGGAGAACGGGTCTGTCAGTGAACACATACTCAAAATGTCTGGCTATTCCACCCGTCTGGCTGAATTGGGAATGCCCCTTCGAGCAGAGGCGATCACTGACAGAGTTCTTCAATCATTGCCACCTAGCTACAAGAGCTTCGTGTTGAACTATAACATGCACAGGATGAACAAGTCAGTCGCCGAGCTATTTGCGATGTTGAAAGTCGCTGAGTCTAAGATTCAGAAGGAGCATCAAGTGTTGATGGTCAATAAAACCACTAGTTTCATGAAGAATGGCAAGGGTAAGAAGGGTAACTCCAAGAAGAGTGGCAAAGCAGTTGCCCCTCCCGTGAAGAAACCCAAGGCTGGACCCAAGCCAGAAACTGAGTGCTTTCATTGCAAGGGAACTGGTCACTGGAAGCGGAACTGCCCCAAGTATCTGGCTGACAAGAAGGCGGCCAACACCAAACAAGGTATATATGATATACATGTTATTGATGTGTACCTTACCAACTCTCGTTGTAGTGCCTGGGTATTTGATACCGGTGCGGTTGCTCACATTTGCAACTCAAAACAGGAACTGCGGAATAGACGGAGGCTGGCAAAGGACGAAGTGACGATGCACGTGGGAAATGGTTCCAAGGTTGATGTGATCGCCGTCGGCACGCTCGCAGTTCGATTACCATTGGGATTAGTGATGAACCTGAATAATTGTTATTTAGTGCATGCGTTAAGCATGAACATTATATCTGGATCTTGTTTATTGCGAGCCGGTTACTCATTTAAATTAGAGAATAATGGTTGTTCTATTTATATGAGTAATATCTTTTATGGTCATGCACCCAATGTGAGGGGTTTATTCTTATTGAATCTCGATAGTGACGATACACATGTGCATAACATTGATGCCAAAAGATGTAGAGTTGATAATGATAGTACCACTTTCTTGTGGCACTGCCGTTTAGGTCATATTGGTGTAAAACGCATGAAGAAGCTCCATGCTGATGGACTTTTGGAGTCACTTGATTTTGAATCACTTGACACATGTGAACCATGCCTCATGGGCAAGATGACTAAAACCCTGTTCTCTGGAACAATGGAACGGGCGAGTGACTTGTTGGAAATCATACATACTGATGTGTGCGGTCCGATGAGCATTGAGGCGCGCGGTGCATATCGTTATTTTCTCACCTTCACTGATGACTTAAGTAGATATGGGTATATTTACTTGATGAAACACAAGTCTGAAACGTTTGAAAAGTTCAAGCAATTTCAGAGTGAAGTTGAGAATCATCGTAACAAGAAGATTAAATTCCTACGATCTGATCGAGGAGGAGAATATCTGAGTTATGAGTTTGGCAGTCACTTAAGACAATGTGGAATTGTTTCACAATTGACACCGCCTGGAACACCACAGCGTAATGGTGTGTCCGAACGTCGTAATCGAACCTTATTGGATATGGTGCGATCTATGATGTCTCTTGCCGATTTGCCACTATCGTTTTGGGGTTATGCATTAGAGACAGCTGCATTCACTTTAAATAGGGCACCATCGAAATCCGTTGAGACGACGCCATATGACCTATGGTTTGGCAAGAAGCCAAAGTTGTCGTTTCTTAAAGTTTGGGGATGTGATGCTTATGTCAAAAAGCTTCAGCCTGAAAAGCTGGAACCCAAAGCGGAGAAATGCGTCTTCATAGGATACCCAAAAGAGACAGTTGGGTATACCTTCTATCTCAAATTCGAAGGCAAAGTGTTTGTCGCTAAAAACAGAACATTTCTTGAGAAAGAGTTTCTCTCGAAAGAATTGAGTGGGAGGAAAATAGAACTTGATGAGGTTGTTGAACCTTTACTTCAACCTGAGAGTAGCGCAGCACAAAAAGATGTTTCTGTAGAGCCTACATCGGTTGAAGAGGAAGTTAATGATGATGATCATGAAGCTTCGGATCAAGTTGCTATCGAACCTCGTAGGTCGACAAGGACGCGTACTACTCCTGAGTGGTACGGCAACCCTGTCTTAGAGGTCATGTTGTTGGACAACGATGAACCTACGAGCTATGGAGAAGCGATGATGGGCCCGGATTCCGAGAAATGGTTAGAGGCCATGAAATCCGAGATGGGATCCATGTATGAAAACAAAGTATGGGCATTGGAAGTATTACCTGAAGGGCGAAAAGCCATTCAGAACAAATGGATCTTTAAGAGGAAGACGGACGCGGACGGTAACGTCACCGTCTATAAAGCTTGACTTGTGGCAAAGGGTTTTTCACAAGTTCAAGGAGTTGACTACGATGAGACCTTCTCACCCGTAGCGATGCTTAAGTCTGTCAGAATCATGTTAGCAATAGCTGCCTTTTTCGATTCTGAAATTTGGCAGATGGATGTCAAAACAGCGTTCCTTAACGGTTTCCTTAAGGAAGAGTTGTATATGATGCAACCAGAAGGTTTTGTCGATCCAGAGAATGCTAACAAAGTTTGCAAACTCCAGCGATCCATTTATGGACTGGTGCAAGCATATCGGAGTTGGAATCTTCGCTTTGATGAGGTGATCAAAGCGTTCGGGTTTATACAAGTTTACGGAGAAGCTTGTATTTACAAGAAAGTGAGTGGGAGCTCTATAGCGTTTCTAATATTATATGTGGATGACATATTGCTGATTGGAAACAATATAGAAATGTTGGAAAGCGTGAAGGAATATTTGAACAAGAGTTTTTCAATGAAGGACCTAGGAGAAGCTGCTTTCATATTAGGCATCAAGATCTATAGAGATAGATCGAGACGCTTAATAGGACTTTCACAGAGCACATACCTTGACAAAGTTTTGAAGAAGTTCAAAATGGATCAGTCCAAGAAGGGGTTCTTGCCTGTATTGCAAGGTGTGAAGTTGAGTAAGACTCAATGCCCAGTGACTGCAGAAGATAGAGAAAAGATGAGTGTCGTCCCCTATGCTTCAGCCATAGGCTCTATCATGTATGCAATGCTGTGCAGAAGACCCGATGTCAGCCTTGCCATAAGTATGGCCGGAAGGTTTCAAAGTGATCCAGGAACGGAACACTGGACGGCGGTCAAGAATATCCTGAAGTACCTGAAAAGGACTAAGGACATGTTTCTCGTTTATGGAGGTGATCAAGAGCTCGTCGTAAAGGGTTACGTCGATGCAAGCTTTGACACTGATCCGGATGACTCTAAGTCTCAAACTGGATACGTATTTATTCTTAATGGGGGTGCGGTAAGCTGGTTCAGTTCCAAGCAGAGCGTGGTAGCTGATTCTACATGCGAAGCAGAGTACATCGCTGCCTTGGAGGCGGCGAAGGAAGGTGTCTGGATGAAGGAGTTCATGACAGATCTTGGAGTAGTGCCTTGTGCACTAAACCCAATGACTCTGTTCTGTGACAACACTGGTGCCATTGCTCTAGCCAAGGAACCAAGGTTTCACAAGAGGACCAGACACATAAAGCGACGTTTCAATTCCATCAGCGATTACATCAAGGAGGACGACATAAATATTTGCAAAGTGCACACGGATCTGAATGTTGCAGATCCGATGACTAAACCTCTTCCAAGGGCTAAACATGATCAACACCAGAACTGTATGGGTGTTAGATTCAATACAATGTAAATCACATAGTGATGTGAGCTAGATTATTGACTCTAGTGCAAGTAGGAGACTGTTGGAAATATGCCCTAGAGGCAATAATAAAAGTAGTTATTATTATATTTCCTTGTTCATGATAATCGTTTATTATCCATGCTATAATTGTATTAATTGGAAACACTGATACATGTGTGGATACATAGACAACACTGTGTCCCTAGTATGACTCTAGTAGACTAGCTTGTTGATCAAAGATGGTCAAGGTTTCCTAGCCATAGACATGAGATGTCATTTGATAACAGGATCACATCATTAGGAGTATGAACGTAGCATATGATCGTGTCAGTTTATTGCTATAGTTTTCTGCATGTCAAGTATATGTTCCTATAACCATGAGATCATGCAACTCACTGACACCGGAGGAGTACCTTGTGTGTATCAAACGTCGCAACGTAACTAGGTGACTATAAAGATGCTCTACAGGTATCTCCGAGTGTGTCTGTTGAGTGGGCATGGATCAAGACTGGGATTTGTTACTCCGTGTGACGGAGAGGTATCTCGGGACCCACTCGGTAATACAACATCACAACAAGCCTTGCAAGCAATGTGACTAAAGTGTTAGACACGGTATCTTGTATTATGGAACAAGTAAAGAGACTTGCCGGTAACGAGATTGAACTAGGTATAGAGATACCGACGATCGAATCTCGGGCAAGTAACATACCGAAAAACAAAGGGAAGAGCGTACGGGATTAACTGAATCCTTGACATAGAGGTTCAACCGATAAAGATCTTCGTAGAATATGTAGGAACCAATATGGGAATCTAGGTCCCACTATTGGTTATTGACCGTAGAGGTGTCTCGGTCATGTCTACATAGTTCTCGAACCCGCAGGGTCTGCACACTTAAGGTTCGGTGACGTTTCAGTATAGTTGAGTTATGTATGTTGGTGACCAAAGGTTGTTCAGAGTCCCGGATGAGATCTCGGACGTCACGAGGAGCTCCGGAATGGTCCGGAGGTAAAGATTGATATATAGGAAAGTGGTGCTTGAACTCCGGAAAAGTTTCGGGCATTTCCGGCAGTGTACCGGGAGTGACGAATGGGTTCCGGGGGTCCACCATGTGGACCCACCACACCCCAAGAGGGCCACATGGGCCTTAGGGTGGCACACCAGCGCCTGGTGGGTTGGGCGGCCAGCCCAAGTGGGCCTATGCGGCTGGAATTTTGGGGAAAGGAAAGTCCAAGTGGGGAAGGAATCCTACTAGGAGTAGGATTGGAGGTGGACTCCTCCACCTCCACCTCCTTCGGCCGACTCCTAGGAGGATCCCTAGGTCGGCCAGCCCCTCCCCTCCCTCCTATATATACTAGAGGGGAGAGAGGGAAGCAGCACAAGAAACCCTAGCCACGGTGCATCCCTCTCTCCCCGATAGATCAAATCCTCTAGTTTCAGCGGCGCTTAGGCGAAGCCTTGCTGGAATAGTTCCACCGCCGCCGCCGCCACGCCGTCGCGCTGCCGGAGAACTCATCTACCTCTCCGCTCCCTCTTGCTGGATCAAGAAGGCGGAGATCGTCATCGAGCTGTACGTGTGCTGAACGCGGAGGTGCCGTCCGTTCGGCGCTAGATCGGGACGGATCGTGATTGGATCGCGGGACGCTCGGCGATTTGGATCGCGAAGACGTTCGACTACATCAACTGCGTTTCTTAACGCTTCCCGCTTAGCGATCTACAAGGGTATGTAGATCCACTCTCCCTCTCGTAGATGCTCATCACCATGGATAGATCTTGCGTGTGCGTAGGAATTTTTTTGTTTCCCATGCAACATTCCCCAACAAGAATGCCGTGGACTAAGCTGGAATCTGCAGGGAAGTTTAAGAGAAAGGAGGAGACAAGGTAAAATTGCCTGTCTGTTAGATCATCAATAAGGCATATGAGAGGCACTCAACATTTTCATCGTGGTCTTCTCCTTTCGACAACTCAACAAAAGAAAAGAAATTCAGAGAAACACACTGAAATATTTCTGGAGTTTTTTGTTTTTTTCTTAACCAAGCAAAGGAACTAAGGGAAAAACAAAAACGAGAAAAATTATTTACACGGGAAAGCTCCCAACAAGCAAAAGAAATCTTTTTGGGTTTTCTTTTTTAATACTACAGCTAAAGAAACGAGGAAAAGAAAAGAACCGAAAAGAAGCGAGAAATATTTTTGGATTTTCAAAGTTTTTCAAACACACAAGAAGAAAGCGGAAATTAAAGCTAACGTGGATATACAAAGAAAGAGGATGAACACCGACAATTTGTATGAAGTGTGAGAACATGAATGTAGTGTCAGTGAGAAATATGTACTCCCCCAAGCTTAGGCTTTTGCCTAGCTTGGTAATCACCACTGGCGATCTGAGTAATAGTTGAAGTGGTAACTTGTGGAGGCATTCCTGGCCTCCTCCTCTGCCAGACGAGCAGCATCCACTGCCAAGCGAGCAGCCTCCACCGTAGCATTGTGCTCTCGCACCTCGTCCTCAAGAATGTAATATCTTTGTCGAGCCTAGAAGTCAAAAAGGGCAGGTGCAGGCAAAAAGACAGGCATGGGCGTGTATTTTCTAAATATTAAGTTGTACTCATAGCCTCTAGGACGTTTCACAAGAAATTCGTGAGAACGCATAGCTTCATAATCTAAATATCGTTCAAGAAAAATGGGATCATTAGGTTGGGGTGCCGCTCTCAAATGTGTAGCTACGCGGGATGCATAAATGCCTCCATATAGTTCTCCATTACTAGAGTTGGAGTGCAACCTTCGGGCAACAATTACACCGAGGTTAAAATGTCGCTCACCCGACACAGCAATGTGTATAAGGCTTAGATCATGGGTACACAGTGCACTGCACTCCTGTTTTCCTACTACGCATTTCCCATTGAACAAAGCAAAGTAACGGATAGATGGAAATTGTATACTCTTAATTCTAGCCTGCGATACTTCCCTGTATTCCCCCACACAAAGACTCTTAAGAAACGTATTATAAGCAATTGTTGATGGTTTCTCAATTGAACCCCAAAGTGGAAGTTTGCAAGCAATCGAGAACTCTTCTAGGTCCATGCTGAAAGATTCATCATATAATTTAAATAACACCCTAGAGTTACTCTCTTGAAAGCAAAATCCATCTATGAAAGTACGGGTAAGGTTATAATGTTGGACACACTTATCTGCAAGGAAGTCGGTGAGGCCGGTATTTTCAATGAAATGATCAAATTCCTCTTTCATTCCCACATTTATCATGAACTCATCGCTTGCCACCGATAGGATTTTGCATCGGCCATGACTATTTGATTAGCTCTGGGCTCTATGTAGCCCTGTCGAACCGAGCTTCCGCTCGACGACTCTCCTGAAGAACGCCTCCTTGAAGCTCTCCTCCTAAAGAAAATCATCTTTCCCGAACAAAAAATTCTGAAATTTTTGAGTCACAAAATTATGTCAATAAAACTTTCTAAGATTGATAGCAACTACTCATATGGATGCCTAGAGGACATATCAAGCATTCCCACTACTTGGAACTCAAAGAATTAGACATGCAAGCTTATTTTCTGTAGCACCAAGTGCAGCAACTTATGCAAAATAAAAACCACTAAAACAAAAACTAATTGGAGGAATGGGAGAGTCACATACCAAGGAACAATTCCTGAAAACAGTTTCGGAAATGGAGTTCCGAGCAAAGAGATCGAAAATTTCACTTTCTGGGTGAAGATCACGGGAGAGAGATGGATAGAGAATTTTTTCTAGAGGTAGGAGAAGGAGTGGGAGGAAGAGATAAGGCAGGGGGCCCCTGTGGGCCCTACAAGCCAACCGGCCGCGCGCCTAGGGGGCGCGACTTGTTGCATGGTGGCCCACTGGCATGCCACCCTGCAGTAATTTTTACACCAATTTTTTTTATTTATTCCAAAAAAAATCATGTTAAAAATTCATGGAAATCTGAGACTTTTTATTTTTGAGGTATTTGTCATGCAAGGGAAAAACAGAAAACAGGAATTTCATGGAATTTTATTTTTATTTTTACTAAGAAAACAGAATATAAACTTGTGATACAGAGAGTTGTGAATATTCAATTCATCAATCTCATGTCTTTCGAAAAGAATTCATTAATAAGGTTGATCAAGTCTTATTAATAAACATTTCCGATTAACATGAAACCGAAGAATCTTTATATGTCACTAGGTTACCTCAATTGGGATTTGTATCTCCCCAATAATAAGATTATAATATTTCTTCTTCTTGGCAGTAGGGAGAGGAATTGTAATATCTCCAATGATAATCGAGGGAAAAGGATCAATGACATTAATATTATTAACCAAAGCTTGCTTCCTCGGAAAATGCACGGTATGTTGCTTTCCATTGATATGAAAGGTGACCTTGATTTTATTGCAATCTATAACAACCCCTGCAGTATTTAGAAAAGGTCTACCAAGGATGATCGACATATTGTTGTCCTCCGGCATATCAAGAATAACAAAGTCTGTTAAGATAGTAACATTTGCAACCACGACGGGAACGTCCTTGCAAATTCCAATAGGTAAAGCAGTGGATTTATCGGCCATTTGCAAAGATATCTCAGTAGGTGTGAGTTTATTCATTTCAAGTCTTTTATAAAGGGAGAAAGGCATAACACTAACACCGGCCCCTAAATCACATAAAGCAGTTTTAACATAATTCCTTTTAATAGAGCAAGGTATTGTGGGTATACCCGGATCCCCCAACTTCTTAGGTAGTCCACCATCAAAAGAATAATTAGCAAGCATGGTGGTAATTTCAGTTTCAGGTATCTTTCTTTTATTAGTGATAATATCTTTCATATACTTAGCATATGGATGCATTTTCAATATATCGGTCAAGCGAGTGCATAAATGGACAGGTCTAATCATTTCAGCAAAGCGCTCAAAATCTTCCTTATTTTTACTTTTAGTGGCTTTACGAGGGAATGACATAGGTTTTTGAACCCATGGCTCTCTTTCCCTTCCATGTTTCCTAGCAACAAAGTCTCTCTTATCATAAAGTTTATTTTTAGAAGCTGGGTTATCAAGATCCTCACCAGGTTCAATTTCTACATCATTATCATTTTCTTTGTTATTATCTGGTTGAGCATCTATATGAGAATCATCATCGTTATTATCATTTTCATTATCACTAGGTGTATGCTCACTACCAGACTGAGTCTCAGCATCAGAAACAGAAACTTCATTGTTTTTCTCAACAGGTTTTTCTATAACTGGTTCACTAGAGGCATGCAAGTTCCTATCATTTTTCTTCTTTTTCTTGGATGAACTAGGTGTGTCTTCATTAATTTTCTGAGAATCTTATTCAATTCTTTTAGGGTGACCTTCAGGATAAAGAGGTTCTTGGGTCATTCTACCTCCTATAGTCACTAATCTAATAGCATGATCATTTATATTATTCATTTCAGCAAGCAAATCATTTTGTGATTTAGCGACTTGGTCTAGTTGAGTGTGAACCATAGAAGCATGTTTGCCTAAACCTTTCACATCATTTGCAATTCTAAACATCAAGTCACTTAAGCGATCAATCATCATAGCATTACGTTGCAATTGATTCTTAACATATTTGTTGAAATGTTCTTGCTTAACAACGTAATTATTAAATTCATCCAAGCATTGTTCAGGAGTCCTAGTATAAGGTATATCACTTTTATTAAAGGAACGGAGAGAGTTTACCTTTACTACCTGTGTCGGGATATCAAGTCCATGTATTTCTTCAATAGGTGGTAATTTCTTGACATCCTCAATTTTAATACCTTTTTGTTTCATAGATCTTTTTGCTTCTTGCATATATTCGGGTCTGAGAAATAGAATACCTCTCTTCTTTTGAATAGGTTCTGAAGGTGGTTCACAAAGTGTCCAATCATCGGCATTTTGCATTATGTTGTGCAATAATTCTTCAGCTTGTCCAACAGTTCTTTCCCTGAAAACACAACCAGCACAACTATCTAGGAAATCCCTAGAAGCATCAGTTAGTCCATCATAAAAAATATCAAGTATTTCATTCCTCTCAAGTGGACAATCAGGCAAAGCTCGTAGTAACCGGAGAAGCCTCCCCCAAGCTTGAGGGAGATTCTCTTCTTCAATTTGAGCAAAGTCAAATATTTCCTGTAAGGCAGCTTGTTTCTTATGAGCAGGAAAATATTTTACAGAAAAGTGTTGAAGCATATCCTGGGGGCTACGTATGCAACCAGGAGTAAGTGATAAGAACCATTCATTGGCCTCGCCTTTTAGCGAGAAAGGAAAAAAGCTTAAGGATATAATAGTAGCGAATCTTTTCTTCATTGGTAAACAAAGCAGCAATATCATTCAGTTTCATAAGGTGTTCGACAATAGTTTCATTTTCATAATCGTGGAAAGGATCAGATTCTACTATAGGAATTAACTCAGGGTCTACGGAGAACTCATAATCCCTATCAGTAACAAATATAGGAGAGGTAGCAAATTTAGGATCACATTTCATTTTCTCCATCATAGATTTTTCTTTTAGTTTTCATAATAGTTTCTTCACATCATCTCTATTTTCACAAGCAAGAATGTCCCTAGCTACCTCATCATCCATAACATAACCTTCAGGTACAAAAGGCAATTCATATCTATTAGGTGAGCGAGGGGTAATAGGTGATTCAAAGTCTTCCTCAATTTCAGCATTCTCAAGTTCTCTAGCTTTAGCAATATGAGCATCAAGTAATTCATTCAGTGGCACAGGTTCAGTTTCGACATGTGTAGCAATAGTTTCATCATTAATTTCAGAAGTAGCATCATCAAGTTCATGTGACATATCAGGACGATCAACAGGTGGTGGTGTAACAAGCTGATTCAAAATAGAAGGTGAATCAAAAGCAGAGCTAGATGTCAGTTCCTTACCTCCTCTCGTGCGAGAGGGGACGATCTTAGTTCGGTTGTCTTTCAGATTTCTCATAGTAGGAATTGGATATCCTTCAGTTAACACAATAAATAGAGCTATGCTCCCCGGCAACTGCGCCAGAAAAAGGTCTTGATAACCCACAAGTGTAGGGGATCGCAATAGTCTTCACGGGTAGTATTTCACCCTAATTTATTGATTCGACACAAGGGGAGACAAAGAATATTTATTGGCCTTGACAGTTGAGTTGTCAATTCAACCGCACTGAGGATATCTCTCTGCAGCAAAGATTTAGTAGCACAGCAAATAGTAGTAGCAAAAGTAATAATAATCGTGACAGTAGCAGTTTTTGTAGCAAGTGTGACAGTAACAATAGCAATAGTAACTTGGCAAGATTCAGTATATGTAACACGTAGGCACGTGGATCGGTGATGGATAATGATTTAGATGACATTGATCATATAACAGTTACACACTAGGGCGACACAAAACTAGCTCCAATTCATCGATGTAATGTAGGCATGTATTCCGTATATAGTCATGCGTGCTTGCGATAAGAACTTGCATGACATCTTTTGTCCTACCCTCCCATGGCAGCGGGGTCCTATTGGAAACTAAGGAATATTAAGGCCTCCTTTTAATAGAGAACCGGAACAAAGCATTAACACATGGTGAATACATGAACTCCTCAAACTACGGCAATCACCGGAAAGAATCCCAATTATTGTCACCTTGGGGTATGCGGATCATGACACGTAATAGGTACATATAACTTGCAAGATAGGATCCAAATCACTCTTATATTCATGAAAACATAATAGGTTCAGATCTGAAATCATGGCACTCGGGCCCTAGTGACAAGCATTAAGCATAGCAAAGTCATAGTAACATCAATCTCAGAACATAGTGGATACTAGGGATCAAGCCCTATCAAACTTAACTCGATTACATGATCAATTCCATCCAATCCCACCACCGTCCAGCAAGCCTACAAAGGAATTAGTCACTCCCGATGGTGAGCATCATGGCGGTGTTGATGGAGAAGGATTGGTGATGACGACGGCGACGATTTCCCCTCTCCGGAGCCCAAAACAGGCTCCAGATCAGCCCTCCGGAGGAAGAACAGGAGGTGGCGGTGGCTCCGTCTCGTGAAACGTGATGAAATCTTCTCTCTGGTTTTTTTTCTCCGCAGATGTGAATTTGTGGAGTTGGAATTAGGGTCGGAGGGGCCACGAGGGCCCCACAAGCCATCTGGGCGCGCCCCTAGGGGGTCGCGGCCGGTTGCGTGGTGGCCTTTCGGTCCACCCCCTCCGGCAGTTCTTCGCTCCAAAATTCCTTATATATTCCAGAAAAAATCCACAAAAAGTTTCGTCCAATTCTGAGAACTTTTATTTCTGCACAAAAATAACACCAAGATAGTTCTGCTGTAAACAGCGTCAGTCCGAGTTAGTTTCATTCAAATCATGCAAATTGGAGGACAAAACCAGAGCAAAAGTGTTTGGAAAAGTAGATACATTTGAGACATATCACATATATCCACAATTGTTTATATTGTCTCGTTAGGAACCTTATATGAGCAAGTGCCATGGAAACTCATAAAGATAAAAGGTGTATAATATGAATGATCTGAAGATCACCAACATGTTATAATTTGGGATTTTTACTCCCGCTGAACTTTGCAAACGTCAAGGTTGTTTAATACCAATTCCATGAACCTAATTTTGGAATATAAACATATCTTTCTGTAGAGGAAATTGGAATCTTACCTTCCTTCATGTCAATTATTGTACCCATAGTTCTCAAAAACGGTCTATCAAGTATAATGGGACAAGACGGATTACATTCAATATCAAGCACAATAAATTCCACGGGCACATAATTTCTATTAGTAAGAATAAGCACAGCATTCACTCTACCCATGGGCTTTATAATTGTAGAATCTGCTAAGTGCAAATTTAAAGAACATTCACTCATATTAGTGAAACCTAGGACATCATATAGAGATTTTGGCATGGTTGACACGCTACCTCCTTGATCACACAAAGCATTACACTTATAATCTTTGATTTTAATTTCAGTTGTAGGTTCCCATTCATCATGTAATTTCCTGGTATAGATACTTCTAGTTCAAGTTTCTCTTCATGAGTTTTGATGAGAGCTTCTACAATATGCTTAATAAAATTAGTTTTTTATTCATAGGCATTAGGTGGATTTATCATGGATTGAAGCAAAGAGATACATTCTATTAAAGAGTAACTGTCAAATCAAAGTCCTTGTAATCCAAAATAGTGGGCACATCACTATCTAAAGTTTTAGCCTCTTCAAACCCACTTTTATCATTAATATCATTATGATCATCACCCTCCAAATTATGGGGGCGCCTTATAAATAGAGTTGACTCACCTTAAGTCCATCAATTATCAAGTTTTACCTTTCTAAACAAAGATTCAATAGGTGACACACCAATAATTTTAATATCTTCATCATTACTAGCAAGAAAACACAATTCAACATCTTATTCCTCTCATTCTCTTCTAGCTCTAAACATGTCGAACATTTTCCTATTGTAATCCATGGATTCTTGGATAGGTTTTAAATATTCAGGCATTTCATCCTTATTAGGTAGCAAAATTTTAATTTTAAAAATATCCACATCATGCACAAACATATCCATTTTTCTAGACATATCATCAACCTTACTCAATTTTTCTTCCATCATAATATTGAAAAAATAGAACTAATAATTTCGTTAATATTTTTCTCTACTTCAGAAGGCATCCTATTATTATTATATGCATTTCCATAGGAATTACCATAATTATTAGAGAAATTACCAGGGTATGGTCTAGGATTCTTATTAAAGTTCCCTCTATAAGCATTATTATTGAAATAATTCCTTGAGATAAAATTCACATCAATTGCATCATATTTTCTCAATCAAAGTAGACAAAGGAACATCATTTGGATATATTTGAGCATTTTAGTAGTAAGCATAGTCATGATAGCATCAATTTTCTCACTCAAGGAGGATACTTCCTCAACATTATTTACCTTCTTACCAGTTGGAGCTTGCTCGGTGTGCCATTGGGAATTATTTTCCGTCGTGTTGTCGAGAAGCTTTGTGACTTCTCCAAGTGTTATCCCTATAAATGTTCCACCCGTAGCTGAGTCTAGGAGGTTTTATGAAACAAATTTAGTCTCTCATAATAGTTTTGCACTATCATCCATGAACTCAATCCATGTGTGGGACAATTTTTAATCATCATATCCATTCTCTCCCATGATTGTGCAACATGTTCTTCCTCATGTTGTTTAAAATTCTTAATTTGGTTTCTAAGAGATATTAGCTTAGCGGGAGGAAAATATTTAGTAATGAAGGCATCTTTACACTTTGACCATGAATCAATACTATTTTTCGGTAAAGATGAAAACCATGCTTTAGCTCGATCTCTAAGAGAGAGAGAGAAAAAATTTAGTTTCGCAATATTACTATCCGCATCTTTCATTTTCTGCATATCACATAATTCAACGAAAATATTAATATGGGATGCATCTTGTTCACTAGGATTTCCAGGAATGATCTTTCATAATAAGATTTAATAGAGAAGCTTTTATATCGTATGAATCCGCACTACTAGCGGGAGGAGCAATATGTGTACTAATAAAATCACTATTTTTACTATTATTTGAAAAGTCACAGAATTTAGTGTTTTTAGCGGTAGACATGATAGCAATTCAAGCAAAGATAGTAACACAAATATTTTTTGTATTTTAATATTTTGTAAAAGAGACTACGTCGTGTCTCGCGCCTCCACGCTGGGATAGGCGCCGCCTCGCGCCGGCCTGCCATCGCCTATGTCAGGCGAAGAGCCACGCATGATGACCAGGCTATTCATGCGGAAGTGTGTGTCCCTGCCGTCGTTGCTTGAGGACCAGGCTATGCATAGCTGTTGTTTTTGATTTCATGTGCGATTACTCTCTTGGCGAGTCTACGTGTTGATAACGTGTTATAGAGTAAAAAGAAATGAGATGAATGTATAGTCCAAATGATTCATTAGTCTTAGTGCGGCATTTCTTTCATACAAGTGATCACATGTTTTATTTTTCAACAATTTTTACCTTTCACTGTTACTTTTGTTGAAAGTTTATTGAAACATTTCTCCATATAATTTTATAAGGAAGACATATATGTAGAAATTTATGATGATTTAATCTTTTTTTACAAGCAACACACATGTCCTTAATTAGGTTACAGGAGAAGGAGTGTACGATGACCCTCCCCCCCCCACGCCTCTCGATCTACGTGGATGACGTAGCAATGTTCATTAAACCATCGCCACAAGACTTGGCCTTTGTCCGGGCCATGTTAGCGGCTTTTGGAGAAGCCTCGAGATTGCGGGTCAACTATCGGAAGTAATTGACCATTTTGATCATAGGAGACGAGGTGAATAGAGCTCGGGTGGTTGTTGTCCTTGAAAGGACGTGGATGTCGCGTAGAGGGGGGGGGTGAATAGGCGCTTTAAAATAATTACGTTTTAGGCTTGAACAAATGCGGAATAAAAGTAGTGTTTAATTTGTCAAGCACAAAACCTAAAACAACTAGGCTCACCTATGTGCACCAACAACTTATGCTAAGCAAGATAACAACTAAGTAATAGCAAGATATATAACATGAAACAATATGGCTATCACAAAGTAAAGTGCATAAATAAAGGGCTCTGGTAAGAGATAACCGAGGCACGCGGAGACGACGATGTATCCCGAAGTTCACACCCTTACGGATGCTAATCTCCGTTTGGAACGGTGTGGAGGCACAATGCTCCCCAAGAAGCCACTAGGGCCACCATAATCTTCTCACGAGATGTCATGATTCCACTAAGGGACCCTTGAGGGTGGTCACCGAACCCATACAAATGGCAACCCTTGGGGGCGGTCACCGAACCCGTACACTTTGGTAACCCTTGGGGGGAGTCACCAGAACCCGTACAAATCGCTCGGGGCAATCTCCACAACCTAATTGGAGACCCCGCCACTTGCCCGGAGCTTTACACCACAATGATTGAGCTCCGAGACACCACCAACCGTCTAGGGTGCCAAAGCACCCAAGAGGAAAAAGCTCTAGGGTGCCCAAACGCCCAAGCGTAATAAGCTTCTCAAACTTCACTTCCACGTATCACCGTGGAGAACTCAAACCGATGCAACTATGCAATGTCAATAACATACGAAGTGGTCAAGTCCCTCACTCCCAAATCTCACAACAATAACAAAAGCTATGGAGGAATCTGAGAGGAAGAACAAGGAGCTCACAAAGAACTCCAAGATCTAGATCCAAGGGGTTCCCCTCACATAGAGGAGAAAGTGATTGGTAGAAATGTGGATCTAGATCTCCTCTCTCTTTTCCCTCAAAAAGGAGCAAGAATCATTGGAGGGATTGAGAGTTAGCAAGCTCGAAGAAGATCAACAATGGGGGAAGAACTTGAGATCAAAGGATAATAACCATTGGGGAAGAAAACCTCCTTAAATAGGTCCCCCCAAATCCAACTGTTATGCCCTCAGTCCGCACACAAGCGGTACTACCTCTCCGGAGAGCGGTACTACCGCTCGGACGGTAGTACCCATAGAGAAGGGCAATGGCGAGGAGCCACGAGGCGGTAGTGCCGCCGGAGTGGTACTACTAATCTACCTAGCGGTACTACCGCTTATAAGCGGAAGTGGAGCGGTAGTGACGGGCGGTACTACCGCTTCGCACTACTGTGCCATTACCGCGCAGCCCGACATAAAAAGTCGAGACCCCCCAGAGGTAGCGGTAGTACCAGCGGTACTGGACAGGGGAACTAGCGCCTACAGGCGGTACTACCGCCTGTTCAGAACGATACTACCACTTGCCCAGAGCAGTGCTACCGCGGGAATGCAACAAAGATGCCAAAGCAAACAGATGAATACAATAAAACCTGAACTGCCATAACTTTTGCATACGAGCTCCGAATTGAGCAAACTCAAGCTTTTTGGATAGAGGACGACAAGAGCTATCCAACAGAAGAAGAGACAGTATAAAAATGCCAATGATATAGAGATGTGAAACCTCTATGAATGAAGAACCGACAAAAACTCTAACATCATAGAAGATGCATATGAACTCCGTTTTCGATGAACTCGAGCTTGTCATGAAGATGACCATAAGCTCTAAGACCCACAAAGAGAAAAGCCAAACAAGAACCAAGAAAGATGATGATGCCAAGAATGCAATGGTTTGAGCTGTCAACGAACGACACGATCAAGCTACTCACTTGAGAGCCCCCCTTAATAGTACGACTATCGATCCTATAACCCGGTCTCCCAACTACCACCATGAGACCGGTAAAAAAATCCCTACCAAGGTCAAACATTTGCCTTGCGCATAGTCCACTTGAGCTAGATGATGACGATCTTGTCCTCCTCAAGATGGACCACCTTTCTTGATTGCGCCGGCTCGATGAAGACTAGTAGATTGCTCCCCCATACTCCACTATGGGTGAGCCTCTCTTCGGCACATCTTCACATGTCCATTATCACCAAATGGACGGCAAGCTTCAAGCATGTGATCTCTTCGTGATGCTTCACCTGAACTTGCACACCTCATCCGTGATGACGATCACCACTTGATGTCATCCTCCATGGGTTGTATGAGATCTTCCTTTTGATGCATGCCCATGGAAACATATAACCCCACAAAGAACACTCATAAAGATCATGGGTTAGTACACAAAGCGTAATGAGCAATGCTTACCATACCATGAGATCACTTGATCCCACTTGGTACATCTTCGACGCTTTGTGTGTTGATCAACTTGAATCACTCTTTTCCTTAGTCTTGGTCAACCTTGTATCTTATCTTCTCTCTTCATAAAGGTGATTTCTTGAAGATAAACATGAATGTTCACACGATCTTCTTCTTCAAGACATACTTGCAATAAGCTTAACTCTCACATGACCAATCTTTGGATAAATCCTTGAATACCACCTTGGTCATCAGATAAACTCCTTGAAACCAACACATGTACTTCAAGAAATTCCTATGGACAAATCCTTCGAATACAACTCAAGTCAACTATTAGTCCATAGGGATTGTCATCAATTACCAAAACCACACATGGAGAAATATGCTCTAACAGTCCTGCAGCGTGACCTGGCTGAATTCCCTTGTATATATCTCGGCCTACAACTTGCAATCAGGAGCTTGATGAGAGCCGAGTGGCACCCCATGCTTTACCAAGTATGACACTTTGTTTCGGCATGGAAACGGGGTCTCATTTAGAGTTCGGGACGCCTTGTTTTGGTGCAATATGTCATTGTCGTGAAACTAATTCACCACCTCATGATCTCAGACGCGCCGGAGTGGGCTTTCGAGGATATCAACAAGTGCATGAGGTCGTTCTTTTGCGGATTGGGCATTGAGAATCTGAAAGTGCAAGCACTTGCACTCCGAGTCAGATTGGAGTGGCTCGAAAGGATCCATGGCAAAGATTGCTAATGATGAAGGATCCGGATGCACGGGCAATTTTCAACACTTTGGTAAGCATCAAGGTGGGGATGGGAGAGAGGGTTTTGTTCTGGAGAGAAAAGTGGATCCATGGATTCTCAGCTACGAAACATTGCCCCTCTGCCGGTTGCAACGGTGCAAACCAGAACCATAAACGGTCGCACGGTCCAACAAGCGCTTGTGGATGGCAGATGGATGGAGGACCTTGAGGCCGACTACTCCTTCACCACACATATTCAATGCCTGCACTTATGCCAGGCGATCGCCACTGTGGAGAGGGATCCGGCGGCACCTGGTGTGTTTACTTGGCCGAGCTCAGTGACCGGTGGGTACGCAGCCAAATTGGCCTACAATAACATGTGTTCGAACCTTCAGAGATCACCCACGGCTGCCTGCACTTGGAGAAGTTGGGCGCCGCTTAAGTGCAAGTTGTTCGTGTGGCTTGCCTTGTAGCATAGTCTATGGACCTCAGATTGACGGGCAAGGCATGGACCGCGGGATCAGCCGTCGGCGTGTTTCACGTGTTCGCGAGCGAAAGACAACCTCGAATATCTTCAGAGGTGTGGCATCGGGTGTTCGATCAACTTATTAGACTCAACGTCCACAGACCAATTATTGAGGACACATTCTCCGACCGGTGGTTGAGGGAGAAGAGGAACTTTAGGGCACAGGTATAAGAGGGTTCGACACTTTAATCACCGCGATGGCGTGGGTTATTTGGAAGCAAAGGAATGCCAGAGTATTCAACAATGCTGACCAGCAGAAATCGTCTGATATCCTATCCACAATGGTCTTGCACGAGATTGCCGAGTGGCAGCTTGCAGGGGCTGTTGTTGGTGGATTACAACATTTTGTGAGAATTAATCTAGAGCATTTAATTAGGTGTTGGCGTAGGGAGAGTGTAGTCAGGCTGCCGAATCCGGGACGGACTTCCTGTAATTATCTTTGTACTCTCGAAAAAGAAAAGACACGACACGCCTCCCGGAAAGAGCCGACAAGGAGGCGGCGGCGGAGATGCCAGCTGACCGTGGAGGCGGCGGCAGAGATGCATCGGCGGGCATCGTGGAAGCTCTCGGGGCGTGCGCGTCAGCTCCATAGGGCTTCCCCGGCCTCTCCAAGACCGGGATCCAGGTTACTACTCTACTCCCATTCCACATTTCTTGGACGGAGGTTCCTCCGGCCGGTCGACGCCGACGAGTATGCCATCGCCCGGCGCCGCGAGAACGTTGTGCTCGCGGTCGCCGCCGCCGGAGAAGAAGACCTAGTCGGGGTCTCTCGTTGGCAATGTAGCACAATGAACGAGGAGGAAGTTCCCCAACCGAATCAACCGGCGACAGATTTGGTTGTATATACACAATAGATAGACACATACATACAGTTCACTCATTTTACTTACAACAGCGAGAATCGTCATTTTATTTACTCGCTGCCTCTGTTGCAGCAGCATATATACTCGGTGGGTTCTCATCCCATCCTGACATCCTCAGGTCTCCACTCTCTCGATCAGCTTGATGCCCGACGCTTCCAGGATCTCCAGCGCTTCACAGCCGCAAACACACAGGTCAGAATCTCAGGATTAGTCATAAGCATCACCAGAGTTATTAGTTTGTTCCTGCACTCACCTGGGATGTAGATCTCCGGCTGCAGAGGCCGGATCACCCCTTTCCCCTGAACCTTGTTCTGGAGCAAGAGCTGCAACACAAGATGGGGATAAATTAACACATGTTTCTTTCTGGTGCAGGTGCAGGATGTCTGTGTGTGATGTGTTGTGATTGGAATGGCAGTTGTACCAGGGCTCCTATCGCTGCCGGTACCCCGACGGTGAGGGCCATGGCGGTGGTCGACCTGCCGTTCTCGGTCTTCCCGAACTCCAGCAGCGTCGCTTGGTGCTTCTCGGTGGGTCGCCCGTCGGGGTACTCCACCTCGACTTCATGGTGGAGCAATACCATATCCTGAATTATGGGAGCAAAGCACACGTTTAGTGCATCATCGCCCAAGTAAGCCAGTCTCTTCTAATTTACTCTGCAAGCCTGTTTATGATTGAGATATGGTGTTGGAAAGCAATGTCATCAAACTTCAATCCACTACAACACCAATAGGTCTCTGCGTGTGAAATTTGGTGCTGCCAGATTCACAGTTGATTATGTCAAAAATGATAAATAAAACCATTATTCTTTTGAGATCTTTGCCTCTTAAGTAACATTATGTCATTCTCTTCTCTGATAAGAAAACAGAGGTCACAGAGGCAGGAAAAAACAGAGTAATGCTTCTGTTATATTGTTTGTACAGCAATAATTGCAATAGCTATATGCAATACATGAGATATAACGACGATGAAAGATAATAAGTCTCACTCTCACCTGCTCATTGTGGCTATAGGCCATTCTCTGTTCCATTCGTTGGCAAATAACACTGAATGCACTTGAACAATCCTTAGGAATCTGTGCCTCCTCATGCAGCCCCAAGAACCTAGCAGGTGTAAGACCAGTTAAGTGATTCGTCAGTTCTAATCGCGAATTTCAGAAGCAATGCTGATTGTTCCTAACATATTCTTAAATTATTTCTTGCAATCCTAGTCATTGCACATATATAAGATGACATGATTAAAATGGTACTAAAGCAGTCTGAAGAAGAGATGCAATTGGGACACATAAAGCATAGGGATCAGAAACTAACTTGATGGTTTTGAGTATCTTGACGGCTAGTTCCTTTTCTTTGCAATGCCCAAGCATCACGAGTCTTGAAATCAGTTCATCGTCATGTCCTCCAGTCTCTTCACCATTCACCTTTGTGTTAGATGCGGCTACATTGTTGACATTAAGGAGTTCATTGAGAAAGATCCTATATGTTGGGCGATTAGTTTCTTGTAGCAGTGGATGATTTTCAGCATAAAAAAACCCAATTTTCGCCAGGACAGCCATGATCTCACTAAATCCTGTGCAAATGCAACAAAAATATTACACACTGCAAAGAGAACAACTCAGTGAAAAAATATATATGAACACTTACCTTCATAACGAAGAGTGGACCTATATACAGTAGATGCTTCTTTGGAGATCCCATACAGGTCTCCATACATCAAGGAATTTCGATTTGGCAAGTGTTCCAGAGCAAAAGCGGGAAGCTCCGGTAGTCTGAGCCTCTTTGCTGACTCGTATAATTTACTACCTGTGGAAGTGGTAAGTAAATGATAACAACGAACATATATAGTAGGTAATTATTAAATCTGCACTCCTGAAAAACTAGACCCATTTCCTCGTATTTATATTCACTTTTATATCACTAGATAATTGCACGCATAATATATCATTGTTTAGCTGTTTCAACATCTTGTCACATTCCATGGCATGAAAAGAGATTGCCAACTGTTTCATGTCCAGTGTGTATAAAAAGTTAATGTATGCACTAGAGAAAATTAGCTCCGCACCATTGCAAAATGCAAAGATGTACAAATTGGAAAATACCACCACATGTAAGGCTGCTAAGCGGGCTCTGACGCCACATGTTAGTGACACGGCTATGTATTTTCTAAGTCAGGTGATCTTCACAGCAGTAGGGTGCAATTGGCCCGATGGATTAAGTATAAGGTCAGCCTTTGGTTCAGTAAAGTTGTGTGAGTAAATCAGTCTATTGAAATGTGCTCCCTTTCTATGGCCAATTTAAGAGATACTAGACTAACTTACCGTCCACATTGATGATCTCTCCAAGAAATTTGTAGACAGCAGGATTTCTTCCAGCTCGGATGGCTCCTGCTGGACTCCAACTAAGAACAAGAAAAATAACAATCAGAATTCCTGGTAAAAATTGTTTCGTGCAATATTGTGCCACAAGCTCCAGGCGTGGAGACCTTGTTACACTACTAGTCACTATAGTTGAATTTACCTGAATTTGTAGGCCAGTGGATTGTTTGCGGCAGCTGGAGATGGAAGTCCACCACAGAAAGATGTAAACGCCTTTATTTTTCCATTCAGAGCATGTGCTTCATCAATCATTTTCATCGACAACATGTGATCTGTACAGGAAATATATTTACAACATGTTCCGTCATGCAAAGTTGCTCCATGATGAAATAGCTTCTTCATCACATAATACGCGATGACCATTTTTAGAGGTGTCCACATATATATACGTATATATGCTGGCCATTATATTTAGCAAGTACCTATGCCAGGATCAAGGCCCATTTCGCAGAGTATAGTTACACCTGCTCCTTGCGCAGCTTGCTCCAACTTTGACATGGAATCATCAACATAGCTTGCTGTGACCAAGTGCTTCTTGAGCTATCATAGAGAAATGTAACTCAATCAGCTGAAGCAATTCCTCAATTTCCATATAGCACCAGCAGTGGTTTAAGCCTACCTCTATGCATACTCTTGCAATGGCAGCATGAAAACTAGCAGGCAGCAAGCTGACTACAACATCAACCTGTAAGAGGAACTCCAATCATTTATTAATCTGCAACAACTTATGCATTATCTTGACAAGAAAGGGTAGAAATGTCTATCCTGAACTGCAAACATTGAAGTACTGTACATGAAAAGTTAACCTAGGAATGCCGACAGAATTGGGTATATTTATTTGTGACAGAAGTCTGGCCTCTTATGCTCACTGTAAGACACTATGAAAAGTAGTAGGAGTGTTTGTTCACTAGAGAAATTTAATATCAGAGTTAAAATACCTGTGAAACAAGATTCGAAAGACTTTCAGTATCTGAAACATCGAGCTGAGCTGCTGTTGCATTCTTTATTCCGTCAACTGTCTGAATGCAGAGAAACAAAAACATGAGAAAAGTAACGGACTAATGGTTGAATTCTACAATTACAAAGATGATAAAATTTTCTACAATCTACAATTCTACAATTACAAAGATGATAAAACAAAAACAAAAACTGTCTGAATTCAGTTTGGAAAAAAATGACAGCATAATGAATTTTCCAAAGCTTATTAATATCGACAAACATGATAAAATTAACACACATTTTTTTCCAACTAAAGTTTGCATAAGAGCTAAGGAGTGCACTGTAATGTGAGACTCACCTCTTCTGCATCTTTTTGATACAGAGATGCCACAACAACATGTACTTGGTCGATGTTTTGGTAAGATGTTAGAAACTCAGCAGCTGGCCGACAAACTCTTCCAGCTCCAAGGATTAAAACCTTTGGTCCTACTTTATCCATGCTGTCATCAATTCCGCATTCGCTGACTCTTCCTATCTTTAGAGATATCTCAGCGGCATTAGGATCTCCACGGTGCACATTAGCTATAGAAGTCAAGGAATCGATGATCTTGTCTAATGTAGTCGTATCATCTGCTCCTACCTGTAGAATGAAATGCATCATATGTTTTAGTACAAAATCAAACAAAGGTTGTCTTTAAAGGCATGAATTGGTGAGGGATGCTAAAAGTGAAAATACATCTTTATCTTTTATAATCCAACATGCATTGCATCGAGTACATATGTTAATTATTAAGGTATGTTTATGTGATGTATCAGACCTGTGAGGTTCTGATACCTCTTTCTGCGGAAGAGTTCCTAACGTTAAAAGGAAAAAAGACAAATTTCAACATGTTGTTAAATATCTGCCGTATTCAAATCCAGAATAGTGGGGTCAAAACGCAGTCCATGCATATTAAGAAGGAAGCTACGAATCAAAGGTATACTGTTCAAAAGAAATAAAATGCTCCCAGAAACAGGGCCCTTCAGTTTCTTACTTCCTCGAACCACTAGAGGAGCTACGGTAGCAAAAATACTTAGAAAACTAGCACACAAAGAGAATGCCCAAAAATCGTTTAAAGGAACACAGTTCAAAAAGGAAAGGAAATGAAAGGAAGGGATCACAAACTGATTCATGGCAGTCCAAGCTTCCAGTTAGTTGAAGTGGGAGCTGAGCAGACTGTGGTAGGCACAGGAAGGTGGGTAGAGATTGAACATTTATAACCCACTCAATGATTGAGTGCAAAATATCTAAAGGGCTATGTTTGCCCAGACGTACTGATCTCTTCTTCTTATTTTTGTTTTTTTATTAGGTGATGACCTGATAGGGATGGGCAAGGGTGGTCCAAGAGCTGTTAGATCCAACTTCTTTCCTTTGATGTTCTTAGACACCTTTCAATTATTTGTACTATTTACTTTATATTATTATGCTCAGTAATTGATCAAGAATGGCCACCAAAAGTTACCACCCATCATTCCTCAAGCATAAGTTACCATCCATCACTATCGGTTTAGCATGACCACCACACTTTTCCTAGATGAAAAGGAGAATCAGAAGTCTAATTCTGTGACAACTGACGAGATGTCTTTTGCTAGGCCATCTTAGCCTCCTTGACTATAAGTCTTTTGATGTATGCTTCTAGAAAACAATTTCTCTAAAAAAACTAAATGTTAACTACCAAACTAGAGACAGCATGTTGTGTTTACTTCATACTGAAAATAGTTCACATCAGTAAGAAATTTTATTGCTTACTTCAAGCTCCGAGTAGGACATATCGTCGATGCTTTGTCCAACATCACATTTAACCAAGTGAAAAGAACCCCCAGCTGTCTCAATGATGTCCAAAGCTTCATTTATAAGGAACTTATCAAAGAGGTGGCCACAGAGAGATACCTGTTTCATTGATCGACAAATTGTTAGGAGGCAATTGAGAAGTCAGTATAAGAGCAGAGCATATGCAAGTTCCAAAAGATTTAGTTAAAAAATGCACCACAATATTAGAGAATTATATTTCTAACCAGGGTGGTGTACTTCTTATCAGGCAATGAATTCGCTGGAGTTGGTGGCAATTCTCTGCATAAGAGCAAAACAAAATGTTAGAAATAACATCATGGGCAGTAAACATGTTCGGAGATGGTAAATATATACCAGTCACCAGTCATGACCAGAAAACTGTGGCACTGTAAACATAACAAATGCTTACAAAAAAAAAAGTACCAATGTTCAAAAATATTCTGAAACATGGTAGAAAGATAAACAGATCAGTTCAGATTGGAACTACATCCTGTTCAGTATGAAACATATATTTGAATTATATTAGCTATTTTGTTCCCTTTGTAAAAAAAATGTGGGATCTCAAGGATTCAGGGAATGAAAGGAGATACATATCCTACCGACTATCACACAGAACTACGACGGTGATGATGAGAAATATTTGAAACTTACATCATAGTCTTTCTCATCCGAGGAATATATTCATACAGAGGAGTGAGTTTGCCAGCATATGCGATGCAAGCTCTTCTCAAGTGGGAAGGAAGCTCCAGCAGTCCCTTAGCTGAGGCCAAGCTGGTAACAAATCTAGATAATATGTCTCCAAAATGTTGGGAGGCCTGCAGAGTTTGAGTTCAAAAGAATAGGAGTCATCTCATAGCAACAAATTGGAACTGCAACAAAAATAGTTTATTTTGTCTCATCATAAATTTCTCACCTCTCTGGAAAACTCTGTAGGCAGAATGTCAACAGCTAAGCAGATCACGCCATCGCCTTCCATATCATCATGGTATAAATTAGTTGAAGTATCATACCTAGATTTGCATATCCAAGGAAATTTGTCAAAAAGTCACTGGTTAAGCAAAAACCACCAATTATGAAGAAGCAGAACCAAGTATCTGTGTGGTCCTACTCCAGAGTACTTACCCGAGACGGTTCTATTTATTTATAATTAATAGGCAATGTGCAGAAGATTACAAGCAATTTAAATTTATGCATCAGTAGCGAATATCCAAAATCCTTACCGGAAGAAAGGCCTCTCTATTGATGTACTTTTGTTCACAAATTCTATGGAACCTCCAATGTCACAAGTTACATCAGAAATGCCAACCAAAGGGCACCCATTCTTCATCAGCTGTTGTAACTGATCAGTGCTCAATAGTCGTGGAAACCTCCTTTCCCAGTACATACAGTTAACTGTAGAAATGCATGGATACAAATTAGACATGGCAGATTTTTTATGAAATCTCCATGATTTGTAAGTGTAAACTATACACACTGCAACCGGCACCTCATTACATTAGCAACTTTATCAATGCCAGCATCAGTTTAGAACCAGCACTGTTCTGTGCTATGCAGTTCAATGCTTAGTATCTTTATATAACTAAATAACATAGATGATAAAAATCCTATGGTCTAGACTTGTTTTAGAGATTGTGCCAAAAATACAGAAACGTAACAAAACTGAACAATATAAAATGGAAGCAATGAGTTGTGGACCATACCAATGGCAGATGCATATGGAGCAATCCTTTCATGAAAAACAGGGCGGTAGTGTTCCGGATGAGCATAATAGTCAGCCTACAGACAATGTTGATGAAATATTTCTTACAGTCGGGCTATTGAAAAGCGAAGAAATACTAATAAAACAGAAGGGGCGGATAATTTTGTTTGGCTAACACCATAGTCCAAAATTTACTAAGAGAAGTGAAAGAGATCAGTAGTGGATTGGTTAACAGGATTAGGAATGTGAGGGCATGATCAATGTACTGTAAACAGGCAAAACATTTGAGCAGCTCTTTGCAGCAAATTAGTTGAACGATGGAAATTGTATTATGAGAAAAGGGTATCGTGTTATGACAGGATAAAATATTTTATTTCAGTTAAGAGTAATGATCTATGCTAATGTTATTATACCTTAGCATTTCCTGTTAGAAACTAAAAAACCAACATTTATTTGATAAACTTAAGAAGCGGCATTACTTTGTCGAAACATCTGCTGGGATCCTTGGGCGCAACCATGTCTTTAGATGTGACAACACATCCATATAGTTGGAATGCTCTCCTGGTTGACTGGTGATGTGGAGGCAGACTCTTTCCCTGTATAATTTCAGAAATAGAGCAAACTCAGATATGTTAAGAAGCTATACTTGCAAAAATAATAATCAAATACCGACCCATAACCACTCAATCAGTAACCAAATTTGCTAGCATAGATAACACATCCGCAGGTGGCAGAGATTTCGTTCATTTCAATGGGGACAAAACGAAACTCACAAAAGTAGCAGTTATTTATATACTTAAATGTGAAACTTCTGGCGCAAAAGGAGTAATACCGCAAAGGGCTCGGGAAGTTTCTCCGCATCAACGAAGGTATGTGGCAATAGCTTGAATATCTCTTGTGCCCCCTGTGAAACTGTGATATATGAAGTTATAAATGTGAGTAAGTGTGCTGCAACCAGCAACCTGAATGCGAAGGCAATGGAAGTTAACACTGGAATTACCATTTCCGGATCCGGTGAATGCAAACACAATTGGACAGATTCCAGATGGAAGTCCATATGTTGCTATCTCCTCACCAATGGCGATGACTGCAGCCTTCGCTGCAGCGAGCGAAGGATACATATGGGATTGCCCCAGAGACAGAAACGGAGTCGAGTATCCAAGGCTCAGATATCCTGAAATTGCAAGGGAATTACTTTATCAGAATGCGTAACTAACAGTTGCTTACGACAGAACAAGTTGCCCTTCATGATAAGTCCAGATAGGAAATCGGAGCATCCCAGGCATAACAATATCAGGTCAGTGCATGAACTGAGAAATGACAAAAGTGTTCTTACGCTGTCCAAGGCCGTGTAAGAAGTCTATCAGCCCAGCTCTACCAGCAAACTTCCCAAATGCCAGCATTCTTTTCCCATCATCGTCAACAATCAGTTCATAATCAAACAAGGACACTCTTTCTTCCATGATCTGAAAAATATGAACCAGCAATTTAGCGTGCCATTTCCTCCGCAGAAATGCATACACACAATATGATAACTACCTTATCTAACAGCGGCATATTCTCCTTCTGGGCCTTGTGGGTGTGTGAGAAGAATGCATATGCTCTATCAGGAAGAATCATCTCCAGCTGCACAAGGAAACACATCTCAAAATGTTTTCACAACCGTGATACCGTCGCAAACCGTAAATCAAAGTCAATTGGAGTATCTAGCTTAATTGTTTGCAATGTTACCTTTGGTTGCTTGATGCCTACGATGAGGCCACACTCTGACAGGTCGTCTGAAATCTCGCACCCAGCATCCTCATACTGCGCATCATGATGGATCCTCTTTGTGCTTGGCTGCACGATGATCCGGTTCACACCGGATTTGCTCCTGCCTCCTCCGAGCACAAGGCGAGCGCAATGTGAAGGGGTTAGTGGGCACCTCCTCTCCCACATATTGACAGTCTCGGCGAGAATGCCGATGACTCCATTGCCCAACAAGGTGTCATTTCTCTGCTGAGTGAGAATGAACAAACATGACATTATTGTGAGAAATTTAGCACAAACTGGACAATTCAATAACAACATCAAAGGGATCGAGCGACGCACTGCGGTTGTCTCGGACCCCATTGAGGATGAGAGCAGTCAAGGCGCGACGATCATGAACCTGTCACCAACTGCTCCTGAAAATGAACAGAGTGACTGACGTTCAGGTTACCACAATTCAGAGTACAGTTAGATTTCCTGTCATACAGATAGAATTCTCAACAAATACCACATTGCAAATTAGTGGTGGTTAATCGAGAGTATGTGTTATTTTTATGTTGTTCATTTGTCAAACATGTGTAACAATAGTCATGTTCACATGAAAATAAAAAAATACTTCTGTTTATTTCAAGGAAAGGTACATGCCAAGTGGAGTAATAAGCTACTAGCCACTTGAAAGGTACCTTTCCATTTTATAAAAATAAAAATAGAAATCTTCGGCCAACACTCTTTTGCTTGCTAGAGGTAACTGTCAGATGCCACTAGCTAGACAACTAATCCTTCCGGCCCAATTAAAGTTGTACTAGAGCCGCGTCAATTAATTTAGATCGAAGGGAGTAGTAAATTTTATACTATTAAAAAGCAAAATTTGCAATTAATTATGCAGCCCAATTTTACTCCTTGTAAAGCAGAGCATGACACGGCCTTGTGTGATGTCCAGTCAAACAATCGAAGGTCCAAAGCAAAGCAGGATCACAGGTCACAACTCACAACCCAAAAAAAGTGCCAGTCTTTTTTGGCAACATGGTTGAAGTAGTGTTTGGCCAGACGGCAGCATGCCCATCGTTTTCAAGCGGTCCATCCATCCACCACCGGCACACCGCGGCGACACGCGCGTGGCCAGTGGCAGCCACGCGGCCGCGCGGCTCGTGAGCTACATCAGCGGCCTCACGCTTGTCCCGGCGTCCGTCCGTCTGCCTTTCTTGCGTGCTTCTCCTAACCGCCGCCTAACCCGGCGTGTGACTCGTGAGCACGCAGGCTCCGGCCCGGCGGTGCCATCACCGCCCGCACCGCGAGCAAATGCGCATGGATGTTCACCGGCCACCGTTGCCTGCCCCGGGTGCTGACCGGCGCCGGCGCAAATTAAAGGCCGAACTGATCGGAAGCCTGCCCCGCGGCCGGAGCCGGAAACCTCGACGCCCGCGCCCGTCCCCGAACCCAGGGAAACTGAAGCCAAAATCTAAGGAGAAAACACTTGGCTGGGTTTGCCGTACCTGGGAACTCGGATCGTGGCGGGACGAAGACGTGCAGAACTTGACACGGCGAGGCGAGGACGGGAGGAATCAATGGCGCCCGCGCACGTGAAGCTCCGGGGAATGGGGAGGAGATGCTGGTGGATGAGGAGTATATATATCGACCGAGAGCTGGGTGACGGAAGAACAGCACAACAATTTGGGCACGAATATAGTAGGGGATTTTGAGTTTGAAATGGGCTTTTATCACGAGGACGATGGCGACGGCGATGGCGACGAGGAACGGAGCTGGGTTTGGTTGGAGACGCCGAGGTGAGGTGCGGGAGGAGGCCGAGAACTGGAAGGCAATGCTGTGCTACGTGCTGTGCGGGCTCACTTGCTTTTGGTTGTCTTCTGCCGATAAAATTGGCAAAACCGAAGTGTTGTTTCAGGGCATGTCAGCACGGAGAAGGGAGGACACGTAAAGATTGGTCTCACACGTACGCGAGACTGAGTGTGACTCAACTTTATACAAGCTTTAGTACAAAGTTAGTATAATGAGTGTGACTCAACTTTATACAAGCTTTAGTACAAAGTTAGTATAAAGTTGAATCACTTATTTTGGAACGAAGGGAGAAGGGAGTACTGTATATGATCTGTACATACAATATTGATCAATATGATACGCAAAGGGTTTTAAAACCTCACTTGACAGTTGACACCTGGGCAAGATGGATCGATAAGCACGCGTCGTCGTCTGCCTTCATTCTTAAAAGAGAGGATCAGTGGAGTGAACCCACGGCCTTCTGACGTGGGGTGCCTATCCGGCTTTCCGTGGACTGTTGCACCTCAGAGCATCTATTACAGCCGTAAATCCGACCCCTCAAACATCCGGACGCGTCCGCGGGTACTGACCGATCACGTCTCAAATAATGCATTTTACAACCGGATACCTCAAATTAGGAATCTCAAATTCATATTATTATATGCAACTTAAAACGATATTTAAGCGGAGCTCATTTGGCTTCATCGTGTCCATGTCCGGCAGCTGACTACGCCCCTCGTAGTGTCGGTCCGGTCGTCGGCGAGGTAGAGTAGGACATGAAACACTAGTCGGCTCAAGGGAGTAGAGCTCCTGCCGTCTCCCATGCCCAACTTTTCCTCGTCGGAACCCCTAACCCGGACGGTGTCGGTGGACGTGAGGTTGAGGTCGATGACGGATCCTTTCCGGGAGGAGCCAACTTCCATCACGACGCGATTGCGGTGCCCGCACCCGTGGAGCATACGGGGCGCCGGAGAGTGTGACTCCGCCTCTCCAACGTCCACCGTCGCGAGGGCCTATGCCGCCTCCCGTGCCCGCTGCCTCGCACGGCGGGCACGCCGTGCCATGTTAGCGTCCGCGGACCCCCATGGTGCGTCCTCGGTGGGCCAACAGAGCGGTTGTGAGTCTGCCACGGCGTTCGGACGCCAGACGGACCGTATCGCCTTCGGTGAGGCAGCGACGCCGGATTCAAGCACCGGTTGTGCCAACGCAATTGATTCCCGACGTTGCGAGTCCGAGCGCTGTCGTCGGGCGGTCGCCTCCCGGGAGCGGCAGAGCGTAAGCCGGACGGCCATCTCCTCCTCGGAGTCGCGTGGGATGAGCTCATGGTCGACGGATCTGGAGGTGAATGACTCGGATCTGCTGCCCGCCATGCCGGAGAAGGCCGAAGATCGTCGGAGGTGAGCTTGGGTGGCGGAGGGGAGGAAGTGAAATGGCTAGAGTTTGGTCCGGCGAGCGAATGGGAACGAATTTATGTGGGATTGATGCATGCGAGCCAGCATGGACCAGACCGACGTGACAGACGTGCCCGGACGCACCTGTACGCCTTCATATCCATTTCATATTTGCGCTGGATATGAGTGATACCGGTTACCCAGGACGTTTGAGGTCCGTTTAAGACGTCTGGTTGGGTCAAAATCTCGTAACCGGTCCTTGAAACGGCTACGAGGGGCCCGGCAGTAATGCTCACACATGTTTCCGAGAGGAGAGGACAGAGCCGATCGACGAGGACGTTCGAGTTCCTCACGCTTCGTCTTCGTCCCACCCACGTGGTGAGGTGAGGCCACCGCCGTAGCAGACGATCACAGCGGTAGCACCGTAACGCCGACGTGTCGGTCGCCAGATATAGCATGAAAACCCGGCGAGATACTGGCAACAACGGCTTATGATCCCCGGATCAGCGAGAAGGGCCGGAACCGTGCGTGGATGCGCAAGATCGGTGGGGTTTGCTTTCTCCCGTGTGGACGGCTGCAATTTCTAATCGCCAAACTCCGGCTATATATGGATCAGCACACGCAACAGTATCGACCGAGGCCAAGAAAGTAAGAGACTTCTGCAGTTTGAGAGTGCAGTTTCAGTCACCACCGAGCGAGCGAGCTCGTGACAGCAACTTACGGGCCAGCTAAAAGAAGTGGGGAACAAACCGGAGACGGCACGAGTGGTATGCGTCATGCGATCAAGACGCCTAGCTAGGCCATCCGATGGTGATTCCATGCTACAGATCGAGCAGGTGGAGGCTCGCCGGATATGTATTTTTGCGAGAACACCCGAATGAACCCAAGATGAAGAAGACGTGAATTTCCAATTATCGTAGGTCACGACGCTTTATTCCCGCGTGTTTATTTAGAGGATGGGCATGCGTACGCTATGTAGAAAGCAAATATTCACTTTGCTCCTGTGTGCGTTTTAGTACTATTTCGCCTAGGGAATCTTCTTGCAACAAGTGAAAAAAGACCCTGACTGACTGACTTGGGTTCGACGGTCGCCGGCCGTCATTCTTAAAGCAGCCGAGTGGAGTGAGTTGGCGGCCTTCCGACGTGGGATCCGGCGAGTTAACTTCGGAGAGATAGATACAGCTTTGGTATCTATCCGGCCTTCCCTGGACCGTTGCGCGTCACATGGTTCGGAGTCGGACAAGACGAAACCGATCGACGAGGACGATAGAGTTCCTCACGCCTCGTTTTCGTGTCCCGGTTGGGTTCAGTGGATCGGATCAGGCATGCACGTCACACTCACATGGGCGAAGCTAGATTCAGAGCCGAAACGTACGCCCCAACAGCAACATATACGTGGCTCGTGCCGGCACCGTAACGCCGCCGAATATAGCACGAAGACCCGGCGAGATATTGACATGGGCTTATCAACGGAGCCGTGCCTCTTTTTCGAAAAAATAAATAAATCAACGGAGCCGTGCCTGGCTGCGCAAGCTCCAGCTAGATCAAAGATCAGAACACTTGAGAGCTCGCACGCAACACGTCCGAGGTGCGACTTTAGCAGTTTGTGTGAGAGTGCACCTTCAGCACCGAGCGAGCGAGCCCGTGACAAGAATTTATTACGGCCGGCCAAAGAAAAAGAAACGGAGATGACAAGCCGTCTGCTCGCTCGTGCATGCGCAAGCCGTCTCCTACCTCCCACCGACGAAGACGGTCAAAACCGGAAAACAAAAAAGGAACGGGCAAAGAAGATTTCGCCGGTTTGGGCGGCCCTGCGCGCTCGTAGTGTAGTGAGCATCTCCAGCCTTTCTGCCTCCAAGGGCTTGAAATAGCGTCTTTTGGGGCCTAACCGGCGATATTTTCATCGTGGGGCTCGGGTTCCCAACCGCCGCCCCAAGCTCGTCCCCAGCCGCTAATTTCAAACTCAAATTCGGATCCAAATTCAACGAAAATTATTTAATTTTGGATGAAATATAGACGGTTTCATTCATATTTATACAAATTTAAAAACATACATAAAAACCTAAAAAAACTACGCCGCCGTCGCCGCCCCGAGCCTAGTTCATGTCGAGGAGGTTGTAGAAGACGGTGTAGTCGCCGTCGTCGTCGATCGGTGGGTCGTCCTCCACGCCGCCGTCCTTGCTGCAGCCCTGCCTTGGATCGCCGCTGCGAACGGGGTTTGTCGGCGCGGTCACCTCCTCGTCGCTGTCGGAGAGGATGATGACGCCGCCCTCCTCACGGCCGCGGCGACGCTCGGCGATTTCCTCCAAAGCGCGGCGCTGGCGCTCCATCTCCTCCCTCACGTAGTCGTCGCGCGACCATTTGAGGCTGACGTCGAGGTCGGCGGCCATCTCCACGTGATCCTGCTTGACCACAACCGTCGTCGTCTTCGTCTTGAGCAGGCGAAGGTGTCCACCGGGAGGGGAAGGGTGGCGGCGGCCCTCATTTATGACGAGGTTACCGCCGCGGCTACGCAGGTGGAGCAGCGTCTCCTAGGGCTCGGGCTTGACGGTGAGGAACGGCGATGCCACACCGGAGGAGCGGGAGCCGGAGGACGACGACGACAACCCCGCTATGAGCCTCGGCAGCCACGAGATCCCGCTCCGACGCGAGAACGACGACGCCGGGTACTCCAATGGCGGCTCGTTGCCTCCCTCGATGTGCACAAGGACGGCATGGAGCGTGCGCCCGGGGACGCCCCACCATTGACGGCGGTCGTCGGAGTTGTGGCGCCTTCTCGGTGCCAGAGCGCCGTTGATGGACGCCAGCTGGTCGGCGTGGCGGCGTTGGTAATACGCCGTCCACAGGGGCTGGTTGTCAGGGGCGTACCTCTGCTGCTGGCACGCGTCCTCCGGCAAGGACTCCCGGATCCACTCGATCTAGGCGTGGCGCTCCGCGTCGGAGTGCGGTGGGAGCACGGGGACGCTACCGGCGCTCAGCCGCCATGCGGCCGGCACGCGCATGTAGGGCGGGGTCGGGTAGTTCGCCTCGTGGAGAAGGCGTGCCTCCCACTCGTGCAGCCACCGTTCGCCGCCGCTCCGTCGTCGGGGAATCTTTCCGCCATGGCCTCGGGGGGAGTTTCCGGCGGTGGAGGCGAGAGAGATGGGGATGGATGGCGAGTGTGCGGCGAGCGGTGGCGAGGCACGACTTTTATAGCGGGGAGAAGGGCGGGAGCGGTGTGTACGCGTGGTGGGGGCGGGACGCGCGGTTGCTCGCCATCACTGCGCCGCCAGACCTTGGAAACCCAACCGGCACAGGAGCCGAGGCGATGAGGACGACGAAGTTTCTCGGCGACGCACAGTCGCTGACTCGGCGGGTCCACACGGGAGGAATTTGGCGTGGTTTATTTTCGCGCCAAATTACTTTCACCCAGCGCCCCCGGCGCTGGGTTCGGCCTGGGTCCGCCGTCGCCAAATTCGGCCATAACCGGCGAAATTTGGGCTCCAGGAGGCGTGACTGGGCGAATTTTTTTACGTCGGCGATAAAAAAGGGGCTTGGGGGGTCGGCTGGAGATGCTCTGAGACACGTACCTGGGATCACAGCAGAATGGAGGGCTACGCGAGGCAGGAATGGCGCGGGAGTGCATGCGGTTTCGGCCGGGGAGGGGGAAGGTAGACAGTGGCGGAGACCGGGGGGGGGGGGGGGGGGGGGAGCAGGGCCTGCCCCCCCTAATATATGTGATTTAGTGCATATTTTCTATTGAACAGTGAAAAATAGTGATTATTTGCTGCTGAAAATCAGCTTTTCAATGGCTTGACCCTCCCTAATCAGTTATAACAACACTTGGCCCTGGTGATACATTTTTTCAGGCTCCGCCACTGGTGGTACATATACCGGTCCACGGGGAGAGGAGGGCCAGGGGGTGGCCGGCGGAAGAGCGGCACGATCTGGACAGAATGGCCGGAGATTTTGGGTTTAACACTCACTTGGAGGGTTGTTGTGCGGTGGGGCACAACCCCGAGTGAGTGCCTTTTGTTTTCAAAACGGTTGTGTGTTGTTTTTCTTAGGCCCGGCGCACTTGTGGCAACCATACCTGGCCATACCTCGGGCCGGGCCGGGCCTGACAAAGCCCGTGGCAAAAAACCCAGGCCTGAGCCCGGCCTGGCCATCGGGCCTGATTTTGAGGCCCAAGTCTGGCCCATCAGTAAAAAAGCCCGTCGAGCCTCAAGCCGGGCTTCTTTCCTAAATCGCAAAAACGCCAAGCCCGGACCCGGCCCGGCCACCGGTCTCAAAATCTAGGCCTGAGCCCGGCCAATGGGGAAGGTCGGGCCGGGCCGGTCGGGCTGGGTTTCCCATGGCCAGGTCTAGTTGCAACCCATAGTGGATACCTTTTGTTTTCAACCAATAGTTTTTTTTAGAAAAACAAATTCTTTGAGGAATTTGAATTCATTTCTTCAAATGAGGGTTTGTATTCATTTTAAATCGTTCAACACATCCCAATCATGCCCATTCAACTCTACGCTCTATCGGGAACTAAGCGTAGCTCAGATGATTACGCTCCTTGTGATGAAATCAGTCCATCAAGATTCAAGTCCTAAATGTGACAGTGATGCTTGCATTTTTCTACGAGTGTACTGATGGCCAAAACACTACGCTTTGCATTCGCTAAAGTCTTAGCAACATCATTTTCTTCTGTTATCGACTTTTGCGAACCCTTAATGTGAGAGTCGTGGCCACCGGAAGTACCAGATCATGTTTGACATTGCTGATTTTGAATTTACCATGTTGTGTTCCCTTCTGGGAACAATTTCACATTCACTTTTTGGATGGTCACCGGCTTCTCTAACAGACACTATTCGAGCTTGATTAAGACCCTCTACACAAGCGATCACTTGAGCCGCTCATGCGCCCGAGCAAGTATTCAGTTTGATCCCTGGCGCAAGGAATGGAGCGTTTGTGTTTGTGTGTGAGTGTGGTTCTGGGGAGAGGGGAGGTGAGGGGTGGTTGGGAGTAGCAAATATACCGATCGGTGGAGAGAGCTAGATGTGGCATGCAGAAGAACGACATGATTTGGACACATATAGCTAGAGGTTTGAATATAGTACACAGGGGTTTTAGCACGAGGATGGATGGCAATGGCAACAATGATGAGCGGTGGGGTTGAGAGTTTGGATGGAACTGTGAAAGCGCAACATAATACAGGAGACGCTAGGGGTGATGAACCCCAGAGACAAGCGGCCGTAGAGTATGCGCGGCGGGGACACAAGTCGATGACGAGGTTTTTTGTATTCAAATGGTTATTTGTTTTTTAGGCTCAGCACACTTGTTGTAGGCTGAGTTGAACTGCGTTGCAACTTTACTTTTTCAAGAGATTTCTTTTTTGAGAAATCTTTTTTACTTTGAGTTTTTTTTTTCCAAAATCGGATTTGTATTCATCCTAATCCCTTCAACACGCCGTGATCGTGGCCACTCAACTCTAACCTCTACTTTGCTAAAATCTCGGACAAACATTTTCTTTTTTATTGACTTTTTGTGAATCCATTTTTCACCGTCAGAGTTGTGGCCATCAGATTATCAATTCATATTTGATACGACCGATTTTGGATTTATCATGATTTTTCTCTTCGCGGAACAATTTTGCATTCGCTTTAATTGATCATTGGCATATCTGGCACATTGAAAGCTTGATTAAGACCCTCTAGGCCGCACAACATCATGTCCTTCGTGATTGCTAACTACCACTGTGATGTAGCATTGGCCATCGTTGCATGAAGCTTACTTTAAAATACCGTTCAAAAGAGGAACTCCACATCATAATATCTCCTTAGGAAAGCTTGATTTCATATTTTTTATTAGATAAAATAGACAGGCGGTGAACACAATATTTTAATCCTAAAGGTATTTTTTTGGAAAATAGTTGAATTCTCCCAAGTATACTCGGACGCTTGGCCACATCATATTTAGCTTAACTTTGGTAGGACCTAACAATAAGGTTTGGAATCATAAAAAAAAGGAGCACATCAAAGATCCTGATTCAGAACCAATCAGATGGTTAGAAGGACAGGGTACCCCAACCCACCATAGATCTAACCTTTGGTTTGGTGCTTTGATGTCTCATAATGCGGATTATTCTTCGTCGATAGCGAGGCGTCCGTGGTAACTTCAACAATCTTCAAGTTCTACAACTCCGACTCAATCTTCGGTAGACGTTGTGTATAGATGTGCATATGTGCATCTGCATTGTAGTCGATGTTTCTCAAAGAAAAAAAAGGAATATCTTGATTAATGTCTTCTTTTCTTCCTTTTAATCAAGTATGTTGATTTGGGCGATAGAAAATATGAATATTTCCCTCTAATTAAGAAGAGTTGATGTCACACACAAGATGGGACATGTACACATGACCAATAACATTAACATGGGGTAAATATAGCAAACGAAGGGGCTAAACACGCTACTGAAATGTCTATGTCTTAGGTGTGTGGCGTTGTAATTTAATCAAATAACTCTCTTCTTCTTTTTACATAAATTAAAATCCTTAAGCGACACCATTTTGAAATAGAATTGGGGGCGTTGCTTGGCTCACATATATGAGTATTATCATGTTTCTACTACCAATATATACATTCAGGCGTTCGCTTTTACATTTTGTAGAGTAAAGGCCTAACTGCTAAACTTTATAAAGTCTTCGCGTTTTTTCAAAAGATAGAGGTAAAGAGTACGGAAAAAAATATAAACACGAGTACACGACCAACCCCCTTTATAGTGCGTCGTTTTTATACGCCATGGCAGGAGTACGACAACGACACATGAAGCTATCGCACACGTAGACGTCGTTGATTGGACACGTCGTCGCAATCATCCCTACTATCTCCGTCCGAATTTATTAGCCCCTTATATTTTGGGTTAAAATTTGATCATAGACTTGATTTGCAAAAAATACAAAAATATGTCATAACTTTATTTTTAAACACCGTATAGACGCAAGCGTTCATATACACGCGCATATACTCACTCATACAAACGCACACACGTACACCCTACCCCTATGAGCACCTTCGAAAGACTGAACCGGCATATCATCTTGAGATTTACGAAGTCACCATAGGCACCTCGTCGTCGACGGGAACGTCTCCTCCCACTGAAAGCGTATCGCCGGAAATCCTGAAATAAATTCAGGAATAATACGAACATCAGGACTTGAACCCTGGTGAACTGGGGATACCACTGTTCCTCTAACCATCCAACCACTTCGCTAAATTTTTTATTTTTGGATTCATATTCGAATGAAGTTTTCCATGATGTCATCATGTTTACATATAACTCATATTTTATTACATAAATATATGCTTAAACTTTGGCTTAAAACATGAGGAGGCCTGATAAACTGAGAATAAACCAAAGGTAGAGAAGGAAGCAAGCTGATGAAGTAAACCGGTGCAATGACACACAGCGAGCACGTCAACCTTGAAGGACGTGCTTTTCATGGTCGCCAGCGCACAGAGGAAAGGAAACACGTTGACGCCGACTCCCGGGCGCGGACGCTGGCGTTTCTTTTTCCTTCACGTCTACGTTGCCATGCTCCATCCACTTCAGTGGATCGGATCTGTGACATGGACGGCCGGGGAAGCTTGAGGACTAGACGTTCTTGCGCACGTGGCGGATAACCACGATCGCCACACTCTTGCATGCAACACGTACGGCCGCATGCATGCACAGTGGCGTTATCCTTGGCTGGCTGTTATCACGTACGCACAAAGTGATCCTCGTATAGCATAAGAGCATCTCCCACAGCATCTAAAAAGGCCTCACATGCTAAAAACCATCGTTTTCATACGTCGGAACGAAAAACAGCGTTTTAGGATACGCTGTAAAATAGAGCGCGCATAAAAAATGTTAGCACACGCGCTAAAAACGGTATCCCGGGCTACAAATCTTGGACGCCGGATTGTCTGCTGCTAGTGGGGCTGCCAAATTGGGCACCGTGTTTTCGTGCATATGGAATACCTCTTCATCGCTCCCATAGTTCCATGCGCAAAAAGCTATTTTGACGCTGTAAAAGAATTATACCGCGTCGAGGCGAAACACGTCCGTTGAAGATGCTTTAAAGTACAACTAATATAAAGGGAGAAGACAATGTGCGCACCGTGCCGCGTGGCGCAGGATCCGCATCATGACGTGCCGACTTGGCAACATGTGTACACCAGTAGCATCACCTAAAAGATATACTCCTACCAAGTACCTGTACCACTGCCTATAAAGAAATTTGGCAAAATAGATAGATATTGACAAGTGCTTATCTATCGTGTCCGCCCAAGAGGCGTGCGTGGGTGCACAAAGACAAAGTCAAGAGGAAACGGACGGCTTAGCTTAGTATGGGCTACTACAGATGTCACTCGCACGCAACCGGATCAATCCATCGAACGAGGGCGTGCGCCGCGGTGACAGTGCGCCGGTTGCCGGCGACTCCCGCTCGCTCTCTCGATCACCGTACCCATCGATCCAGCTCGTAACAAACGTACGTGCACAAAATGCATGGCACGTCGATGGCGACTCGTTTCGGCAAGAAAGCAGAGGCCAAAAGGCAAACGAGTCGTTCCCGGAAAAAGGAGAGGAATCAAATGTGCCTTGTGATTCTACTCGATTGCGACAGAGATAGACGACAGAGACGAACCAACAAAGGATCGATCGGGTGAGTGTATAATTGTGTATGTGAACAATTTTGATTGTACTGTGTTTAAAAAGACAAACAAAAGATCAATCATACCCTGCAAAAAAAGGTGACCGATCATTTTTTTTTTGAGGGGTCACGATCGATCATATTCATACCGAAATCACTAGTTAGCGAGTACACCTTCCAACGATTACTCCCACCGCGAACCAATCTGTGGTTGGATGGTTAGAGGGATTGTGGTATCCCCAGCCCACCAGGGTTCAAATCCTGGTGCTCGCATTTATTCCTGGATTTATTTCAGGAGTTCCGGCGATGCGCATTCAGTGGGAGGAGACGTTCCCGTCGATGACGAGGTGCCTACGGTGACTTCGTAAATTTCAAGATGATATGCCGGCTCAGTCTCTCGGAGGTGCTCATAGGGGTAGGGTGTGCGTGTGTGCGTTCATAGGGGTGAGTGTATACGCGTGTATATGAGCGCTTGCGTCTGTACTGTGTTAAAAAAAAACGATTACTCCCACCTCCCCAAGTTGCGACAAGTGGCGCACTGCATGCGTGCCACTTGTCGCAACCTGGGAGTTTTCCTTTTTTTCGTAGATCCGTATTTTCAAAACGTTGTATCTCCTAAACCGTGCGTCCAAATCTCGAACCGTTTCCACCGTTGGCTTTCTCGCGTCGAGATCTTCAAAACTAGATCCCATGTTGATAGGTTTTGATGAACTTTTTTTTTTCACGAAAAAACCGGACGAAAAAAACCGGACGAAAAAACCGTGCCTCACGCGATAGAAAAAAAACAGAAAACACGTTTTTTTCCCTTTCCGAGAGGCACGGGTCGTGCCTCTCGCGAAGGCAAAACCGTGCCTCTCGCGGAAGCAAAACAGTGCCTCTCGCGGAAAAAAAAGAGAGCAGAAAACGCGTTTTTTTCCCTTTCGGGAGAGGCACGGCGCGATAGCAAAACCGTGCCTCTCGCGGAAGCAAAACCGTGCCTCTCGCGGAAAAAAAGAGAGAGTAGAAAATGCATTTTTTTCCTTTCCGAGTGCCTCTCGCGAAGGCAAAACCGTGCCTTTCGTGGAAGCAAAACCGTGCCTCTCGCAAAAAAAAAAACAGAAAACGCGTTTTTTTCCCTTTCCGAGAGGCACGGCCGTGCCTCTCGCGAAGGCAAAACCGTGCCTCTCGCGGAAGCAAAACCGTGCCTCTCGTAAAAAAAAACAGAAAACGTGTTTTTTCGGGTAAAAAAACAGAAAACGCGGTTTTTCGCGCAAAAGCTACGAAAGACCGGTGAAAAACCGGAACACCAAAAAAATCCGGAAAAAACCACTCAAAAAAGACGAAAACGCGTGCGAAAAAATAAAAAAAACAAAATCCAAAGGGAACGCTCAGAGCGTGACACGTGGAGGCGACTGGGAACACGCCAAGTGGCGACGCGTGGGAGTGATCGCTGGAACGCTTGTGAGGGAGTGCTCGCTAACTAGTTGCTCCCCATTCATACCGGTACTCTCACGAGCATTGTCCAAATGGGAGATAGCCCAAACCCAAGATGGTGCATATCTTGTGCATTCTGACATAGACAGTCCACACAAGTCGGGGCCCATTGCAGCCCGTATAAGCCCAGCGGAATGAGACAACAAGCCCACGCACGGCTGTTTGCGGCCCACAACAAAAGAGCTATACCCACATTCCGGTGCGGCCCAGGAGAGCACCGCAAACCCCACAGCCACTCTCTCCCCCGCCGCCGCCCCCGGCGCGCCGCCGCAGCCATGCTCCCGCTTGCCCGCACGGCCCTCCGCCGCCTCGGCCCCGCGGCCGCGGGGGATGCCCCCCTCCCCGCCCGCCTCCTCCTCCTCGCGCCGCTCGCCTCCAAGCCGTCGTCCTCCACGCCGCCGGAGTACCAGATGCCGTCGGTGACGTGGGGCGTGATCCAGGGCCGCAGGGAGCGGCTCGTGTCCCGCGTGCTCGCCCTCGACTTCCTCCGCTCGGCCGGCGTCACCGACCCCGCGGGCGAGCTCGAGGCCGTCGAGCTCCCCTCCTCCCTCGACGTGCTCCAGGAGCGCCTCGACTTCCTCCTCCGCCTCGGCCTCTCCACCGACGACCTCTCCGCCTACCCGTTCCTCCTCGCCTGCTCCCTCCGCAAGAACATCATCCCCGTCCTCTCCTACCTCGAGAAGCTCGGGGTCACGCGCGCGCGCCTCGCCGCCTTCGTCCGCGACTACCCGGCCTGCCTCCACGCCTCCGTCGCCGTCGACCTCGCCCCCATCGTCAAGGCGCTCCGCGGCCTCGACGTCGACCGCCAGGACATCCCCCGCGTCCTCGAGCGCTACCCCGACGTCCTCGGCCTCAAGCCTGATGGCACTATCAGCACCTCTGTCGCCTACCTCGTCGGAATCGTCGGCGTCGCGCCGCGTGACATTGGCCCCATGGTGACGCACTATCCTTTCTTCCTTAGTATGCGTGTTGGCACCACGATCAAGCCGTTCTGCGATTACATCACATCTCTGGGGCTGCCGATGCGGATTCTCGCGAGGATTATTGAGAAGCGGCCATACATTCTTGGATATGATCTTGAGGAGACGGTGAAACCAAATGTCGAGGCGTTACTCAGCTTCGGCATTCGGAAGGAGGTGCTGCCACTCATGATTGCGCAGTACCCATCCATTCTTGGGTTGCCCCTGAAAGTGAAGCTAGCGGCACAGCAGTACTTCTTCAACCTGAAGCTCAAAATCGACCCAGATGGGTTTGCCCGAGCTGTCGAGAAGCTGCCGCAGCTCGTGAGTTTGCATCAGAATGTGATACTTAAGCCTGTGGAGTTCCTTCGTGGACGGGGGATCACCGATGATGATATCGGGCGTATGTTGATCCGATGCCCGCAGATACTTTTGCTGCGGAATGAGCTCATGAAGAACAGTTTCTACTTCTTCAAGAGCGAGTTGAAGCGGCCAATAAGTGAACTTCTGGAGTACCCAGAGTACTTTACATACAGCTTGGAGTCAAGGATCAAGCCTAGGTACATGAGAGTGGCAAGCAAGGGGATCAGATGTAGCTTGGATTGGTTTCTGAACTGCAGCGACCAGAGGTTCGAGGAAAGGATGCGAGGGGATTTTATTGAAGGGGATGCACCAGGGCCTTCATTTACGATGGGTGGGAAGCTTCAGATGCCTGGCAACCAGTTAGTGTCAGATGATGATAAAGAGGATAGTGACGATGAGGTGCTATATAGGCGGACGGTTATGCTCTAGTGAGTACTGCTTCTTGTTCTTGCTTACGTGTTGTATCATTCCATCAGTCTATTAAGTATTGACAATTACAGAACATTGTTACCTTTGTGTCAGATTTGGTGGAAGCTAATCCATAAGATCTTCCACATGCGTTTCGGACATCATCATATAAGCAAGTGAGTTCTAGTTTGCAAGTATTTTACATGTTGGGCGGTATCTATTCTCGCCCTGGTATTTTTCAAAGGAGCGAGAAATGATATATTTGCTGATACCAGGATTGCAAATTAGTGATGTAGAACATTCAACTTGTCTAATTTTCCGAGCATAAGCAGCCACATGAAATTTTAAGCAGTTTCATGCTATTGTGCTAAGCTAGAAGCAGAGAAGCACTGTTGCAGGGAGGAAGTAATAACTGAAGTGTTACTATTTATTGAACTGTGGTCAGAGATGTGTAGGTAACAGTAAGTAGTTTTTGGTACAATAATCCTAGACTTACGGAAGGATTTGTTACGGACCTAGCATACGAACTGATGTGCCCTGCTTTCCATGGTCCCTCAAAATGCAGCTCCTAGAAAACCAAACCCTGAATTTAACCTCGTGCCCCCACCTCAGCTCGTAAACTATATCCGTAATATACTAATATGTAGTCCGTAGATGTAGCATTACTCTTTGGTATATGCTCCTTGAGAAATTACCTGGACGAGGCGGAGATGTCCCGTGTCAACACACGCGATGCCCTTTTGAGGACATGGTAGATCTTATAATTTTGTGTTCTGCTTAGTAGAAAATAGTCAAAATAGTAATAATTGTAATAACCTTGTAACTTATGATTTACTTCCTGAGACTTAAATTTAATTCTAGCTCTTTTATTTTTGTTCATCACTCCAGGCTTATATATTGTTGGTCGTCTTCGTTTGTAATCGAAATTGGCTAACTGTCCAAGCATCCTGACATGCTTGATGGAGGGCTCTCTTGCCACCAGCCTCTAGCTGAGGTCATCGGGGTGCCGGTCGAAGTGATGTCCTTGACCATGCCAGTGGTACTCGGGTACATCCTCAGATCCTTCCCCGTGAAGGATGAAAGCGGGACATGTGTACATAATTTTAAGCGGGTGATGGATGAATTCCGCTAGCGAACGGACATGATGTATCACTGATGAAAATGTTTTCCCACTGAAAAGAAATGCTAGTTCATTGTTGCAGTAGTTGATTTTTGGTACTCTATCTAGGACAGGGTGTGCTCACACAGTAGGGTTCAGATTTTTGTACTAACACTTAGTATTACTATTATGTACTGTTAACTCAAATACTCAGCATCACATAGCTTTTGCCGGACGCGAAGTTCATGGCAAATCTTATTTGAATCTGAAACAAAGGCGCATAGGGAGCCAAGCCGTGATGAAGGAGCTATCTGAGCGTTTCTTGTGCAGTCTGCAACGCTAGCGTATCTCCTCCAGCATTTTCTGTCTGAGCTTGTGAGATCGGCTTAATTCGTTGACTGGCAGCTCGGCTACTTAATCAAGTCACCATATTAGCGGCGAGATCGCCCAACCAAAGTCATCGAATTAGAGTCGAAATCACATCAAAATCACGAGCTCATTTAGGGCATTTTCAATGCAGGGCGCCTGTAGAGGCGCTTAGGCAAATAAAATAAATATCTTAAAATTAAAAACTCACGTAAGCATTCTCTGTTCCAACGCTAGCTGCCAACATAGGCGCTAACAAACTCCAACAAACGTGGTTGTTGCGCTCAGATTTTATCTCGTATGGCAAGCAAACTACCCAAGCGCTGGACTCCTACTCTTGCGTCGATGCCAAAATATAAGCGCCGGACTCCAGGATTACCAGGCGCAACTGCCAGTCTGGCCGGGAATTCAATCCTAGCGCCTCCAGTTAGCACCGCCCATTGGAGATGCCCTTAAGGCTCTTATCCTCTTGAGTACCAACGCAACAAAAGTTTTCCCTGCACGGAAGAATGTTGGTGAATGCCAAGAGGGCACAAACATACAAACACATATTCGATCGGCTTTTGCCCTTTTTCGGACCACTCTGTGTCTGCGAGCACATTTCCTCTATCCATTTAGGCAGTGACCAGCATCGTTTCTCGCTCCAGATCGATCGCCATCTGCTCGCTCCTTTACCAAAGCTGCCCATAACCCAACCATGCAATGTTCCATCAATGTCTTTTTTTTTTTGAGCCGGGCATAACCCCTTTCCATTATAGAATAACGGAAATACATAGTTCGGCAATGTTCCATCAATGTCGAGGACGATTAATGGATTAGCGGACGTATCCGTTTTTAGCTCGCAGAATTTGACCAAAATCACTTTTGCTTGAGTAGCATGTGCCTTGCTACGGAACAGCACCGGCAGCGAGCTTATTGCAACTTGCAACACGCAAAAGTTTCACCATAAAAACCCTTGCCCATGCACCTATCAAAGCAGCGCTCTACTGCCGGGACAATGGAGATGCATGGCAGCAGGGCAAGCTGGCGCCTACGGAGGCAAGAAGCCACTGCCATGGTGCTGGCTCTAGCCACACTAACACTAGCAGCTCCTGCCGCCGGAAAGCAACAAGAGGCGTCGGGCGTGAACGTCACCGCCATCTGCTCCTCGACGCCGTGCCCTGGCGCGTGTCGCACGGCGCTGTCCTCGTCGGCGTCGCGGGCGGCCAAGGACCCCTTCGCGGCCTCAGTGCAGTTCGCCATGGCCCGGGCCGTGTCGGCGCGTGCGCTGGCGCGCAACCTCTCGGCGTCTTCCTCCGCGCGTCGGCGCGGGGGCGCGCTGCCGCCCTCCGGCATGGACGACTGCGCCGAGCTGCTCGACGTCAGCCACGCCCAGCTCGGCGACGCGCTCGCCGCCGGCTCCGCGCACGAAGCGGCCACGTGGCTCAGTGCCGCGCTCACGAACCAGGACACCTGCGCCGACAGCCTCGCCGCCGTGCCAGCCTCCGCGGGCCGCGAGGGCGTGCGCCGGCGGGTCGGCGCGCTCGCGGAGTTCATCGGCACCGGGCTGGCGCTGCACGCCAAGCTCAAGGTCGGGAGCGCGACGCCGCCACCATCCGCCGCGTCCAACCGGACGTTCCCGTCCTGGGTCTCCGACCACGACAGGAAGCTCCTGGAGTCCGCCGCGGGCGGCATGACGCCGGACGCCGTGGTGGCTCTGGACGGCAGCGGGACGCACGGGACCATCGGCGACGCGATCATCGCCGTGACCGCGGCGGCAATGCCGCCGGTCGGCTCCTCCAAGGCTGGCGTCGGAGCAGGGAGGAAGGTGATCTACGTGAAGGCCGGGCGGTACGAGGAGAGCGTGCGGATCTCGAGCAGGCTGAGGAACGTGATGCTGATGGGCGACGGCAAGGGGAAGACGGTCATCGTCGGCCACAGGAGCGCCGCCGACGGCTACACCACCTACGCCTCCGCCACCGTCGGTACGTAGTACGAAATTAAAGGCCATGCATGCACGCCGCATCGTGAAATCAAGGACAACTGCTACAAAAGCGACATATATTACCCCATCTTTTCCCCGTCTTCAATTTGGTTGCAACTTTTTCTTGTCCTAGCTAGGTTCTTGGAGAGGAAATTATTAAGTACCCTACCGTCATGCAGCACCCATGCAAAAGCTAAAGCCCAAAAATGGAGCAGCTGGCCACTACAGTCGCCTGTACCCTCCAAATATAAAGGCACAAGCAACCCAAATATGAAATATGCCCATGCCAATACTTCGATTTGGTCACTAGATCCATACACTTTTCACCACTTTATATCATCCATCTCATCGCAATATGTACGTTGCACTATCAGTAGAAGATGGGGAACTTTCAAATGCAACGATACCGATGTTTCACTTGCCAATGTCACTCGCAACGATACCGATGTTTAATTTTTTTTAATGTGGTCGTGTGTGCATGGCAGCTGCAATGGGTTCGGGCTTCATAGCCAAGGACCTGACCATCATCAACGACGCCGGGCCGGGCAAGGGGCAGGCGGTGGCGCTGCGGGTCGGCGGCGACCTCTCCGTCGTGTACCAGTGCGACATCGAGGCGTACCAGGACACCCTCCACACGCACTCCAACCGCCAGTTCTACACCGAGGACGGCATCTCCGGCACGGTGGACTTCATCTTCAGCAACTCCGCGGTGGTCATCCAAAACTGCGACATCCGGCCCAGGAGGCGCCCGTCCGGCCAGAAGGACACGATCACGGCCCAGGGCCGGACCGACCCGAACCAGAGCACCGGCATCTCCATCCACAAGTGCCGGATCGCCGCCGCGTCGGACCTAGGCGGCACCGAGGTGTATCTCGGCCGTCCGTGGAAGGCCTACTCGCGGACCGTCGTGATGGAGAGCTCTCTCGACCGTTCGATCACCGCGGCCGGGTGGCTGGAGTGGTCGGGCCAGTTCGCGCTCAGCACGCTGTACTACGGGGAGTTTGGGAACACCGGGCCTGGCGCGGGGACGGGCGGGCGGGTGAAGTGGGCCGGGGTGCACACGTCACTGTCCACCGTGGACGCCACGCGGTTCACGGTGCGGGAGTTTATCTTGGGAGACTCGTGGTTGGGTGACACCGGAGTGAGCTACACTTCGGGGCTGTGACTAAGATGGTGTCTGTCATGTTGTCTGTGCTCTGCTGATTAACTTGAGACATGGAACCAAATCACATGTAAGGACTGGATTGGTAACAATAAGGTGGAAGCTGGTGAGCTGCTATGCTAGGCTAGCTACCTGCTAATCTATGAGCTGCCAAGTTGTTGTTGTGCATGTCACGTACTAAAATTTTATCCAGGCTTGTTATTCACAGAAAGATTACGTTTAGAATCTCTTGCTCACTGCATAAACGATGGTGAATATAAACGAAGATGAAGCTACATCTATCATAGGAAGAATCCGACCAGAACTGAGGGTACGTTCAGCTTAATTATGCTTGTAGAATTACCCTCACATGCCTCAACTCCTAGCAAACAGCTGCTCTTGCACTATGAATTCATCAGCTCGTCATTCTGGAACTGCCTTCAGGGGCTGGTGTAATGATTTTTTTTTTACATTTTCAAAGGATTTAACCCATAAACCGAATTCTAGGGCTAATGTGTAAGGGCATCTCCGATATTGATCAAAGTCTGGATAGAAACTAGCACAAATCATCCATGCGTAGCATGCAAATTAAGTCTAGTCAATAATGTCTCAAATTTGACTAGATTAACCGAATGTCCAACAAGTTTTTCATCAACGGATCATTGCCCTTCCACACATACTCCCCCTTCAGCTTCATCCAACAGTGTGTGCACTTAAATGATCGTCTCTTTGACATGTGATACACCACGACAACACGTGCGGGCTATATAATGTGTAGACCAACATTGAGTGAACAAATCAATCAACAAGTTAAGCAAGAGAAAACAAAACTTACGATCTCGTCCTCTGCCTCGTGCAATGGCCAGCTTGCCTCCAACCGGCGATACGATAACGACCTCACATTGCGTGCCTGAATGATGTACATGTCGTAGGGCGCAATGTGCTTTCGTCGGCGAAACGATTCATGCACTTGCCACCAGAAGGTCTCCCCTCTACTCCTGCCTAGGAAATCCGTGGATACGGCCAACCATGCATCGCACAACAACTCATCCTTCATGGTCGAGTATCTCACCATACTTCGTACAATAAAAAAACGACATGTCGTTCGAAAATAAGCTCAATGGCATTTGGCCGAACACCTGCCGAGCGTGGTGTCCACCATGGAGGTCATCTAGATGGGGGCGGAGTGTACCTCAATGGCATTTTTTTACAATATGCAAGTATATGCGTATAATAGTGAAATTTTACTAAAAATGAAGTTCTCTAAGAAGGAATGAACTAGTGACATTGGTACTACCCTTTAAAATAAATAAATATAAAACATTAAATCAAATAAAAACAAAAATTTGCACACAATTTACACAGAGATTGCGCTTATTCATAATATGCAAGAATAAGCATATAATAATGCATGATTGAAAAAAATATGTTTTTCGAAGAAGGAATGAATAAGTGCATTGGTGCTACCCTTAAAAAAAGAAAGAAAAAATTATCTATTTTATAATATGCAAGTATAATCATATAATAGTGAAATTTTCACAAACAAAATCCCTAAGAAAGAATGAACTAGTGGCCTTGGTATTACTCTTAAAGAAGAAATGAAATGAAACGAAAAACTTCAAAATCAAAATAATGAAGTTTCCTAAGAAAGAGCGAAATATTGGCTTTGGTATTACCATTTAAGAAAAAAAGGAAATGGAACAAAACTAAAAAGCAAAATAATAAAGTTTTCTAAGTAAAATGAATTAGTGACTTTGGTATTGACCTTTAAGAAAAAACGAAAAAATGAATAAAAACTAAAACAAAATCAAAATCAAAATAATAACTTTTTTAAGAAAAAATATAATATAGGCATTGGTATTACACTTTAAGAAGAAAGAAAATACAAAAACCTAAAACAAAGAACGACAAATTTTGCACACAAAATAAAAAAGTACGTTTAAAAAATGGAACAATAAGCATATAATAATGCAATTTTGTTGTTCTAGTATAATTTACACGCATGTTGTATATGGTATTTATGTGTATACATTTTCTAAGAAATAATGAATCAATAACATGTATATTGCCCTTCAAGAAAAGAAATATATAAAAAATCTAAAACAAATATTGAAATAATTTGCACATAATATAGAAAAAAAATTGTTCTCTTTTAAAATGTGGAATATTGAGCACATAACAGTGGAATTCTCACAGAAAATATATACATAAGAAGGATGAATTAGTGACGTTGGTATTACCCTTAAATAGGAAACAAAAAGAAACAAAATCAAAATAATGAATTATTGTAACAAATAATGAATTAGTGGCTTTTGTATTACCCATTAAAAAGAAAGAAAATGAAATAAAAAATAAAGCATAATCAAAATATAATCTAAAACAAGCAATGCCAAAATTTGAACACAATATAGCCTTTATAAAAATATGCAAGAGTAAGCATATTATAATGTATTTTTTTCAAAAATATCCATAAAAAATAAATTAGTGACATTGGTATTACCCTTAAACAACAAAGGAAGTGAAAAGAAACTAAAACAAAATCAAAACAATGGCATTTTCTAAGCAAGAATGAATTCGTGGCTTTGATATTACCTTTTCATAAGAAACAAAATAAAATAAAATAATGAAGCATTCTAAAGAAAAATGGATTAGCGGCATTGGCATTCACCATTTAAGAAGAAAGAAAAACTAAAGAAATGTAAAGCAAACAATGGAAAAAATGGGCACACAATATACACGGAAATGTGCTTTTTAATAATATACAAGAATAATCATATAATTGTTGAATTATGGCAAGAAACAAGTTTCCTAAGAAGCAATAAATTAGTGGCATAGGTATTACCCTTAAAGAAGAAAGAAAATGAAATAAAAACTAAAAAATGAAAAGAATAAAGTTTTATAAGAAAGAATTTATTAGTGACATTGGTATTAGCCTTGAAAAAGAAAGAAAATAAAAATAAAATATAAGTCACACATAATTTTGCACTAAAATTATAGATTTTGTAATATGCAAAGAATAATAATAAAATAATGCATTTTTTGGACATATTGTTAGTACTCCCTCCGTTTCTAAATATAATATCTTTTAGAGATTTAAATATAGACTACATACGAATGTATATAGACGCATTTTAGAGTATATATTCACTTATTTTGCTCCGTATATAGTCCATATTGAAATCTCTAAAATATCTTATATTTAGGAACGAAGGGAGTATTTGTGTACATACATTTACACTCTTCCAACATCCTAAAAATACCCACAACATAAAAAAATTAGAACCTACTAATAAACACAAATAAAATGCAAAAGCAAAAGCAAAAACGAATAAAAACAGAAAAATGATAGACAAAAAACCAAAGGAAGATAGGTGAAGGCTGGGTCGTCTGACTGGCTGATGGGCTCGGGCTGTTAAGGATTGACTGAGCCGAAACAGAGGTCAGTCGAATCCCAGCCCAAATCAGACACACCACATAAATAGAAAAAAAGCACATCTCTTGAAGCAGCAATCAACGGGTAGAAGAAACAACTGACCCAAATTAAATTTTCTGGCAACTTCCATATAGCGACACACCACACAAATAGAAAAAAAGGAAGCACAAATCTTGAAGCAGCAATCAACGGCTAGAAAAATCAACTGACCCAAATTAAATTTTCAGGCAACTTACATATAGCTAAAGTGAATGCGTAACCAAAGACCTGCAATAACCATGGTTAGAACTTAGAAGTTGTTTTTGCAGAGCGATGCTTAGATGTTTGACAAGAAATCTGAATGAGGGGGCTCATCACGGCTAATTGATTTACTCTAATTTTTCATAAAAATGTGCAGTTCAAATTTGCAAACACATTTGGATCTTCTGAATGGCGGGGGAAATGCCCTGAATTATACCAAAACAGTTAATAACTTGATTTATCAGAAGCTTTTAAATTTTTGGGGGTACTTAGAAAATTACACACACTAGTCAGATTTCTTAGTCAAGCAATTATGTACGTTTTTTTTTGTTATTCATTAGTCATAGTCTGGGTTATGTGCTAAAATCCCTAAAGGCTAGTTTCTTTGTCCAACTTACTCTGTTTGGGTTGCAGAATACCGGTGTTGCCATCTTGAAAACTCTGAAGAATCAAAAGCTGGATGAAACCTGTGACCTCGGTCCCTAGATGCTTGATTGGAGTATTATGTAGTCAATTGCCAATCCTTGCATGACAGTCACATGTTGCTATCTATGAACTTTCTTGCAAGAAACAAAACATGAGGTTTATGTATATGGTTTTGTTGGTTCCTTTTCATGAAAACTGTACTGTTTGTTGCTATAGTCAGGTGGGAGATAGAAAATTCTTTCTTCTGAAAAGACAAATGCCACCATAACTAACTGGCCTTCTTTTGTAGCCAAGGACCTTGGCCCTTGTTAAAGACATGACCTTTTCTTGTGCGAGAGGACTTTGTTTGACTGTGTGCATCTTAGTTATGCAGAGGCCGGATGTAATGCTTAAACATTTCAAGTAATAAAGCACCCCTTATCAGAAAAAATGCACCTATGTGATGGCCTAAAGAAAACATGCACCTATGTGATGGCCTAAAGAAAACATGCACCAGTGTGAACGGTTAAAAAATGATAGTGAAAGTGTGGTCTGCCGTTCTAACTTCTAAGGAGTGTTAACATGTGACTGTCATGCAAGGATTTCAAATTTCAAATTTCACAGGCTAGCTTGAAACAATCAATGGAGAGATATCTGGCTCGTCCCACATGCACTACTGCGCCCGACAAGTTGTGAAAATACAGGATACAAGTTCAAATAGATGGCATCATCAATCTCAAAAGTTGTTGCATGGCTAAGATAAAGACCGCAAATGCCACAAAAGGATAGATAAAAGCGTCACGACTAAAACATGTCCAAGAACCTCAGTACATTCCGACTTGAGCTACAAGATCCGACTATTGTGTGGGCAGGAAGGATTCCACTCTCAGTGCAAACTTGCCGTCTTCACCAAGAGAATATGATTTAATGCCTATTGGGCCTTTGTCGGTGTACTAAAGTTTGGGTCTTCTAGTACCCCATACTTGTGCACGGGCGGTTGTAGCCACACCAGCGGCAAGGCCTGCCGGGGGACAGCTGGATGCAAGTGCCAGAATGTCAAGAAAGCATTCAAGTCAATAATCGGAAGACAGAAGACCGGAGGCTGAGCTCCCGACAAGATCTTGCCGGGATGGCCTGTGAAGACCCGGCAAGATTCGCACCCGGCAAGACTTCGCCACCCTGTCACCGCTCCAGCGCAGCGTCCCGCTTGTCAGGCGAGGTTTATCCCCTTGAACACGTGTCAAGGCGTTAACAGCGGAGGGGTTAAGCGGTGCTGATGGGACGGGCACTTTTTCCGTCCCCAAGAAGCTAAGAGACACCTCAACGGAGCATTTAATGCATTTGTCCTAAGCCGTCAGTATTAGGTATGATAACGCTGTAGTAACTTTACACCTCTTGTACTTCGCCACTGTTGGTGACCCCTTCGACGTATAAAAGGAGGCCCAAGGCGGAGCTACAGAGAGGAGGACCTTTTCTGGCCCATTCGGCATGTGTAGTTGCGGCTCGAACGCACTGTTCATTGCCAGCGCTCCTGAAGCCTGGGCTTAAACACATCTAATACACTAAAGCAGGAGTAGGGTTTTACGCTTCTCAGCGGCCCGAACCTGGATAAAAATCCCTCGTGTTGATCGTTAGATCTGCTCTTTGTGCAAGCCTTCCTCCCTGCCGAACCGTAAAGGGATCCACGCGATCCCATAGGTGTCGTACGCCGACATCTTTGGCGCGCCAGGTAGGGGGAAATGTTGCGTGAACCTGATCTAGCGATCAGCGCGCCAGTTTCCTCATCATCCTCACCGCCATGGCCCCCAAGAGGAAGGGTTTTACGGCGGTTGGTCCATCCACGTCCGGTGTGCCTGTAGCTACACAGACGGGCGACAGTGTGGACGCAGGCGGAGGAGGCGGAGGTCTTGAGCCTCCACGACGTTCTGGTGATCAAAGCCAGGCGAGCGGTGTCGTCCGCAGCGGCGACGGCAACCCGCGCGCCACTAGATCTAAGGACGGAGCTGTGCTGCCTACGGGCGGCGTAGTGAACTCCAAGGATGGAAGGGCGCCTTCTAAGACACCCACGCCGGCGCATGCGCCGCGGCCTTCTCAGGTCGCGCGCGTTGAACAACGCCGCGACGTTGGTGGTTCCAAGCGCCCTCATGGAAAGACCCCTGAGCATCATCCTCGAGATGCGCGGGGCCAGCATGCACGTGGAAGTGGCGCGCGGTCGCGGGACCGTGATGGAACTCCTTCTAACACGATTAGGAGTCAGAGCACCTCACGTTCCTCGCACCTTTCGCCGCCGCCTACACCAGCAGAAGCATTGGCGCGAGCACAACTGCTCCTGAATTTTCCTCCTACTGCGGACAAGCGCGAAGAATGGAGAGCCGCTATCCAGAGCCTCGTTGGCCTCGCTAATGAAGATAGGCCGCAGCAGGCGGAGCCTTCGCGGCGGCAATCCATCGAGCCGGCACGCGCCGGTGGCGAAAAGACTGGAGGCGGTACGACCACGGTGCACTCTCCTCCACGGCGACAACAGCGGTCGCCGACTCGACGGATCGACGCCCGTGATGACGATTCAACGGCGTCGTCTGATCCGCGAACTCGCCGCGATCAACGTCAAGTTCTTCGGGAACGAAGCAAGGAAGACGCTCGGACTACCATCGAGCGGCGGCGGGAAGCGCGCCATCAATCTGACAGGCGCGCAGGACCCACTATAGACAAGCCTGCGCCAGGGTATCCTTTCGACCTACCTTATGAGGTGGGTTGTCCAGCTTTTACCCGTGAGCTGCGGTGAGTCCAGTGGCCCAATTCCCGAACGTTTAAACCGGAGGTCCCGGAGAAATACGACGGCAAGACTCACCCGTCGGAGTTCTTAAGCATCTACACCATTGCGGTGCAGGCTGCCGGGTCTCGCGACGACAAGATACTTGCCAACTACTTCCCGTTGGTACTTAAGCCCAACGTCAGGTCGTGGTTGATGCATCTGCCGGAGAATTCCATTTCTTCCTGGGCAGATCTGTGTCATGAGTTTGTTGGCGCCTTTACCGGAGGCCACCAAGCTCCTGGCCAGGAAAGTGATTTGCACCTCATCCCCCAGAAAGAGGGCGAAACCTTGTGCAAGTACATACAGAGATTCAGCCGTATACATCACAACATCCCAGACGTTCATCCTGCCGCTGTTGTCAGTGCGTTCCATCAGAACGTGCGCAACCGCAGGATGCGCGAAGAGCTGGCGATGAACAAAGTCAGGGATGTTGCCGAGCTCTATGCTCTGGCTGATAAATGTGCACGAGCTGAAGAAGGGAGGAGATTCCCCGGCGAGGATGCTGGCGCAGGAATCGACTCTGAAGACGAAGACGCCGCCGCCCTGGCAAAGAAAGGCCGACGGCGTAATAGGAAACGCAAGGGCAAGGCCGTGCTTGCCGTCGAGGAATCCGGCAACCCCGACACCGCCAAGAAGGCCAAGGTTGGCGGCCCCGGCAAGGATGTTGCCGGGTGCACCTCCTGTCAGGCCCTGGCGGCTGCCGACAAGCCGGAGGGCTCCGACAAGCAGTACTGCAAGATCCATCGCACCAAGGGCCATGACCTCCAAAACTGCCGGCAAGTTGAGCAGCTTGTCGAGAAGCAGAAAGCTGAGTACGAAAGGTGAGATAAGGAGAAGGCCCAGGATGGTGCAGAGGGGTCCGGCAAGAAACGCGGTGGCCGAGGAGGTCGCTGCGGCAAGGCCAAGCAACAGAAGGAGAGGCCCGCTCGAGGCCGCGACAAGGAAGAGGGGGGTGATGATGACAACGAGGAGGACGACGACTCCAGCGAGCAGGAATTTCAAAAAGCTACAGATGCCATGTGCGTTGACGGGGGCGCCTCGTTGCATTCTTCCCGCCGCCGACTTAAATAGTGGGCACGCGAGATTAATGCGACAGAGCCATCTGTCGATGCCCGGAAACCATTGAAATGGTCCAACACGCCTATCATTTTTGACGCTGAGGATCATCCTGATCGCACAACTGCGGTCGGGTGTCTGCCATTGTTGGTTTCGCCAACGATTCGCAATCTCAAAGTGTCGAACATGTTAGTTGACGATGGGGCCGGTTTGAACTTGATCTCACCTGAGGTGATCAAAAGTTTGCAAATTCCTGATGAGGATCTCGAGGAAACGGGCACGTTTCAGGGGATCAATCCAGGAAGGAGTCAGCCGAAGGGTAAGATCACATTACCAGTGACATTTGGTAGTGATCTGAACTTCAGGACAAAAAAGATTGTTTTCGACGTCGTCAAGATTCCATTGCCATATAATGGGATCCTTGGCCGCCCAGCGCTGGCCAAGTTCATGGCGGCATCGCACTACGCCTATAATACATTGAAGATGCCCGGGCCGATGAGCGTCGTCATTGTCAACTCTGACAAGAAGGATGCGCTTATCTGCGCCGACCAACTGTACCGGGAGGCAGTTGCAGCACCTGCCGCCAAGGCACTTGCTCCTGCCGCTGAAGCTCCCGGGGGGAAGAAGACCGGCAAGACCTCTCGCACACACTCCGGGAAATGCACCTCCTCGGAGTGCTGCGCTCCTGTTGAGGATGTGCCAGAGAGCTCCACCGGCAAGAGGAAGAAATCCAAGGCAGCTCCACCAGAAACTAAGAAGGTGCCCGCCAAGGAGGATGGTACGGGAGGAACTTTCACCATAAGTTCCACCCTCGACGACAAATAGGAAAGCGCGCTCATTGCTTTCCTGCGGGCGAATATCGATGTGTTTGCATGGCAACCATCTGATATCCCCGGTGTTCCCAGGGAAGTGATTGAGCACTACCTTGTTGTCTGTCCTCACTCACGGCCCGTCAAGCAGAAGGTTAGGAAGCAGGCCTTGGAGCGGCAACAATTTATCGCCGAGGAAATCAAGAAATTGGAGGCGGCAGGTCTGGTAAGAGGAGTGCTCCATCCAACATGGTTAGCCAATCCAGTTGTAGTGCGCAAGGCGAATGGAAAATGGAGGCTGTGTATTGATTATACAGATATCAATAAGGCCTGTCCAAAAGATCCTTTTCCCTTGCCGCGCATCGACCAGATTGTGGACTCCACTGCCGGCTGCGATTTGCTTTCATTTCTTGACGCCTATTCAGGATATCATCAGATCTTCATGGCAAAGGAAGACGAAGAGAAAACCGCATTTATCACCCCATGTGGTACGTATTGTTTCATACGAATGCATTTCGGGTTGAAAAGTGCTGGTTCGACATTTGCAAGAGCAGTCCAGATTGGTTTTGAGCCCCAGCTACATAGAAATATGGAAGCATATATGGATGAGATAGTGGTCAAAACCAAGGACGAGGCGACGCTCATACAAGATTTAGAAGAGACATTTGCAAATCTGCGCAAGATCAATTTGAAGCTCAATCCTGAGAAGTGTGTGTTTGGCGTTCCGTTCAGCAAGCTTCTTGGGTTCTTTGTGTCTCAGCGTGGGATCGAGGCGAATTCCGACAAGATCAAGGCAATTGAGCAGATTGAAGCGCCAAGACGTGTCAGAGATGTGCGTCGACTTGCCGGCTGCGTTGCTGCTCTAAGCAGGTTCATCTCCAAGTCCGCTGAGCGCGCCCTGCCCTTTTTCAAAATCTTGAAAAAGGCAGGTCCGATGAAGTGGACTCCGGGAGCGGAGGCAGCGCTGCAGGATTTGAAGAGGTACCTCTCCTCTCCGCCAGTACTAGTCGCGCCAAAACCACAAGAGCCGTTGCTGCTATATCTAGCGGCAACGAATCAAGTGGTGAGTGCTGCGTTAGTGGCAGAGAGAGAAGTCGATGAAGAAGCAGCGGCAGCGGCAGGACCGCTAAGCGACGAGCTAGGATCTTCCCTGGCAGAGTCTGGTGCCGACAAAGAAGGATCTGCGCAGTCAAACGAAGCAACACAGAAGAAGAAGATGGTGCAGCGCCCAGTTTATTTTGTCAGCTCCCTTTTGCAGGGGGGCTAGGTCAAGATATTCTGGCGTGTAGAAGTTGCTCTTCGGCCTCCTTATGGCCTCGAGGAAGCTGCGCCATTATTTTCAGGCACATGAGATCACCGTCGTCACTCGCTTTCCGTTGCAGCGGATTTTGCGGAATCCAGATGCAACCGGCAGGATTGTGGAATGGGCTTTGGAACTGTCAAGTTTTGGTCTCAAGTTTGAAAGTACTTCAACTATTCAGAGCAGAGCTTTGGCAGAGTTCATTGCGGAATGGACCCCAACGCCAGACGAAGAGATTCCGGAGACAACTCTCCCCGGCAAGGAAACGAGTCAAGAATGGATTATGTATTTTGATGGGGCTTTCTCGCTGCAAGGCACCGGTGCTGGCGTGCTGCTTGTCGCGCCCTCCGGAGAGCACCTCAAATACGTGATTCAGATGCACTTTCCCCGGGAGAGGTCAACAAACAACACCGCAGAGTATGAAGGGCTGCTTGCCGGTCTCAGGATCGCGGCGGACCTTGGAATTAAGAAGCTCATTGTCAGAGGTGATTCGCAGCTTGTTGTCAAGCAAGTTAATAAGGATTATCAGAGCCCGTTGATGGAAGCTTACGTGGATGAAGTGAGGAAGTTGGAGGAGCGCTTTGACGGTCTGCAAATGGAACACGTTCCTCGTGCAGAAAATAGCATTGCCGACGACCTGTCAAAGCGTGCTGCCCTCAAGTTACCTGTGGAACCAGGGACCTTTGTGCTTCAGTTGACTCAGCCATCCGTAGCACCATCAGCAAAGCAAAATAAGAGAAGAAAGTTGAGTTCCGGCAAGTATTTCCCGGCAGAGCTCCCAGAGGCCGCCGGTAAATAAGTTGCCGGGAACAACACTAAGCTTGCCGGTGAGCGACAGGCTCCGGCAGGGCCTCAAGCTCTTGCGTGGAGACAAACACTCCCGCCGAGCTTGCCGGGGAGCAACAGGCTCCGGCAGGGCCTCGAGCCTTTGCTGTAGAGACAAACGCTCCCACGGCAGATGACATGCCTTTAGTCCTTGTTGTCGAGCCTCAGGCTCCAGCAAGGGCACAACACATCGTCCATTTCCTTCAAACAGGAGAACTCCCCGAAGAACAGGAAGAAGCGAAGAAAGTAGCCCGTCGGTCTAGTATGTACCAGTTTGTGGACAATGTCCTGTACAGGAAGAGACCGAACGGTGTGAAATTGAAGTGCATTCCTCGGGAGGATGGACTGGAACTGTTGGCAGAGATACACGGAGGCATATGTGGTTCCCACATAGGATCAAGAGCTCTTGCTAGTAAGGCATTCCGGCAAGGTTTCTTTTGGCCCACTGCTCTCCAAGATGCAACTGCACTAGTAACCAAGTGTGAAGCGTGCCAGTTCCATTCAAAGAAATTGCATCAGCCAGCTCAAGCTCTTCAGACGATCCCTCTTTCCTGGCCATTTTCGGTCTGGGGGCTCGACATATTGGGCCCTTTTCCCCATGCTACCGGGGGCTTTGAGTACTTGTACGTTGCAATCGACAAGTTCACAAAGTGGCCGGAAGTAGAGGCAGTGAGAAAGGTGACAGCACAGTCAGCCGTCAAGTTCTTCAAAGGACTAGTTTGCCGTTTTGGTGTACCAAACAGGATCATCACCGACAACGGCACGCAGTTCACAAGACACACCTTCATGCAGTACGTCCAAGACCTTGGCGGCAAGATCTGTTTTGCTTCTGTTGCTCATCCGAGAAGCAACAGCCAGGCAGAAAGGGCAAATGCTGAAGTGTTGCGGGGTCTTAAGACAAGAACTTTCGACAAGCTGCGCAAGTGCGGAAGACGCTGGATTGATGAGCTGCCGGCGGTTCTTTGGTCAATCAGAACGACACCAAATCGAGCTACCGGCCAGACACCCTTCTCCCTAGTATACGGGGCAGAAGCAGTTCTCCCCACGGAACTCATATACGGGTCACCTCGAGTGCTCGCTTATGATGAGCTTGAGCAAGAGCAGTTGCGGCAAGATGACGTTACGCTCCTTGACGAAGATCGTCTTCAGGCTGCTGTGCGAGCTGCACGCTACCAGCAAGCCTTGCGCCGCTACCATAGCCGCAAGGTTCATGCCCGAAGTCTTGAGGAAGGCGACCTTGTTCTTCGGCGCGTTCAGTCGGCCAAGAATTCCAACAAGTTGACGCCGAAGTGGGAAGGCCCTTATCGGGTAGTACGAGTCACTAGGCCTGGCGCAGTCCGCCTGGAGACCGAAGATGGCATTCCAGTGAGTAATTCTTGGAATATCGAACATCTTCGTAAGTTCTATCCATGAGGCGCGGTTGCCGGGCCTCCCAGCAACCATCTTTTGTACAAGTGTTGCCGGCAAGGCATGTAATCCTTTGTACAAAGCCAGGCGCAGACCCTGTGCATAGTTGAATAAGATTAAGTGTTTTGCAATTCTTGTCGATTGTCATGTTTATCTATATGCATGCTCCCGGTAAGCACTAACGAACCGCCAAGGTTCCATATCCCTATTTTCTCTTCTTTCTTTTTTTTAAAAAGGACAGAAGGTTCCCTCGCATGCAAGTTTGCCGGGGGGAATGATGGTATGGATACCGACAGGCGACGTTCAAGGTTGACATCTTGCCGGAAGGAGTACAACAACGAAAAGCTAAGTTGCAAAAACTTTAAACATTTTTTTTTGTTTTGTAAGATTATTCTCCTTGAACGATTCCGACCTATGTATGGGAAACCTGCACGCGAAGGAACCTTGTCTTAATTGGTTGCGCCCTTATGTTGTTTCGAGTCCGCTCAACAGTTTAAGTGGCTGCACTAAAAACATCAAGGTTTCTTGCCGGTAGCGGCACCTCCAGCAGGCTGCTAAAGTCCCGCACCTAGCACTCGCGGCAAGGTACGCGCGCCGGCAAGTTCCCAATAGGCGTAGGGTTTTTTTCCATACAAAAGGAAATCAGACAAGGGAAATAGCATACATTCATCCAGAGCACAGCAAGTTATATTACATTAATAGTTGCCGCGATTCTAACCTAAGATAAAATTGTCTTTGGCATGGAACGGTGGCGACAAAGAGAAGTGAAGCGGCTAGTCCCTGCGCTGGCCTTCGACCCTCTTGACTTGGTTCACCTTGTCGACGATGGGCACGACAAGTTCTTCAAGTGCCTTGACATCCACGTCCTTCGGCAAGCAGTCAAGAACGTTGGTGAGGCTGATGCCGGGGTTCTTGTGCACCACTTTGACGAGCACTTTGAGGAGGACGGCCCGGCAGAGTTTGCGGGATTCGTTGGCCAGATGGGTTGCACGATCGGAATGGAGCTGCTTCAGGGCGTCAATCATGCCATCGAAGAACATGGTCAGCTTGGCGCTCGGAGACACCCTATCGTCGGAAGAATAGTTGAAGCCCTGCAGGCCCATGGTGGACAGCTGTGCTGTGAGCCTTTCCGCGACATCGACAAGGCGATCGGTCCAGATCTGCACGCCTGCCGTATAATCATTATAATTGGCGGCGGCGCTCTTGAGCAGGTCCTTCTCATTCTGGAGATCTTTGCTCAGGACCTTCTCACGAGCCCTGCCGGCCTCCAGAGACTCTTTCAACGTGGTCAGCTTCAGCTCTAGATCGGCGATGGATTCATTGGCTGAGGAGAGCTGTTTGATCTTGTCGGACATGGAGGTTTGCATCTCCATCAAGCTGTGAAGAGTTTTCTCTCTGTCGGCTTTGAGCGTCGAGAGCTCCTTGCCGTGACCCTCAAGGTCCGCCTCTAGCCTCTTCACCTTGTCATCAAGCTTGTTCTTGGCGGCTTCAGCAGCTTCGGCAGCATTGACGGCTTCCTTCAGCTTGCCGGCGTGATCTACAGTCAGAGCTTCGAGCGTCTCCTTGTGTTTCTGCTCTAGCTCCAGGGTCCGCTGCGCGACAAGCTTTTCGATCTCCTCGTCCTTGCTGCGGAGCTTGGCGGCAAGCGCCTTCTCGCGAGCGGCAAGGTCATCTTCATAAGCGTCGAGCCCGACGCGGCGCTCTGTTAGGCGAGCTTCCTCTGCGGCGGCCTGTTGTGCGGCCTCCTCCTGTGCCTTTTCAACATCAGACTGCTTCATGAGGAGCTCGTTCCAGTTCTGATTCAGCTGCTCTTGACTCGCCTTCAGCTCCTGAAAGGCCTCAGCGTACCAGACTTGCATTTCCTCGACGCGCTTCTGGAAATCTACCTCCGCTGCTTCGACAACTGCCGCCCTGGAGTCCAACTTCTCCTTACGAGTGCGGTAATGCGCCCGAAGCTTTTGGAAGTTGTCGCTCATGGCCTGGAGGAGCTTTTCTTCTTCGGATTTGCTGCTGCTAGTGCGTGGCTCATCGACAATCTTGAGCCCAGCAGCGGCGATGAGCTCTTCATCAAAGATTTCCCCTTCAGTTGGCACCCCCATGCTTGCCGTTCCTGGTATGCTGACGAACAGGTTGTCGCCAACCCTGAGGTATTTGCTTGACGGGGGGGCGTTGGATGTTGATGGCTGATCCTCAACAGTCGCCTCACCGGCAGCTGGGGGCTCCGTGGCCGGCGTAGCGCCTGGCGCTCCTGCGGCAGGAATGTCGTCAGTATGGTCACTGGTCTCCTTGCTGGCCCTCTCAGCAGACCCCTTAGTGGCCTTTTCATGTGCGTCCTTGGTGGCCTCGGCGGCGGCATTCTTGGCGGCCTCGTCAGCGGCAACTCTGTCGGCCTCAGCGGCAGCATCCCTGGCGGTCTCCTCGATAATGGCATCAACATCCGTGTGCTCCGTCGAGGGAAGATCTGAAGGTCAAGAAAACAAACAAGATAAGGGTGAGGAGGAAGTTCAAGAAGACAAAAATAAAGACAGAATGACAAGTATTCTGAGGCAAACGGCTTACCTGCGTCAAGCTGTTGAGAGGTGGTTTCTCCTTTCCCGGCAACATTAGTTGCCGATATAGGACTGCCGGTGCCTGTGCTTGCCGGCTCCTCCTCAACAAGAATGGGCTCGTTAGCGGGAGCCCTTGCCGGAGATCCGTCTCTAGGCGGTGTAGTTGACGGAGGCGGCGCATCAGGGGCGGCCTCCGATGGCTCTCCTTGTTGCCGCTCCCCTACTACACGCCCGGTGATGTCAGCAGTGAAGATACACACCCCGACACTTGCCAGCGGAAAATGAGTAGTGAACTCACGCTGAGGGCTGCGTCGGGGGCTGCGTTGAGGGCTTGACTCCGAGCTGATGGTGATCGACTCTGGCGCACCTGTGGTGCTTGCCGGCGGCTCATCGCCCGTTTAAGTCTTTGCCTTCTTCGCCATCCTTTGCGCCAACGTTTCCGTATATCTGCGGGAACAGGCCAAAGCAAGACAAACAAGTTAAGCAAAACTAGAAATCCAGAAGTTAAGAGATGAGACAGGACCCTTACTCTTCTTCTTCCGAGCTGAAGGCGGAGAGATCGAAGTCAACCTCCGCCACGGCGTCCATGGGAGGAGGTGAAGGAGTGGTCCTGGATCGCTTGGCTGCGGCAGAAGCGGCGGGTTGCTGTTGAGCTTCTTGCCGCTGCGCAGTCTTGCCGGCCGCCCCCTTGCCAGGGGCTTGGGCTGAGGCACCAGAGGTGACTTTCCGAAGAGCATGCTTCCTCTCCTTCTCGGGAGCTGGGGGCTCCTCGTGCAGCTCCTCCTCGGCTGTATCTTCAGCAGAAGGGCCCCCGGCAGATGTGGCACTCTGCTCCCCGGTAACCTCGCCTTGCCCGGCAAGCTTTCCCTCTGACATCACTTCTTCTTCGCTGGCTTCCCCCTCCACGAAGCCAGCGCTGCCGGCCTCCGCGGCAAGATTTGCCTCTTCCGCCCTGCTGGCAATGTACGCCACTTCTTCATCAGTGGTGGGGCGGATGAGGTTCGCTTCTTCCCGGATGGCCCTCTCCGACAGATTGTCGAAGAACACCTGTGCCTGCTCTGCGGATGGCTCAGCCCAAGTTCCGTCAAGGCCGTGGGCATTACACGCCGGCATCATGGCGATGATTGAGCCCAAGGCAGAGTTGTTGCACAGAGGAATTATACCAGCCGGCAACCTGCATCCCGCGTCAGACCTGAACAACTTCTGGCAGAGAGCTGTGTGCTGCATGACCGTCAAGTTGTTGTTCAGCCCAGGGTGCAGCCTCATGATGTCTGCCGCTTTCCGGAACTCCCAGGCTGGTCTCCCTTTGTTCTGGAGAGGGGCGATGCGCCGGCGAAGGAAGTCAGCGCCAACCATTTCTATTGTGAGCCCGGCAAATCTGAGGCGGTGGATCCTGGTAATTGCGATTGTGAGCTTCTCATCCTTAGGATCGAGGGCGCTCCAGTCGGTGCCGCGCGCCATCTTTGTTTGCCGAGGCGAACAGAAAGGCTGGGGGTCCTTCTCCTGAATCCAGCACCACTTGGCCCGCCATTCTTCCCACTTCTCGCGGTAGACCCCGTCTGGATATATCTCCTTGTTCCATGTCCTTGTAATCCAGGCGATAGAACCAGAGAGGGCATCTCCCCTTTGGATGCGAGGAATAAAATAGTGGCGGAAAAGGGCTGTACTAGGGACTACTCCGGCAAAATTTTCGCAAAGATGGGCAAAGACCGACATGCATGTCACGGCATTCGGCGTAAAATCCAAGAGTTGGAAGCCGTATGTGTACATGATGTCGTTGAAGAAATCAGAAAACGGGGGACAGAGCCCGCAGTAAAAGTAGTCGGCAAAGAAAGGGAATTTATCTGGGCCGCTCTTGGAGGAACCTGGGCTCACGCGAGTAGCAGGATGAGCCTTCGTCTCTTTCGCCCACATGCACTGGTATCGCTCCTTCAGAGTGCTCGCATCGAGCGCCGAAGTGATGACGACATGCTCCTTCCGCATCTTCGCCAGTTCGCTCTCCGGGACGGCGACTTTCACCTCCTTGCCCCTGCTCGCCTTGGGCGGCATGGCGGCTATGAGGAGCAGAGGCCGAAGATGGTGAGGGCGTGGAGGCGGCGGATGGATGGGAGAGGCTCTGTTTTAGACTCGAGGAGGGAGACGATGGCGGTTTCCAGATTGGAAAAGACAGGAGGTAAATGAGCAGCGCCTCTGCGGTTTCCTTTTTATGGGGAAGGCGCGAGGCTGCCTCTTTACTAGTCAGTAAGAAAACGCTTTTGTGAGCACGCTGCTATTGCAGCCGCTCCGTGCACGTATCCCACGTCCCGCATTCAACGCGCGTCGTGGGGGGGGGGCAATAAGCGGAATGATTACAGCAACTGACCCCTGCCACGCGTGCCCGTGCACTGTTTGGGCCTAGCCCAACAAACGCCTCGCACCCGTGTATGGCCTAGGCCCGGGGGCTCCTGTCGGTGTACTAAAGTTTGGGTCTTCTAGTACCCCATACTTGTGCACGGGCGGTTGTAGCCACACCAGCGGCAAGGCCTGCCGGGGGACAGCTGGATGCAAGTGCCAGAATGTCAAGAAAGCATTCAAGTCAATAATCGGAAGACAGAAGACCGGAGGCTGAGCTCCCGGCAAGATCTTGCCGGGATGGCCTGTGAAGACCCGACAAGATTCGCACCCGGCTAGACTTCGCCACCCTGTCACCGCTCCAGCGCAGCGTCCCGCTTGTGAGGCGAAGTTTATCCCCCTGAACACGTGTCAAGGCGTTAACAGCGGATGGTTTAAGCGGTGCCGATGGGACGTGCACTTTTTCCGTCCCCAAGAAGCTAAGGGACACCTCAACGGAGCATTTAATGCGTTTGTCCTAAGCCGTCAGTATTAGGTATGATAACGCTGTAGTAACTTTACACCTCTTGTACTTCGCCACTGTTGGTGACCCCTTCGACGTATAAAAGGAGGCCCAAGGCGGAGCTACAGAGAGGAGGACCTTTTCTGGCCCATTCGGCATGTGTAGCTGCGGCTCGAACACACTGTTCATTGCCAGCGCTCCTGAAGCCTGGGCTTAAACACATCTAATACACTAAAGCAGGAGTAGGGTTTTACGCTTCTCAGCGGCCCGAACCTGGATAAAAATCCCTCGTGTTGATCGTTAGATCTGCTCTTTGTGCAAGTCTTCCTCCCTGCCGAACCGTAAAGGGATCCACGCGATCCCATAGATGTCGTACGCCGACAGCCCTGCAGCCAATCTACACAAGACCGAAGGTGAAATAAAGTCAAACTACATGAAAAGAAAGTATAATTCGGATGCCTCTTACTTTGTGTGTAAGAATTCTAAAATGAGGTCCAAGCAGAACGTTTTTCCTTCTGGCTGTGATCAGAGAATTTGTTATGCCTCCAGTTTTCCTTTGCTCTATTCGTTTGAACGAAATGAATGAGTAATGCTGCTAAAGAAAAATTTCCTATTCTTATGTGCTTCCTCCACTTTCCTTACGAACCAAACAAGCCCGAATTGCATTTTTTGTACTCTAAGAGCAGGGACAGAGTCAATAATACCATTATTAGCAAATTAGACCTCATTTCAGAGCACAAATTTCTATCAGCATCCTATACAAAAGTGAAACTGCAAGAGAACAAACATCAAATCCGCTGTACTTACTGGTATACAGAAACCTTTCACCAAGCCACCACCGCAAAGGCCTTGACTTTCTTCTCGTGCTTTTTCTCACCGGTGCAGGAACGAGTGCTAACAAAAGTGCATGTATGAAAATAGAAAAGATCATCAGTTAATTCATCATTCTTCCGTTAGATGTCATGCCGCAAGGTGCAGAATAAAAAATACCACTGCTCAGGTTTTCCCTTCCACTAGATTCTTGCCTCTTGCTTCTCCTTTGAGCTTCCTTTTGCACCTCACCTTTGTTCGGGCACTGCTGACCCCTTGTACCAACTGGCTGTTGCTGAAGACACAAAACTCAGCAATGCAAAAATTAGTTGATGTTTACTACTAGGAGAGAGGTGCAGCAAGCAATATGTAAGACATTACTACTTTTTTTAAACTGATATGTAAGATATTACTAACGACGAAAATTTCAGCCTAGAAGCTTGCCCGGAAGAATGTTTATGAAACAAAAGTACCTCAGTATGTGTAGGTTGCATGCGAGGTTCACTTTCTCGATCAAAATTTTCAGGAGGGATCACCGACGCACTGCTTGCCTCGCCTGCAAAGAAACTTTACTTGAGGACTCCACATATGAAAATTCATGAAATTTATTTATACCAAGTAATTTAAAAAGTAGGTAAAGTTGATAGAAAAATGGGCATCTAAGTTGGCGGACTTTCAAGGATAAAACTTTGGCATACTTTTTAAGGCTTGAATTTCACGGATAGATGCAAGTCATTAGAAATAATCTAAGGTGGAAGCACAATCTAAGACCCAATGATTTTTTACATGTATATATTAGTTCTAGTGAGGAGGAAGATGTACATGTTTGATGTCCACGGCCCTAAATAGACTAATTTAATAGAATAACAAAATATGATACACACTGCTAATTTAAGACATAAGAATATCTGATCTGCTAATTTAAAATGGAATGCGGATCAAATTTCAAGTAAAATTAGGAAGTCTATTTAGTATTTTTTATAACCTGTAGTATATAACGATGGATAAACCATGCCAATGTAACATCCGGCAGATTTATCGGCATTCATTGGTTGTTTTCGTCAACAGAACATAGAGAAGATGTACCATATGTGTCGACAAGATCAAGTTAGATGGGATTGTGGAAGAGAGTAGAGTTTCGACGGGTTTTTTCTTCTTTTTGATGTCCAAACATTTCATTAAGGAAATTGTATTTCTTATATTATCTGAAATAGATTGAAACGAAAAATAATTGAAAAAAGTGCTAAATTGAGAAAAAGGAAAGATTGATTCCACTATGTTATGTGGGTGAGTGAGTGTATTGTACATGAAGGAAGAAGCACATAATACATTGCAGCAACAACCATAAATGTTATTCCAGTGAAAGGCGTCATGGCAAACGTTATTTATTGCAAATAATGGTTACACCATGTAAGAGTAAGAAATGTTCAAAGTAAAACCTGATATCAAATACTACCTCCATCCTGGTTTATTGACCCCCCTCGTATTTTAGGTCAAACTTTGACCTTTGATTTAACTATCAAAAACTAAGCTATATACCACAGAAACAGTGTCATTGGAAACCTCTTTCAAATATGAATCCAACAATATAAGTTTTGGGACATACAACTTATATTTTGAGACAAAATACGGAGACTAATAAACCCGGACGGAGATAGTATGCAATAAGTTGTGTTAGTTGTACTACATTACTAGATTAAAACTATATGCATAATCGGAAAAGACAAGCTATGATGAGAGCAATGTAGAAGAGAGCCTTTAAAAGATTGAGGGTGAATGAGATAAGATGGGTGTAAATGCAAGACACTACCCTAACAACTCAAAGTAATTGCGATGCACATGTTGTGGAGGTGACGAAGAGAGCACAAAGTTTATATATATGAGACAATCATGTTTAGACTGTAATTCTTGAAATTATGTAAAATGATTTTTTAACGCATCGTCTCAACATGTACTCCTTTGGTTTCTAATTACCAATAGACAATCATGCGTACTGTTAACATCTCTAACAATGACTATCAATATGTTAAAGCTTTAGCCTGGTTACATCAAGGAATACTCCGTTAATGGTTTGTTTTCATAGTACTATTTTCTATAATATTACACAAACATGTACACATAAGAAACTTTGGTCCAAGTGGCGTATTTGAGACGATGTCTATATTAGGAGCGATACATATTCACTATAATCTATCCACGCAAATGCATGTCACTCCCTAGTTCAAATCAGATGACAGTAATTTCGCCCCTTTTTGGCACCATATGCATATATATTGGGCAGTAACAAACAGCAAGTAGCTTTCAGATTCCTCAAAAAGAAAAATGGCAGGTTATTTATCCGGTTCTATTAAAGAACTACGTGAAGTGTGAATCATCTCTCTTTGATTTATTTGAAGTGTGATTCATCAACTCTGTAGTAACTGAAAGCATAATACAGTAGTAGTACTAGTTAGAATAAGACCTGCGGCTCCTTTTCCTCTCCTCGATGGCTGCGTCCTCGTCCTCATCTTGGCAACCGGAACTTGCTTTCGCTTACTGTCTTCTTCGCCCGTATCAGCCACTGTTATCTGAAAGTCCAAATCAAGAACACTTTCTTTAGGGTAAATATGAAACTTTCTTGATGCGCCTTATAACAAGTTGGATGAAGTTGTCTCCGACATACCGCCCAGGAAACCTTCTTCCGCGCCGTCGGTGTCGGTGGATGAGGTAGGCGCTGGTTGGAGTTGGACCGTGTTCGTCGCCTCTGCTCGACGGTGGAGACGTCCGCCGACGACCTGTCATCGCCGCTCGATGCTGGCGGCTGAACGGCTTCCGGAGACCGAGACGGAGAGGGCGGCGGCGCGAGCGCGTTGGAACTGGAGCGCGTCCGCTTCGCGACGGCGCCGGCGCCGGCGTCCGCCGTCTTCTCCATGGAATGCGGACTCTCGGCCCTCCGCTTGCCCATCTTCTCCGCGAATGCGGCTGCGTCGAGCACCTCCCGACGTGTGGCTTGGTGGAGAGGAGAGGAGAGGAGTGGGATGGGCTAGGCGTGGCGAGGAGAGGAGGAGGCGGCTCGCGGGGAAGAGAGAGAGAGAGAGAGAGCGCGCGCGTTGCGGAGCAGGGTTGGACTCCAACTTCCAAGAACGGGGAGAGCAAGCGTGTTTTGATCCTTCCCCGTGCAGCAGCATTGGTTCCTTCAGCTCAGCTCAGCAACGTCAGCTCAGCAACGTACCGCGGCACTGGTGAACGAAGATATCGTATCCCGGGCCTGCGCTCCCACGCCCCTATCTGCTCCATCCTGATAAGGCCAACTCCAACGCACGATCCCATTCCGTCCGTCCTCCGTTTGGCGTAGAACGGACGAATAGCGCGGCCCAACGCGGGAGTTTTCGTCCGTTTTTGACCCATTCTCGGTTCAAACATGCGCCGCGTTTGGGGTGAAACGGACAGCGTGCGGACGGGCGGGACGCACGCCCTTGTCCTCCCCATGGCCCGCCTGTCGGGGACACTAGCGCTTCATTCACCTCCAACGCATCCTCCCGCCCTCCCCGCCCTACCCCCGCCGCCGGCGCCGCCACTATTTTCCGGCCGCCTCCTCACTGCTCACCCCCCTCCCCGGCCGTCCATACCAAACCACGTCTCCGCCACCACGCCCGCGCTTTCGTAGGAGTTTTGGCCGTCGTTTGGAGGAGTTTTGGCCGTCGCCGTCGTATCCGGTGCCAGAGGGGATACGACCGCCGGCGACGCCTATGGACCACGGCAGCTTTCGTCGGGTGCTCCAGAGCGACCTGTAGCCGGCCGCCAAACGCCCCTGCTGCATCGAGGTGATCTTCGCGGCCTCTTTGCCACCACGACCGCAAGGTGTTTGACACTTTGCCCACAAAGGTATGGACGGTGGAGATGAATTTTTCTTCAACCACTTCATTTATTCATCGGATGATTCGTCCTTGGATGACGAAGATCTTGTGGTGGCTGCACTGGTCGTTCACGACCACATTAAACGGCAGCGGCCTCGGTACAGGGGGTCAGTCCCTGGCCGTGCTCCCAACCTGAACCGCAACAGAGAGAGAGGACACGCCCTGCTCTATGCCGATTACTTTGAGAATACCGCGCTCTACAAACCGAAGAAATTCCGTCGCCGTTTTCGTATGGCAAGGCATGTGTTCAATCGTATCCGAGAGGGAGTGGTTGCTCATGACCCATTCTTCGAGTGCAAAACGGATGCCCTTGGCAAGCTTGGATTCTCCTCTTATCAGAAATGCACTGCGGCAATCCGCATGCTTGCATATGGAATTCCAGACGATCTGGTGGATGAGTACGTGCGCATAAGTGAGTCCACATGTCTGATGTCAATGTACAACTTCTGCAAGGCCGTGGTGGCAGTGTTTGGCCCTGAGTACTTGAGGGAGCCAAATGCCGCTGATACAGAAAGGCTGTTGGCGATCAACGCCGATAGAGGCTTAACAGGCATGCTTGGCAACATAGATTGTATGCACTGGAAGTGGAAGAACTGTCCATTTGCTTGGCAGGGCCAATACAAGGGGCATGTTAAAGCGTGCACTGTCATATTAGAAGCAGTGGCTTCGCAAGATCTTTGGATATGGCATTCTTTCTTCGGCATGGCAGGTTCTCACAATGATATCAATGTGTTGCAGCGTTCTCCAGTCTTCGCAAGGCTTGCAGAAGGCCACTCCCCACCTGTCAACTTTGAGATCAATGGCCACCACTACAACAAGGGATACTACCTAGCTGATGGTATATATCCTCAGTGGTCAACTTTTGTGAAGACAATCTCTGACCCCCAAGGTGAGAAGATACAGAGATTTAACCAAATGCAAGAGAGTGCTAGAAAGGATGTGGAACGTGCTTTTGGTGTGCTTCAATCCCGATGGGGTATCGTTCGAAACCCTGCACTGACATGGGATCAAGGGAAGCTTTGGGAGGTGATGACTGCTTGTGTGATCATGCACAACATGATCGTCGAGGACGAGCGTGATGACATCATCTTCGACCAAGGATATGATTTTCAAGGTGAAAATGTTGAGCCCCTGCACCAAGAACCGGCACGTTTGAACAGTTTACTCAATTCCATCGTGAAATGCGTGATTGGCACACTCATGTGGCGCTTCAAAATGACTTGGTTGAGCACATGTGGACTCACATTGGCAACCAATAGATGTATTGGTTCATTATGTTTATTCAAGACAATTTCGATTTGGTTGTAAAACTATTTTAGTCGAGACAATTTCGATTGTGTTGTAAAACTATTTTTATTTGAGACAATTAATATTTGGACGTGCAAACTTGTTTTAAACAATGAAATATTGAATATATGGGCATATTGGCCGTGGCGGACAGGATGGGGCCAAAGGATGCGTCCGCGCGTTGGGCGCACGGCCACCGCATCCCAGAAAAGGCCCGGACACGACCCCATTGTCCGCCCCAAACGGACAGAATCCGGGCAAAACGGACGTCCGTTTGGGGTCGTGCGCTGGAGTTGGCCTAAATACTAGGGTGTACTACCTCCGTCCCGGTGAAGTGATGAAGTGCGTGTAAGAGCATTTACAGCCGCATGCGTCAAACCCCTGTAGTCAGTCACCGGACAAAAAAAAGGAAAAAAATAACCTAAGAACATCTGTAGTCAGACCCCTCATACCCTCCTCAAACGTTCGGGCAGGCCGCCCGGTCACTGCCCGGTCACAAAAAATCGACCCAGACGGGCCTCTCAAACCCTCCTCAAACGCCCGGGCTGACCGGCACCCCTCATTTCCAGCCCAAATCTAGGGCGGATATGGGGCGGTCCGGTCACGCTCGGACGCGTCCGCCACATCCTAGCTGACAGGCCCGGCCCACCACCGACCCCACCGCTGTCCCACAAAACCCCACTCCGGGCGGCTCACTCCGAACCCTAGCTCGCTCTCTCTCGCTGCGCCCTCTTCTCTCCCTCTCCAATTCCGATCCCATCCACTCCGATGTCGAGCTCCGGCAGCTGCTCTGGCTCCGACGTCGACTACGATGAGGAGCTCGCCCTCCGCGTCGCCTTGGAGCGGTCCAAGGTGGACACTGTCGACAGCTCCGTACGCTGGAGCTGGACCCTCCCGGCCCGCGCGTAGCTCCGCCAGGACCGCGCAGTCCGCACCGGCCCTACGCCGCCTTCTTCCCCCGCCGGCCGCTCCTCCATGCGGGCAGCTATGGGTGCTAGTGTCTGCGCCACCGGCCCGCACGCGCACTCGAATCGGAGGCACGCGCTGCCCGCCGTGAGAGGCAGCGAGCAAGGGAGAGGGAAGTGGTGGAGCAGTTTGTGCGCGCGCCGTCGCGGGATGCCAGCGGAGCCTGACGAGGACGAACGCCTCCTCACCTGGATGTAAACCTAGGCATGGACAACCCGGCCCGAGCCCGGCCCGAAAAAACCAGGCTTCGGACTTCGGGCTTGGCATTCGGGCCGGGCTCGAGCTTCATTTTCCATCCCGAAAGATAGTTCGGGCCGGGCTCGGGCTTCGCTTTTTAAGGATTTTGGGCCAGGCTTTCGGGCTTTGGCCTAGGCTTACACATGGAAAAAAATAAAAAATAGCATCCGGACCGGGCTTTCGGGCTTCGGGTCGGGCTTCGGGCCGGGCTCGGGCTTGAAAAAAGAGTGCATTTCGGGTTTTAGGCCGGGCTCGGGCTTGGGATTTGTTTTTGGAGCTTTGCAAAGCCCGGCTCGAACCTGACCCGGCCCGACCAATGATCAGGTCTACCTAGGTGTACCGTCGGTCCCTCACGACGGCGGATACGGACGCTCGGCGCCTCCGGCGGAAGAACTTCAAGGTGCTCCGGCTAGCTATCGAGCAGTCGGAGCGAGGATGCTAAGAAGGCAGCGACAGATACGACTCGGATCGCCAAGCTAAAGCGGGAGCAGGACAGGGCGGTCCGTCGGATGAAGGGGCTCATCGTCCTCTCTGACTCCGACGACAAAGATGGCGGCAGCTGCACCTTCTTCCCCGACAACGACCAGGACCCTCCCCCGGTCGCGGACGGCTACAGTTGCACCGGCGACCGGAAGGGCAAGGGCCCGGCGAGGAAGTGGTGATCTCCCCCCTCCGCATTGTTTATATAGTTTTTAGCTGTAGAAATCTATGAACTATGTCCAGTGAACCGAGGATGATCTTTTGGGTGATTTTTAATGTTCGTTTGCAGGCAATTTGTGTTCGTTTGCTTCCGATTTTGTTTGTCTGATGCTTCATCACGTAGAATAGCTCCACGTTGCATGTGTAGTATGGATATAGGATGTTCGATATGAGAGACGCGGATCCAGAGTAGGAAATATGAGGTGTTCCCGGTCAGTGGCCGCGGACGCGTCCACATGCGTTTGAGGGTCCGGATTTGCAGGTCGAGACTGTAGATGCTCTAAAAATACAAATTCAGCATGGAGTGTCAAAAAAGACAAAAAAAATCCACTACCATGCCCATCAAAATTTGTCCCTTTTGTTTCTCTATATATGTTTATGAGTTTGCGGTTGAACATCTCATGGGTTACAGGCACATGCTCCTAACTTACTTTTTCAAATAAAGTAATTAGTTGGTTTATCTTCGCAAATAGGTTTATTTTAATTTCCAACGGTTGATTATAGTACATTGGAGCTTTGCATCCTACACACACTCAGACGCAAAAAATTGATTTGTCAAAAATGCTGGACCTACATGCATAGTTAGTTGAGGTTATCTTATACACTACTATCATATATCCTATCTCTACTCCTAATTGGGGAGTTGGTAGCTTCCATTCCGGGTTTATTTTCGTCTGGTTTTTTTTCGTCCGTTTTTTTCATCCCGCCTCCCACCGTTCCCTCCCATTGGTTTATTTTCTCCCTCTCATTAAAAAACCAAATCCACCATTAAAGCGAAAGATTTTGTTTTGTGCTTGCTTTGGCAGGTGATGATTCGATTTAATCACATTAATAATAGGTAATTAAGAATTCCAAAATCATACCATATATGTGAGATCACCTTCCGAGAAAACAAACATAGGATTTTCTTTGCGAGGAGAAGAAAGAGAAGGCGGAGGCGGTGCTCCTCAAGTTCCTCCGTGCGCACGACTTCAAGGCGGGGGCCGCCTTCGAGATGCTCCGCCGGACGCTCCGGTGGCGCCGGGAGTGGAAGAGCCTGGCCGCCACCACCGCCAACGGCGACAAGGAGGAGGACGCGCTCTCGGAGGGCGCGTGCTACCTGGAGGGTGTGGACCGCGAGGTCCACCCGGTGTGCTACAACGCGCTGGGCATGTTCGCGGACGAGGCCGTGTACCGGTTCACCGCTCGGCACCGACGGCGGCAAGAAGCCGGCCCGGTTCCTCCGGTGGCGGGTGCGCGCCATGGAGCGCCACGTCGCCGAGCTGGACTTCACCCCCGACGGTGTCGCGTCGCTGCTGCAGGTGATGGACCTCCGCGGCTCCCCCGGCCCCGCCAAGAAGGACCTCCGCGTCGCCATGAAGCAGGTGCTCGACCTCTTCCAGGACAACTACCCCGAGCTCGTCGCCCGGAACGTGAGTACCACCACCCGAATCATGCCTTCAAATTTAACTGAATTTGAAAATTTTAACTGAATGTGCTTCGAGATCTGACTGAATTTTTGGTGGCGCTGTCATGCTGCAGATCCTGATTAACGTGTCGTTCTCCTACTACGCCTTCAACGCCATCTTGTTCCCGTTCATGATGCAGAGGACCAAGAGCAAGCTCGTGGTCGCCCGGCCCTCCAAGATCACCGAGACGCTGCTCAAGTACATCCCGATCGAGGCCATCCCGGTGAAGTACGGCGGGGTTAAGCGCGACGGTGAGGACACCGAGTTCTCCAGCCCGGACAACGCCGAGATCGCCGAGGTGGTCATCAAGGCCAGTGCCACCGAGACCATCGAGATTGAGGCCGCCGCGCTAGGTATCCTCGACCGCTGCTGCTGTTTATCTAAAGATATGCTTATTCCATTTGCACCAACCTTGCTGTTTAGTAACATGAATGTCTCTGTTTCTTCTACTACAATGACAGGATAAGAGCACCTTGTCCCTTTCAGCGGGGTGCTCCAACTTTTGATGTTGGCGCAGCTTTTGCAATGATGGATGCATCATTAAACTGAGGTAAATATGCCAGATTCTTTTGTCAAATGAAAACATGACTGTCTATTTTGCTTGCCAGGACCAAGATATCTAGCTATCAATGAAATTTTCAGAGTAGTTTTTGTTGCCTCTGTCTAATCCTGATAGCAGCTTCTTGGAAGGTATACATGTGTGGCAAAGGATCTCAATTTTCCTGTTTACAGAAAGGAAACTCGAGGAAGGTTCAGATTTCTCATGCTCGGTTCTGTGCTCTCAAGGTTACATAGAGAAAATTGCCTCCTATTTACACAAAGGAAACCCGAGGAAGGTTCAGATTTCTCATGACTGCTTCTTGGGTATTTCATGCATGTGCCATCTTATTAGGAAAATGTAGTTTGTTTTATAGCTGATGATGCTCGATGTTTTTTATCGATTAGTAAATACTGATTTTTAGCTCATAAACTACACGGCAAAAGCTAATTCAGATTGTTGTCCTTGAAGCAAATATCATGACATGGGCTTGAAGATTTCAAAGATACAGACGGTTGACAGAAAGAGGATACACTGATTTCAGTTGTGGACACTTAAGAGCTGAGTCTCTCCCTAATAGGTAACTCAACTTTCAACATATTCATTGCAGAAGTAGAAACAATGGGATACATGACCTGAATACTTACATTGTGATACTTACTATTTTGTAGGGGGTTCTACTCTCCCTCTTGAGGCAAGTGTGGATGTAATGGATATTGATTGTGGTTGTTCGGACAAGAATATTACATGCAAACAATATTGAGTATTGATGGTGAGACTTTCCATTTATTTATCTTTTGTCCTTCTAATCAAGAACAATATTTAGAGCTTACATGATTGTCCAAATTTAGTCTGTCAAAGAGACATATTGATGTCATGCAATGATCAGTGTGGAGTAGGATAGTTACAGAGTTCTTCCTCAGTTATCATTGAGAAAAGATTGGATGCATGTGATTATTCCTCAGTTCTCATTGAGGAAAGATTGAGCAAAGGTTTAATGTTTGATCTGTATGTTATTGACCTAAGAGAGAAAATGCGTTTTGCATCTCTGATGTGATGTATTTCTTACAAACAGTGATAAAATCAATACCTTGCACGGGCAATTACTCTTATATAGTTTGATGCTTCAAAAATTGTAGAGTCAGCGCCTCTCTCTAAAGTGTACATGATGTGATAAGAACAAAAAATAAAGAAGCATCTTGAGTACCATGCCATGATACATATTTTGTTCCAGTAGAAAATACAACTGTATTTTGTTACATTCAGGGAATGTTATATCCAGCACGTGTGTTACAGGTGTTTCTCTCTACTTTGTGCTCCAGATTTTTTGTCCTATAATATGGCGCATTAATGTATATTCTTCTGAAGTCATAGTACATTCATGGTTTGTATATCTGTTTGTATGCTGCAAACTTGAGCCGGGCAGGCAACAACTGTTTTCTTTATTTGCTATATTTATTGTAAGAGCACATTTCTCCATGTGTGGTTTTGGTAATTGATGACAATCCCTATGGACTAATGGTTGCCTTGAGTTATATTCGAAGGATTTGTCCATAGGTACTTCTTGAAGTCCATCTGTTGGTTTCAAGGAGTTTATATGGTGACCAAGGTGGTATTCAAGGTTTTATCCAAAGGTTGGTCATGTGAGAATTGAGCTTATTGCAAGCATGTCTTGAAGAAGAAGATTGTGGGAACATTCATGTTTACCTTCAAGACATCATCTTTATGAAGAGAGAAGATAAGATACAAGGTTGATCAAGACTAAGTCAAAGAGTGAATCGAGTTGATCAACACACAAAGCGTACAAGATGTACCGAGAGGGATCAAATGATCTCATGGTATGGTAAGCATTGTACATTACGCTTTGTGTATTAACCCATGATCTACGTGAGAGTTCTGTGTGGGGTTAGGTATGTTTCCATGGGCTTGCGTCAAGAGGAAGATCTCATACAACCCATGGAGGATGACATCAAGTGGTGATCGTCATCAAGATTGCGGTGTGCAAGTTCAAGTGGAGCATCACAAAGAGATCATGCTTGAATCTTGCCGTCCATTGTGGTGACAATGGACTTCTGAAGGTGTGATGAAGAGTGGCTCACCCATAGTGGAGTATGAGGGAGCAATCAACTAGTCTTCATCGAGCCAACACAATCAAGAAAGGTGGTCCATCTTGAGGAAGTCACGATCGTCATCATCTTGCTCAAGTGGACTATGTGCAAGGTATAGGTTTGCCCTTGATAGGTTTTCTATTTTACCGGTCTCATGGTGGTAGTTGGGAGACCGAGTTATAGGATCGATTGCCGTACTATCAAGGGGGGCTATCAAGTGAGTAGCTTGATCGTATCGTTCGTTGAGAGCTCAAACCATTTGCATCCTTGCATCATCATCTTTCTTGGTCCTTATTTGGTTTTTCTCTATGTGAGTTTTTGAGCTTATGGTCTTCATCGTGATAAGTTCAAGCTCATCGAAAACAGATTTCGTATGCATCATATTGTGTTTTTGGTGTTGGAGATTTTGCCGGATATTTATTGGGAAGGTCATATTCCTTATCCTAGTGGCATTTATTCTCCATTTCTTGTTCTTAATTTAAGTAGTCATTGTTGGATAGCTCTTGTTGTCCTTTATCCAACAAGCTTGAGTTTGCTCAAATCGGAGCTCGTATGCGAAAGTCATGGCTGTTTTAGTCTTACCTGTTTTACATAGAGAGGTTGTACCGCCCCATAGAGAGGTTGTACCGGTTGACCAGTACAACTGGTGTTTGGAGCGGTTGTACCGCTCCAGATTTGGTCCAAAGGTTGTACCGGCCATGTCCCGCTCTACCACCGGACTGGTTTCTGTTTTGGAGCAATTCTTGGACGGTTGTGGGCCGGTTGTTCCGGTTATACCGGTACTACCGGTGCCCTGGGCGGTTGTACCGCTTTTTGCTTTTGCTACATGTAGGTTTTGTCTGCTTTGACCAGTTGTACCGGTGCGCATAGTGGTTGTACCGCTCCTGTGTTATTCTGCACATAACGGGCAGATTCGTGGGGGCCTATTTAAGGGGGTCTTCTTCCCCAATGGTCCCCATCCTTTGAGCTCGAGTTTTCCCCCCATTGTTGACCTTCTTTGAGCTTGCTAATTCTCAATCCCTCCAACGATTCTTGCTAGTTCTTGAGGGAAAAGGGAGAGGAGATCTAGATCCACATTTTCACCAATCACTTTCTCCTCTATGTGAGGGGAACCCCTTGGATCTAGATCTTGGAGTTCTTCGTGTTCTTCTTTGTTCTTCCTCTCATTTTCCTCCATAACATTAGTTTTTGTTGTGGGATTTGGGAGAGAAGGATATGGGCACTCCGTGTGCCCTTGCCATTGCATTTAGTGCATAGGTTTGAGTTCTCCACGGTGATACGTGGAAGTGAAGTTTGAGAAGCTTATTACTCTTGGGTGTTTGAGCACCCTAGAGCTTGTTCCTCTTGGGTGCCTTGGCGCCCTAGACGGTTGGTGGTGTCTCGGGGCTCAATCATTGTGATGTAAAGCTCCGGGCAAGCGTCGGGGTCTCCAATTAGGTTGTGGAGATTGCCCCGAGCAATTTGTACGGGTACCGGTGACCGCCCCCAAGGGTTGCCAAAGTGTACGGGTACCGGTGACCACCCCCAAGGGTTGCCATTTGTACGGGTTCGGTGACCGCCCTCAAGGGTCCCTTAGTGGAATCACGGCATCTTGCATTGTGCGAGGGCGTGAGGAGATTACGGTGGCCCTAGTGGCTTCTTGGGGAGTATTGTGCCTCCACACCGCTCCGAACGGAGATTAGCATCCGCAAGGGTGTGAACTTCGGGATACATCGTCGTCTCTGCGTGCCTCGGTTATCTCTTACCCGAGCCCTTTACATATGCACTTTACTTTGTAATAGCCATATTGTTCCCTGCTATATATCTTGCTATCACTTAGTTGTTTATCTTGATTAGCATAAGTTGTTGGTGCACATAGGTGAGCCTAATTGTTTTACGTTTTGTGCTTGACTAATTAAACGCTAGTTTTATTCCGCATTAGTTTAAGCCTAAACCATAATTATTTTAAAGCGCCTATTCACCCCCCCCTCTAGGCGACATCCACGTCCTTTCAATTGGTATCAGAGCTAGGTCTCTCATTATTAGGTTTTACCACCTAGAGAGTAAGGATGTCGACTAGGGGTTTAGGATTCTCTGACACTTTTAGTTTTGATGGCACAAATTTTCATGTTTGGGTAATTCGCATGCTTAATCTCTCTAGGGTCATGGACCCAAATTTAGAGCGGATTGTAGATATGGGTTTTTCTCCTCCGAAGGATCCTCAAAAATTATCTTTAGAGGATGAGAAAAACTCTTATCTCAATGCTCAAGCTTCTAATGTGCTTTTTGATGCTTTGAGCAATGTAGTTATATTTCAACTCATGCCGTTCCGGGATGCTCATGAGTTGTGGACAAAGCTTCAAGATATATATGGTGTGTCCAAGATTTGTGAGGATGATTGTTCTCCCTCCACCTCCGGTCGTATTGTCTTCTCAACTTCTTCTACTTCACCTACATGTGGATTGCCACAAGGTAATGATATGGTGAGTAGTGTTGGTCATTGCAATGTTGATAGTGTGCTTATTGTTGATGATCCCTCATCACTATCACATTGCAATGCTCCATCTTTGGACTTTAACACTTCGAGCACCTTACAAGTTTCACATGCTTGTGTTGGTAGTCCTTGCATATCATGTAGAAATTGCTTGACTAAATCTCATGATGATATGCTTGCTATGTCTTGTTGCCATGATAAAAATGTATCTATTTCCTCGAGTTGTTGTGCTAACAATGTAGAGGAAACCCAACACTCCATGGAACAAGATATGGTCTTGAATGATGCTTCAAGGGATCCTACATCATCATCTATTGTTTCTCACTTTTGCTTTATGGCTAAGGCTTCAAAGGTATCTCCTACTTTGAATCCCAATATATCTCATGATGATGATGTTAAAGATAATGAGGATGAGGATAATGATGAAGAGAGTGATAATATTGATTCCTTAAAAATTAAGGGTGAAATGATTTTTAAAGCTCTTCATAAGAATAAACTTGCTCGCTCCAACTTCATGGAAATCATGTCTATTGCCATTGAGGGCAAGCAATATATTGAGGGGTTGGAAGCTCACCTCGAGGAGCATGAGTCCACCATTGAGAAAATGGAAGGTCATGAGCGTGATTACGCTAATGAGATCGCGGAGCTATCTCAAGCTCTTGAAAATGAACAAACCACCAAGGAATCTCTTGAGGAGACCTTTGCTCTAGAATTATCTAGATTAAAGGAATCCCATGATAGGTCTCTCGAGGTGGCTAATGATTTTAGTACTAAAAATGATAAGCTTGAAGTTGCTCATGCTAAACTCCTTGAGGACTTTGAGCACCTCGAAAATGGCTCAAGGGTCATTAAGAGTTCGCTCATCGAACTCGCCGAGTCTCATGCTCAACTTGAAGCTTCATATGCTAAAGAGCCTGCCAAGTTGTCTTCTCCTCTTGTTGTTAATGATGATGCTTGTGCTACTAACTCTATTTCTTGTGAAGCATCCATTTTGAAGGAGAATGTTGAGCCAAGGGCTCAACTTGAATTGCTATCTAGCAGTTATGTGAAATTGGAAGAAAGTCATGAAAAGCTTTTTAGCACTCATGGTGATCTTCCAGTATCCCATATTGTGCTAAAGATAGCTCATGAGGCTATTACTACTAAGGTAACATCTAGTGAGCCTCATGTGGACATTACCACTACTTCTAGTCAAAATGCTATATTCTCATGTGCTAGTCCTCGTAATTCATCTATGCATAACATTGGTACATCTTGTGATGAATTACTTTCCTTGCCTTGTTGCTCTAACGATGAAGCTTATACTTCCTCTAGTACTTGTGTTGATACTAACCATGTAGAGGAAATCAAAGAGCTCAAGGCCCAAGTCACTTCTTTGAAGAAAGACTTGGAAAAGAGTCATGAAGGGAAGTCCACACTCAACAATATCTTGTGTGGGCAAAAATCCCCAAATGGCAAGGGTGGACTTGGATTCAACTCCAATAAGAAGAAGAAGTCCAAAAGCTACAAGAAGAAGGGCCAAGAACAAGTCAAGAATTCGGCCAAGATTATTTTCATCAAGTGCAAAATAGAAGGGCACCATGTTAGATCTGGCCCATTGAAGAAGAAGCCCCATAGTGACAAGCAACAAGGAAAGCAGCCACAAGTTCAATCTCATGCTCAAACTCAAGTTGAAGAAAGGCCTCTTCCCAAGAAGACCCAACTCAACGCTCCTCAAGTTGAGAAATCAATTGAGAAGAAAGTAAAGGTTAGATGTTGCTACTTATGTCGCGAGAAGGGTCACTTTGCTTCTTCATGCACTAATGGTAAAGTATCCAACCCAATTATTATTGATGATATCTATTCTCTTGGGAAGGATAAGGTTGGCGATGTGTTTGCCAAGTTTGTTGGTATTCAATGTGGTGTCAAGAAAAGAACCATTTGGGTAGCCAAGCCTATTGTGACTAACCTCTTAGGACCCAACTTGTTTGGGGACCAACAAGCTCAAACTTGATCAATAGGTGTTGCTGGAGGGCATTGGTGACTTGGCTACATCATGAATAATTAAGGGATCTTCATCATTCATATTATCTCAAGCCAAGTCATTTGGATTATCGAGTTTCTATCTTATATCCAATGTGCCTCCTTACGGTAACTTGTACTTAAATTGTTTACATTAATAGTTACTTGCCCCTTTGCATGTTGTGGTTTTGTACCTTGCATGTGTTTGTATATGTTGTGCTTCCTATTTGTTTATCTTGAGTAATCAAGTATTTATGATGGGTTGCACATCATGTATGTGTGAGTCTTGTGTTGAGCCTTTTTGCATCTTGTTTGTATCTTAGTTGGCTCTTTTGAGAGATTAATAGATTATCCCATTTTGGGGGAGTGATGTGCTTTGTGCACTTCACGATCCTAAAAATGTGTGTACATGAGGAATACCACTTAGTATTGATATTACAAGATTATCTAGTTTATATGTGGTATGCACTCTCATGAGAAATTCAAATTCTAAATGGTCCATTAATTATCTCTTGTTGGTTTTATTTGCCTCTTATTACGAAGTTTGATTTATCACATTATGAGGGAGTAATATGCTATGTGTATATTACAAGCCTAGAAAATGTATACATTTTAGGTATTGCCACTTAGAGTTGATATTGTAAATTATCTTGTTCCTAGGTGGCATGTTAGCTCTACAAGTTTCAAGCTGCTTATTTCTTATCTTGTTGGTGTGAAGATGATATTGGATATTTATGCAATCTACCTAGGGGAATTATCTCCAAATACTTCTTGTCTTTTGACAATTGGTATTCTTTTATGAGGTAGAAATTGCTCATCATCTTTACATTGGATCTCGTGTTTATTTGTCTTGGTTCACTCCCGGTGTCTTCCTTGCCTCTTGTGGATCTTTGTAAACATTTCTAGCGTTTCTATAGATATAGGAAAAATGTTGATCCCATCTTGTGCATTTTGTATTCAAATGCAAACTCTATATAATGCACATATCTTGGGGGAGCTATCCTATTTTCTTTCGAACACTCTTATTATGCATTTGTCATAAAACCTTTTGACCCTTATCAAATGCGGGTTGGTGGAAGTCAAAGCCTTTTCCTTGTTGGTACTTTGTGCCATCATGAAAATATGCCGAGGGTTTGGTTTGTTTGGAACCTAGCTCTCTTTTGGGAACTTGATACCTCTTGTTTGTTTTTCCTTCAATTGGTATCTTGTTTCCTTCTATTTGGCATGTGTCAATGGATATCTCATTCCTTGATGTATCTTTTAATTGGTATCCTTCAGGTGATTTCTTCGTTTGGTATCTTATTTTCACTTGGTATCTTTTCTTTTGGTATCTTATTTTCACTTGGTATCTTTTCTTTTGGTATCTTATCAACTATGTGTTGATTTGGTTCTTGAAAGTCTTGAGCATGCATATTTACTATGTACTTTCTTTGGCATGTTTTCTTTCTTCGACCCAATATATAGGAGAAACTCAACTATGTCACAAATTGGCTAAAGTGTGCATGAAATTCAAGTTCATATCTATATGCACATAGTTATGTGGAGTTTGTCCAATGTATTGTTGGTCTACTAACTCTTTGGTCCCAATGAGGTTGGGTACCGTTTTGTTTGTGATGTTGTTCTAGGAACAATTGGAGATGCATTGGATGCTCAGCTCACGTACAAGGAAGGTGTTGACACCATGTGCTTATTGGAGCCAAGCTAGGATGATCGATGAACCATTATCTACTACATCAATCCAATGCTATCTCGGTAACAAGTATCTACTTCATGCATACATTTCTTGCATTCAACTTCTTGTAGGTTGCATCATGGAATGAATTTCTTGATTCTATCTTGTGGTACTTATTTCTTACTCAAAGCATCCCAACGATGATCTCTTGCTGCTAGTTGTGATGTCTTTGATGTTCGTGTGGTGGAGTCTAGTTATATACAATAAGACAATATTAAGCCATGTGCTATGCTTTCAAGCAAAGTTCTTATTGGTATATTTATGAATTCCGTTTGGATATCTTGCTCTTTCTTATTTTAACTATTTCATGTGTACATCCTTCTTTGTGGATATATCATCATGATTGTCTTCTACCTAGAATCTTATACACATGAGAGAAGTTACATCTCTAGTTGATATCCTCTTTTCCTTCACGTCCACCGTTGCATTCCCTTTTTATTTCCTTGGTGGTTTCATGAATGAATTTGTCTTGAGTGCGGATCTTATATCCATGCATCTTGATGCACTCTTTGGTGGTGAGGATTATATTTTCCTCATGCTTGTCTTGACGAGGGTTTTTCCACTTCGATTGGTATCCCTCCTCTTGACAAGGCTATTATTTCATATCTTCACCATGGGTTGTCACAGGCTTTGGTTTTTAATTTTCTTATTAGTAAGCTTGCGAACCCATTTGCTAAAGTGTTGTGTGTGTGGGGGGGGGGGGAAGGATATGTCTTGCACTTTGTGTCTCATTTCATCAAGACTATGTTGATGCTTAATGCTCATCCTTATTATAGTCTTCTCAAGTGCTTTGCCATGACTCAAACACATCATTTTGGTTGAGCGTATTCTTAAGTTGCCTCTTTTACATGTTTCTCAACCATATGTTTGGTGCAAGTGCTATGCTTATTGTCTTATCTACTCGCTTGCACTTGTTGTGTGTTTCTATTGATTTTGGGGGAGCGATGATCCTATTTTGTGCACGTGTATATAAATACAAAAAATTCTAAATAGTGCACAAATCATGGGGAGCTTCTCTAGTTTCTTTAAAACACTCCTTTGCTCATATCAAAATATCTTTTATTAATGTGGCTCGTTGGATCATGCGATTGTTTGGTCCAATAGGTATCTTTTGATTGCTTGCTTCACTATTTGGTATGTCTGTGTGCCATACAATCTTTTTTTGCAATCTTTGTATCCTCAATATAGTTTCTCTTCCTCCAACTACTTTTCATTGTATATGTGTATTTCATTACACTCATATTTTGAGAAATACACACGTTTTGGAGGAACACCTATTATATTGGCTTTCTAAGTTTTTCGTCCATTTTGGCAATCGATGCCAATGGGGGAGAAGTTTAGATTGTTTAGAGAGTTTTGCTTTTGTTGCTTAAGCATTTGCATCTCATACCCATGCATTATTACTTTGCATGTGTGTGCTTGGTTGTGCTTATTTCCGTATATAAACTCTCTTGAAAGTGGTTGTCATCAATTACCAAAATGGGGGAGATTGTAAGAGCACATTTCTCCATGTGTGGTTTTGGTAATTGATGACAATCCCTATGGACTAATGGTTGCCTTGAGTTATATTAGAAGGATTTTTCCATATGTACTTCTTGAAGTCCATCTGTTGGTTTCAAGGAGTTTATATGGTGACCAAGGTGGTATTCAAGGTTTTATCCAAAGGTTGGTCATGTGAGAGTTGAGCTTATTGCAAGCATGTCTTGAAGAAGAAGATTGTGGGAACATTCATGTTTACCTTCAAGACATCATCTTTATGAAGAGAGAAGATAAGATACAAGGTTGATCAAGACTAAGTAAAAGAGTGAATTGAGTTGATCAACACACAAAGCATACAAGATGTACCGAGAGGGATCAAGTGATCTCATGGTATGGTAAGCATTGTCCATTACGCTTTGTGTACTAACCCATGGTCTATGTGAGAGTTCTGTGTGGGGTTAGGTATGTTTCCATGGGCTTGCGTCAAGAGGAAGATCTCATACAACCCATGGAGGATGCCATCAAGTGGTGATCGTCATCAAGATTGCGGTGTGCAAGTTCAAGTGGAGCATCACGAAGAGATCATGATTGAAGCTTGCCATCCATTGTGGTGAAAATGGACTTGTGAAGGTGTGATGAAGAGTGGCTCACCCATAGTGGAGTATGGGGGAGCAATCAACTAGTCTTCATCGAGCCAACACAATCAAGAAAGGTGGTCCATCTTGAGGAAGTCAAGATCGTCATCATCTTGCTCAAGTGGACTATGTGCAAGGTATAGGTTTGCCCTTGATAGGTTTTCTATTTTACCGGTCTCATGGTGGTAGTTGGGAGACCGAGTTATAGGATTGATTGCCGTACTATCAAGGGGGCTCTCAAGTGAGTAGCTTGATCGTATCGTTCGTTGAGAGCTCAAACCATTTGCATCCTTGCGTCATCATCTTTCTTGGTCCTTATTTGGTTTTTCTCTATGTGAGTTTTTGAGCTTATGGTCTTCATCGTGATAAGTTCAAGCTCATCGAAAACAGATTTCGTATGCATCATATTGTGTTTTCGGTGTTGGAGATTTTGCCGGATATTTATTGGGAAGGTCATCTTCCTTATCCTAGTGGCATTTATTCTCCATTACTTGTTCTTAATTTAACTAGTCATTGTTGGATAGCTCTTGTTGTCCTTTATCCAACAAGCTTGAGTTTGCTCAAATCGGAGCTCGTATGCGAAAGTTATGGTTGTTTTAGTCTTACCTGTTTTACATAGAGAGGTTGTACCGCCCCATAGAGAGGTTGTACCGGTTGACCGGTACAACCGGTGTTTGGAGCGGTTGTACCGCTCTAGATTTGGTCCGAAGGTTGTACCGGCCATGTACCGCTCTACCACCGGACTGGTTTCTGTTTTGGAGCGGTTCTTGGGCGGTTGTGGGCCGGTTGTTCCGGTTATACCGGTACTACCGGTGCCCTGGGCGGTTGTACCGCTTATTGCTTTTGCCATAGGTAGGTTTTGTCTTCTTTGACCGGTTGTACCGGTGCGCATAGCGGTTGTACCGCTCCTGTGTTATTCTGCACATAACGGGCAGATTCGTGGGGACCTATTTGAGGGGGTCTTCTTCCCCAATGGTCCCCATCCTTTGAGCTCGAGTTTTCCCCCCATTGTTGATCTTCTTTGAGCTTGCTAACTCTCAATCCCTTCAATGATTCTTGCTAGTTCTTGAGGGAAAAGGAAGAGGAGATCTAGATCCACATTTCCACCAATCACTTTCTCATCTATGTGAGGGGAACCCCTTGGATCTAGATCTTGGAGTTCTTCGTGTTCTTCTTTGTTCTTCCTCTCATTTTCCTCCATAACATTAGTTTTTGTGGTGGGATTTGGGAGAGAAGGATTTGGGCACTCCGTGTGCCCTTGCCATTGCATTTGGTGCATAGGTTTGAGTTCTTCACGGTGATACGTGGAAGTGAAGTTTTAGAAGCTTATTCCTCTTGGGTGTTTGAGCACCCTAGAGCTTGTTCCTCTTGGGTGCCTTGGCGCCCTAGACGGTTGGTGGTGTCTCGGGGCTCAATCATTGTGGTGTAAAGCTCCGGGCAAACGTCGGGGTCTCCAATTAGGTTGTGGAGATTGCCCCGAGCAATTTGTACGGGTACCGGGGATCGACCCCAAGGGTTGCCAAAGTGTACGGGTACCGGTGACCGCCCCCAAGGGTTGCCATTTGTACGGGTTCGGTGACCGCCCTCAAGGGCCCCTTAGTGGAATCATGGCATCTTGCATTGTGCGAGGGCGTGAGGAGATTACGGTGGCCCTAGTGGCTTCTTGGGGAGCATTGTGCCTCCACATCGCTCCGAACGGAGATTAGCATCCGCAAGGGTGTGAACTTCGGGATACATCGTCGTCTCCGCGTGCCTCGGTTATCTCTTACCCGAGCCCTTTACTTATGCACTTTACTTTTTGATAGCCATATTGTTCCCTGCTATATATCTTGCTATCACTTAGTTGTTTATCTTGATTAGCATAAGTTGTTGGTGCACATAGGTGAGCCTAATTGTTTTAGGTTTTGTGCTTGACTAATTAAACGCTAGTTTTATTCCGCATTAGTTCAAGCCTAAACCGTAATTATTTTAAAGCGCCTATTCACCCCCCCCTCTAGGCGACATCCACGTCCTTTCATTTATATTCTTCAAAGCAATTAAATTTCTCATCTTGCACTTGAGATAAACCTACAATCTGGAGCAGAAGGAAACTATAGATCATTTTTTCTATTTCTTCTGTAAACATCATGTATTTATATGTCTTTTTTTCTATTTTTTCTCTTGTCTTTCCTCATTTTGTTTTTCCTCCATTTTTTTCAGTCTCCAAAGTTTGGCCGCAGCTAGCTTGATTTGGAGACATTTCCTGTTAGGAGCATTGAGCTTTGGCTGTAACTAGCTTTGTTACTTGGTATACCTCTGTCAGCGTTCAGGTAAACACCATCTACCACATTGTTTAATCTGGGGTTTACTCCAGTGCCAAGTGTACTATATTGCTAGATTTAACTTTAATCTATGAGGTGCTCTGTATCTATTTTGGCATAAATGGTTCGTCATACTAGGATTTAATTAGTGACCTTACTTTTGTTGCTTCTTGGTGAATATGCAATATATTGCGTTTTCATGGAAGCAAGAGCCGGGTAGTTGTGGAGCGGGTCATGGGAGAGGCGGTCGGCGAGTGCGGGCTAGACGGGAAGGTGATGCATGCGATGGCGACCATGCCGGTGGGCAGGATAGGGTCGACCGTGGCCATCATGATGTTTCCGAGGGAGAGTGAGGCATCCGCCATCGTGCAACTGAAGAAGTCAAAGCCCGGGGCGAGGTTGGTCATCGTGGCCAGCATGAAAGCTGACGGGACTAAAGGCCGGTGAGAGGTTCGTCGCCGTCGCGCCGTCTCTGAACTTGGTGGAGACCCGGAAGGAGAGCAGTGGCGCCGTGAAGACCTCGACGCCTGCTGCTGTGACCACGACCATGACCATTGTGTTGGTTATAAGATACTAATTGTATACATAACCCCAGCTTCAGAAACATTAGATAAATATCCAACTTATTATTGAAAATCTTGATTCAAGATAAATTGAACCTTTCCTATATACAATGAGCTTCAGAAACATTAGATAAATATCCAACTTATTATTGAAAAATCTTGATTCAAGATAAATGGAACCTTTCCTATATACAATGAGCTTATTATTGAAGGTTGCATCTATTGTGCTATTATTGCTGAAATAAGAGGCTTATGAATTTGTCAATCTTTGTGTACCTTGTAATAGTGACTGTCAATCTTTGTGTACCTTGTAATAATGACTGTTAATCTCTGTGTACCTTGTAATAGTGACATGTGGATGCGTGTAGTTGAGTGATACTCCATCCGTAAAAAAATATAAGAGCGATTAGATCACTACTTTTAGTGATCTAATCGCTCTTATATTTCTTTATAGAGGGAGTACTAATACTATTTAAAAATGGATGATATATCCAGTTATAAGTTCTTGGGTGACGAGCGATTTGGTTGGTTAAGAAGATAGGAAGATTGCCGAGAAGGAAAAAAAGTGGAGAGAATTTATATTCGTCGTTGCATGATGAAAACTGGATGTAACCATGCTTAACCCGTATTTCTAAATGGGTATTCGTCTTTTACCCGTAGCAACGCACGGGCGTTCTACTAGTATATCTTAGTAGTTAATCCTCACTAACTCTATCCCAACATGCAACGATGCCACAATCAGATGACATGCATGAGAAAACACATATACGTGCATGTTTCTCATATTCAACTTCCACTAACTTCAATTCTCTTGACATGCATATATGCCACCTTACCATGCCATCATGCAAGGGGAAACACACATATCAACATACACTATGCATTCTACTCATATCAAGAAATATTCTACAACTATGGGGTAGTCAAATGCAATAAAGTTGTATTTTAGTTCCAGTTCACATATTGTTAGGCTAAATACTGATGTTTCATACACCCAATTCTTGCTGAAATAATTGCAATATATTCCTGCTGCAATGCGTGGGGTATAATCTCCAGTATACCTAAATAGTTGATCCCTACTATCTTAATTCTCTCAATATGCACACATGTCACCTCATCGCATATATTTTTGCATCATCATCCCACTAATTAGTTCTTTAGTGTATCTACAACCGGACTATTTCAAATCCTCCTCAAACGCCCGACGACACAATCGGTCAATGATCTGACAGGAGAGAAGGAAAAACCGATCCAACTGGATCCCTAATATCATCCCTATACGTCTGGTCTATTTGTGAACCCTCATATCCATCTCAATTGTAGGGAAGATATGAGGGCTCGCGGACGCGCCCTCCGCCACGTAGGACGAGGCTCCACCCCGGACCATCTTTTCTCTTTCTTATGCATTCTTTTCTTTCTTTCTCTTCATCTCCACCAATCACGTGTAAATGACCGGACATATGAGGAAGAAAATGAGAATAATGGCTGCGCGGACGAACAAATAGGGCTCAAAACGTGCACACCAAATAACTGACCGGACGCGTCCGCCGATGTTTGAAGGATCAAAACGTGCACACCAAATACCTAAATGCCATTCACACGTCCAAAAACCCTTCATACATACCACCTCATCAATCACGTTAATTATATTTCTCTCCACGTACACAAGAAACACTGTGTATATTCTATATGTTTATTCCCAACTATATAATAATAAAATATACTAATATATCATATCTATTTAAATTTCATCAGAAATATTACAATCAATTCCATCATCTAGTTTACAGTGTGTGCCGTCTCTTTCCATGGTCTCGTGGGTGGCCGGAGCTTGTTTGTTGTGCCAAATCAATTGTGATGTGGGATGTGCCAAATCAATTGGGTGGCCGGAGTAGTAGGCAGTACAGGCCGTAGCCCTAGCGTGCGCAGAATCAATGGAACAACGCACGGGGCATTGACCAGGAGAGCAGGCCAGCATGGGAATATGGGATGGCCCTCGACGGAGAGGACAAATCTTTGCAGGATGATACACTGTACTAGTTGAGTTGGGTTGGAGGGGGAACGAATTGATACACTGTACTAGTTGATGGCTTCACTGAACAGCGCGGCTACGGATGACAAGAACAAGTATATAGGAGAAAAATCATCTAACCTGAGCCGGTGCAAGCTGTTTTCTGTCCACAGAAAAAGGGGAGAGAATCTTAGGCTCTGTCGGGGTTTACGGTGGGCACACTGTCTAGCCTACAAGCACCAGAGTTTAAACTGATTATCATCACTGTGCCTTTCTAATGCAAACCGTACTGACAAGATTTGCTCTGCATAATGCTTGTGCTAATTTTGCACTGACAAGATTTGCTTTGCATAATGCTTGTGTTAATTTTGCGGTCTAAGAGCCTCTTTGATTCATAGGATTGCAAGGACACAAGAATACAAGGGAAAACACGGGTTTGGGATGTTGTGTCCATTTGAATCCTGCATGATTTGAATCCGTTTGATCGCTTCGCGTGAAGAACAAAAGATTCCTCAAAGAGATGAGTGTAGATGTTAAATTTTCTATAAAATGTAGTATAAATTATTCTTTATTAAAAAATTATAGGTCTCTTTCCGACAAATCAAATGACCAAAGTAGGAAAGCAATTCTAAAGATTGTAACCCTCAAAAAATATCATGAATTCCTTTAAATTTAAGGACCCCTTAAAGTTTAATGGTGTGATCATCTGATCGATGGTGTTCAGCTTTCTTGCGGGCGTGCGAATGTGCGATGAGCCGAAACAACATACTGTACTCTTTTTCTTGGTGCAGCGTCTGCTAGCTGCGAGGTGCTAGGCCCATCAGAGAGATAGAAGTGACGCAGGGGCGACCTCACACATGGTGGGCCCTGTTGCACGAGGTTGTTTCTTCTTCCACCTTCAGTAAGCTGCTTCTCTAATCTCCTTTCTTACGTCCCATCTAATCTATAGAACGGTGCTTCGATTTAAAGTAAGCTCTACACGAAAAAGATGCGCATCGATGTTATGGTTCCATTTTTGCTATCAGTTCGTAGTTTCGTGGACCGTAAATGTTCAATTTTTTATTCATGCATGATGCTATTTTGGATGAATTTTATCAGATTCCTGTTTTTTTCATGTTTGGAGCTATTTTGGATGAATTTTGTCAGATTCCTGTGTCCTGCAACACCGGCGTCACCGCCGGCGTCGATCCTCTCAGCCTCCTCTCTGATGTGCTGTTGCACTAGCGCCATCGCCGGCGTCGTTCCTCTCAACCTCCTCTCCCATGTCCTACTACACTCACGCGGTCGTCCTTCCTCTCTGCTTTTTCTCCCATTCTTGCTACACTTAAGCCATCGTCACCGTCGTTCCTCTCGGTCTCCTTGCCCGCGTCCTACTACACTGGCGTCGTCGCCGTCGTCATTCTCTCCCGCGTGTTGTTGCATTAGCGCCACCGTCGGCGTCGTTCCTCTCAACCTCCTCTCCCATGTACTACTACACTCACGCGGTCGTCGTTCCTCTCGGTCTTCTCTCCCATGTCCTGGTACCCTAAAGCCATCGTCGGCGTCGTTCCTCTTGGCCTCCATGCTTGCGTCCTGCTACATTGGTGCCGTCGCCATCGTCGTTCTTTTCGGCCTCCTCCGCGTCCTACTACACTGACGTCGTCATGGCGCACACTGCATTTTTTCTTCATCATCATCTCGGTCTTCGTTCCCATGTCCTGGTACACTAAAGCCATCGTCGGCGTCGTTCCTCTTGGCCTCCTTGCTTGCGTCCTGCTACACTGGTGCCGTCGCCACCGTCGTTCTTTTCGGCCTCCTCCTCCACGTCCTACTACAGTGACGTCGTCATGGCGCGCACACCGCATTTTTTCTTCATCATCATCTGCCTCAACGTCCTCTTATTGATTACTCCACATGGATTTTTTTCGCGGCGACGGCGCTAACAACTAGTTCACCGCTCCGTTGATGGGATCGCTCTGTAGGATCGAAAGTATGTCTAGAGGGGGGGGGTGATTAGACTAGCTACTTGAGCAAATAAAAATTCTACCTTTTCCCAATTTTAAGTGTTGGCAGATTTTAGCAATGATAGCAATTCAAGTACACCCTACACATGCATGTCTAAGAGTATAGCAGCGGAAAGTAAAGACAAGCATATGTAATAGAGGATAGGGAGGAAGATCAAACGCAATTTGGAGACACGAAGATTTTTCCCGTGGTTCCGATAGGTGGTGCTATCGTACGTCCACGGTTATGGAGTCTTCAACCCACGGAGGGTAACGGTCGCGAGAGTCCACGGAGGGCTCCACCCATAAGGGTCCACGAAGTAGCAACCTTGACTATTCCATAACGGCTTCCGTCCACGAAGGACTAGCCTCACTATGGGTAGATCTTCACGAAGTAGGCGATCTCCTTGCCCGTACAAACTTCTTGGTTCAACTCCACAACACGAAGTAGGAGGCTCCCAAGCGACACCTAACCAATCTAGGAGGCACCACCCTCCAAAAGGTAATAGGCTCGATAATGTCGATGAACTCCTTGCTCTTGTGCTTCAAGATGATAGACTCCTCAACACTCAATCACTCTCTCACAGATTTGGCTTTGGTGGAAGAGATTGATTGGGTGGAAAGCAACTTGGGGAGGCTAGAGATCAAGATTCATATGGATGGAGTGGAATGGCTTGATCTCAACACATGAGTAAGTGACACTCTCTCAGAAAATCTGATGGGATAAGTGGAGATCTGTTCTGAGTGCTTCTCTTGCGAGTGAGTGGTGGTGGAGGGGTATATATAGGCATCTCCAAAAATCCAACCGTTACACCTAAAGTGACCAACTCGGTGACACCGAAGTATAAAACTCAGTGGTACCGAGTTGCTCCAAAGGTAGCAACTTTTGAATCTCGGTGAGACCGATACAAAGATCTCGGCAGTACCGATAAGGTGACCAACGGTCAGTTTCCACAGCTCGGTGACGCCGATCCAAAATCTCGGAAATTCCGATTTTAAGAATCGAGGTAACAGAAAGTTGGCAAGCTGAACTCGGTGGCACCGAAGCAGAATCGGTTGCACCGAAGATCTAGGGTTTGGCCTGGGTCTGTCTGAGGTGGGAATCGGTGGGACCGAGTGGGAAATATTGGTAGCACCGATTTTCATGATAGGCTTGGACAGACTTTTGTGGAAGAGCTTGTGGGTGTTTTTGGTGACTATCACTTGTGCACGTGGAGCATATTGTTTACCAATAGTACCTTACCCCCTTTTAATAGTATTGGCTTTCCTATGGACTCAAGGTGATTTCTCACAAAGTAAAATGTAGAGTCCTCTTGCTTGAAGCTTTGCCAATCCAATTCCTTGCATCTAGGGGTCTCTCCACAATCCTTTTGCTAACCCATCATTAAACTTTTTCCTGAATTATACTTAGTGGAAACATTAGTTCAATGACATATATGTTGTTATCAATTACCAAAACCACCAAGGGAGCAAATGTGTTTTCACGCTCGCCCGCGAGTCCGTGCTCGTCGTGTCGGACGCGGCGTCGCGGCCATTGTTGTCATCGAGGCACTCTAGTGTACCATTGTGTGTTATGGGTAGCCGTTAACGTTAATCATGGCTCGTGTGTGCAACCAAACAACATACACTAGTATGACGACAACCAATGCAAGAAACCGAACACGATGTGTAAAGGCGTTGCTACGATACTGAAAGAGGGGAGGCAAGCAACTACTCAACATGCAGATAATGTTTTTTTCCTGCATATGCTCAAACATGCCCAAATGAAATAAATATACAAAAGCACAAAAAAAGACGATGTAAGTAACCAAACGCACCTAACGACATCGCCCGCGCTCCTGATCCAACGTGCTCTACACTAGGTATTAAAGCTCCGCGTTGTTTGCAGCCCGAGCCCGTCGAACTCCATGAACTATGATGAGACGAGCGAGCCCCACACCCCGTCCCTTCCTCCAGTGTACCAAGCTCTGTTGCAAAAGACAAAAAAATCACCCCAGTTGGCATTTCCTCATTTGTATACTCGTATAATTTTTACTAAATGGCCCCTGGAGGATCTTATGTCACGCACTGATCCCTCAAAAAACTTATTTTGTCGCCTGACCCCCGACATACACGCCTGACAGTTTGGCGTTTCAAGTACACGTTGGCATGCCTTACTCCTCAGCGCCTTTGACCGTGCCCGACGACCGACTGTCAGCGTGGCAATCGTGGAACACGCCAGCCAGTCCGGCGTTTCAAGGCCGGATGATCCACGTTTCTAAGCCTAGCCTCGTTCAGACCGTCTGATATATTGAACTACTGGTTGCTCTCGTGGATGCAGCAGACGAATATATTGGATTGTCTAGTGTGCTCCATGGACCCGCGTATCCGTTAGGCGTGATACGTCATCGTGGGCCCGGGGCCGTACGTCGCCGCGCCTGCACACTAGGCATTAACTGCAAAAGGAAATTTGGCTTAAATTTTCAGACGTTCTAGCTGTCCAGTACTCTGTGACTGCTGTGTGGGTCCCCGATGCCATTTGGTTCGTCCTATTTAGCTTCCGAAACCCTATTTCTCTGAAACCATTTAGCATTAGTCACCGCCCCCGCCCGCCGCCCATCGTTCTCCTCTTCCGTGCAGCCACCCGTCCTCCTCTTTGCCGCCGCCGGATCAGCCACCTGCACGCGCCTCCGAATCAATGGCTGACAACCCGAATCCGTCCACGAAGACAAGGAAGGAGTTGATTCATGAGTACTTTGAAGATATGGACCGTCGAGTTCATGCAAAGCAGGCCAGAAAGAAGGCTATCGGTGCCACCCCCATGGAGGGAGGACTCAGCAATCCTTGTGCTCATGTAAGTAATCCCGACGCACCATAGGATCTATCTACTTCTGGTTGTTTCAAATCCGTAGGATGTATGTACTTTTGGTGGTTACTATTTTTGAGAATGCATGCAACAGCACAGTTTAAATCTTAGGTTTTGGGGAGGAATTTAGTTCTTATCCAAAATATAATCGGATCTATTTCAAATCGTTACTATCCAGGTTTTTTTATCACACTGCTGTATTTAGATTCGTCATTCCGCAATCCTTTGGCACATGCAGTTCTGAATTGAATATAGTTCATTCGTCCTTTAGATTTGTGATTCAGCAAACGGCAGCCCTGCTATGGCGAATCTGGGTGTCGCTGCTGTCGTCAGTGTCCCAGAGGATAATACTGAGCATGGGCTGCGTGCGCGCATTTTAGCGAAGCAGCAAGCGAGATTGACAATTAAAGTCAGAAAGGAACAAAGGCGAGCAGTGCATCGGCTGGCGGGATTCCTCCCACCCGTAGAGGAGGATTCCGAGGATGCGGAGGATGCAGAATACAACTCCGGCAATGAGTAGATACAGATGGACCCATATTGCACTTTCGATCGGTAGCTCGACAGTGATCACAAGGGGAAGCGAAAGAAAAAGGGGGAGGCGACCGCTCTACATGAAGTGTTCATGGCCAACAGGGAGCAGCTGTGGCACCCCGGCTCAGAGAACCGGATTACCAGTGTTTCCAGCCTAGAGATCATGTCTTCTGGAAACACTCAACAACTTGGTACAGAACAGAACTGAACTTTATTGATATTCTTGGGGTACAAGCTCGTATTTACATCATCATCGAGGCCCAAGGCACCCTTGGTGCTATGACGGTATCTACATTATTTATAAAACAAAGAGGGCCTCGGAACTACTAAGTACTCTCTAGCGTAGCGGAACATAGCGACAACTCCATCCACAGGGACACTACTGTGGACACATCCTAGTTAGCGTAGCACGATTCGTCGGGACCTCCGTCCTCAGCTTCTCCTGCATCTGGCATGATACGCCAGGTGAGTACTTTGAATGTACTTGCAAGCTCATGACAACCAAGCAATGCAGCAAACAATAGCATGGCAATCAGCAGGTTTAATTCTTAAACAATGCACTTACTGTACCGATCATCCACTTACTCTCTTCCGGGTTGTCACACAACCCTCGAAATACTCATAACCATCGAGTACTTCCGAACACAAGATGAGTTCTTCCATCATTACTAACATCAATACAGTTGACCATCTAGTGAGGTCTGGACGGGCTGTCCATTTCCGTGGACGCGGCTATTCGAATAGATTTGACACTCTGCAAAGGTTGTGCACTTTACCCACACCATGAAGCACCTGGCCTCTTAATCCCACTCGGGTGGACCAGCGTTGCTTCAACAAAACCTGCCTGACCCGTGACTCTTTCATCGTACCACCGGCACGCATCCTCCCCCGGAGGTCTGCCTTGGGTGGCCCCTGTGTCCTCATGACACCTGCCACCGTCGTGGCCAAGCTGTCCCAAACGGGGACTCCACTAAACTGTCCCAAACGGGGACGCCGGCATAAACAACAACAACTGGGCTCACAGGGTTATCGCCGCTTACCTGATCAGGGTAGCACGCCGCGCATAACCCTCCCTCTTTGGAGGTACCGATGAAAGATCACGCAGTCAGGCCCGGTCAGGGCCGTCCCATACCGGCAAATGTGGTTGCACGAGTATGCCCGGACAGGTGACTCAAGATCAACCACTAAGCTATTTAGCAATATAGTGGTTTAACAAAGTATGCCATTAACTATTTAAATTTATTCTATGAATTATCCTAAAGCAAATAAGTAAGCATAATGCATTAAAATATGCAATGCTATTGATATGCTTCATGAAATGGAAATCATGGCTTGCCTTGCTCTGTTGGGTGGTTCAAAAGTCCCTGGTCTTCAAAGGTCTCACAATCTCCTTCTGGAAATAGTTTAAAAATGCAAAAGAAAATGTTACCTATTGCATTTTTATTAAACAGAAATTTTGTGAGCATTGGAAAAATACCAAAATTTGTCAGCAATTAAAGGGTTTCAAAGCAAACACACTGCAAAAAAAATCAAGTGAAATGGAGCTATAGATAAAAAGTTATTTAAGGTCAAAGGCTGGTCAAAATTCTGGATTAAATTGAATTTAAATCGAAATCAGAAAAACCTCTAGCGGGCCACGTCGATGGCGTATTCGCGGAATACGCCTCCACTTACCCCCTCGCGCGCGCGGCTGAGCCGCTGACGGGAGGGGTCGGCCTCTTTTAAAAATAGAGAGAGAGAGGGGAACAGAGAAGGAGCGGCTTACCGGCGACGCTCGCCGGCGATAGAGACGGCGGCGAGGTTCGGCGATCGCTGGGATGGAAAGGCCGCTCGACGGCGAACCTACACGTACTCGCAGCTCCTCCGGAGGTGGACGGATGGCATCGCCCCCTTCTCCTCCGGCGGGTGGGGCTCTCGGTGGTCGCCGGCGACGACGATTCTGACGGAAATCGAGCTGGGCAACAAGTCGAGGAGGAGCAGGGAGACTCACTGATCTCTAGGGCGGGCTCAGGATGGCTAGGAAGGGGCTGGAGATGGCGGGCGACAGAGAAGATCCAGGCGGCGGAGCCTTCGCCGGAGACGAGGGAGACGAGCTCCCGGCTCTTGCTGGGGCGCTCTAGGGCTGATTCAGAGGTGGAGAGGCAGGGATGAGGAGTAAGGAGGGGCTGGGCAGAGCCTTTTATAGGCCAGCGACGAGCGCTGCCGAGCTCTCCCGAAGCGGCGAGGCTCGGGCCTGCCACTGGAGCAAGGACGGCGAGCTGGCCGTCGCGGAGTGGACTGAGGGGATGGAGGAGGGAAGAGGAGCGACGGGACGGGTCCGGCGCCATCAATGGCGTGCGGACGACCACAGTGGCTGAAGCCCACTGTTCGGCCCGTGGCGGAACTTGGCTGGGAGCGGCGGCGGCCTTCACCGGCGGCCAGGAGGGTTCGGGAGACTCCACGTGTTCGCCTGGAGTGCTGTCGGCACCAATGGACAAGGGGGGACAGCGAGGGACGGCTCGGGCGAGCGCATCCATCTCTGGCGCCGCACAGAGCGCGCGCTCTAGCATGCCAGCCCCGTGCTCACCACGGATGTGGCCACCAGGAGGCCACGCATGCCTGGCGCCCTTTGTCCAGGGTGTCGACCTTCGTACCCTTAGCCTCTCTGTACCACTGGATCGACCAGATTCACTCTGGTTTGATGGGGCACATCAACAACAGATTCTGCTAGCTATCTTGAGGAGGATCTGGAGAAGAAATGGGATAGGGATGGAACCAGAGGAGATGTCTAGCATTATCTACCTTGGAAGGACTCTAAACTGGCAGGGTTTGAAGAGATTTGAAGCAAGTTTGAGCATAGATCCTTTGGAAACCATCATTCTGGTCCAGAAGCTAAATGAGCTTGTGGCACTCACTTGGAAGCTCTGCTATTGATGAAACTTGGTAGGAGGAAGTTATTTGGTAGTGCACACATGCCATAAAAATTGTAGACCAATTGTGCACCCCTAGCTTGTACTTCCTTCACAAAGCTTTCAAACAAGCAGAATCTTGCCAGAGTTTTGCTGCTCAAAAATTGTACTGGACCAGCTGATGTTTTTGGATATTGGGGCTAGATAGGATCACTAGGAGCTTGGGGAATTTATTGGGAATTTTCTGGGACAGGAAAAATGGGGTTGCTTCACAATGGTCCAATTCTGGTCAGAAACAAAATAATTTTTCTGGCCAGAATTTTACATTGGGCAATGAAATATTTTTGGAGATTATGGAGTCATATGATGATGAGAAGATGAGGGAAAAATTTGGGAATTAATTGATCATCCCAACTATAGGTTGCTTCACAACCCATAGTGATGACCTAATTCCCCAAATAAAGAAAAGGATTATTTGAAAAGATTAAATATTGGAAAATTGACCAAGAGAGGTAAAGAAAGGTTTTGGCAAAATGAGGAGGGTTTTTGGGTTGCTTGGAAAAATATTCAAAGACTCATAGATCCAATTCAACTGAAAAGGTTTGAAATTATCCAAATTTGCAAATGAAATCCAAATGGTTTTGAAAAGAAAAAGTTGTCAAAAACCAGGGTGTGTTCGACCTATATGATTTGTTTCGAATTGTAGCTAAATCAGAGCCGTGTTAAGTTTGAACTGCTAATCTACGTCCGTCCATATTGTTCATGGAAGGTGTCCATGTTGTCTGTTCATTATAACCTTGACCGCGGGGCACCTGCACTTGGTTGTTGCATCTTGGGCTGCACATTAGTAGTATATTGTTCCAATGGAGCGCCTGTCAAAGTGATTTCCCGATGCTCGCCTAGTAGTCCGGCGTTTGAACGGATGGCTCATATAACTGGAAACTTGAACGCCTCGTTGTTCGGCGCTTCCATGGGTGCTCGTTTAATTGGACAGTAATGCGCCTAGTGCTTGGGCGTTTTTCATATGTCTGACAGTGTGGGCCGGGCTCCCCATGTATTTAGTGCGGTTGCGATCCTCGCTGCACTCAAACCCGTTCTCACTATCCTCTTCATACCCTGTTCCTCGCGGCCTGCTCCACAACCTCATCCCTCCCGCCGGCGATGGACCTCTCTGCGTTGCCAGTAGAAGAGAGGCGGAGGTTGGTTAAAAGTTTCTGGGATGGGCAGTACAAGCAGCGGGAAATCTTGGAGGGGAAGATTGCCGCCGATCGGCAGTGAGATGCCCAGTCCAGCAGCTGCAATGTGCCCGCTACTGTAAGTTATAATCACCATCCTGGATGCAAGTCTCCAGGCACTAGGATTTTGATTTCTTGTCATTTTAAGCATTATTCCTATGTATCCTCGGGGCACATCCAGTTTATGAAGTAGTTAGAAGAAAGAATGATTTGTATGTTCCAATGTATCCTCGGGGCGCTAGGATTTTGATTTGTTGTTATTTTAAGCATCAGGATCCCCTTGGCTGCTAATTTTACTCACTTTGCTTTTGTAATTGGGGTTGATTTGTTGGTGTTTTAGGTATTAGGATCCCCTTGCCTGCTAATTTTACTCACTTTGCTTGTGTAATTGGGGTTGATTTGTTGGTGTTTTAGGTATTAGGATCCCCTTGGCTGCTCATTTTACGCACTTTGCTTTTGTAATTGGGGTTGATTTTGTTGGTGTTTTTGGTTTTAGTATCCCCTTAGTTCATTCGATGACTCGTTCTTCCATTAATTCCGTCAGTGCTAAATGAATGCAGGACGTAACAACGACTGTAGTGACGGATTCCCCAAGTACCACCAAGCAAGGAACTAGCGCTGCGCCTGCTCCTGTAATTACCCGGCATCCCCTAGATTACATACACACTTTACAGTACCTCCGAAACTACATTCATACAAACCTTACGCATTTGCAGGTTCCAGGTTCTGCTTCACCTCCACCTGCTCCCGTGCTTGATCACAACAACCTGGAACTGAACATGCTCTCTGAGAAGACGACTGTCGTCAATTATCCTATGGCAACTGTACAGTCCAAGGGAAGGGACCGTCCTTTTAAATCTAGTCATGTTCATGATTTTCACACTCCTAGGCGTTTTACGGTTCAGATACATGAATTTGAGGAGCTTCACATGTTTGCGCTGCCAAAAGCAATAGAGGAACATTTCAAGGGGCCTGTCCCTCGTGTCATACAGGTGTATACAAGCCCTCATTGCCACTGGAACATCCGTATGACCCGATGGGAGGACAAACTGGTCTTCAACGATGTGGAAGCTGGTTGGAGGAGTTTTGCAGATCACCATCATCTTAGGAAGGGTGACATCCTCACCTTCACCATGGTTTCTACTCACAAGCTGGATGTGAAGATCTACGATGCAAGGAACTCCATGCAAAAGCAAATGATGTGCCATGAGCACACACATTTCACCTGATCACCTGTAATAGTCTTCTGTTGTACTGTGTTTCATGCGTAGATCATCTTTTGTGTTGGCCCGTTGTAGTAGTGAACTCTGTCCGATTGTTACTTTGTCTTTTGGTTGTATCAGGACGTACTCGGTGAGATTAAATTGATCGTTTAGTTGTACTGTGTTGGCCCGTTGCAGGACGCACCCTCTGAGATTTAATTTATCAAGTTTTGTGTGATGCCGTCTCGTCTAATAAGTTGGCGTGTCTCGTGAATGCAAGTCTGGGGTTCTGCACACGCGAGCTCCAGAGGCCAAACAGTACAGCGCGTCATGTCCACCGTCGTGGTCAGAAGACAGATAAGACCGAACGGGCTGCCTGACAGGCCTATTTTATTGGTGCTATATGAACAGTATGCTAGCTAGATTCCTTTCATCATGAACTGACGCTGTGGCTCCGCCCCATCAAATCAGTCAATTACGCTTAGCTGTTTGGCGATTCTATCATCATATCGATGCCTTCCTTAATGGCGCTACATGAAGGTTGGATGGTCCGACTAACTTTTCATCAGGCACGGCACTGTGCAAGGTCGACTGAATTTTCGTTCTGGAGTTTGGCGTGCTTACGATTGCATTCTCCTCTGTTTTGGCTATGCTGTGTTGTGCACTGCTATGTTTTTCTGATTGGAATGATAGTTCCGCTAATTTAGTTCCTTGAGTTCAGTTAGCTCAGTTAGCTAGGTTCAGTCAGATTCAGCTAGGTTCACTTTGGTTCAGTTAGCTTCAGCTAGGTTCAGTTTATGATTGGAATGTTAGTTCAGTTAGCTTCAGCTAGGTTTACTTAGGTTCAGCTAATTCCGTAACGGAAGAAGTTGCTCTGAAGATTGTTCGGTTGTCAACAATTGCATCGAGAGGGTCTAAACAATTACTGCCAAAAGCCACAATTCATTGTTCAGTTGTCAACAATATGGCTGTTCTGGAATCTAATGTACATAACAAACAATTACTGCCAAAAGCCACAATTCTACCATGGTTATGAGCAAAATCCTAACAAGAACAGAAGAACACAACTAGCACCCCTTACATAAGAAATGATGGTACTGACAAAAGCTTGGACCATCCGTGTTGTCGCCGTCTATGATGAACTCTAACTGTTGGGCTAGTTCATCGATTGCGTCAATGCGTGAAGGTCCTCATGGCAGCCGGCATTGTCGCTAATCTGGTGTGGTCGCCGGGAGAGAAGGTCCACATACGGTGCGTAGCGACAAGCTCGGCCTCGTCCGCTAGGCGGGCAGCCTCTTGGACGCGCGTGGCGCAGTTGAAGACCACCCTCCTGGTGTCTCGCTCCGCCCGGGTCGCCTGCCGGCGGAGCTCGACGATGAATGCCGAAAGCCCCCCGACCTCTTCGTAGAGGCCGTCAACCATGCGAGGTCGCGCATGCGCCATCTGTGGCTTCGCTTGCCACTTCATGGAAACCAGAACCTCCGCAACTTCACTTACAGACAGTGATGCTGGGTAGCAGTCGACGTGAGCGTACTTCCTTTTCGTCCAGCTTCTCCTTGGTGTATGAACTGCCAGGATATCTCTGGGAGCCGACGTGGTTTCTTCGGCGGTGATTGTATCCACTCCCATTGCACTGCAGTCAGAATCGGCGGAGGAGGATGTAGGCGGTGGTTGACGCGAGTGTGCCCGTTAGCTTTCGCGGACGTGGCATACTGACATAGCAGGAACCACAATCGAGGAGGACGCCATGGACGTGGCATGGTGAGGGGTGGGGGTTGGGGGGGAGGGGGGGCTTGGGGTTTGGGGGAATGCGAGCTAGAGAGGTGCGACAAAGTTCATATAGCCCTTGGACGCGTCTTTCGGCTTCACGTGTATCAATGCTGGATGGTCTGGCATACAATGCTCATTGTTAATATACCCCTTGGATGCCTCTCTAGCTCTATAGGTGTAGCAAAGTTATATACCCCTTGGACGCGTCTTTTGTTTTCACGTGTATGAAAGTTGGATGGTCTGGCATATAAGGGTGCACTGTGGTTGCGTAGCCTGTTGGGAATTATAAAATAAGGTGCCTAGGTAAACGTTGTCACGCCTTTTGGTGAGGCGTCACATCTGGTCAGATGTTCTCTACTGTTTGTTGGACCGTATAATAAGCGTAGCCCTTTAAAATCCCCCATCATGTAATGACACCCCCATCTCCACCCCCACCACCCCCATCACACACACACACACACACACACACACACACACACACACACCGGCGTTCCTACCACATCCCCCCAGCACCGTCCGCCCCCTCCTGGCACACAAATTATTCATCTTATCCGGTGTTGGGATGGACAACCCAACGGAGCCAGGCCAAGGTGATTTGGTGCTTATGGAAGCAGTGAACGAGGCTACTACTGCGACCGATTTTGTAAGTATTTGACCAAGCCAGATCTGCTTTCATGTGTACGTACTTCAAATCAGTTACAGCTTTGAAAACTTGTATCCGTTGATGTACTCATAATGCGTCGTGTCCCGTTTGTAAATATTCGCAGTTGGAAAGGCTGTGGTCTTTGCTGCCAGCCGGGTTCAGGTTCGATCGCCCGGACACTGAAATCATGGAGCATCTCGAGGCCAAGTTTGCTGACGGCGGCGTCCGATCTCACCCTCTCATCGAACGCTTCATGCCGACCTTACAGAAGGGTGTATGCTCGACACATCCTGACAAACTCCCAGGTGATCCAATCCTCCTTCGCTATCAAGTAATTTGTGTCGTATTTGCATCATCTGATCACCGCGTTGTCATGCCAGGACTGAGAATGGACAACGTCAGCAGACATTTCTTCTACGTCCCCTCGAATGCGTACAACATGGGAACGAGGAAACGTCGCCTGATAGAGACGGATTGCCTAGCTGGAACTACGTGGCACAAGACTGGAAGAAGCTTGGGCATCAAGGTCAACGGCATGTACGCAGGCTGGAAAAAGGTGTTGGTGCTTCACACTAGGGCCGGCGAAGCCAGGTACAACACGAACTGGGTCATGCACCAGTACCACCTCGGAGAGCAGCCCCATGAGAAGACGGGAGAGCTAGTCGCCTGCAAGATATTCTACAAGACGGAGATAAGGACCAAGTTAAGGGTAGCGCGTTAGGTCCTCATTAGCCTCGTTGTTTGGTCAGGAATCTTTTGTTGAGCGTCGTTGATTCTGTTAACATCCATCCTTTTGGCACGGTAAATGTAGTGCTAGACGAAGGTTATGTGTGTGCGATGACTGTCCTGTACCGCGATCTTTTGCTGTGGATAGAATCAAACAGATTGCTTCTTATGTTTCTTATGTACTTATGACTCAACGAATCATTTATGATTCATAGACCACGCCACACTGGTTGGCGTCTAAAGATATGGTTGTTTTGTTTAATGCACTAGAATGTCTGGGTAGGGCTTGTAGTATTAAAAGGCTCCCGGTTGGGGGAACTCATCCTTACGGTCTCCTACCCCTTCTTGCCCATCCCCGGTAGTTGCACTGTTAGCCTTCACCAGCTTTCCCGGTGACTCTGTGCTATCCCCACCGCTGTCCATGGACACCGAGGGCAGCAGTTCAAATGACCCGCAGTTCGCAGACCGCTGGTTGCGCATCATCGATGTGGGACATGGGGATCTTGCTCGGAAGGCAGATGTTGGAAACAGCGTCCAGGTTGACGCACATAGTAATCCTCCAACTAGTGTAAGTACTTCCGAATCTATTCGTGAATCCTGATTTGAAGTGCTCATTGTTTAAATGTCGTAACTTCTTTGTCTAAACGACCGCGTAGGAACTGGTTCGGGCAGCTCTGGATGCCATAGATCTAGAGGACGGACTCGACTTGTTCAAGACTGGTGCGGATGAGCGGAACCACCTGCCTTTCAAAAAAATGGATGAGCCGAACGGAGAAGAAGCATCTACAGCTTGTTTTGACAATTGGGTGGACGGTCTTTTGCAGTCTGATGCTCATGGAGCTGGACATGTGTTAAGTAACCTCTCTCCATCTGCAAATTCGCATGGTCTACCTGGACAAGTGGTAAGAACACTCAGTAACGTTTACTAACAACTCCGCACATGGTGTAGCTGACAGTTCTCTGAGGAGGATAGGAAGCGAGGGAAGCGCCTGAGAGACTCCTTTTTCGATTGGCTGAGTAGTGTGATGGAGCACCAAAGGGCAGTTCAGGGTGGTGCCTCGAAGGCGCAGTTGAAGGAGTTTCTGAGGACAACCCGTCACAAACTACATCTTCTCCAGATGCGCATTTGGATTGAATCTAACATGGAGGAGAGAAACAGGATGGGTCCTCGGGCTAGAGAGCTACCATATCCTATGATATCCATCAGGCGCGTTATCGTAGAAGGCGCGTCTCCGAATCCGGAACAGGCCGCTAGATGGTCATTCTTATGCGAGCGTACGCCATTGTTGGATTCTCCTGAAGAGTGTGCAGCATTTCCTGCAATTCCCCGTTTCCAGGATGTACACTCCGGTGATAATGTAGTCAGGCATTAATGAAACTAGCTCACTCTTATTTGAAGAAACGTTAGAGGGTACATTAATGTTACAATACAAATTGTACACAACAGTGAAAACGGGGCATGTTCTTCAGTCACAAATTGAGTACATGTTCGCCTCAAACTATTTTCCTAATCTTATACCTGGACACGTCCCTTTCGTTAAAGACTCGCTCAATACTTGATTGGAGCTCGATCCTCTCCTCCGGGGCTTTGTCAAGATCTACAGTCAGCCTGTCAACCTGAACGTGTAGCTTCATCTTCTCCCCCTCCAGCTTGTAATATTCTTCGGCACTGCACACGTTGTCCCTAATTCTTGGGCACCTTTCCTCATCATACAACCTCCAAAGCTTGGTTAATGTTTTCTTCAGACATTCCGGCCATTCCTGGTCAACCCACTCTAAGAAGCCACAGTTCGACCCTCCCTGCATAGTGCTAGCACCAGTTTTTGGATGGGTTACTATGCCTTGCAGATGAACTGAGACATGAAGCTTCATAAGCGGTCGGTATCGTACTCACCAGATCAGCGCATCCCAAAAATCTACGGCCGGTGTCAGGTCCATCGAACGCAACCAGTCTCCGACAGTAAGCTCGGTGATGGCACCACGTAGTGACCTCAACCGCTCGACCGCAGTAGCCGTCGTCGTCGATGGTGCCTACCACCTGCTTGAGCAGATTCATAACAAACACATGGCATGTAGCTGGTCAATTTGTTCAGCCAAATTCAAATCAAGATGTGTCGGGCGACCCCAGCACATGACGAAATGGAACTCACGATGTTGAAAAGGGAATCGACGTCGAAGCGGTCCGCTCCGCCGCCGTTATCCGTGCCGCCGGCCCCTGTAACCATGGACCCGTCGGCTGGGTTTCCTGGCCTTGCGGGGTCGGTGCGGTTCGGCTCATCCGAGCCTGTTGCTGGGGGGGGGGGTGGTTGTGCGGTGGCGAGATGATGTGGGGAACGGCTGTCGAAGGCACCGTGCCCGTGGCTTTTATCGTAATCCATATCCGCCTTGCTCCTAGGCGGCACACATTTCAAAATTTCGGTACGAGGTACGTGTTGAACGTCACCTAGTTTGGCGCTTCAACAACTTTTTTGCGGTAGACACAGGTCACGATTTTTCTCCCCTTCATGGCTTCACCTTCAGCCTTCCTTTACGCCCTTTAATTGCTCGAACTTACTTTTCAAGCGCCAACCGCCCCCCTCCATGATCTATTCCGTCGCTTCGCCCTCTCCCCTTCGCACTTCATTGTAGCCGCCAGGCCTTCTCCACGATCTCTCGTCGCCCTCTCCCCTGGCGGTTTCGTTCGACAGTCGCCGCAAAGATGGATGAACCAGGCGGCAGCCATGCGAAAAGTCCAACTGGCGGCATGTCGGATGACGCGCTACGCCTGATCGCGTGTACCTCCGACGTGCTGACTACAACAAGGCTCACCGCAAGCTCCTCTGGTTCTTCAAAGGTGTCGTTAAGCATTCACCCCATCTACCCATGTTCCTTGGTTTTCCATGCCTCTTCCAGGACGATCATGTCCAAGAGGCACAACCTCCTAGGATTGGGTGGCATTGCAGGATCAGACCGCTGGACTACTACACTTTCGAGTACACATGGATCGCAATAGATGAGGAGGTTCGTAGTCCATTAGTACGCCGTGTCCCTAAACAATCTTCACGGCGACGTTAAATTATGCTTTGTCCACTCTGAATGCAGGTTTGCGTAGGAGCTAACGAAGATTGGATGGCGTACATCGGAAGGAATACCGAAATCAAGTTACACAATGTGTACATCGGTGTCACCGTGGATGTGGTACCGTTGTCAACAGTTGGTTTCAGCATTGCAGATTCCGAGGACCGACGTATAATGGAATACGATCATGCTGAAGTAACGTTGAAAAAGATTGTGATTCACTCTCCACCAACATTCTATGCCGGGTACAACGACAAGGCTCTCATCGCTGTATTCGATGTTGCGGTGGCTACCATGGACATCTGGGGGGACGGATGGAGCACTCTGGCTCCCGCGAAGTTGTGCCCTGCAAAATTTGAAGAAGCAATGCGACTCGGCGACCGGCTCTATGCGCTGACAAACGAGGGGAGTTGCTTCGTGGGATATCATGGCACCTATGGTAAGAGATCTCATCTTAGCACTACTGCCCTATACGAACTCATGTTATGTACTTTCTCAGGGAGGACACGCCCTCCTTCGAAAATCAGTTCGCCATGGCAAGAAGTTCCACATCCCGTAGGGCTCACATGGAACCTTGCGAGGGACGAATCGGCATGGCCAGGCAACATCTACATGGCCGTCACTTTTGGTCAGGTCACTGGGCATGAAGTCCAGAAGCCTTACCTCGATCGGGCACTGACTGTCCCGTCCATCCTCGAAACTACTATTACGCCATGCATGGTCTAACTGCATCATCATCCTTTGTTCGACGTTTATAAGTTGTATGAACACACAGGGTTGCATTGCATGGTGTTTAGCTTCGAAGGCGGGGAGCAGGACGTACGTAATGGTTCATGGGCACCCATGAACACTCTCGGCGAGCGCTCACTCTTCATAGGGGACAACCAACCACTACTGCTAAAGGTGCCACCATCCGCGCACGATGTCGATGGCCTACCGTTCCTAAAGGCGGGTTGTGTTTACAGCACCCACACGATGCTCGGAGGAGCGGCGAACAGGATCCCTTACGTTTGCTGCTTCAGCTTGGATGGGGCTCCTGCATTAGGTACGACTCTCACAGGTAGAAGGACACCTATGTGGATGGTCCCATCCATGGCCCGGATGTGGGACTGGAACATACCGGAAGACGAAGACTGGGCCATGGATTATTTCGCGGCTTCGTGATAACTTCAGTGCTGATCAGTTAAGTTGTGTGCAGAAGTAATGTTGTCATGAGCTCGGTCTAGTGCAGTAGTAATGCTTCTTTCAAACAATGTAGTTCTGTTCCTTGTGTGTTTGCTGTAAGAACTTGCAGTTTTCGTTTCATTTAACGTGAAGTAAGGGATATTTGATACAATAGTAGGTGTTAGAGCTGTCATTCTCAGCACAACACATTAACAAAAGACCGTGAAGGTATTTTTTCAACAGATGACTGAAGACTAAATCCGCCGGAATGTCTTGTACGAATCGGTTAGCCAACCATAATTGTCCTTCATATGCCGCTTCTTGCTTTCTTGAATTTCCCTTTCTTCTACCTCTCTCGCCGCCTTGGCCTGACGTTCCAGATTTAGCCGCTCTGCTTCACGGGTTTCCATTTTGCGACCCCATGCTGCTTCAAATTCTCTTTCTCTCATCTCCTGTTCCTTACGAAGTTCGTCATCGAACACCTTCCAAGCTTCATCCAATGTGTTTGGACCGTACAAGGGGCACCACCTAGTTATGTCCTGGCAATGCTCGCACCATACCGGATCAGGCGCCTGCGGTGTTGTCTGTCCTGGACGCCATATAGCTGGGGGCGAAGGCGGAGGACGGACCTGGCGCGTCCAGCTGTGCGTAGGCTTCTTACGAAGAGCAAAACGGGCTATGCTCATTAGTAGATAATCGTCGTACACATCTGGGCCATCGATCCATTGGAAAAAGTAGCAACACAGCTCACTCTGCAGTGAAGATGCAAACTCTGTTAGCAGCAAACATTGTTGTCGTACTTTGTATATGAGGAAAGAAGCAGGAAGAAACCTCCCAATGTCCACAACAGTAGTATGCACGTCCTGCTGTATCTGGATGCATCGACTGGAGTATGTATGCTGGCCCCCCGCAGCAGCATAGAGCAACTGGCATCCTAGGTGGAACCGGAGCATGTTTTGAAGCAACAGTAGGGTATTTACCCTTGCTGAGCTTGGCGAGGGCGCGTAGCCTGTTGAACTCATCCCGGTCTTTACGGCGCTCTGTAAATAAGGTATTATGCCAGATATAACAACAAGGAAAGCAAGAACTACGATATGAAAATAGGGATAATTCTTGATAACCATAGGTATAGGGGATCACAACAGTTTTTGAGGGTAGAGTATTCATCCCAAATTTATAGATTCGACACAAGGGGAGCCAAAGAATATTTGCGAGTATTAGCAGCTGAGTTGTCAATTCAACCACACCTGGAGATTAAATATCTGCAGCAGAGTGATCAGTAGCTGATACGTCTCCAATGTATCTATAATTTTTGCTTGTTCCATGCTGTTATATTATCATTCTTGGATGTTTTACAATCATTTTGTAACAACTTTATATCATTTTTTGGGACTAAACTATTGACATAGTGCCAAAGCGCCAGTTGCTGTCTTTGCTTGTTTTTTACTTCGCAGAATATCAATACCAAACGGAGTCCAATCGCGACGAAACTTTTTGGAGATTTTTTCTGGACCAGAAGACACCCAGTGGGCCAAAGAAGTGCCAGAGAGGTGGGCTGTGGAGGCCACAACCCACCAGGGCGCGCCAGGGGGCCCTCGGCGCGCCCTGATGGGTTGTGCCCTCCACGGGCCCCCCCCACCGCCTCTGATGCCTATAAATTCCCAAATATTCAGAAAACCCTAGGGGAGTCGACGAAACACAATTCCAGCCGCCGCAAGTTCCAGAACCTCGAGATCCAATCTAAACACCATCACAGAGGGGTTCATCTTCTTTATACGTGCCTCTCCGATGATGCGTGAGTAGTCCACCATACACCTACAGGTCCGTAGGTAGTAGCTAGATGGCTTCCTCTCTCTCTCTCTCTTATGATTCTCAATACAATGGTCTCTTGGAGATCTATTTGATATAAACTTTTGCGGTGTGTTTGTTGGGATCCGATGAATTTTGAGTTCATGATCAATTTCTATCCATGAATATTATTTGAGTCTTCTTTGATCTCTTATATGCATGATTACCTATAGCCTCGTATTTCTTCTTCGAATCTTTGGTTTAGTTAGGCCAACTAGATCGATTTTTCTTGCCATGGGAAGAGGTGCTTTGTGATGGGTTCGATCTTGCGGTGTCCTTTCCCAGTGACAGAAGGGGCAGCAAGGCACGCATGTATCGTTGCCATTAAGGATAACAAGATGGGGTCTATTCCTACATGAATAGATCTTGTCTACATCATGTCATTGTTCTTATTGCATTACTCGGTTTTCCCATGAACTTAATACACTAGATGCATGCTGGATAGCGGTCAATGTGTGGAGTAATAGTGGTAGATGCAGGCAGGAGTCGGTCTACTTATCTTGGACGTGATGCCTATATAATGATCATCGCCTTGGATATCGTCATGATTATTTGATCTTCTATCAATTGCCCAACAGTAATTTGTTCACCCACCGTGTGCTATACTCATGAGAGAAGCCACTAGTGAATCCTACGGCCCCCGGGTCTACTTTCCCAACATATTGCTTTCCGATCTATCTTTTTGCCTCTTTGTTTTCAGATCTACAAAACCAAAAACCCAAAAATATATTGCTGCACTTTTTATTTGCCCTTTCTATTTTGTGTTCGTGAGAGATCTATCTCTCCTATCTATCACTACCTAATCTATCGTTTTACCGTAGAGAGATTGACAACCTCTCTTTCGCGTCGGGTTGCAAGTATTTGTTATTTGTGTGCAGGTGCTGCTTATTGGGTGGTGGTGATCCTCCTACTGGTTCGATAACCTTGGTTTCATAACTGAGGGAAATACTTACCGTCGCTGTGCTGCATCATCCCTTCCTCTTTGGGGAAATACCGACACAGTCTCAAGCCACGTCAAAGGAATTTCTGGCGCCGTTGCCGGGGAGGAAGCGGTCTCTTGTACGTGCCAATCTCAGGCGCCGAGGAGACTCCATCATCATCTACCAGGTTTCTAATCGCAAATCTCATCTCCTTGCAATTACATTATTTGCCATTTGCATCTCGTTTTCCTCTCCCCCACTTCACCAATTTGCTGTTTTATTCGCCCTCTTTTTTTGGTTTGCCTTTTTCTCGTCAGATCTCTTGCTTGCTTGCAATCTTGTTTGCGTAGTCATGATGCCTCAACGAAAGTACTATGATATTCCTTACCCCAATATTTTTCTTGAAATTGAGAGAAGTACCAAGGTATATGACTAAACAATTTGAGCATAACAAGTATTTTACCGATGAGCTTAGAGAACACTCTACCGTACTAGATGATATAACAAAGCAACTTGATGATATTAGTAGAGAAGTTTGTAATCTCCAATCTAAGTATGCTCATGCTGAAAATCTGCTTGTTAAAATCTCCGATGCACAAGCCACTTTAATAAATCAAATGGCTGCCAAACCGATCTCTCTAGAAGATAAAAATGATGAAGATCTTAAATTGATTGGTGTTTCTACTATTGATTCCTTGTTTAGTAATGTTAAGATTGATGATAAAGGGACTGAAGTAGAGTCAACTTTAGCTAGAAGGCATCCCAATAATTTGGAGGGTGAAAATCTTGATGAAAATTTTGATAAAAGTGGGTTTGAAGATGTCAAAACTTTAACTAGTGATGTGCCCACTATTTTGGATTGCAAAGACTTTAATTATGATAGTTGTTCTTTGATTGAATGCATTTCTTTGCTGCAATCCATGTTGAATTCACCCCATGCTTATGAGCAAAATAAAGCTTTTACTAAACATATCATTGATGCCATGATGAAATCTTTTGAAGAAAAGTTGGAGTTGGAGTGCACCGACGTCCTTCAGTTCCGTCGACTCCTGCTTCGCCGACGGTTGATGACCCACAAGTATAGGGGATCAATCGTAGTCTTTTCGATAAGTAAGAGTGTCAAACCCAATGAGGAGCAAAAGGAAATGACAAGCGGTTTTCAGCAAGGTAATTTCTGCAAGCACTGAAATTGTAGGTAATAGATAGTTTGATAGCAAGATAATTTGTAACGAGCAAGTAATGGTAACGGTAAACAAGGTGCAACAAGGTAGCCCAATCCTTTTGAGGCAAAGGACATGCCAGAACAATCACTAGTAATAGGAAAAGTGTTCTTGAGGGTACACGGGAATTTCGTCTAGTCACTTTTATCATGTTGGTTTGATTCGTGTTCGCTACTTTGATAATTTGATATGTGGGTGGACCGGTGCTAAGGTGCTGTTCTTACTTGAACTAACAACCTACTTATGATTAACCCCCTCGCAAGCATCTGCAACTACGAGAAAAGTATTAAGACAAAGTCTAACCATAACATTAAACATGTGGATCCAAAGCCGCTTCTTTGGCCGCCGCCCTCTCAACAACAGCCTCCTGCTTCGCCTTCTCAAGCTCGGCCTTGAGCTTCTCAATTTCCTTCGCCGAGGCTGCGTAAGCATTAAACATATCAACAATACTGCTTTGACAGTACGGTAATGGAGAATTTGGATACTCCAATCCGGCTTACCTTGCGCCTCGTCGAATCTCTTGTGCAGAGTGTCAACCTCGTCTTCGGAGCTCTTGAGCTTCCGATTTAGTTCATCTAGTTCGGCGGCATTAGCAGCCGCCGCTGTCGACGAAGCCTATTAAAAAACAAAACCATATCAAGTTATATGGGCTCAAAGCCTCCGAACTGTCAACAATATGATCCTGTGACCGGTCGTTTAAGGACTGTTAGAACATTCCGAACACATATTGTCTTGTACATAGTTCGGACTATGATCTATCGTTGACCCCCAGGTGAGTTTTTCCAAACTCACCTGGGGCTCGGGGGCTGCCATGTATATAATTATAACTCAAAGAAAATAGTATTTCACACACAGAGCATTACATGGCTTACCTGAAAGCCCGTCAGGAGACCGTTGAAGGCCTCCTTCAGTCCGCTGTCCACAGACTAAATGCTCTGCAATACCGTACCTATAAGGGTGCGGTGCTCCCCGGAGATGGAGGCGCTCGTCAGAGCCTCCCCCATAGCCAGCCACCCGGTGGTCGGCGGTGCCGGTGGGGATCGGTTGACCCGACCTCCAACCGGAGATTGAACCGGTGCCTCCGGAGGCATAGTGCGCTCCAGAGACAGCCTTGGAGGTGACTAGACATCTCCTCATCTGGTCTCCTCAGTATCCGGGAGGGGCTTCTCCCCCCGGTCTTCGGCGGCCAAGGTGTTAGCCTCGACCATGACATCGTCGTCCCCACCTCTAGTGTCCGGCTCCAAAGAAGCCTGTTGGGATGACACCACCGTGGCATCCTTCGTGGCGCCCGGAGGAGAGGGACGCGACGCGGACCCGCTCTCCGCTAGCTCGGCGGGCGGGGTCTCCCCGTCCGAAACCTGATCGGTGGGGAGAACACACGGTGGGCTGCAAGTCAATAAGGCGCTCGCATGTTAATCAAATTCAAAACTTAGCACTAATAACTCGGGAGGTCTTCGGATCTGTACCTTCGAGGTGGGGGCTTGATCCTGAGGTTCCTTCATGGAACCCTCTCGAAGTCCTCGGACTCAGTGTCCGAGTCCGAACTGTCGTCGGACAGGACTACCTGTGTCCGACATGCTTTCTTCTGGGCGGGACGAGGTACATCCTCTGAGGCGTCCGATGACGCCGCCCTCTTTCCTGTGAGGGGGGAATCGCCTCCCCCCTCAACCTCGTGCTCCTCCTCTTGATTTGAGGAGGCATGGGTTTCTTCGGACACAGCCTCTGGCTGGCCCCTGTTGCGCAGGCCTGCTCGGCCTGGCTTTTTCTTTTCCTTCTTTTCTGGCGCCTTGTAAGGCGCCACGACGAGCATCTCCGACAGCAGCTGGGACCTAGGGTCTTCGGGCTGTGGAGTCGGGCACTTGATGCCCGTGGCCTTGCTCAACCATTCCTGCGGAAGTGATCGGAAAGTACTTAGATTTCCTTTGGAAAAACGAAGCCGATCTGATGAAGCTATTACATACCTCGGAAGGAGACTTGTCGGTGCGCAGGCCCTGGTCCTCCTTCTTGGCCGGCAACTTCTCCTGCGCCTTGCACAGCGCCTTCCACAGCTTCTCCCGTGTGGTGCGGAAGAGGTGACGGATCATGGGATCGTCGTCAGTCCGATAAGTCCACATAGGAGAGCCCCGGCGCTGGCAGGGTAGAATGCGCCGCCGGAGCATAATTTGGACCACGTTGGTCAGCTCGATGTTGTCGTTGATAATGGAGGCGACGCGCCTCTGCATGTCTTCCACCTCTGTGTCCGACCCCCAATCGAGGCCTTTTCTGGTCCACGAGGTCAATCTGGCCGGGGGGCCGGGTCTGTATTCGGCAGGAATGGTTCCGAATTCAGCAGGAACAGTTTCGCCCTCCTCCCTTGGCTCGGTGATGTAAAACCACTCTTTTTGCCAAGTTTTGATGGTGTCGATGAAGGTGCCGGACGGCCATACTGCGCGGGGAAGCTTGCTGATAACCGCACCGCCGCAGTCTGCGTGTTCGCCTGCGACACACTTCGGCTTGATATTGAATACCTTGAGCCATAGTCCGAAGTGTGGCTCAACCCGCAAGAAGGCCTCGCAGACGATGATGAAGGCCGATATATGCATGAAAGAGTTCGGCGGGAGGTCGTGGAAGTCGAGTCCGTAGAAAAACATGAGGCCCCTGACGAAGGGGTGGAGCGGGAAGCTCAATCCTCGGATGAAATGAGGAATGAAAACCACCCTCTTGCCTGGTTTGGGGGTGGGGATCACCTGGCCCTCCTCTGCAGCGCGGTGGAAGATATTGGCGGGGACGTAGCCGGCGTCCTTGAGGTCCCGGATGTCCTGGTCTGTGACCGTGGAAGCCTCCCACTTGTCGCTGGCCATGGCTGAGCTCGGAGGAGAAAGGGTGGAAAACCTAGATCTGGGCTCTGGAGGCTCAGGATACTGGGGAAGCGGGGATGCGAATGGGAAGTGTGGTTAAGCCTTGGGGTTTTCTTCCCCTTTTATTGGGCTTGTTGCCGGTTAGCCTCCCTTCACTGCGCCGTGAATCCCTCCGCTTCCCAAGATGTGCGTGCCGTTATACGCGCATGATTAAACATATCCCGTGTGAAACGGAGCACGATCTATGCATTGATGGATCGTACTGATGAAAACGGCCTCGAGCCGCGAATCGAGTCTTTACGACTGGTTTAGCGGTCGTGGTGGGCCGTGGCCTTTCGTCAGAAAGGTTGTCATGGAGCACTATTTACTCCTTGGCGTTTGGCCTTCGCGGCCAAGCTATTCATGGTGCTCGAATGATCAATGATCGGGAAAACTACACGTCGTCGGAGGCCGAACTAAACTCGGTCGATCGCTATTTGGAGAAAGGAACTCGCCTCGCAAGCTGAAGACTCTGATTATATGAAGCAGCTGGAGCTAAGACCCTTGGCGTTGGAGGCTAGTTCGGGGGCTACTGAGGGAGTCCTATATTAAGGGGTCCTCGGGAGGCCGACCTATTTCTTATGGACCGAACTGTATGGGCCGTTCACTGGACACTGGATGGATCGAAGACCCTGTCTCCAGGATGGAAGCCTCGAGGATCGTGGCTTATCCTCCAAGTTTAAAGTAGTGAATAGGCATGTTTATCCCTTCGACGTATAACTGACCATGTGTAAACCCTAGGTACCCTCGGCGTCTATATAAGCCGGAGGGTTTTAGGTTGTAGGCCAACAGAACTCATCTAGGGTTTTAGCTATACGATCTCGAGGTAGATCAACTATGTAACCCTTATACCATCAATATAATCAAGCAGGACGTAGGGTATTACCTCCATAGGAGGGCCCAAACCTGGGTAAAACCTCGTGTCCCTCATCTCCTGTTACCATCGATTCTAGTCTCACAGCTCGGGACCCCCTACCCGAGATCCGCCGGTTTTGACACCGACAGACGTATCAATGGTCGGCCACCTTCCGCTCCTGTTTCACCGACACCATGCCAGCTCCGGATGTGCGCGCCCCGGAGGTTCCGTGCTGGACGGCCGTTATCAGGCCACCAGCGTCATCACCATCACCACCTCCGCTCGTACCGCTCGCAAGCCGCAAGGCCCCTCTCGCCCACAGCAGTGCCCGAGCGGCCGCTCCGCCGCGCCTCCCGCGGCCCCTGTTCATGTGGGGGACCTGAATGCGCAGGACGCGTTGCTCATGGCAAGCGAACTCCTACGCCATCACCTGACGGAAGGGGGTTACGACGCCTGGGCCGACCACATCGCCGAGCTGACTATCGTCGCAAGGAGGGCCCTGGCACCCTACCTTCCTCTACGGCCCCCGATGCAAGGAGCAAAAGGCTCGGCCAGCGAGCCACCTCCGCCGCCGCGTGACAACGCACACGGCCCCCAGCTCGAGGAGCCCGAGCAGGGCCCACCTCACGCCGTACTTCTCCTCCTTAGGATTTCGGTGACCAATTTCGGACCGCCGCCCGACCCCAGCAGCGGCGTGCCCGAAGGAAATGACGGGATGTCCTGCACCCGCCATGACGCGCGAGCCCACATTATGGAGGAGATCATGGAGGGGGCTCGGGGGACAACCACGGCGGCCACCCTCGCCAGGACGGGCGCGACCAACCTCGTGGTGGCACAGGAGGCGGCCAGCTTCGGGCGGAAGCACGACGTAGGCGCGCCCGAGGGATGCGCGCCCAGGACAGCGTCACACTGTTGCCCGGGGAGGTCAGCCTTGGGGATCCTACGAGGCACCAGGCCACCACGTAGCGGCCCGCGCTCCTAGCGGTGCCGCAACGAACGCCAGCGCCGTGGGTCTCGCACCGCCGCTGGCATCAGCGCCCTCCCGGCGTAGGAGGGCACCCTCGGCGCCCCACGTCAAGCCAGGCCTGGGAGCTTACGCTACGGGAGCATCTGGTCCGGTCGGAGTGACGGAAGGGGCGCCCGGGGTCGCGTGGGGGCGCGCCACAATGGGCGCACTCGCGAGCGGGGAACACGGCACCGGGCGATGGGGCCCCAGGGGCTCGTCGCACAGAAGATCTGCAAAGCTCGAGCAACACGGGCCACCCGCGGCCGGCACCGCGGGGATGATACACCGGCAGAGTCACGCTCCACGGGGCCTCGCACGCCCCTCGGCCTGGGTAGTGCCGTCGCCGTACGCAGGGGGCTGCCGAGGCCTGGTAATCCAGGGGGCTCGGGGGACCTCGGGGGCGCGGCTCGGCTGGCGCCACGGCGCCCCCCGAGGTAGCTGCACCAACATAATACTCCTACGGTCGCGCGAGGTGTGTTGCGCTCATGTTTGGGCCGCGGGAGCGCAGTTCCGTGGTCGCGTGGGGAGCAATGCACTCATGTTTGGGCCGTAGGAGCGCGCAACCGCGCTGAAATGCGAGGGGAGACTCAAGAACCCGGTCGGGAACTCCAGAGCCTTGCGCCTGGGGAGCCCGCCCAACTATGTCCAACCGTGAATCTCTCACGTAAGAATGAGTGGGCTGTACACGTCCGGAGCCCCCCGAGGAGCGTCGTACGAGGCCGCGGAGGGGCTCCCACCCACGCCCAAGTGGAAGCCCCATGCTCCGCGCTAGCGGACGACAGTATCTTTCAACGACTATGCCCACGCCCAGTGGAGGCCCTACACTCCGCGCTGGGGGAAGACGAAGACTAGCTTAGGTGCTAGACGCGGCTGTTCATCGCTCTTTTTTGTAACCAAATTCGCCACTCTTTCGAATGAAGTTGAAGTTTTTTGCATCTTATTTGAGAAAGGGGGGGTTTCCCATGCAGTGTTTGCGTCTTGAGTTTCGTTTTTAAGAGGTTGGCGTATGCCAGCTCTCCCCCTCCCGCGCATCCCGCGAGCATGGACTGGACACGATGTGCACGCCTGAGCCGGTCCAGCGGCATTAAGAGCGGAATTGAGGGCCCCTCGCCTGAGGGCCCAGAACACGACGGCCGCGGGCCTGCCCACGCCCACGCCTCGCCAAGGCTTTGGCGTCAAGTCCTCGTGCGACAATCTCGAGTGAGCCCGCAGGCGCACTTAGCCTGGGGGCTTCGCCGAATATCCGCCCCTCCTCAGGGCCCGTGAGGGCACGATAAGCAAGGGAACGCTGCGCAAGGGAGTACAATGTTACTTAGTACATCATAAGGGAGTTTCTTCCAAGGTACATTCACATCTCCGCGGGGTCATGTTCAAAATCTTTACAGGAGAACAGGGGAGGACAGTCTAAGGAGATGCGCCATCACCCCCATCATAGTCGATGTCGCAGTAACAACCGTCGGACTCGCGCTCCCCTCCAACGGGTTGGTCCTCGCCTTCAGCGGGAGTGAATTCTGCAACCAAGCCGTCCACATGATCCTGACCCAATCCTCCAAGGCACACCGGATCACCTCGGGCACGTGGGCTGTCACGGACTCAAAGTCGAAGTTGGGGTCGAAGCGGAGAAGGTGGCTGAAGACGCGTGAAGACGCCCGCGCAAGGAGATCTCGGCTCTTCTCTTCCACAAGCTAGCGGACCTTCTCCGCACCACCCTCAAGGTGCTCCATCATCCCGGTGAAGAAGCAAAGCTTTCAGCTCGCCACGCCGCCTGCAGAAACGGGACTCCTGAAGGTTCAGCTTCTCGCGGTAGTCCTGGGCGAGAGTTCTGCGAATCCGCGCCACCTCCTCGTCAGCCTCTTCATGGACCCTCGCCTCACGAGCGGCGAGAGAGTCCTCGGCAGCAGCCACCTGACGCTCCATCACCTCCAGCCGCTCGCGCTCTAGGCCCTGCTCCATCGCCTCCAGTGTCAGCGTGTTTTCAAGGGTGCGGTGCCCTGCTTCGCCCGTGAACGGCCCGCTCGCCGAGGCGGCTAGCGCGGCCTTGCGGGCCTGAACTTGCCGCTCAACGATGGCATTGGAAGCCCGAAGCTCTTCCTCGAGCCTCGCTACAGCCTTACGCCAGCCATGCGCAGCCTGGGCCTCTTCAAGGGCGCGATCGCGGGCATCCCTCGCCGCGGCAAGGGACTCCTCGACTTCCGCGTGAGCGCGCTCGTGTTGCAAGCGACCGAAGTTGATGGCGACCTCAAGCCGAGGCCATTCGCGCGCCAGGCGCTTAGGCTCTGCCTCGAGGTATGAATCAACATCGTCGAGTTCTGCCACAAGGTGGCCGAGCGCGCTCACCGCGTCCTAAAGGAGGCCATGCCGATCGGCTATGCAACTGCAAGCAAGCTCCACCACTCGACCCGGGCTCTGGGCGGCAGGAAGGGCATGCGGAGGCCCACCCGCCTCAGGCGAGGCCTCGAGGGCTGATATTCCATGGTCCGGCACCCCAGTCCGGGGCCGGGCCTCATGGGAAGTCACCCCACCGCTCGAGGAAGGCGCCGATGCACCGGGTGCCCTGGCACCGAAAAAGACTGCCAGGAGAGGCCACGGTCCTGCCCCCGCTGGTCGGGGGCCTCCCCCGAAGGAAAATGTAGGAAGCCCGGGCCAGAGGCCCCCTGGGGACGGCTAGGGCCCGGACACGGGTGTCTCCTCGTGCACCGTCGCGCACCTCGTGAGGTATTGAGCCGCTCCCGGCCCGGCCACCTCGGGAGGTGGAGGCGGGGGCGCGCCCATCACTTCGACAGGAAGGGGCCTAAAAAGCAAGGAATCAGAGACACGCATCGCGTGGGAAACAAAGAAGGGCAGGCACTTACTCATCCACAGCAACCCACTTCCTCTTCCTCCAAGGCCACGGAACCGGGCTGCTGCGGCCCCTGGATTCCCTCCTCCGCCGGCGCCAGCGGGGATCCGGGGACGGCCCGTCGACGCCTGGCGGTCGACTCTCCACGGCAGGGGTGTCTGCAGCGCCCCCTGGCAAGACGACCCCTTCGCCGCTCGGAAGGGCGGAGGTGGGTGCCTGTTGGACGTATGGCTCGGGACACTCTTCCGCGACTTCTTGAAGGGCACCAACCTCAGGATCTCCGGAGCAAGGGGCCACCAGGAGGGGGTCGTCGCGAGGTACGACAGGACCCTCTGGAAGCAGCCCCCACTCATTGAAGCGTGGCATCTTCACGGCGAAGGCTTTCCCGGTCTGGTAGCGGTACAAGGGGAGCCCATCCACCGGAAGCTCGGGAGGCTTCCCTCCGGTCAGAAGCCGGAGCACCTCACGCAGTGCGTCAGAGGAAAGAGAGGGCACCTGGAGCCTCATGACGTCGTCGAGGCCTGTGAAGGTCCACATGGGACGGGAATGGCGCTGGAGGGGAGCGATTCGCCGGCGGATGAACTCCCTCACCACCATCGCCATCGTCACACCCGCCTTCTTCAGGCTGCTCAACCTGGAAGTGACCTGCGCGAGCCTCGGGTCGACAAGCTTCGAGTGCTCCCAACCCGCGGTTTGCTCCGCTGGGGCCGTCGGGGCTTGGAGTAGGGGGTTGCGCACGGTGGCGTCAACAAACACCCACTGCCTCCGAAAGCCCTCCGCTTCCGGACTAAGCTCAACGTCGAGGATCGCGCCCGCCGCCGTATCCACCACCCAGAGAGACACTCATCCCGAGCATTGTCTGCTGGGAACCACTTGGAGGAAGAAGAAATGGCGGAGTTGGGCCACGGACGGGGAGATGCCCATGAAAGCCTCACACAAGATCGCGAAGGCGGAGAGGAGGACGACAAACCCAGGGTCAAGATGCAAGTCGTGGATCTGGTAGTGCGTGAGCACGACATTGAAGAAATCTGAAAATGGCGGCAGCAAGGCGGAGAAGAGGGCATGGAGGTGAAGGGGGATGTCGGTGTCGCTCAGATCAACTGAAGACCGAGAGGCGGGCCAGATCGTCGTCGCCCCCACTCATTGGTGTTGGCGGCAATTGCTCGCCGGACCTTATCCAGCCCCTCAAGATTGAGTACGGTGGACCGTCCCAGCATGGGCTCCGGCATCGGACGGGGCCCTGACGTCATCGAAGTCCTGCCCCTCTTCTTCTTGGAGGCCATGGCGGAGAGACAGATGGGAGCAGACGCAAGACCCGGCAGAGAAAGGTGCGACCCACAGGGAAAGGAGCAGCAGAAGGCAGGCGCATGGAGGGGCAATGATGGTTTCGCCGCCCGCGCCAGGCTTTTTGTCAGCAAGGGCGGTTGCCACGGCGAAGTGGGGAAGTCGAGGCGTCCGCATCTCATTGAGCGCCACGCGTCGGGCCCGGCCCGCAGGCGGTTGGGACCCACGGCGCTACGGCCTGTCTACCCTGGCTTCGCCCCGAAGCCAACCGGAGCGCGCCTCGGGCCCGGGGGCTACTGTCGGCGTTCTGGGACCAGGGGTACCCAGACCTGCCTGCCTGCGGCCCAGCGCGTGGCCCACCTCGAAGGCCCGGTACGGCCCTGCCACAAGCCCCCAAGACAAGACCCTCGTGAGAGCCCCTGCCTCGCGAGGAGGACAACGCCAAGACCTCCGGAGGAGTGGCATCTCCTCAGGCCGCCTCCCGAGGAGCGGAGATTCCTATGCAAGTACCCGGCCTCATGAGGCCGGGATGACGTGGGGTCTGACGGCAGAGCCAGGCGGGCGCCAGCAGGCGCAGAAGGAGGACATTTTCCTCTTTTGTGATAAGGAGGCTAGGACGTACGCGGGTTCCCAAGACACCCCCAAAGGTTTCCTTCCTAGTGCAAGAGGACCAAGACCACGAGCTCGGCAGGACGGATGTTATCGCCGAGCCCACCGCTGCGTCACACCCGGAAGCTTTGCAGGCAAAGACCACCTTTAGTCAGGACATGCTGTACTTCTTGTCCCCTTTCAAATTTGGCCGTTGTGGATCCCTTCCCGCCTGTGCGATAAGGGAAGAGGGTCGTGGCCCTTATAAAGAGGGACGAGCTCCCATCGTAGAAGGTAGGTCGGACGCATCAGTTCATCACTGCCAAGAGCCCTCGCGAGGCCACCCGACCGATGTACTAGTTCATCCTCAGCCTCCTCGTGAGGCCAATCCACCACGAAGCAGGAGTAGGGTTTTACACCGCGAGGTGGCCCGAACCTGGGTAAAGACCACGCGCCTCCGCTTGTTTTCCCCCTGAGAGAGCAGCCGGAGAACCACTGAGAAGTTGTGAGATTGAGCGGGATTGGAGAACGAGCGCACCCTAGTGTTCGAACCTTGTTGGGTTGTGCGGAGCCTCGATTCCGACAGGTTCTTTATCATTATTAGGTTGAGCATCTTCATGAACATCATCATTATGATTTTCATTATCACTAGGTGAATGTTCATTACCAGACTGAGTTTCAGCATCGGAAACAGAGACATCATTATTATCAGGAGATTTTTGTATCTCAGGTTCACTAGAGGTATGCAAAGTCCTATAATTTTTCTTTTTCTTTTTCTTTCTAGAAGGACTAGGTGCATCAGTATTAATTATTTGAGAGTCTTGTTCAATTCTTTTAGGATGACCGTCAGGATAAAGCGGTTCTTGGGTCATTCTACCTCCTCTAGTTACTAATCTAGCAGCAAAATCATTCATATTATTATTCATTTCATCAAGCAATTATTTTTGAGACTTAGCAACTTGTTCTAACTGAGTTTGAACCATAGAGGCATGCTTTCCTACACCTCTAACATCATTACTGATTCTAAATAGCAAGTCACTCAAGCGAGCAATCATATTAGAGTTATATTTCAATTGTTTCAGGACATGTGCATTGAAATGATCTCGCTTCATAATATAGTTGTCAAACTCATATATGCACTGACTAGGATGTTTATTTTAAGGGATATCACCTTCATCAAACTTTAATAAAGAATTTACCTCTACCACCTGTGGAGGTGGTGGTGTGTCAAGGCCATGTATTTCTTCAATAGGTGGTAAATTCTTAACATCCTCAGCTTTAATACCTTTTTCTTTCATAGATTTCTTTGCCTCTTGCATATCTTCAGGAGTGAGAAATAAGATAGCCCTCTTCTTCGGAGTGGGTTTGAGCAGTGGTTCAGGAAGAGTCCAATCATCATAATTCTTCAATATGTTATTCAATAATTCCTCAGCTTGTTCAATAGTTCGTTCCCTGAAAACACAACCAGCACAACTATCTAGGAAGTCCCTAGAAGCATCAGTTAGTCCATTATAGAAGATATCAAGTATTTCATTTTTCTTGAGAGGGTGATCAGGCAAAGCATTAAGCAATTGTGGGAGACTTTCTTCTTCAATTTGCACAAAGTTAAATATTTCCTGTAAGGCAGATTGTTTCTTATGAGCAGGAAAATATTTTTCAGAGAAATAGTAAATCATATCCTGGGGACTACGCACACAACCAGGAGTAAGAGTATTGTACCATGTCTTAGCATCACCCTTTAATGAGAACGAAAATAACTTGAGAATATAATAGTAGCGAATCTTCTCATCATGAGCAAAGAGGGTGGCTATATCATTCAACTTAGTAAGGTGTGCCACTACAGTTTCAGTTTCATAGCGATGGAAAGGATTAGGCTCAACCAAAGTAATTAACTCTGGGTCGATAGAGAATTCATAATCCTTATCGGTAACAAAGATAGGTGAAGTAGCAAACTTAGGATCACATTTCATTCTAGCATTCAAAGTCTTTTCCTTATACTTGCGTAGCAATTTCTTAAGATTGTTTCTATCCTTGCAAGAAAGAATTTCTCTAGTTACCTCCTCATCCATAACATAACCTTCAGGTATCTTAGGCATTTCAAATCTAGGAGAGCCAGGTCTAATAGGTGTTTCATAGTCATCGGTTTCATAGGCTTCATCAGTTTTAGCAATCTTATCAGTTTTAGTAATTTCATTCTCTTTAGCTCTAGCAATTTGTTCATCAAGAAATTCACCTAATGGCACATTATCATCAAGCATGGTACTAGCATCATCATAAGCATCATTCATAGCAGAAGTAGCATCATAATTAACTTGCGACATATCAGGATTACTAGCATGTGGTGGTGCTGCAAGCTTACTCATAACAGAAGGTGAATCAAGTGCAGAGCTAGATGGCAGTTCCTAACCTCCCCTCGTCTTAGAGGGAAAAATCTTGGTCTTTAGATCCTTAAGATTCTTCATAGTTGTCAATTGATATAAATCCCAGGTGACTTAACAAATATAGCTATGCTCCCCGGCAACGGCGCCAGAAAAAGGTCTTGATAACCCACAAGTATAGGGGATCGCAACAATTTTCGAGGGTAGAGTATTCAACCCAAATTTATAGATTCGACACAAGGGGAGCCAAAGAATATTTGCGACTATTAGCAGCTGAGTTGTCAATTCAACCACACTTGGAGATTAAATATTTGCAGCAGAGTGATCAGTAGCACAGTAGTATGATAGTTTTGATAGCAGTAGTAGCGGTAACGGTAACTGTCGTGGTTTTGTCACGGTAGATGTCCAAGTGCAAGTACTTAGGGGTGAAGCCATCGCTACGGCGGTTAACTCGAAGGGGTTGATCGGGACGAAAGACACATGTTTACCCAGGTTCGGCCCCTCTCGAAGGAGGTAATAGCCTACGTCCTGCTTTGAGTTGTATTGATTGGATATCGATTACAAGGGAGCGGATTCGCTTGACCTAGTACTCGATCGAAGGTTTTTTGTGGCCGAAGACGCCCAGGGAACCCGGCTTTATATACACAGGTCAAGGCCCTAGGCTTACAATTGTCCGAGCCGGGTTACATCTAGTAACCGACCTTATCTCTAACTATCCTTGCCTTGTCTGGCAAGCCGTCTCCCGGCGGCTTACGCCTCCGGGTCACACGTTGCCTTCCGGCTCTGGGCCTCCGCCAGGCCCGTCTGGCGAGTCACTTCCAGGCCTTGTCTTGATCTTCCAGCCTGCTTAGGCCTCACTGCTAAGCCGCCAACCTCATGACCCGGCCCCTCCTGGGCGGGTCTCACCACGGGGTTATATCCCCAATAGTAACGGTAACAGTGATAGCAGTAGTTTTGTAGCAAGTGTAATAGTAGCAGTAGCAATAGTAACTTAGCAAGAACAATATGTGGAAAACTCGTAGGCACTGGATCGGTGAACTCGTTGGATGATATTCATCATATAACAGTCATAACCTAGGGCGACACAGAACTAGCTCCAGTTCATAAATGTAATGTAGGCATGTATTCCGTAAATAGCCATACATGCTTATGGAAAAGAACTTGCATGACATCTTTTGTCCTACCCTCCCGTGGCAACGGGGTCCATAAGGAAACTAAGGGATACTAAGGCCTCCTTTTAATATAGAACCAGAACAAAGCATTAACACACGGTGAATACATGAACTCCTCAAACTACGGTCATCACCGGAAAGTATCCCGACTACTGTCACTCCGGGGTTTGCGGATCAGAACACGTAATAGGTGCATATGACTAGCAAGATCAGATCAAGAACATAGATATAATGGTGATAACATAAACGGTTCAGATCTTAAATCATGGCACACGGGCCCTAGTGACAAGCATTAAGCATGGCAAAGTCATAGCAACATCAATCTCAGAACATAGTGGATACTAGGGATCAAGCCCTAACAAAACTAACTCGATTACATGATCAATCTCATCCAACTCCTCACCGACCAGCAAGCCTATGAAGGAATTACTCACTCCCGGTGGGGAGCATCATGGAATTGGCGATGGAGAAGAGTTGATGATGACGAAGACCGAAGATTCCCCTCTCCGGAGCCCCAAACGGGCTCCAGATCTGGCCTCCCGATGAAGAACAGGAGGTGGCGGCAGCTCCGTATCGTAAAACATGATGAAACTTTCTCTCTATTTTTTTCTCAAAAAAGGATTTTATAGCGTCGGAATTAGGGTCAGTGGGGCCACGAGGTGGGCACAACCCACCACGGCGTGCCTGGGGGGGCTGGCATGCCCTGGTGTATCGTGCCCAGCCAGGGGACCTCCTCCGGTGGTTCTTGGCTCCAGTATTTTTTATTTATTCTAAAATAAATCTCCAAAAAGTTTCGTCCAGTTCCGAGAACTTTTATTTCTGCACAAAAACAACACCATGGTAGTTCTGCTAAAAACAGCGTCAGTCCGGGTTAGTTTCATTCAAATCATGCAAATTAGAGTCCAAAACAAGGGCAAAAGTGTGAGAAAAAGTAGATACGAAAGAGACGTATCAATAATCACCTCCAAGAACGATCGGCATGGATATGATGCGGCGACCTGTCTGCTGTTGCGGCTCCTTTGGTGGATGGGATCTAGATTTGAAATATGGTGGCTATGATGCGGCGACCTGTCTGCTGTTGTGGCTCCTTTGGTGAACGGGATCTATATTTGAAATACGCTGGGAGGGTAGGAGGGAAGGGATTGTATTATAATGTTGTGAACACGCCAAGGGACTGGGCGTAACATTTTCCAATGTCTTGGTTACGTACATTGGACAGACTGGCGTATGTCGTAGATGGTTCTGATGGGCTGGGCTAAAGCAACCGGCCCGAATCACCGCAAGTGTAGGACTTGCCTATTTGCTAAGCGGCGGCTGGCAACGGGCGGTAGCAATACTCCCCTACAGCCACCCCTCTCCCTTGTCGGCCGTCTGTCCATCGTCGCCGGTCGGGGCTGCCGGCAATCGACGTCGGGGTCCCACGCGTACAACGCCTTGCAACTGCAACCACTCGTCCCGAACCGCCTGCACTGGTCTCCTTCACGGCTTAGGGTTTCGTCATGACAGACCGGGTTAGTCCTCCTAAAAATTTCGTCAATCCACTGTGTCGGACACCCAACATTGTGCTTTCGCATGCATATTCTCAACTTTACCGTTTTATTTCGCAGTGCGCGAACTGCTACGACAATAGAGGGCTGTGTGTTGATAGGAGGATAGAGCAGATCTTCGATCTGACACTCAGGGAGGAATTTAGGCTACACCCGGTACGTTAATGGGCAAACTCTGCACGAGTTGTGGTTGATTCTGTAAGTGCAGTCCAGACTCTTAACACTGATTATTGCACGCACGCAGTACATCCCTTGCTTTGGTAGGATAGCTGTCCCCAGGAAGCTTTGGGTGCGTAAAGATGAGCGTACTCGAGTAACGGTGCTGCTGAAAACACAGCATGGGTTCCTGTGGGGATGTTGCCTGCAGAACTCCAAAGTACGATGCTACATTCGTGGGGAGAAAGGTGTGTGGGTTGAGTTGTGCAACAATTATGCCCTCCAAACAGGTGATGAACTGACCGTTGATGTATGGAGCTCCTTCGTGGGAGACCATGGTGTTACGATCCCTGTGACCCTGCACCCCGATCGCATTCCTTACATGCATCAGTGTTAGTAATTGTTCACTAAAAGTTTGTTAGCCTGTTATTAACTGCATGTTTCGGTGCTGTGCAAACATGTTGAATGGGAAACATCTATTACATAGGTTATTACCAAGTAAGCATATGGACGCAAGCTTTTATGAGGACCCTCGGGTTGAGTGAGGGCACGACTGGAGTATCATGGCAAACGTTGGGCCATGTAGTACTTTTTGTTGACAGTCTTGGGTCTCTGGTCGATCGTCACAGAGCTGGTCTGCCTCAAGGTAAATGTGTTCCACTGGTGCACTCGTTAGTAATGTCAAACTTGGTGACGGCACGAATGGTAAGCTGTCATACATGTTATGCATGACCTTCTCGTTTGTTAAATAAAATATGTGCAGGCACCTAAAATGTAATTTGTCCTGCAACAGAGTCTGCCCCGTACAATCCTTCCGTCTCAAATGCCCAACAACGGTGAAATGGTGCTAGCGCTAGGCAAGAACATTAAGGTACTGTCGATGTGCTCCACTGCATGTACAGATAGACGGCTCGTCGTGAATGGGTGGCGCCATATGTTGTCGTTCTGTCCAAGCTGGGCAGTTGACGACAAGGTTGCTTTCATGCTGTACCATGGCGATCGACAGACTGTCTTGTTCATTTACCCGATTCCTGCAGTTGATCTTCCTGCTACTAGTGTCGTAGTATGTTGATCGTACGGTCCCCTTGCCACAAAATAGGGGTATTGTGTTCTATGTGTAAATGTGCTCAAACGTGCTAATGGGTGTGCTTCAAATATAGTATTGACAGTCTATGGTGGGCATGCTATTAATAATCTGTTCGGTTACTGTCAACGACCATGATTGATTGATCGAGCACTATACACGACATAATTAAAGAGGTAATTGTGACAACATAGTTAAACATGTACTGAGTACATCATAGTACCATATGATAACATGACGACACTCTTAAACGGAATTAAAGGCCACAAAGTTCAGAGAACACAAAAGTTACTTAAATGAGAACTAGACATGGTGATATGCGTGATCACATATAATAGCAGACTCGACCAGATCTGGGTTGAACATCGTGACCTCCCAGTGATCAGGCCACACAACGTCAAAATGTAGCATATAGCCAGGCAACATCCCAGTGTGCTTGACAAAAGTAAGCCATCCCTCACTCAGGAACGCCTGACGACCTGAAGATCTCAACTTCACTGTCTAGGAGCAGCCTCTGCTAACACGAAGGTTAACGGTACGATGACCGAGCGAACCACGTCCGAGGCGTTCTGCAAACTTGCCTAGTATAGGAAGGGTTGATTGCAGGTCAGAGGGCACGAGGAGGCGAATAAAATTGGTTACCGTAATGTCATCTAGTACGTGCCCAACCCTAACGGGCCGACCTCTCTTCCTTGTGGAACAACCCTCGATGTTTCTATCCACCTACGCATGACCCTTCATGTTCACCTGTTTGTGTTGTGCAACATCAGTTCTCTTCTTCTGCTCCTGTTCGATGCCCTTGGTCTTCGTCAACTTCCTCAACTCGTCATATGGAACATCCCTCATCTTCATCTTCTGCTTCTCTTCCTGATGGGCATCTTGTATCTCCTTCTTCTGTATCTTCTTCTGCTCCTGGGGAACATTCCTCGTCTTCTTCTTCTTGTTCTGCTGGGAAACATCAACCTTATTCATCCTCTTCTGCTCCTGTTCGATGCCCTTGTTCTTCGTTAACTTCCTCAACTCGTCATATGGAACATCCCTGATCTTCATCTTCTGCTTCTCTTCCTGATGGGCATCTTGTGTCTCTTTCTTCTGTATCTTCTTCTACTCCTGGGGAACATTCCTCGTCTTCTTCCTCTTGTGCTGCTGGGAAACAACAACCTTCTTCATCCTCTCCTGCTCCTGTTCGATGCCCTTGTTCTTCATCAACTTCCTCAACTCGTCATATGGAACATCCCTCATCTTCATCTTCTGCTTCTCTTCCTGATGGGCATCTTGTATCTCCTTCTTCTATATCTTCTTCTGCTCCTGGGGAACATTCCTCATCTTCTTCCTCTTGTTCTGCTGGGAAACATCAACCTTCTTCATCCTCTCCTGTTCCCCTATTCCAACACCCTTCATCTTATGGTCCTGGGGAACATCCCACGTTTCCATCTTCTTCAGCTCGTTCCGTGCAAGGACCGTCGAAGCGCTGCAACCAGGGGAGCCTCCGTTGCCGCGAAAAGGCTTCTTATTTGTACATGTACTCTGCCATTCACAGGGGACAAAGCTATCCAATGGCTTCCGTCCTCCCCGCTCTCTGAATCTGTGATCATTATAGGCGTATCCTCTGAAGTCGTGCCTGCAAACATAAATGGGTAAATGGACTGTATGAACATTCAGCACTAACAAATCAGACCGTCGTCGCTCTTTGATTCAGTCACCTCTCATACGAACAAACATCGTGCCGGCACAAGTACTGTTCACTTAAGCATAACTGACAATAACAGAAACAATTTCAAGGGTGCGTGTACGACAGATCTGGTACAACTACTGGGTAAAACAGTGAATCTGATGCTACAATAAACTTAAACAGTGAATTGGACGGATAAGAGGAAGAGGAAGCTCACCTTTAAGCCGTGGATGGGGGCGGAGACGACGGCGGCGACTCCGCGACGGATGGTTTTGGCCGATAGCTCCCACGGCCGGCAACGGAGGTGTGTGGTGGCTGGAAGGGGCGGTTGAGACCGGCAATGCGAGTCCTTCGACGCGAAATGGGCGAGGGTTTTCAGAGAGAGAGGAATGGGAATAGTATAGTGGCCGCTGGTTGATTGACCAACCATATAGGTTGTCTAGGTATTATTTTACTAGAGGCGTGTCGCACCAACTGTATAGCCTACACTGACGGATCGAATGGAAGGTTGGACGTTCCAAATGGTTCCCGGACACTGTGGAGTGGACAGATTGTCCTGGCGACAAGGTTGATCGTAAGGTTCCATTGTTAACGTGCAAAGTTCATCACGCTACAGTTTTTAACGTGCAAAGTACGATGTTAAACTGGCAAACAAAGTTCATCACACTGCAGGTTTTAACGTGCAAGGTACGATAAGTACGATAAATAGGATGACACTCCTAAACAGAACTGAAGACAACAATGTTCAGACATCGTCATCTACCTGAGATGGCTTGAACACAGTGACCTCCCAGTAATCAGGCCACACAACATCAAAATGTAGAATGTCGCCAGCCGACACCTTAGTGTCCTTGATAAAAGTAAGCCATCCCTCGCTAAGGAACTTCTCACGACCTGAAGATCTCAGCTTCACTGACCAGGAGCAGCCCCTGTTAACACAAAGGTTAACGGTACGATGGCCGAGCGAACCACAGCAGAGGCATTCTGCAAACTTGACTGGGATAGGAAGGGTTGATTGCAAGTGAGAGGGCATGAGGCTGCGAATAAATTTCCTTCCCAAACTGTGCTGGAGTACATGCCCAAATCTAACGGGCCGCCCCCTCTTCCTTCTGGAACAACCCTCGATGTTTGTCTGCACCTGTTGGACGCCATTGTTCTTCGTCAACTTCCTCTGCTCATCATGTGGAACATCCTTCGTCTTCATCTTCTGCTGCTCCCGCTGATGGATAACTTCATTCTCTATCCCTATCTCTATGTTCCCCATCTTAACCATCTCCTCTTCCCCATGTGCAACACCCTTCTTCTTTTTATGTTCATGCTGGCAAACATGAGTCATCTTCTCCTGGTCTTGGAACCATCCATCGTCTTCATCCTCTCCTGTTCCCCTACTGCAACACCCTTCATGTTCAAGTCCTTGCGTGCAACTATCATCGAAGCACTACCACCAGGGCATCCTCCATTGCTTAGGCCTAAATGATGTTCGGAGTCTCTTTCCAATCGACCCAATCGCTTTCGCCTCTTACATGGGTAGTTATCCTGGGTAATTAGACGATGAGCAGGCTTCCTACCAACATGGTCCTTCTCCTGAACGTCATGTTCAGCACCTACTCGAAGATCCTGCTTCGTGTTTAGCACCAACTAGTTATCACCAAATTCAAGTTGGATGGCCTCCAGGAAGATGGGCTGGCTTCCTTCCTGCTCGCTCTCTGAATCTGTGATCATTATAGGCGTACCCTCGCAAGCCATGCCTGCAAACATGAACGGTAAATGGATTGTACCAACATTCGGAACTAACAAAACAGTACACGTGAATACTAACAACCCAGCGGTCACCACATTCAAAACATAGAAACAAATATCGTACCCATGCGACTACTGTTCACTACACGCGAGCCGAGTATGACAGAAACATCTTGAAGGGTGCGATGGACAGATCTGCTACTACGGCTGGGTTAAACAGTGAATTAGAGGGGAATCTCACCTTCAAGCCGTGGACGATGGCGGAGGGCGACAATGAGGCGACGGATCATTCCGGACGATTGACGTGGCTTGAGACTGCGTCGGTATTTCCCCAAAGAGGAAGGGATGATGCAGCACAGCAACGGTAAGTATTTCCCTCAGTTATGAAACCAATGTTATCGAACTAGTAGGAGGATCACCACCACCCAATAAGCAGCACCTGCACACAAATAACAAATACTTGCAAACCGACGCGAAAGAGAGGTTGTCAATCTCTCTACGGTAATAAGATAGATTAGGTAGTGATAGATAGGAGAGATAGATCTCTCAAGAGCACAAAATAAAAAGGGCAAATAACATATGCAGCAATATGTTTTTGGGTTTTAGGTTTTGTAGATCTGAAAACAAAGATACAAAAGGATAGATCTGAAAGCAATATGTTGGAAAAGTAGACCCGGGGGCCGTAGGGTTCACTAGTGGCTTCTCTCATGAGTATAGCGCACGGTGGGTGAACAAATTACTGTTGGGCAATTGATAGAAAATCGAATAGTCATGACGATATCCAAGGCGATGATCATTATATAGGCACCACGTCCAAGATAGGTAGACCGACTCCTGCCTGCATCTACCTCTATTACTCCTCACACCGACCGCTATCCAACATGCATCTAGTGTATTAAGTTCATGGAAAAACGGAGTAATGCAATAAGAACGATGACATGATGTAGACAAGATCTATTCATGTAGGAATAGACCCCATCTTGTTATCCTTAATAGCAACGATACATGCATGTCTTGCTGCCCCTTCTGTCACTGGGAAAGAACACCGCAAGATCGAACCCATCACAAAGCACCTCTTCTCATGGCAAGAAAAATTGATCTAGTTGGCCTAACTAAACCAAAGTTTCGAAGAATAAATATGAGGCTATAAGTAATCATGCATATAAGAGATCAAAGAAGACTCAAATAATATTCATGGATAGAAACTGATCATGAACTCAAAATTCATCGGATCCCAACAAACACACCGCAAAAGTTTACATCAAATAGATCTCCAAGAGACCATTGTATTGAGAATCATAAGAGAGAGAGAGGAAGCCATCTAGCTACTGCCTACGGACCCGTAGGTCTATGGTGGACTACTCATGCATCATCGGAGAGGCACCTATGAAGAAGATGAACCCCTCCGTGATGGTGTTTAGATTGGATCTCGAGGTTCTGGAACTTGCGGCGGCTGGAATTGTGTTTCGTCGACTCCCCTAGGGTTTTTGGAATATTTGGGAATTTATAGGCACCAGAGGCGGTGGAGAGGGGCCCCGAGGAGGGCACAACCCATCAGGGCATGCCGGGGCCCCCCTGGCTCGCCCTGGTGGGTTGTGGTCTCCACGGTCCACCTCTCCGGCACTTCTTTGGCCCACTGGGTGTCTTCTAGTCCAGAAAAAATCTCCAAAAAGTTTCGTCGCGATTGGACTCTGTTTGGTATTGATTTTCTGCGAAGTAAAAAACAAGCAAAAACAGCAACTGGCACTTTGGCACTATGTCAATAGGTTAGTCCCAAAAAATGATATAAAGTTGCTATAAAATGATTTCAAAACATCCAAGAATGATAATATAACTACATGGAACAAGCAAAAATTATAGATACGTTGGAGACGTATCAGCATCCCCAAGCTTAATTCCTACTCGTCCTCGAGTAGGTAAATGATAAAAACAGAATTTTTGATGTGGAATGATGCCTAACATGTTCATCATATTCTTTTCTTTTGTATAGCATGGACATTTGGACTTGTAGATGATTGACATGGCTTGGACTGCATCGGTATTTCCCCAAAGAGGAAGGGATGATGCACCACATCGACGGTAAGTATTTCCCTCGGTTATGAAACCAAGGTTATCAAACCAGTAGGAGGATCACCAACACCCAATAAGCAGCACCTGCACACAAACAACAAATACTTGCAACCCAACGCGAAAGAGAGGTTGTCAATCTCTCTACAGTAATAAGATAGATTAGGTAGTGATAGATAGGAGAGATAGATCTCTGAAGAGAACAAAATAAAAAGGGCAAATAAAATATGCAGCAATATGTTTTTGGGTTTTTGGTTTTGTAGATCTGAAAACAAAGATTGCAAAAAACGTAGATCGGAAAGCAATATGATAGGAAAAGTAGACCCGGGGGCATAGGGTTCACTAGTGGTTTCTCTCATGAGTATAGCGCACGGTGGGTGAACAAATTACTATTGGGCAATTGATAGAAAATCGAATAGTCATGACGATATCCAAGGCGATGATCATTATATAGGCACCACGTCCAAGATAGGTAGACCGACTCCTGCCTGCATCTACCTCTATTACTCCTCACACCGACCGCTATCCAGCATGCATCTAGTGTATTAAGTTTATGGAAAAACGGAGTAATGCAATAAGAACGATGACATGATGTAGACAAGATCTATTCATGTAGGAATAGACCCCATCTTGTTATCCTTAATAGCAACGATACATGCATGTCTTGCTGCCCCTTCTGTCACTGGGAAAGAACACCGCAAGATCGAACCCATCACAAAGCACCTCTTCCCATGGCTAGAAAAATCGATCTAGTTGGCCTAACAAAACCAAAGATTCGAAGAAGAAATACGAGGCTATAAGTAATCATGCATATAAGAGATCAAAGAAGACTCAAATAATATTCATGGATAGAAACTGATCATGAACTCAAAATTCATCGGATCCCAACAAACACACCGCAAAAGTCTCAAATAGATCTCCAAGAGACCATTGTATTGAGAATCATAAGAGAGAGAGAAGAAGCCATCTAGCTACTACCTACGTACCCGTAGGTCTATGGTGGACTACTCACGCATCATCGGAGAGGCACCTATGAAGAAGATGAACCCCTCTGTGATGGTGTTTAGATTGGATCTCGCGGTTCTGGAACTTGCAGCGGCTGGAATTGTGTTTTGACGACTCTTCTAGGGTTTTTGGATTTCCAGGGAATTTATAGGCATGATAGTCGGTTGAGGGGGTGCCGGAGGAGCCCAGCACCCACCAGGGCGCGCCAGGGGGCCTCTGGCGCGCCCATGTGGGTGCTAGCCACCTTGGGCCTCCTCTCCTGATGTTCTTTGGCCCATCTGGTCTCTTCTGGTTCGTAAAATATCCACAAAAATCCCCGCAGTGTTTCATCTCTGTTTGGTACTGATTTCCTATGAAGTAAAAAACAAGCAAAAACAGCAACTGGCACTTTGGCACTATGTCAATAGGTTAGTCCCAAAAAATGATATAAAGTTGTAATAAAATGATTGTAAAACATCCAAGAATGATAATATAACAGCATGGAACAAGCAAAAATTATAGATACGTTGGAGATGTATCAAGCATCCCCAAGCTTAATTCCTACTCGTCCTCGAGTAGGTAAATGATAAAAACAGAATTTTTGATGTGGCATGCTGCCTAACATGTTCATCATATTCTTTTATTTTGTATAGCATGGACATTTGGACTTGTAAATGATTCAAAGCAATAGTCTAGTTTTAACATAATGACTTCAATACTCAAGCATGTCAACAAGCAACCATGTCTTTCAAAATATCAACACTAAGGAAAGTTATCCCTAACCCATCATGCTCAATCATTGATCCATTCATGAAACACACTCAAATATTAGCTATGCCCAATGCTCAAGTACGATCATAGTGCCCCCTAGTTGGTGCTTATAAGAGAAGATGGAGACTCAAAGCAAAAAATAAAAATTGCATAAAGTAAATAGATAGTCCCTTCGCAAAGGGAAGTAGAGATTTGTAGAGGTGCTTGAGCTCGAGGTTTAAATTGAGAGAGAGAAAAAATATTTTGGGTGGCATGCTCTTCCTGTCAACGAAAACGACAAAGTAGCTCACAATACTTTCCATGCTAGATATATCATAGGCGGTTCCCAAACAGAAAATAAAGTTTATTCCTTTTTCCACCAAACTTTCACTTTCCATGGCGGGCCATATCCATGGTTGCCTTCCATACCAACACTTTCCAAGGAATTTATTATTTGACAACATAAAGTAAAAAAAAAATTCGTTTTCATTTCGGGAATGTGCATCCCTATTACCGCCGCACTCTCGTGCAATGACAAGTGAATAAACACTCATCTTGAGAATAACACATCTAGCGTGGAAAAATATTGGACACTCCCCACCGTTTCATGAGCGGTACGGGCACACAAAAGAGAAAATTTATTTTGAAAATTTAGAGATGGCACATACAAATTTGCTTGGAACGGCAATGAAATACCGCATATAGGTAGGTATGGTGGACTCATATGGCAAACCTTGGTTTAAGGATTTTCGATGCACAAGTAGTATTTCTACTTAGTACAAATGAAGGCTAGCAAAAGATTTGGAAGCGACCAAACCAAGAAACGAAAAATCACATAAGTGAGCATTGAACATAACTAACACCGAATAATACACCACAAGTAGGATGTAACTTCATAGCATATCTATTGACTTTCGTGCATGCATAGGGAATCACAAACCTTAACACCAATATTCCTACTAAGCATAATTACTCATTAACATGACTCACATATTACTATCATCATGTTTCAAAACTATTACAAGGAATCAAGTTTAATTTGCCCAATGATCTTCATGAAAGTTTTTATTATATCATCCTTGGATATCTATCACTTTGGGACTAGTTTCATATATTGCCATTGCTTTTTGGCAAGCTCAAACAAATTTAAGTGAAGCACATGAGCATATAGATTTCATCTCTCAAAAAGGTATAAGTGAAGCATGAGAGGATTTCTTCAAAATTTACTAACCCTCAAATTAATCTAAGTGAAGCATGAGAGTATTTCTACAAAAGTTTCCAAGCACACCATGCTCGAAAAGATATAAGTGAAGCACTAGAGCAATTCCTATAGCTCAAAAAGTTTAAGTGAAGCACCTAGAGAAATTCTAACAAATCATAGCATGATTGTGGCTCTCTCAAATAGGTGTGTACAGCAAGGATACAAAGGAAAAACTAACAAACAAAGCAAGCAAAGATACAAGACGCTCCAAGCAAAACACATGATATGTGACGAATAAAAATATAGCTCCAAGGAAAATACCGATGGTCGTTAGAAGAAAGAGGGGATGCCACTCGGGGCATCCCCAAGCTTAGTTGCTTGTTACTCTTTGGATATATCTTGGGGGTGCGGTAGCATCCCGAAGCTTAGGTTCTTGCTACTCCTTATTCCTTCATCCATCGTGATCTCACCCCAAATTTGAAAAGTTCAATCACACAAAACTCAACAAAATCTTCGTGAGATCCTTTAGTATAAGAAAGCAAATCACTACTTTAGGTACTGTTGTAAACCCATTCAAATTTTATAATTGCATTATACTTTTGGGCTCCATGTTGCAGAAGGATGGGCATATCGATGAAGATGTGAACCATCGAATTAAAGCCGGATGGATGAAGTGGCGCCAAGCTTCTGGCATTCTCTGTGACAAGAGGGTGCCACAAAAGCTAAAAGGCAAGTTCTATAGGACGGCGGTTCGACCCGCAATGTTGTATGGCGCTGAGTGTTGGCCGACAAAAAGGCGACATGTGCAATAGTTAGGTATGGAGGAGATGCGCATGTTGAGATGGATGTGTGGCCACACAAGGAAGGACCGAATCCGGAATGATGATATACGAGATAGAGTTGGGGTAGCGCCAATTGAAGAGAAGCTTGTCCAACATCGTCTGAGATGGTTTGGGCATATTCAGCGCAGGCCTCCAGAAGCCCCAGTGCATAGCGGACGGCTAACACATGCTGATAATGTCAAAAGAGGCCGGGGTAGACCGAAATTGACATGGGAAGAGTCCGTAAATAGAGATCTGAAGGATTGGAGCATCACCAAAGAACTAGCCATGGACAGGGGTGCGTGGAAGCTTGCTATCCATGTGCCAGAACCATGAGTTGGTCGCGAGATCTTATGGGTTTCACCTCTAGCCTACCCCAACTTGTTTGGGACTAAAGGCTTTGTTGTTGTTGTTGTTATACCTACTGTATTTTAACTTTACCATGGCTTATACCCCTCAATACAAACCATAGATTCATCAAAACAAGCACGCAATGCAACAAAAACAGAATCTGTCTCAAACAGAACAGTCTGTAGTAATATGTACCATACCCATACTTCTGTAACTCTACAAATTCTGAAAAATTTGGACAACGTAAAGAATTTGTATAGCAACACTGTGTTAAAATTTCAGCTCAAGATCACGTTCCAGAAAAAAATGAAAATTCATATACTGGACGCAAAGTTTCTGTTTCAGATTCAGCATCACTTCTAGTCATCCTATGAATCATCCTAACGGTTCTACTTGGCACAAACACTAAATAAACCATAAAAACACAATCATAACAGAGGCATAATTGTGTCAACACTCAAAAACAGAAAGGAAAAAGCAAAATTATATTTATTCATTGGGTTGCCTCCCAACAAGCGCTATCGTTTTACACCCCTAGCTAGGCATATTTGATAGGTTCAAGTATTGTCATCTTTGGTTTTCAACTCTTCAATCACACAACTAGATTTCCTCAAGGATTTATCATGCATGTTCTTAACGATAACACTCCTAGGAAGAAAACCAAAAAATTCATTCTTGTAAATAGGATCTCTTATGATTTCAACAAAGTCGGGATGAATACTAATCATTTTAAGATCTCCCTTGTGCCCACTAGATGTAGCAACTTGGTTCTTAGTAACTTGCGTGGTCTTACCAATTTTTACGGGAGTTTTTTCAATAGACTTGATAGAATAAAAGGCTGAACCCAAATTACTAAAGATCTCTTCCAACTTATCAATGCGGTAAGGACTTTCTTCTACCCTTTCGTTAACTACGGTTTCTTTTGCCATTAGTAATTTAATAGCATCTCCCGCCTTAGCACCAATTTTATTAGAAAGATTACGCAACCTTTTATCTAGATCATCAAGATGTTCTTTAGTAATCATCTTCTTTTCAATAGCATCTAAAATCTCCATAACATGTTCGAGAGTTAAAGTTGTTTCATTGATCATGATAGGTGGTGATCCCACTAAACTTCCCAAAGCATTAAAAGCATCCAAAGATGGACAATCAAGAAATTCCCACCGGTAATCGTATCAAGGACGAATCTATACCAAGTGGTAATGCCAACATAGAAACTGCGAAGAAGTAAAATGGTAGATTGCTTATGGATAGATCTATTATGAGCATTGCAAATCCTATACCAAGCATCTTTTAGGTTCTCCCCTCCCCTTTGCTTAAAATCCAGAACCTCATTATCGGGAGTACACGCAACAAAGGAAGAACTAGCCATAATGACTAGGCAAGAGATCCGGCAAGAAAAAGGGCAAAGAAAGAAGAGGGCGAATAAAAGGGCAAATTGGTGAAGTGGGGGAGAGGAAAACGAGAGGCAAATGGCAAATAATGTAATTGCAAGGAGATGAGATTTGTGATTAGGAACCTGGTAGATGATGATGGAGTCCCTCGGCGCCTACGATAGGCACGTAGAAGAGACTACTTCCTCCCCGGCAACGGCGCCAGAAATTCCTTTGACGTGGCTTAGACTGCGTCGGTATTTCCCCAAAGAGGAAGGGATGATGCAGCACAGCGACGGTAAGTATTTCGCTCAGTTATGAAACCAAGGTTATCGAACCAGTAGGAGGATCACCAGCACCCAATAAGGAGCACCTGCACACAAACAACAAATACTTGCAACCCGACGCGAAAGAGAGGTTGTCAATCTCTCTACGGTAATAAGATAGATTAGGTAGTGATAGATAGGAGAGATAGATCTCTCAAGAACACAAATAAAAAGAGTAAATATGCAGCAAGGTATTTTTGGGTTTTTGGTTTTGTAGATCTGAAAACAAAGATTGCAAAAAACATAGATCGGAAAGCAATATGATAGGAAAAGTAGACCCGGGGGCCGTAGGGTTCACTAGTGGCTTCTCTCATGAGTATAGCGCACGGTGGGTGAACAAGTTACTGTTGGGCAATTGATAGAAAATCGAATAGTCATGACGATATCCAAGGCGATGATCATTATATAGGCATCACGTCCAAGATAGGTAAACCGACTCCTGCCTGCATCTACCTCTATTACTCCACACATCGACCGCTATCCAGCATGCATCTAATGTATTAAGTTCATGGAAAAATGGAGTAATGCAATAAGGACGATGACATGATGTAGACAAGATCTATTCATGTAGGAATAGACCACATCTTGTTATCCTTAATAACAACGATACATGCGTGTCTTGCTGCCCCTTCTGTCACTGGGAAAGAACACCGCAAGATCGAACCCATCACAAAGCACCACTTCCCATGGCAAGAAAAATCGATCTAGTTGGCCCAAAATTTGAAAACTTCAATCACACAAAACTCACCAAAATCTTCGTGAGATCCGTTAGTATAAGAAAGCAAATCACTACTTTAGGTACTGTTGTAAACCCATTCAAATTTTATAATTGCATTATACCTACTGTATTTTAACTTTACCATGGATTATACCCCTCAATACAAACCATAGATTCATCAAAACCACCACACAATGCAACAAAAACAGAATCTGTCTCAAACAGAACAGTCTGTAGTAATCTGTACCATACCCATACTTCTGTAACTCTAAAAATTCTGAAAAATTAGGACAACGTAAGGAATTTGTATAGCAACACTGTGTTAGAATTTCAGATCAAGATCACGTTCCCGCAAAAAAATGAAAAATCATATACTGGACGCAAAGTTTCTGTTTCAGATTCAGCATCACTTCTACTCATCATATGAATCATCCTAAAGGCATTACTTGGCACAAACACTAAATAAACCATAAAAACACAATCATAACAGAGGCATAATTGTGTCAACACTCAAAAACAGAAAGGAAAAAGCAAAAATTTATTTATTCATTGGGTTGCCTCCCAACAAGCGCTATCGTTTTACGCCCCTAGCTAGGCATAACGCATAGATTCAAGTATTGTCATCTTTGGTTTTGGCAACTTTTGTGAGGGCTTTCTCAAATCCGGGGGGCTCTTTACGCTTCCCCAAATTTTCAGGAGAAGAAACCATCTTGAGATCCAAAATATCCAAACGCTTGTTGCAAAGGTAATCAAAGTATTCAAGCGATTTAGGTTCCCGCTAATATATTTGAGGGGTTCGTTTTATTTTTGTAACTCAACCAAGTGCTTATGTGAGTCACCCAATTTGTCGAGAATTTGAACCCCCTCTTGTGAAAAAGCAAGCCCCTTTTTTGGTGGAGGAACCCCCAAAATCCCTTCCAAAACTTCATAAGCGGCGTTTGCATCAAGTTCAATAAAATTCCCCTTTGAGGCAAAATCCAAAAGCTCTCTATGATGCAAAGCCAATCCAATGTAAAAATTTCTAAGCAAAACTTTTGCGTCTCCTTTTAGATTGGAAATACGATAGGATTCCATTAGCCTATACCAGGCATCTTTCAAATTTTCCCCTTGTTTTTGTTTGAAGTATAGAACTTCAAAGTCTGGTGACAAAGGAGGAGTAGTAACGCTAGTCATAGCAACAAGCAAGAGATCCGGCGAGAAAAAGGCAAACGAAAAAGGGGGCGAATAAAACGGTAAATTGGTGAAGTGGGGGAGAGGAAAACGAGAGGCAAATGGCAAATAATGTAATTGCAAGGAGATGAGATTTGTGATTAGGAACCTGGTAGATGATGATGGAGTCCCCTCGGCGCCTACGATAGGCACGTAGAAGAGACCGCTTCCTCCCCGGCAACGGCGCCAGAAATTCCTTAGACGTGGCTTGAGACTACGTCGGTATTTCCCCAAAGAGGAAGGGATGATGCAGCACAGCGACGATAAGTATTTCCTTCAGTTACAAAACCAAGGTTATCGAACCAGTAGGAGGATCACCACCACCCAATAAGCAGCACCTGCACACAAATAACAAATACTTGCAACCCGACGCGAAAGAGAGGTTGTTAATCTCTCTACGGCAATAAGATAGATTAGGTAGTGATAGATAGGAGAGTGAGATCTCTGAAGAGAACAAAATAAAAAGGGCAAATAAAATATGCAGCAATATGTTTTTGGGGTTTTGGTTTGTAGATCTGAAAACAAAGATGCAAAAAGATAGATCTGAAAGCAATATGTTGGAAAAGTAGACCCGGGGGCCGTAGGGTTCACTAGTGGCTTCTCTCATGAGTATAGCGCACGGTGGGTGAACAAATTACTGTTGGGCAATTGATAGAAAATCGAATAGTCATGACGATATCCAAGGCGATGATCATTATATAGGCACCACGTCCAAGATAGGTAGACCGACTCCTGCCTGCATCTACCTCTATTACTCCTCACACCGACCGCTATCCATCATGCATCTAGTGTATTAAGTTCATGGAAAAACGGAGTAATGCAATAAGAACGATGACATGATGTAGACAAGATCTATTCATGTAGGAATAGACCCCATCTTGTTATCCTTAATAGCAACGATACATGCATGTCTTGCTGCCCCTTCTGTCACTAGGAAAGAACACCGCAAGATCGAACCCATCACAAAGCACCTCTTTCCATGGCAAGAAAAATTGATCTAGTTGGCCTAACTAAACCAAAGATTCGAAGAAGAAATATGAGGCTATAAGTAATCATGCATATAAGAGATCAAAGAAGACTCAAATAATATTCATGGATAGAAACTGATCATGAACTCAAAATTCATCGGATCCCAACAAACACACCGCAAAAGTTTACATCAAATAGATCTCCAAGAGACCATTGTATTGAGAGTCATAAGAGAGAGAGAGGAAGCCATCTAGCTACTGCCTACGGACCCGTAGGTCTATGGTGGACTACACATGCATCATCGGAGAGGCACCTATGAAGAAGATGAACCCCTCCGTGATGGTGTTTAGATTGGATCTCGAGGTTCTGGAACTTGCGGCGGCTGGAATTGTGTTTCGTTGACTCCCCTAGGGTTTTTGGAATATTTGGGAATTTATAGGCACCAGAGGCGGTGGAGAGGGGCCCCGAGGAGGGCACAACCCATCAGGGCACGCCGGGCCCCCCCTGGCATGCCCTGGTTGGTTTTGGTCTCCACGGCCCACCTCTCCGGCACTTCTTTGGCCCACTGGGTGTCTTCTGGTCCAGAAAAAATCTCCAAAAAGTTTCGTCGCGATTGGACTCCGTTTGGTATTGATTTTCTACGAAGTAAAAATCAAGCAAAAACAGCAACTGGCACTTTGGCACTATGTCAATAGGTTAGTCCCAAAAAAAGATATAAAGTTGCTATAAAATGATTGTAAAACATCCAAGAATGATAATATAACATCATGGAACAAGCAAAAATTATAGATACGTTGGAGACGTATCACCGATAGCTCCCACGGAAGCCGCGGGATTTGGGGGCGGTGGGTGGTGGGGGGCTGGTTAGCGACCTTCCACGCAAAATGGGAGAGAATGCGAGAGGAGGAGGAATAGTTTACTTGGCGCTGGTTGATTCACGAGCCATATAGGTATCGAGGGACGCGTGGCAGCGAATCAGAGGTTCATGTCGCGCTTGGACTGACGCACCGAATGAATGTTGAATGTTCCAATAGATTGGTCACACGTTATTGGTAGGCGCTTATAGGACGTGACGAAATCTTGTTATTTAGCGTACATTCTACATAACATACAAGTTTGACTTAACAATAGAAAACTTAAACGCTCGTCCAATACATGATAAGTTGTACTACAAAATATATGAACTACAAATCAAAAGAACTACAACTGCTGACCCTGGGCATAATCAGAGGATCCTGACCAATACATGAGATGGTGCTCTTTTTCGCGTACGAAACACCAGTGAGCTGCTCTACCAGGTTTGGACGATATTCCTTTCCTGATTGCCCAGCCTATGATCTGCCCAGGACTTTCAATATCCAGCTCATCTAATTCTTGGCGACTGGCAGAGGCGGAGATCTGCATGGCCAACCTGTGTTTCAGATTGACTTCTTTAGACTGCAGTGACCGAAGATTCTCTTCTTTTCTGCAGACGACAAGGTCAATCTCTTATTGCGAAAAGCGAAGGAAAGTGGTTGGGTCGGGATAGCGGGAAAAATCCCTTTTAGCTCTCACAATCTCTTTGCAACACTCTATCCAGAGGTCTAGGTCGTCCTCGATTAGGCGTCGCCAAAGCTCATCCGGGCGCTACCGAGTCTGGTGGCAACGAAATCCCAAGAGGGCCATCGATCGTAGAGCAACATCATCCATCCCACGTCGGAGGTCACTAAACGTAATGGAAGTTTCTTCCGTATGAGAGGGTCGTTCAACATATGTAGTGAAGGGAAGGTGAGGCTGAATGTGTCACGCCAGTTTGCATGGCGTTTGATCAATCATTTTAAATGCCAGAATGTAACACGCCTAACTATCAGGTGTGTACCATAATGGGCGAACTACACCACCGCGGATTCTGCGCCCACCTCCACCGTTGTTAATACATGTTTACCCCCCACGCAGTTAAAAGAAGTTATCCCCCTTCGATTACGATCTAGTATTCGCCTTCCCTTCAGCCTTACATCCACTTCCCACATAAACCACCGCTACCATGGATGCGCCGGCTCATGCTCATCGTGGTGGTGGTTGGGATACCATCGATGATGATGCTCTTGAACATATCGTCAGTCGTACAGACTTCCTCACCGCCGCAAGACTAGGCGGTACATGCACCAACTACTTAAGAGTGTTTTTGCATAAACAAGCGAGCGGCAAGGTAATGGTCGTTGGTCTTCCATGCGTCCTTGAAGAACATGTTTTCTGGTGGTCCAATCAAGCACAGCGTGGACGAAGATGCAAGATCTCGCCTCTAGAGTGCCCTGTCATGGATGGAACAGACCAAGAATGGGAAGGCACTAGGATTTTGTCCAACAACCAGGTAAGTGAACACATCCGCTTGCCCTCAACAAGCACTAGGATTTTGTCAAAGAATTACCATGTACTTGCTCAATCATGTATAGGTTTGGGTTGGGGCAAATGACGATTGGCTTGTTTACATTACGGAGGCTACGGATGTGACGATTCACAACATCTACACCGGCATCGACGTTGCCGTAGCCCCAATATCCAACGTCGGATTCCGCCATGCCAATTTGGAGACCTTGGTCATGCACTACGCTGGCGCATTAGCTACTATGAAGAATGTAGCACTCGCGGAACCACCCACAAGGTTGGGCGAGTACGCTTATTTCCATCTTATTGATGTGTTCGACATTGCAATAGCCATGACCTAGAGTCAATTAGCCGGAAATGCCTGGTACGTGTTGCCTGCAGCATGTTTGTACCCGTACAAGTACGAAGACGCCGTGTATCATGCAGGCCAGGTCTTCGCGGTAACAAACCACGGGGATTGCTTCGCATGGTTTATATCTTACGGTATGCAAAGACACCTAATTAAATTCAGTCTTCATGTATTTATCCGTTACTTTTCTTAATTCCATCCGGTACTACATGTCCTGCAGGAATGAGCCACCCCCAATCAGGATCGAACCGCCAGAACTTGCAGTTTAACAACCTCTTACATGGAGACTTGTAACTGACATTGAGCAATTAGGACGTATTATCCTATTAGTCCTTGTACACCATCCCATCGCCGGCGCCGGTGTTGGAGATAGTGTCCCCTATATCGATCGAATCCTCACGATGGAACCATGTATTGCTTCATAATCGAAACATGTAATCAATTCAACCTCACCTTCACCACATGCATTTTACCTTCTGTGTTCAGGTCTACAATGTGACCTATACCAGATGGACGGCAACGCGCTAGACCTTCGTGTTGCTATTTGGGAGCATGTAAACTCTCTTGGACAGCACTCTATTTTCGTTGGCGACAGCTACCCAATAGTAAGAAGGATGCCACATTCCGTCCATGATGCCCTTGGCTTGCCGTTCATGAAGCATGGGTGCGTATTCACAATCAACTGCCGGATAGCTATCTGGGACAGACGACTGCCTGATTTATGCCGCTTCAGCTTCGATGGGACTTCTCCATGGGGTATGAAACTAAGCAGTTGCGAGACATATTCTCGCCGCGCACCACTATGGATCCTGCCATCTATGAGAAACGCCTGGGACTAGAACATGCATTAGCTTTGCCAGTGCCCGTGTTCAAATTTAGGATGATAGCTTAACTTTATGTTGTTGTGTACGTACTTAAATTGCAACTGCTTAGTCGTTTTTCCACTCCTCGTAGTAAATGGGTGAAGCAAGCCAACAGCCGAGGCGCGCCATCATCACGATGCGTCATGTTGTTGGTACGCACGCCCAGTGAAAATATCCCGCGCCGCCACGCGAAGTGTAGTTAGAATGACTGGTCGAACACGCCAAACGCAGCGACGTTAACAGACCACGATGTGACAGTTCGTTCCTGTAGCCACCAACTACCCAGGCGCGTCATCATCACGATGTGTCTTGTCATACGCGCCTAGTGAAAATACGCTACGCCGGCACGCGAACCGCCAACAGCCCAGGCGCATCATCATCACGATGCGTCTTGTCGTTGGTACACGCGCCCAGTGAAAATATGTGGCGCCGACATGTGAAGCCTAGTAAAAATGACTGGTCAAACACGCCAAACGCAGCGACGTTTAATGACCAGGATGTGAAACCTCGTTCCTATACACGCCGACCGTCCAGGTGTCTACAAATAGCTCATGCTCGACCTGCACACATATCAATAGAAGAACAACACCTTTCTTTTCTTACTACTTCCTTGCTTCTGCTTGCAACCATGGCTCGTGGTGGGGGGAGCTCAAGTTCCAGAAATAACTAGGGACGATTGACCAAGGCAGCGGAAGCAGCAGAGAAGGCCTGTCGTGCCGCGGCGGCATCACGCTCAAGCAAGGGCTCTCGGAAGCGCATTCGCAGCGGAGGAGCAAGGAAGCTGAAGGAGGAGGTCGCCGATGACGACATGCCAGCCTAAGTACAGAAGCTGAAGGATGAGATCGCAGGCTGGGCGAAGGTGCACGAGGATACCAATGCCTCGCTCGTCGAGAGCAATGCCGCGCTGAAAAAGGCCACGGATCTCATGGAGGAACTTATGGATGACAAGGACAAGCTGTGCAGTGAGCGCAACATGTTTAATGAGCACATAGCCCGTTGTTAGAAGCTGCACGGGAAGGGCAAGGCATCAGTGGAGAGCTTGACCGCCGTCATCATCGAACTAAGGGATGACAACGCCAAGGTCAGAAACGAGCGGGACCGGCTGATGGACGAATCGCTTGTTCTTCTGAAGGAAGGTCGGCAGGACAAGACAGAGATCATCGCCGCTCGCCTCAAGAAAGGCAAGCTCACCCAACGTCGTCCAGAGGTGAAAGAGCTCATCGCCGCTCGCCTCGATAAAGACAAGCCGGCAAAATTCGCTGAAGCGTAAGTAGGCTGTAAGGACACCACCGATCCGTGTATTTTCTCCTTCTTTTGCGTCAGTATTTCCAGAATTGCCGCATGTGGCATTTCCAACATCAGTCAGTCAAAATTCAGACTATGAATCAGGTTCCTGGTTCCTACAAGTAGGTGCTCTAAGTTTGAAAATTCTAGTACGGAATAATATCCCAGCTAAATACCGGCAACACAAAACGAGTGCGAACACTAGGAATTAACAAATTCAGAACACAAAAGGAGGGCAAACACTAGTTCATGGTTATAAAAGCAGTTTGCATAACTTCACCGCAGAAGGAGCGCATACCATCATAGAAGTTCAGATTGAAAACATACAAAGCTAACACCACTAGCAGGTTGACGCCTAAAGAGGACGGAAGTCCCTCTCCTTCTCCAGTGCAACGACGCCACAAATGTAGGATGACACCGACCGCAGCTCCCGCTCCCGATCGACCGGAGCCAACTCGTCGAAGACGGCGTCCATTGGCAGAAGTGGATTCCGGTGATGCAGCCCGGAGAGGATCCACCCCGCAACGGCGACGGAAGCGCGCACCGCCTCCATGTGCATCAACATACGCACATTCGAGCCAACACGGCTCAGCTCGTCGGCCGTGTAGGTCAAAAAAGAGATCACGTCCAGAAGCCGCAGCTCGTTGAAGTCAACGGGGTGGTTGTAAGGGGTTAGCCCCACGGCCGGTAAGATGGCGCCTACACGACGGTACACATCTCGCAGCCGCAACACTTGCGAGGTAACTTCGTCCAGCAAATGATTCAGGCGATCCTGGGACTCCTCCTACTCGGACCGCTCGCTCTCTACCTGGCTCAGCAGAAGGGACATTTGGTTGCCTAGCGCATCGGCCGCCTTATCGAAGAACGACTTCGCGGCCTGAAGGGATTTGGTATTGGACTCAAGCAGCTTCCGAAGCAACACCAGCTCTCTCTGCTGACGAAGGACCTTGCCGTCCTTGGCACGGAGCTTAGCATCCTTCGCCACGAGCTCAGCATCCTTCGCCAGCAGCTCCGCATCCTTCGCCAGCAGGAGCTCCTCTATGAGGCGCTGAGCATCCTTCGCCAGCAGCTCCGCCTCCTTCGCCATGGAATGTGGTGGGGTGCTGGCGGGTGTGGGTGGGGGGCGCGGCGTGGTAACCTGTAGCGGAGGGGGACGAATGCAGGAATAGGTGAAGCGAAGAGCGGCGGGTTTTCTTTTTGTCTCTTCCCGTGCAGCTGTAGCGACAAACAACCAGGCGTCTCCCCTGCCTCGATGGGTGGGACGAACGTAGTCACGCCAACTTAATACCCGCCTTCAAGTTCTTTCGGTTGAAATTTGGACCTCCCTAGGTAGCGACTAACAGCAAAGCGGCACATGATGTCTTATGCCTTCTGATCTGGCGTATTTATCTACGCCCTTTATACGCCGAATGAGTAGGCGCTGCAACACGTCAGGTAAAGACGCCGTAATAAAAGGCGTTACAAAGGAAAAAGGGAAAACGCTAAACAATATGGCGTGTTACGGCAGCCACGCCTACCTGAATGGCGTGTTCCGCGATTGCCACGCTGGCAGTCAGTCGTCGGGCAAGGTCAAAGGTGCTAAGACGTAAGGCATGCGCACATGCAAGTTAGACGCCTATCGGGTAGGCGCGAATGTCGGCGGTCAGGCAACAAAATAAGTTTTTTGGGGGGTCAGTGCGCGACATAAGATCCTTCAGGGGCCATTTAGTAAAAATAATACTGTATACTCGACCTTTGGCCTACTCACTGGACGAGTAGATGGCTACAAGTGACACAAGGCAGTTGACAAATATTAAATATTTCTTATTCTTCAAAATGATAGAGTACAAAAATATATGGTATAGTATAAATATATACGTTAAATTATTATTTACAATATGTTTATGATGTATATTTTGTAAGTAACAACAATATACTTCCTCGGTTCCAAAATACTTTTCGTGGTTTTAGTTCAAATATGAAATTCATGCGCTTTTAGGGCATCTCCAACATTTACACCCAAATCGGACATTGTATTCATTCATGGACCGGTGAGGACCAGTCCGCGGACATTGATATGGAAGTCGACCATCCAACCATAGCCACATATATTTCAAAGCGAATTTAAAAAAACAGACGAAATTCGTGCAAATCGGATGATTTTCACATAAACCGGAGCACATTCATTATATTTTTGACATTTTTCATTAAAAAAAGATGATCAAACCTAAACCTAGCCTACGACGGTGCCTGGCCTCCGTGTCCTTATTGTTACCTTCTGACGATCATGGGGTTCATCTCGCCTTCTCCATGAGAGACGGAATGAGGCTTGTGAAGTGTAGGTGTGTTTGCCAACGAGGAAGAGTAGAACATGGGGGATGGACCGGCCCACTTGGCGACGCGTAAAACACACACCTGCATCTTTCTCATCTTCTATCGCCTGCGCAGCCTCCGTGTCACGTGGCCGTGACCTGCTGTACCGGGATAGCATTGGGAGCGGTGACCTGATCACGCGCGGCCTCATAGAGCGCCCATTGCTCGGCGATGTAGTTGGTGCCCGCTGCTGACTTGGCCGCCATGGCATCCTCGCTTGCACACTCGTCGTAGATTTGTCCCTACGTTAGCCGGTGCTACTCAAGGAGAAGCATGCTTGATACGGGGCAAGCCCGTGGGTGTCGATCTTTCACGAATTGGAGGGGGATTCCACGAAGAACACGGAGAAATCACAAGAGGAAAACTCAAGAACAAGTCCAATCACACATCCACTAGACTCACATACACATAAGATCCACAAAGGTACAAGAACAACAAAGGGAAAGAGGATACATGGTAGAGTTCATCCCAAATCCCATGGGGAGATGGGGCCTTGAATCCTCTAGGGATCTTCCCTCGCAAGGGGCCTTGACATCCATAAGATCTTATCACACGTGGAGGTCGCAATCTCCTAGGAGAAGTATATGGAAGGAGCAATGCTCAACTAATATATGAGCCAAACCATTGCTAACCCTAGAAAGGAGGAGGATGGGTCATATTTATAGTCTTAGGAGAGTTGGGGGCGAGAGAGATAGGATACATGGGCCTTTGGCCCGCGTCTGCCCGCACAAGGGCCGGGTGTCCGGGCCAGGGGCCGGATGTCCGGGGCTTCATGTGGGGCCGGATGTCCGGGACAGGAGGGCCAGATGTCCGGGGCTCGGCCGCTGGGATTCCGCGCGGTTCTGGTCCTGGTGCGCCGGATTTCTGGGGCGATGGCTGGAAATCCGGGGTGAGGCCGGATGTCCGGGTCGGGGCTGGATGTCTGGGCCCTGCCTTGGCACTGGCTGGGTCTTCAGGCGCCGGATGTCCGGCCGCTGTAGACTTTGCGCGATCCGTCTTCTTCCGTCTCCGCTTCCAAGGTTCCCTCACGGACGGTGTAGTCGTACGTAGGTGCCGGCACTCCTCCTCGTCATCCGTGAAGCTCTGACAATACCTATGCATGCACACGAGAGGAGTGTCAAGTAGTATACCATCCTCGAAGGGGTCAAGTGAACACGTGTAAAGGAGATGATTCACCTTTATGTATGTGAAGTAGTTGTGGCACATGTCACTTGCCAAACGGACTCTTGTCATGGTGATGTCCGTAGGATGCTCCGCATCATCCCCTTCCCCTTGGGAAAGATCCGCCCTCGGATCAAAATCCAAATCACCATGGAAAGGAGATGGCGTCGCTGTGTAGAATTGGACGATCACCAAGCACTCATCATCATCAAGCTCGAAAGGGGCACTCTCCAATGTCTCACCGCCGAGGAATTCCTTCAAAAGGAGCAAATACGACAAAAACTTGGAAAAACAAATGTGGTTAGCGTTAGTGCAAAACCAAGCATTCAAGTGATGAATCACCGCACAAGTGTTGTCATCATGCATAACATATGGTGTGACAAGGGATTGTGTCATGGCATGTAAGCATACAAATTGAGCACAAACAATGCAATCATGGAAACAATTATGCCTAGGTGAGGTAGGGATGCCAATATGTGTGAAAATATAAGAAACATCTACCCCAAGGTCATAGCACGCATGCAGAAAGCAATCAACGAAAGGTTTATGGTAGGCATAGGAATCATTCACAACACCAAGTAAAATGAAGTGTCTAAACACATGGGGCAATCCAAAGTGCAAGGCAATCCAAGCATAATTTGCATATGGTGTAGTGAAGATAGTGTGGCACTCAACACAATATAACGAGCAATTGGGCATCATGTGTGAGGCAATCAAGTCAAGCATGTAGCAAGCAATCGGGCATAGCATATGTGAAGAAATGACATTGTTGCAACCAAGCATATGATAAGAGCAAGTAATCCACAAGTTGGATGCAACACACAAGGTATATATGTCATGAGGCATAGAAAGATGGCAATGAAGAATGGAAGCAACATCTCTATCATGTGTGCAAATATGTGGTCCAAGATGACAATATATGTCATGGTACAAGCAACACAAATAGGATGATCCACAATATCCATGCTCAAGAAGGATGTTACCTTGAAAACTTGTCCTTGTGCTTCCTTCACAATGTCGATGCGCAAGCAAGTGCGATGTAGAATCGTGTCGGTGTAGCATGGCTCACTCTCAAGAGCCCGTATGGCCAACTCACGTGAAGTGGAACTTGACATGAAGTCGAAGTATCCTACACATGCACAAGCATACACAAAGAATGTACATGCATGGTAGATAAACACATCATCCATCATGATGGTTCTCTTCTCTTGCACACAACCGTTAGTGTCACAAGTACATGAATAATATGATGCAACAATGGCAATATTCAAGGCACTAGGCATATGGTGCAAAGAGGGAAGGCAAGCATGCTTCACATGAAAGATGTCAAAAGCTCCAATAATATGAGAGAAAGCTATGGGGGCAATCCCATAAGCAAAACTAATAGCATCGTTGCACTCAATACATGGAAAATTTAGCATGAGAGAGGCAACACATGGAGACATATAGCAATAAGCAATATCAATCATGTGCGAAGCATGGCAATGGTTGTCATCAACCGCATAAAAGGAGCACATCGGTGATGCAACATAAGCAAGCATAGTGACCATGTCGTGCAAGCTAGTAGTGCGAAGATGCAACATACTAGAGGAAATCATGTCAATCATGTCATATGAGCAAATAGTGGACATAAATAATGCACATGACATATCGCGGGCACGAAGCAAGAGCAAAGTATCATCATAGACATGGGTCACAAAGTAAACATGGTAATGGAAAGTAATATCTCCACCAAGCTTGCAAATACATATACAAGTCACTTAGTCAAGCGTCATGTGAGATGCAAAGCATGGGTCACAAATGCATGGCAAAGGCATAGAAATGAGAGTATCATGCAAAGTGAACATGGCAATATGGGCATAGTAAGTGTAATGAGCGAGAATCCATAGCCATGTGAGAGTCAAGTAAAAGAGGTGCGCGTAGTCCTTGCGCGAGGGGAATGGTTGGAGACACATTCCGATGAATCCCAAAGCGTCGGTGCTCTCAAGATCTCTTTTCATCAACTCATGGGATTGTGAGGTTGACGAGTAATCATGAGTACCTACACACAACAAAGGCAAAGGGAAAATTATGTGTGCGTGGTATATGTACACATCATCCATTAGGATGTGCATGTGCTTGTGTTCGTTAGCACAAAATATCCAATGCTCAAATAAATGAGATGCATGATATAAGAACATGTCATCCATCATGAAAGGTTTTTTATTATGTATAACATAATGGAGACTAGAAGGTGCATCATGTGAATTATCGAGAGCATTGATATTCATGATATGCGGATGGTGCATACAATTATAGGGATCATGCAATGGATGGAATGGAACAAAATCTCCTAACATGTATGAGGAAACTATTGGGGTCTCCTCATGTGCAATAGCGGAAGCATAATGCGGAGAGTATGGACAACATCCACAACAATGCATTTCCAAATCATGGAGAGATCATGGCATGGCATGTGTGAATAATTGCGCAAATGATGCAAAGGAAGCATGGTAATATCATCGCAAGAAAAGCAAATGCCAATAACCATGGGCTTGTCGTCTATGCCATATGAGCAAATGGGATTAATTTTTATGGGATAGGCATAGTTGCTACGGTGAGATTGCAAAGATGCAATATGGGAAATTTCACGCATATCATATGACAAGTTTAGTGGGTTGTCGAACATGATCTGACCAATAGAATTTTCACAAGATATCCTATGCAATATGGCATCACAACTAGTAGACTCCACATGAGAATCGTCAAACTCGTCATAAATGGGCAATTCATCACATGAGGAAGTCGCATAATCATGAAGCATGGCAATAGGTGGATCATCATCATGCAAGCAATCAATCTCAAGTTAGTCCACTAGTGGGACAACGAAAGAACCTTCACCTATGTTACCTTTAGAGCTTCTCTCATGTGAGGTAGGTGAGGTGGGAAGTACCGACTCGTGGTAAGCATCATGATGGAACCATGTGGGTGGGGCATCATCGTCCACCATGGCCATCGGCATTCCCATTGGAGGGATGGAATCGTCAAGGGTAGGCACGTCGTCATGTAGGAGACCTTGCACCAAAGAAGAAGACACAATAGAGGTAGAGGTTAAGTTGTTAGAAATCAAAATGGCCTCACATGCCCTATCAACTACCTCACTCGCTCTATGTGGTGGTGGCTCACTCACTCCCTCTAGGTAGTTGCACTTATACTCACATATGGTGGAGTCACTCATCTCACTCAAGTGGTGGGGGTTGTGGCTCTCCTCACATGGGAATTGGGGCAACTCATCATATATGGGTGTCAGAGAGATGTGTGTGCAAATGTCTCCATGCTCAACTCCTTTCGCCGCCTCGGTTGAAGGGATAGTCCCATGCTCAACCTCCACGTCATTGTCGCCGTGGATGAAGGCCGAAGATGGCACATCATCACTCTCGCCTCCGAAGATGGAAGCATCATCCTTGCTCGCCACCTTGTCGCTCGCCTCCAAAGCATGTTCCTTGAGTGGCTCCGTAGTTTTAGTCGTCGCCGCACCGTCTTCAAAAAGAGTCATGGTAGACTCGGCATCGTCAATGCCACAAAGAGGGATGGCGGTGAAGTCAAACTTGGGAGCGTCGTCTTGGAGCTCATCGGGCTTGGACATCTTGGTGGTACCATCCTCATGCTCGTAGTCATGGAGCTTGGTCGTCGCGAAGTGTACTTGGGGTAAAGGAGCCTTGGCCTTCTTGAGTTCTTGAACCGCCTTGAGAGCACCAATGTAGAGGTCATCAAGAGACTTGTAGGTGTTGGTGAAGATAGACTTGGCGATGTCATTGTTCAATCCCATCGTGAAGTGGAACTTCATCCAAATGGGGTTCTCCACTCCGGTTCATCGCAAGGCTTTCGTCATCTCCATGAAGTACTCGTCGAGGGACTTGGATCCTTGTATGGTGTTCTCCAATTGGCGTTGAAGATGTTCCGTGTACTTGGAAGGCACAAATTCTCGCCTCATAGCTTTCTTCGTCTTGGACCAACTCATGTCTAAGCTCTTCGAAGGTGTGTGAAGCCACCATGTTGACGCGGAGTCATGAAAGTTTCTTGTGGTGCACTTCACTTGATCTTCGGGCGGGACTTGAAGTAGCTTGAGGTAGGTGTCCATGTTGCGCTCCCACTTGAGGTACTCTTCGGGGTCATAAGTCCCATAGAATGGAATGTCGAAGTCGTATTAGCTCGTGGAAGTCACGGTCTTGAGCTTGGGGAGCTTCTCTTGAGGTGCATGTCGGCGAAGATGCCGCATATGCAAAGGCGAAGATGCCTTGAAGTCGCTTAGCGAAGATGCCAAGGTAGGTGGTGAAGTCATCGAGCGGTGGTTGGTATCGAGCTCGTGACCTTCACACTTGATCTTTGTTGGACGCCTTGATGTTGGCATCGTTATTTCTTCATGTCATTGATGGTGTCGATGCCGAGATGATCTTGCCGGAGATGGTAGCTCGGAAGCATGTGCACTTGAGCGTCTTCTTGAAGATGAGGAAGACCTCTTGTCGATGTTGATGAGGACCTTGAGCTCCTCCATTTGAGCGTCCAACTTGGCGTCGATGGTTTTCTTCATGGCTTCGAACTCGTCGTTGTTGTTGTAGACCGAAGGAGATGATGTGCTTTGCCTATCCATCACAAGACTCGAGCAAAGGTGAGTGGGAAATGAGATAAACAATACCAATATACCATTCCCAGTTGAGGATGTATCCCGTTTCACTCAATGTGAAATGCAAGAATAAGGGAATTGGTACCGGACTTGTTCACTCACACCTACAAATAAAGCTTATCGAGTGGCTTGGTTAGGACAAGTGGCACAAAATGCAAGCAAATGTCAATTCAAGATATCGAAAATGTTGACTAAGATTCACAAAATTGCAATGCAAAGCAAATAGATCAACAGCTATGGTGGCACTAGGAACACACACACGGATAGATAAATGGGATCCGCGCAACCAAGGAATGAGCACAAAATGTGTGAGACCCGGGACAAGCTCGTGTTGCACGGATACTAGAAGAGACAATAGCTCGATTTCTCAAATGGGCTAGATACTCGCTTGTGCACCAACCTATGAGAGTAAATGTGCCGTCTTCAATCCCAGTCCGTTTAATTTCCAAACACCTCCGGACGTATGAGAGAGAAAAATTCGGCAACATTAAAAAGATCATTATTTAATACATTTATATGCATTGTATCCGTAGCAACCCATAAACGTTCTACTAGTAGGCAATAAATGCACTGTAGGGAGTGGGCTAACTAGGCCAATACTACATTGCTACTCTGTCAATAATGATGGAGCAAAGTATGCGGTTAGAGCAACTCCAACCGTGGGACCCAAACGGACGCGCACTTTGTCCGCCTTTTGTCCGTTTGGATCGGCGTGTGCATCTCCTTTTGTAAATGGGTCGGCCATGCGCCCAATCGCACGACCCATTTTTCGTCAGCGCACAACACTCTTTTAAGGTAAAAAAGCCCGCGGCTATAGATCATGCCAGTGGCAATGCGAGCGCCAAGAGTTCACGCCGGCGATATGCCAGCGGCCGGCATACATATGCCTGCCTAAAAAAATACGCAGTTTTCATGCTGGGCGCACTTGCCAGCGGCCGGCACACATGCTAGCACACAAAATGAAGCTGTAGTTTCACCATGCCATCTCATTCGTGTTCATGCCCACACACCATGGCATGGACCACTCGTCATCGAGGTTGAGCATGTCGGCCTGCATCTTCTCGAACCAAGACCGCTTCCTCGAAGAGACTGTGCTCAAGTCCACCTTCATGATCTCGACTTCTTTCTTCATGCAAGCAAGTCAGACTTCTCTTGCTGTGTAGGCTGCTTTGGTGGCCTCGATCTCTAGCATCTTCGCTTGCTTCTCCGCCTCCAACGCGATCTTCTTATATTGTATGTCTATGAAGTCCTTAATTTGCTCCTCCTTGTCTTGTCGGCGCTTCTCCTCTCTTGAATCCTTGTTGGTGATCATGCCTTGCAAAGTAGCTTGCAAGGCAAGGGACGTTGCCTCGCGCTTGTACTCTTTCTTGGAGTTGGTCTTTCCCCACGACTGCGGCTTCTCCCCCTCACCATGCTCTTCAATGGCTGCCTCCCTCCCCATGCGCCTTATGACGGCGTATTGCGCTTTGAACGTCTCTTCACCCTTGATGATCATCCAACAAGGAGTGAGGTTGAAAGACTTGCCCTTATAATGGACATTGAATGCTTCCAAAGCTTGGAAGACCTACAAATGAACAAATGGACAAGCAACATTTATGGACGAGCAAGCTACGGGACAATCAAATAAGCAAGCATGTAGGCCATACCATGTCTTTCATGCCGATGCCACTCACGGGACGGGCCTCGATGCTCTCAAGGGTGGAACAGAACTTGTTGCACTCTAGTTGTATCACCCTCCAACGTTTACCGAGCGAGATCCACCCACGCTTGCTCTCCATTTGGTATGGTTTAAACTTCTTGCGCTCGTGAAACTCGCGATGCACTCTTTGCCAAAATGCCGACGCCTTTTGCTCAGAGCCTATCTTGGGGTCTTGGCCAATGTCTCTCCAACATTCACAAAGGAGTTTGTCCTCATTTTGTGTGTATGCTTTGGTTCGCTTGCTCTTCCGCTTCTTCTTTGCATTGGCTTGGGCGGGGAGCTCATCGAACAATGGATCTCCATCGATGTCCACTTCATCATCCTCTTCGTCAAGGCCATAGTCTTCCGGAAACTCGTGATCTAGCGGGAAAGAGCTGCCCAAGCCAAGTTGGTCCTCCATGAGGGGGTCGGCCATGTCTTCACCAAACGAGTACCCCATGCCATCGTGCCCGCCCATGAAGGGGGTGCGGCTATCTTGGCTTTGCGTCTCGTCAGGATTGAAGGGAATGCCACCATTACCACCTTCATAGATGAGGCTCTCCATGAACACGCGGTTGGCCTCGTCTTTCGCAGCCGGCATTCTGTCGGACAGGTTGCGGGCGTTCCTCATGGCGTCGGCCGGGAGCTCGCGAGGCTGTTTGCGTGCACCCCCGGAGGACGATCCACCACCCACACGCATCACGTTGAGATCGATGCCTGCCGGCGCTGGCGTGGCAGGCGCGACCACGCTCACCTCCGGTGAACCGGATCCCATAGAGTTGGACAAACGGGTGGTTTTGCGGGTGGGGCCGCAGGAAGCCGTGCGCCAGCGGCGTGGTGGACATGCGGGGCGACAACGGCAGCGATGAGCCGGTGCTGGCCGCGGCCACAGTGGCAGCGACGAGCCCGTGCTGGCCTGAGTTTAACCCCAGCATCAACAGGGTCTGCGTCATGGCCTCGCGGACGAGCAGTATGGTCTTCGCGGCTTCGGCCTCTCGATCTACGGTGGCGGCGATGTTGGACGCGGTCGTGGCCTTGTTATTGGCTTCTTGGTCATGCCGGCGGTTCTTCCTCTTCAACGATTGGAGGGCGCGCTCCTCAGGCGTCAGAACCTTCTTCTTCTTGGTCGGCGGCGGCCCTTTGCGTGCGCCCTTGAGAGAGACGGGACCGGCGGAGGCAATGGAGGCGAGGCCGGCGGCGACGTCGAGGGTCCGCGCGTCATCGTCCGTGATGCGCGCGCGAGTGGGTGGGAGGTTTTTGGGAAATTGAAGGGAAATGGTGGCGCTGTGCCACCGACAGGCGGGCCAGGGGGAGGAGAAGGGCGGACGTCGCGCGCATCCGTCCCGTGTCCGCGCCGACGCAAATCCGACCCAAATTTGAGCCTGGAATGGATCGCGCGCGAATAAAAAACGGACGCTCGTCCGTTTGGGTCGGCACGTTGGGCTGCGATTTGTGTCTGCGACAACCCAAACGAACACGAGCGGACGAAATGTGTCGTCCGATTGGAGTTGCTCTTAAAGCAACTGCAACGCAATGACCCAAATGAACATCACTTTTTGTTCGTTAGGGTCGGCCGAAACGGACGGGTCTATCCGGCTTTTCGTTTGGGTATAGCAAGCAGTGGAGCTCGCAGCGGCTGGGTGCGGGGAGGGGAGGCCGACGATTGCAGCAGCACCGGCCCGCGCGCGGGGCATGAGCCGAGTCGTGGTAGTCGCCGGCAGGGTGGAGGGAGTGGAACATGTCCCAGTCCGGGAGCATGAACTCGCCGAGGAACACTCTGTTGTACGCCACCGCTTGTCATGTGGATCGTGTGCGACACCGCTTCCCTCGAAAAGAAGTCCGATGCTCGGACCACCGTCGTCTGTTTCGAGCTGTAGATTTGGCAGAAATCATGATGAATTTCTCCGAGATGATTTGGATGTTTTCAATGAAGGAGTGCGCCGGTGTTGTTGCTCATGCATGCGATGATGCCGTTGTCAGGGAAGTTCAAAACCAGGGCAAGGACCCGAAAAAACGTTTCAGAGGCCGGTCTGCAGGCAGCGCGGAATCCACCCCGCCCAACCAGCATCGGGATACGAGTTGTAAGACGTATTGCAATATCCCGCAGTTTCCCGAACCCCGTATATCACCGTATACAACTGTTCACACAAGTGGGAGGTACATATCACCAAACATGGGCGAGACAGCATCTAGTATGAAAACCTGAGCACAAACATGGGCGTGACAGCATCTAGGCTGAAAACCTGGGCAATCGTATGCGGCCAGCCAAGGTACTAGCTGGACCAGCAATGCTCGATGCTTGTCGCTATTTGTTGACAAAATTGATGGTTGATCCTTTTGCCAGTGAGGGAGGGCGCTGGAGAATTACTGCAAGATCCAGCAGATTCGAACACCATGTCCAATACGATAGATTAGCAATGTGAAGATGGAAGAACAGTAAGACGCGAATTTTTGTTTAGTTGGTAAGTAAACAAATTTTTGGCCACCGTTAGGACAAAGTGATTCATCCAGCGAGAATATTAGGCATCTGATTTTGGTATGCATTAGGAAAATAGTAGGTGCTGAACCGTTAACAAATGGCAATCGGGAAACATATCAATTAGAGCAGTTTCTCTTATTTGGTTTTAGGCATTTGCAGTTTCTCTTATTTTGTTTTAGGCATTTTGAGTGCACGTTTATCTGTTTTAATTGACTTTAGGTTGCTGAAAACCTAACAGCTAGCTAAATACTAATCGTGCGATTTAATCGTAAAGTAAGCAGCAAGCTCGATGCCCAGGTTAAAACGAGCAGGAGGAAAATGGCCAAACGTCGAAGCCCTCTCCGTCCATCGCGGGGTGGGACGACCGGCGCGGCTCGGGACGGATGGGGGCGGCGGGATGGGGCGGACGGGGGCGGTTGGGGCGGCTCGAGATGGATGGGGCGGATGAGGAGGCCGGGGGCGGCGGGATGGGGCGGCTGGTGCCGATGGCCGGCGTAGTTGGGGCCGGCTGGGATGGGGGCGGCTCGGGGCGGCGGGATGGGGGATGGATACGGGGTGGCTGGCGGCGGGATGCGGGATGGAAACGGGGTGGCCGGCGGCGGGATGGAGCCGAAGGGGGGCCGCGGGATGGGGGCGGCGCGATGGGGGCGGACGGGGGCAGCGTGGTGTGGGCGGACGGGGGCGGCGTGGTGTGGACGAGAGGGAGGCGCGGGATGTGGACGAGAGGGACAGGGATGAGGATAGGATCCGGTGCGATGAAGGCAGAAAGAAAAATGTTTTTTTGTGGGTCCCACCTATAATAAACTAACTCAAATAAGCACCTCTTCACCGGGTTGGTTTTTTTGGCTGGGTCTGGTCGCGGTCTACGGGTTGCCCAAGATGAAAATAAATCCGCTTTCCTTCGGGAATTGGTGAACCTGGCTAGGGATAACCCACACCCAATGCTTATTGGAGGCGACTTCAATATCCTTAGGTACCAGGAAGAGTAAAATAACGATCGTTTCGACACTCACTGGCCTTTCTTATTCAATGCTGTGATTGACAGTTTGAATCTTCGGGAAGCCAATATGTCGGGGCGGCAGTTCACTTGGGAAAACAATCGTCCGGTGCCAACATATGAGAAACTCGATCGGGTACTCATGGATACCGAATGGGAATTAAAATTCCCTCTGGTAACAGTGCGTGCCCTAGAGCGTATTGAGACACTTTCAGACCATGCGCCCATCATTCTTGAGTCTAACTCTGCTAGCCCTCCCACTCGCCGCCTATTCAAATTTGAATTGGGATGGTTACAACGTGATGGCTTTGCGGATATAGTTAAGAATGTATGGGAGCGGCCCGCCGTTGGTCGCACACCAATCCAGAGATGGAACTTCAAAATTCGAGCCACAAGGCAGTTCCTAACTGGATGGGCGAAACACACCAGTGGTATTTATAAAAAAGAAAAGCAACGTCTTTCTGCCATTATTGATGGCCTTGATAAAATCGCAGAGACTCGCATTTTGTCTCAAGAAGAGATTGACATAAAAAGTCAATCCAATGAGCACATGGCACGTCTATTGCGAGAAGATGAACTCAAGTGGTACCGAAGATCTGGTGCCCAATTCATTTTGGAGGGAGATAGCAATACACGGTATTTCCAATTGGTCGCTAATGGCCGGCACAGGAAGAAGTATATTTTTAGTCTCCAACAAGATGAGGGACGGATCGAAGGTCAGGAAGAGCTCAAGCGTTATATAACAAAATACTACAAGTCTTTGTTTGGAGCTCCAGATGAAGGAAACTTCAGTCTAGATGAGACCCGAACGGATGATATTCCACAAGTCACGGCAGAGGAGAATGATATCCTGACGGCACCTTTCTCTAAAGAGGAGGTGCGAGCTGCGGTGTTCCAAATGGAACATAACAAAGCTCCAGGACCTGATGGCTTCCCCGCAGAGTTCTACCAGAACTTCTGGGATGTCATCAAGACTGACCTAATGGAGTTGTTCAATTTTCTTCATGCCGGCCAACTTGACCTATCGAGGCTTAATTTTGGCGAGATTGTTTTGTTGCCCAAGACAAAGGAGGCTGAGCGGATCCAACAATACAGACCGATATGCCTCCTTAACGTCAGCTTCAAAATATTCACCAAAGTAGCAACTAATAGGCTCAACGTGGTTGCTGATCATGTTGTTCGGCCATCCCAAACGGCTTTCATGCAAGGAAGAAATATACTTGATGGAGTAGTTATCCTTCACGAGACCATTCACGAGATGCACCGAAAGAACATGAGTGGGGTAGTATTAAAAATTGACTTTGAAAAGGCATACGATAAAGTCAAATGGTCGTTTCTCCAACAGACCCTGAGAATGAAAGGTTTCTCCGATAGATGGCGCGAGTGGATCCACAATTTTGTTACTGGAGGCAGTGTGGCTATCAAAGTAAATGATGATGTAGGCCATTACTTCCAGACGAAAAAGGGATTACGTCAGGGTGACTCACTGTCTCCAATGTTATTTAACATTGTTGCTGACATGCTGGCAACTTTGATCGAACGCGCCAAGCAGGACGGGCAAATTGCTGGGGTAGTGCCACATCTCGTTGATGGGGGACTCTCTATCTTGCAATATGCTGATGATACGATTCTTTTTATGGATCATAACCTTGATAAGGCAAGAAATCTGAAACTTTTTCTTTCAGCTTTTGAGCAAATGTCAGGCCTGAAAATTAACTTCCATAAAAGTGAATTGTTCTGTTTTGGAGAAGCCAAGGAGACGGCTGCACAATATGCTGACTTGTTTGGCTGTGCACAAGGCCAATTCCCGATTAAATACTTGGGAATTCCGATTCATTATCGGCGTCTCACTAATGCGGAGTGGAAATATGTTGAGGAGCGATTAGAGAAACGGTTGAGCAGTTGGAAAGGCAAGTTGCTCTCCATTGGAGGACGACTAGTTTTGATCAATTCTGTCCTCACAAACATGGTTCTCTACATGCTCTCATTTTTCCAACTTCCCAAAGGGGTACTGCAAAGACTGGATTACTTCAGGTCCAGATTCTTTTGGCAAGGAGATAATGAAAAGAAAAAGTATAGGCTAACCAAATGGAGCGTTGTTTGTCGACCAAAAGACCAGGGAGGCTTAGGTGTTCAAGACCTCCAGGTCAAGAATGATGCCTTACTTAGTAAATGGCTATTCAAGCTACTTATCGAGGATGGTGTTTGGCAAACTCTGTTACGCAACAAGTATTTAGGCCAAAAGGCATTGTCCCAGGCATATTGGAAGCCCGGTGACTCGCATTTTTGGGCCGGACTGATGGCGGTAAAGAAACATCTTTTCCGCTTCGGATCATTCGCGATAAAGGATGGCTCGGAGATACGTTTCTGGGAGGACAGGTGGCTAGGAAATGCCACACTTCGAGAACAGTACCCAGCCTTGTACCGCATTGTACGCGATAAGAATGATACTCTTGCGCACGTGATGAGCTCTTCCCCACCAGATATTTCATTTAGGAGGGATTTGATTGGCCCCCGCCTTATGTCATGGCAACATCTTCTATCCCGTCTGGATACGATTAACTTGACACAAGGGCGGGATGTGTTTCGCTGGAATCTTACTACATCTGGGTCCTTCACAGTTGACTCTATGTACCGTGCGCTCTCGCACATAGAGATTCCAGTGGACAATAATAAACAAATCTGGAAAGCGAAGATGCCACTAAAAGTTAAGATTTTCATGTGGTATCTTCGGAGAGGAGTTGTGCTAACTAAAGACAACCTCGCTCGACGCAATTGGAAAGGAAGCAAGACGTGTAGTTTTTGTACTCATGACGAGACAATCAAACATCTCTTTTTTCAGTGCAAGTTTGCGCGTTCTACATGGTCAGTCATCCAAATAGCGTCAAATTTGTATCCACCAACAAGTGTTGCCAATATATATGGCCACTGGCTTGATGGAATACCAAATATGTTTAATATGCTAATACGGGTGGGAGCGCCTGCCTTACTATGGTCGCTTTGGCTATGTAGAAATGATTGTGTTTTTAATTGCAAAGTATCTTCTCCTATGCAGGCTATTTACCGTTGTACGCACTGGCTTCGTACGTGGTCTACTCTGCATCGACCGGAATACCAATCGCTATTCAAGGCGGTGTGTATGCAGTTGGAGCGGGTGGCCAGGGAGGTTTTTATCCAACATGGGTGGCAACATAATCTCCGTATCGGCCCACCTTCTCCGTCGACATAGGCATAGTTTCGGTCTCATATGACTTCACTTTTGCCACTTTGTCGCTTTTATAATCTTTGTGAGACTGTTCGTTTGATGGGTGTGTGCATCTTAGCTATGCAGAGGCCGGATGTTGCTCTTTCTGTTTTGTATCAACTCGATGCTACATTTTGAGTTAATAAAGCGTCCTTTATCGAAAAAGAGCAACTAACCCTACTCTAACCCTCCTGTTTGGATGCTTTTGGATTATTTGAGCCCCAACTAACACAAACTAGCTCTAACCCTGACATCCAAACGGGGCGATGGGCGACAAGAGGAAGAAGACGGGGGACGGGGAAACGCCTCCGGCAAAGGGCCGGCCGGGCCTGAAGCCGGTGGCGGTGCCCAGTCCTGGTGCAGTAGAGGACTAGAGGCGCCGCAGCGGCCGGTGACGCCGACCGGCCCAGCTGCAGTGGAGGAAGCGGCCACTCCAGTTCCCGTCAAGACGACGGTGACGCCGCCCAGCCCCGCTGCAGTGGAGGCAGCGGCCACTGCAGTTCCCGTCGAGACGCTGGTGACGGCGCCCAGCCCCGCTGCAGTGCAGGCAGCGCCCACTCCAGTTGCCGTAGAGACGCCGGCGTCGTCGTCTAGCGCGATGGTGCTAGCAGGCGGCGCTGTCGCAGTAGCGGCGGCGAAGGGAGATGTGATGACACTGCTGGATTCCGACGTGCCGAAGAGAGTGCTACACTGCGACGAGTGCCATGGCCACATCAAGCCTCCCGTTTATCAGGTAAACCGAACGAACATACAAACCAAAATCTTCATTCAGTACACCCACAAGATCGATTGATTGATTCATAATGTCTTTTATTTGGTGTATGGCATCGATCGCAGTGCTCCCGTATGCATCACGTCGCGTGCAGCGACTGCGGCTTAGGCGGCGGCGGAGGCGAATGCCGTTCTTGCGCAGACTTGGCCGCGTCCGCCGTCTACGTCCAGAGCTCCTACCTGGAGGCCCTATTCAGCAACACCAAAGTAGCGTGCCCGCACAAAAAGCGCGGCTGCGCGAGCTCCTTTGCCTTCCGCGACGCCGCAGCCCACGCGGCCGCGTGCGCGTACGCGCCCTGCGTGTGCCCGGAGTGCCCTTTCGAGGACTCGCCGGCGGACCTCGCGCGCCACCTCACGGACGAGTCCGGCGGGCACGCCTGGACCGCCCTCAAGTTCACTTACGGCAAGAACCACCGGTATGTGTTGGACGGGCTGAATTCGGAGAAGGATCATGTCGAGCAACTCTTGGTCGCGGAGGACGATGGCGTGTTCCTCTTGGACATTTTCCACCGTTACGGTGGACATCTCCTGAACCTCGTGTGTGTCAGGAATAAAGCTGGCGCTGGGCCGGTGTACAGCTCCTCGGTCACAGTGGAGGGCCCTCCGGCCAAGGGTCTCACGGTGAAAGTGGAAAGGAAGGTGGTGGGGAGCTGCCCGGCCCCCGCTGAATGGGAATGCAAGCTCTATGAGGCTCTCCTTGTGCATCCGGGGTTGCTCCATGGGGAACAGACCAAGAAGATCCATCTGTGCATCTGCATCAGCAAGAACCAGGACCTCAACCGTGAAGCTAAGAGCGGCATCAGAAATGCAGTTATCTTTGTGTAATGTTAAGAGAGGCAACGTAGTTTTTTCTAGTTCTAGTAGTACTAATTAAGCTAGGGATCGCTTCGATTTAGAGAAATGTGTCTTTTGTAGTCTTGGTATAAAGACTCGAATTACCTTTTGTTCACCTCCTCGACGGCTATGTGTGGAGAGTGGTCAGGTGATGACCTGTGTTCAGGACTTGATGGAGAAGTGGATAAGAAAATTTGCGTTGGTTGAATGCTGAGAACGATGTTTATTTCCAACATTTCATATGTGATTTCAATGTGATTATTGATGTTGTCATTATAGACTCTAGTCTCACTATCACCCTCATCATAGACTGCAACACTCAAATAAGACATAATAATAACCAGAGCATATGCTTGGTGAATTAGGAATCTGAGCTGAAGTTTTGATTCGAGGTAATAACACCGGTGGTGCTCAAACTTGTCATGGAGGTTCACTTTAGTGCCTGAACTTAAAAAATACGTTGAACTGGTTCTAAAACTTGGCGCGAGCGTGCAAATACGGTGCTAATGCCATTTGTAGATGTAAAGTGTGCTGACGTGGCACTGTATTGGGCCGACGTGGCATATGGTCCACTTGTAGTAATGAAATACCGGACGCAGAGTTTCTGCTCCCGAGCTCATTTGAGCTCGGTGAACAGTAAAATCGAAAAAAAATTGACAAACATTTAAAAAATTCTGATTTTTTTTTTGTGACAAACATTGACAAAAGTTTTAAGTGCGTTAAAAAATTCGGCATGAAAAAACATTCCTATAAGGCTTGGCAGAAGAGCACTTTCATGAAATACCTGTAAATTATAATCACACTAATACACATGCTACCAACATTTTTGTGGTATTAATAGTTATCTCGTGGTATACAAATATTTGTGTGCATTTTTTTAAATATATTAAAAAGGCCCCATGCCATGTCGTGCATTATAAATATTTTTGGTACATGAATAATAACCTCGTGGTGCACAAATATTCGTGTGCACACAAAATAAAAATAGATGTATGCAATAAACTAACATACTAAAAATAATCCTGTAAGTTTAAAAAATATTAACATATTAATTGTAAAATACTATTTGAAATATAGTTCAAACATTTTTGGACATGCTAGGCTTATATTTAATTTGAGGAAATTAAGGATAACAACATTTACTAAATACTTACGAATATTAACTGGTGTATAATTTCGCTCATGACTTGTATTATTAATATTATATAATGTAAATATAATCAACGAGTGAATATTCATATATGCATTTTAAATTTTAAATTATGAATAATTTTTAGTTATAGAAACATTTTCATAAACAACATGCTTATGAATTATAAAATGTGTGTATAGTTACTCAAATGTTTGAATAATTAAAATAATATTCACGAAGTGTAATTTTAAAAATATTTACATTATATTACACAAACTTTTTATTATACATATATATTATTTCAGTTATGTTAATGTTTTTATAATAATACGTGAATATTCTAAAAGGTACATGATTTTTTTAAAAGTTAGTTATTCTAGTTATATGTATAATATTTATAACTATTAATACCACACATAGAATTGATCTTTATTGATATTACTGTGATTTATAATTTATACAAACATTTTACAGTTTTTTTAAATGAATGTGTGCTAAATGGGCCGCACTGCTCCAACGAATTTAAATAGCAGAAGCTTTTATTTGGACAGTAAATTAGATCTAAGGGGGGGGGGGGGGGGGGAATATGCATATAAATCAGTCCGGTGGATTGGCTAGCACAATGTAGCCCACACTCTTCACTTAGCCAGGTTCGAACCCTGGCGTTCATTAGTTTTTATTTCAATTTTCTTCTGTACTGACAGATAGCACTAGTAGAAAACAGGCCTTCCGTTTCAACCTTTAGTCCCGGTTTTGCTTTGGACCGGGACTAATGTGTCCATTAGTCCCGGTTCCAACGGCTAGGAACTGTCAGGGGGTACGGGCCCCATTAGTCCCGGTTCATTTGGGACATATAGTCCCGGTTTGTATCACAAACCGGGACTAAAGGAGTGGTGGCAGGCTGGTGTCAGCGTGGGGCCCCCACGAGCCCTTTTAGTTCCGGTTTGTGATACAAACCGGGACTATAGATGGACCTTTAGTCCCGGTTTGTATAACCAACCCGGACTAAAGCTCTCCCTATATAAACCCTTCGTGCAGCCCGACTCCATTTCTCTGTTTTCTCCATTCGAATTCCCCTCTCTGTTCTTCCCCTAGCTCGAGCTCCTCCCTCCATTTTTGCCAAGATTTGTCAAGATTTGACGCACCCTAATCCATCCTAGTGTCCACAAAGGTTAGCAACTTTGTCCTTTCATCTCTTATTGCTAGATCAGCTCGTGCTATGATTTATAAGTATAGTGATTTGTGGGTTTTAGTTTGGGTGTAATTATGTGGTAGTTTTTTTGATTTATATGCAATTTGAGCTCAAATTAACTCCTTAGTTTGCATATGTGTAGGTGTGGTTTACTTAGTGTGCCTTCCCATCCCCGTCCTAACCACCGTCGATCGACCGCACCGTCCCGTCGCCGGCACCACCTTGGTGAGCCTCTTCTTGTGTTCTTATTATTTTTATAAATAAAATTGTATTTGTATGATTTAGATAGTTACTTGCATAGTTTTCTTACTTGTATGATTGTTCTTATATGTAGTGCCATGGTTATGATATCCGTGCCCGTCGGCCCTCGTCCGATTTATGATTCAGATGTGGTATATTCTCTTTTATAACTATTTGTTACATTTCGTGTTGATGACAATTATGCCCATCAAGTTGACATAGATATTTTTATCTAGGAGGTAGTTGAACCGGAAATGCCAACCGACCCTATTGTCGAGAAGTTAAATTTAGTTGAAAAAGAAAACGAGGATTTGAAAGAAAAATTGAAAAGAGTTAAAGAAGCGAAGATGAAATTGGAGTTGTACGTTGCCGATGTCGTCGATGATCACAAGATCAAGATGGATGCAATGCGCTTGAAGATTAGAAAGATTAGAAAATATGCCATTAATAAAGAGGCTTGGTATCATTATGCTGTTGGATCAATTTTTACCTTAGTTGCGATTTTGATCGCATTTGTTGTTGCATTTAAAATGTTTTAGCTAGATAGTTTTATGTTGTTTTATGAGAATAAGTGTGTATGAACTTGTATTAATTTGGTCTTCTCGGTGTTGTGTAATGAAGATGAACCGGTAATGGATGTACGTTGACCGACGCTCTCCCCAGTTCATTAATGGCGTGCAGAGTTTTTTGCGTGCGGCTGAGGCAAACAAGCGGGATGGTTTTATGTGTTGTCCATGTGGTGTGTGTAAGAATGATAAGACTTACTCTAGCTCAAAACAGATTCACGTCCACCTGTTTACGTCCGGTTTCATGTCCGGCTATAACTGTTGGACCAAGCACGGAGAAAGAGGGGTTCTAATGGAAGAGAATGAAGAAGAAGAGGATGACGACAACTATCCTGGGTGTCCTGAATATGATGGTAGTACAATGGGAGAAGAGAATGAAGAAGAAGAAGCGGAGGCATCAGATGAGCCCGCTGATGATCTTGGTCGGGCCATTGCTGATGCAAAGAGAAACTGCGAAAATGAAAAGGAGAAGTTGAAGTTGCAGCGCATGTTAGAGGATCACAAAAAAGCGTTGTACCCAAATTGCGAAGATGACAACACAAAGCTCGGTACCACACTCGAATTGCTACAATGGAAGGCAGAGAATGGTGTAGCTGACAAGGCATTTGAAAAGTTGCTGAAAATAATGAAGAATAAGCTTCCAAAGGACAACGAATTGCCCGACAGTACATACGAAGCAAAGAAGGTTGTCTGCCCTCTAGGATTGGAGGTGCAGAAGATACATGCATGCCCTAATGACTGCATCCTCTACCGCGGTGAGTATGAGAATTTGGATGCATGCCCGGTATGCAATGCATTGCGATATAAGATCGGTCGCGATGACCCTGTTGATGATGTTCAGGGCGAGCGCTTCGGGAAGAGGATTCCTGCCAAGGTGATGTGGTATGCTCCTATAATACCACGGTTGAAACGTTTGTTCCAAAACAAAGAGCATGCCAAGTCGTTGCGATGGCACAAAGAAGACTGTAAGAAAGACGGGAAGTTGAGAGTACCCGCTGATGGGTCGCAGTGGAGAAAAATCGAGAGAGAGTGGCCGGACTTTGCAAATGACCCAAGGAACGTATGGTTTGGTTTAAGTGCAGATGGCATTAATCCATTCGAGGAGCAGAGCAGCAAGCATAGCACATGGCCTGTGACTCTATGTATCTATAACCTTCCTACTTGGTTGTGCATGAAGCGGAAGTTCATTATGATGCCAGTGCTCATCCAAGGCCCTAAGCAACTCGGCAACGACATTGATGTGTACCTAAGGCCATTAGTTGATGAACTTTTACAGCTATGGAATAAAAAAGGTGTACGTGTGTGGGATGAGCACAAACAGCAGGAATTTGACCTGCGAGCGTTGCTCTTTGTAACCATCAATGATTGGCATGCTCTTAGTAACCTTTCAGGATAGACAAACAAGGGATACCATGCATGCATGCACTGTTTAGATGATACCCAAAGTATATATTTGGACAAATGCAAGAAGAATGTGTACCTGGGACATCGTCGATTTCTTCCGACCAAGCATGCCTTAAGAAAGAAAGGCAAGCATTTCAAAGCTGAGGCAGATCACCGGAAGAAGCCCGTCCTCCGTACTGGTGATGACATACTTGATATGGTCAAGGATTTACAAGTAATATTTGGAAAGGGTCCTGGCGGACAATCTGTTCCGACTGACGCTGAGGGACGCGCACCCATGTGGAAGAAGAAATCTATATTTTGGGAGCTAGAATATTGGAAAGTCCTAGAGGTCTGCTCTGCAATCGACGTGATGCACGTGACGAAGAATCTTTGCGTGAACCTGCTAGGATTCCTGGGCGTGTATGGGAAGACAAAAGATACACCGGAGGCCCGGGAGGACCAGCAACGTGTGCACGAAAACGACGGCATGCATGAGCAGTATGAAGGTCCTGCCAGCTACGCTCTTACCAAAGCAGAGAAGGAAATCTTCTTTGAATGCCTGCTCAGTATGAAGGTCCCATCTGGCTTCTCGTCGAATATAAAGGGAATAATAAATATGGCTGAGAAAAAATTTCAGAACCTAAAGTCTCATGACTGCCACGTGATCATGACGCAATTGCTTCCGGTTGCGTTGAGGGGGCTTCTACCAGAAAATGTTCGATTAGCCATTGTGAAGCTATGTTCATTCCTCAATGCAATTTCTCAGAAGGTAATCGATCCGGAAATCCTACCAAGCTTACAGAATGATTTGGTCCAATGTCTTGTCAGTTTCGAGTTGGTGTTCCCACCATCCTTCTTTAATATTATGACGCACGTCCTTGTTCACCTAGTCGAAGAGATTGCCATTCTGGGTCCTGTATTTCTACACAATATGTTCCCCTTTGAGAGGTTCATGGGAGTCTTAAAGAAATATGTTCGTAACCGTGCTAGGCCAGAAGGAAGCATTTCCAAGGGCCATGAAACAGAGGAGGTTATTGAGTTTTGTGTTGACTTTATTCCTGACATTAAGCCGATTGGTGTTCCTCAATCGCGGCATGAGGGGAGACTGCGTGGAAAAGGCACGCTTGGACCAAAATCAATAATATGTACGGACGGGCATTCTTGGGCGCAAGCACACTACACAGTTCTATAGAATTCTACCTTGGTCACCCCATATATCGAGGAACACATGGATATTATACGCTCGAAGAACCCGGAGAAGTCTGACCCCTGGATTCAACGTACACACATTGAGGCTTTCGGCGGTTGGTTGCGAACACATCTCATGAATGACGACAATGTTGAAGATGACTTGTACTTGTTGGCCAAGAGACCATCTTCGACTATATTGACTTTCCAAGGGTACGAGATAAATGGGAATACATTTTACACGATCGACCAAGATAAAAAGAGCACCAACCAAAACAGTGGTGTTCGCTTTGACGATGCGGCAAACACCAAGGAAAAGGGCACATATTATGGTTACATTGAGGAGATATGGGAAGTTGACTATGGAGGTGATTTGAAGGTCCCTTTGTTCCGGTGCAAATGGGCCAATCTGACTGGAGGAAGGGTAATGGTAGACCCGCAGTACGGAATGACAACAATGGATCTCAACAATCTTGGGCACACAGACGAACCATTCGTTCTAGCCAATGATGTGGCGCAAGTTTTCTATGTGAAGGACATGTCTACCAAACCGAAAAAAGGAAAGATAAGAAAGCGGATACATCATACGATGAGCCAAAGTGCCACATAGTTCTTTCTGGGAAAAGAAACATCGTGGGAGTGGAGGACAAGACAGACATGTCAAGAGATTATGAAAAGTTTGATGAAATTCCTCCCTTCGCAGTGAAGACTGACCCAAGCATCATGTTAAATGATGAAGATTGTCCATGGTTACGGCGCAATAATCAAGGGACACACGCGAAGAAAAAGTTTTATACCCCAAGATCCCACTCTGGGATGTGACTGGCTGCACCGTCATCACTTTTCTTCTCTAGTGAGTAGCCGGGATGGTTCAGTTTGTACACGAAGTGCATCCAGTTTTTGTTGTAACCCTCTCAACTTTTTACCACTTGCTATGTGGGTGAAATGATGGTACCATGCCAAGTTTCAACCTTTTCAGAGTTCATTTGTGGTGCTTTTTAATTTCAGGGTCATTTAGCTCAAAACAAATCATTAAATGCATGAAAAATAGCAAATGAAGTTAGATAGGGTTGAAATTTTAGTATGTGGCTTCTAATGGTTCGTATTGAATGCACAAAATGTCTGGAGTTGAAATAAGTTTAAAAAATTGAAATCCTTTTGTAACAGACGAGTTTTCGTCCGAAACCCCGATACTTCAAAGGAGATTGTCCATTTTGTACACGAAGTGCATCCAGTTTTTGTTGTAACCCTCTCAATTTTTTAGCACATACTATGTGGGTGAAATGATGATACCATGCCAAGTTTCAACCATTTCAGAGTTCATTTGTGGTGCTTTTTAATTCCAGGGTCATTTAGCTCAAAACAAATCATTAAATGCATGAAAAATAGCAAATGAAGTTAGATAGGGTTGAAATTTTAGTATGTGGCTTCTAATGGTTCATATTGAATGCACAAAAATTCTGGAGTTGAAATAAGTTTAAAAAAATTGAAATCCTTTTGTAACAAACGAGTTTTCGTCCGAAACCCCGATACATCGAAGGAGATTGACCATTTTGTACATGAAGTGCATCCAGTTTTTGCCGTAACGCTCTCAACTTTTTAGCACATGCTATGTGGGTGAAATGATGATACCATGCCAAGTTTCAACCTTTTCAGAGTTCAGTTGTGGTGCTTTTTAATTTCAGGGTCATTTAGCTCAAAACAAATCATTAAATGCATGAAAAATAGCAAATGAAGTTAGATAGGGTTGAAATTTTAGTATGTGGCTTCTAATGGTTCATATTGAATGCACAAAAAGTCTGGAGTTGAAATAAGTTTAAAAAAATTGAAATCCTTTTGTAACAGACGAGTTTTCATCCGAAACCCCGATAATTCGAAGGAGATTGTCCATTTTGTACACGAAGTGCATCCAGTTTTTGCCGTAATGCTCTCAACTTTTTAGCACATTCTATGTGGGTGAAATGATGATACCATGCCAAGTTTCAACCTTTTCAGAGTTCAGTTGGGTGCTTTTTAATTTCAGGGTCATTTAGCTCAAAACAAATCATTAAATGCATGAAAAATAGCAAATGAAGTTAGATAGGGTTGAAATTTTAGTATGTGGATTCTAATGGTTCATATTGAATGCACAAAAAGTCTGGAGTTGAAATAAGTTTAAAAAAATGTAAATCCTTTTGTAACAGACGAGTTTTCGTCCGAAACCCAGATAGTTCGAAGGAGATTGTCCATTTTGTACACGAAGTGCATCCAGTTTTTGCCGTAACGCTCTCAACTTTTTAGCACATGCTATGTGGGTGAAATGATGATACCATGCCAAGTTTCAACCTTTTCAGAGTTCAGTTGTGGTGCTTTTTAATTTCAGGGTCATTTAGCTCAAAACAAATCATTAAATGCATGAAAAATAGCAAATGAAATTAGATAGGGTTGAAATTTTAGTATGTGGCTTCTAATGGTTCATATTGAATGCACAAAAAGTCTGGAGTTTAAATAAGTTTAAAAAATTGAAATCCTTTTGTAACAGACGAGTTTTCGTCCGTAACCCCGATACTTCGAAAGAGATTGTCCATTTTGTACACGAAGTGCATCCAGTTTTTGCCGTAACGCTCTCAACTTTTTAGCACATGCTATGTGGGTGAAATGATGATACCATGCCAAGTTTCAACCTTTTCAGAGTTCAGTTGTGGTGCTTTTTAATTTCAGGGTCATTTAGCTCAAAACAAATCATTAAATGCATGAAAAATAGCAAATGAAGTTAGATAGGATTGAAATTTTAGTATGTGGCTTCTAATGGTTCATATTGAATGCACAAAAAGTCTGGAGTTGAAATAAGTTTAAAAAAATTGAAATCCTTTTGCAACAGACGAGTTTTCATCCGAAACCCCGATACTTCGAAGGAGATTGTCCATTTTGTACACGAAGTGCATCCAGTTTTTGCCGTAACGCTCTCAACTTTTTAGCACATGCTATGTGGGTGAAATGATGATACCATGCCAAGTTTCAAATTACTGTTTCACACAAATTTCAAATGAATTCAAATTTAAACTATTTCAATTTGAAAACTACTGGCACTAACAGAAAGTTTGTAATTGTTTTGACCTAATGCAAAAAGATTCATTAAAAAACTATAAATATTCTAACAGTTATTCCAAATATAAAAACAGAAATTAGAAAAACAAAACAAAACAAAAAAGAGAAAATACAGCTGTAGTCCCGGTTGGTGCTACCAACCGGGACTAAAGGTCCCTTCCCGCTCGTAATTTGGTGGCACCAACCGGGACTAAAGGTCTGTAGTCCCGGTTGGAGCCTCGACCCGGGACTAAAGAGTCCCTCTATATATGCAGGACTTTGCCGTTTCTTCCCCAACCTCTCCCATTCTGCCCCCCGACGCTGCCCCTGCCCCGACGCCGCCCCTGCCTCGACCTCGCCGTCGAGCCCGCTGTCGCCTCGACCTCGCCGCCGAGACCGCTATGAGCCACTCTCCTCCCTCTCCACCCTCTCCTCCTGAAGCCCCCCTCCCCGTCCGCCATTGCCGCCATGCATGGCCGCCCCTCCCCGTCCGCCATTGCCGCCATATATGGCCGCCCCTCCCCGAGCCCATCCCCCACCTAGAGCCACCACCCGAGATGCCCGAGAGCCGCCGCCTCATCCATCTCCGGTGTAGGAGCCCCGCCGCCCCGTCCATCTCCGACGTAGGAGCCCCGCCGGTGCCGCAAACACACACACACACACATATTGTTTAAAAACGTGCAAATATTTTCTAATTGTTAGAACATATTTTTAGTGTTATGAAATTTTTTGTGGTTGGTATGCAACATTTTTTCATTAAACAATGTGTTAAGAAAATTGTAGTAGATGGATAAGTAGATTGATATTGTTAGATGATTTTGTTTATGATGCTTTTTTATGTTTTAGTTGTTTTATTTTTTAGTTAATTAGGAGTCCTAGGAAAAATTAGTATGTGTATGTTAGATTAGAGAAAAATTCTTGGGTTTTGAAAAATTCTTGGGTTTTAAAAAAATTAGTGATTAAACGATAAGAAAATGTTCTCATAGGAATTTGTCTCGACGTCGACGATGCCTGGCCCGCATCCTCGTCGGCGTCGAGTCGGCATCGACATCCTTGAGAGGCGCAATGTCCGGGACTGGGCTCCGCCGGGCTGGCACTGGGAGGTGCTACCTTCCCGGGCTCGGAGCTTGGTGAGGAATCCTGGTCTCGTCGTCGACCCAGAGCTTCTTTGGTGGCGGTCACGTGGGCCACTTTCGGTGCAGAGGGAGCGGGCCCCCGCGGAGGTGGTACGTCGCCGTGTCAGGGAGGAGGACGAGCACGTCCGTCGCTACATGGCGGCGTTGGACGCCAGGTTCAACAATACCTGGCAGATTCTTCAGGGATCTCACCCGAGTTATGATCCCGTGATGGTTCCTTATCTTTGGGTGTCCACCACCCGCGACTCAGGAACCGCTTGTGACTTAGATTATTCGATAGTATTCGATCTGTATTAGTGATCTTATATGATAATATTCGAGATGTATTAGTTAATATTTGATGATACATTAACTGGATTATTCGAGATGATGTATTAGTGATATTATATTCGAGTTCATTATAAATGTATTAGTGATATTTTATCAGTATAATGCGTGTGTGACTTTCGGTCTGTCGTTGCTCCTTGTGTGACTTTCATGTGTGTTCTTGATGGAGGAATCCCGAATGTTGTCGTGGGGGGCGCCTCCTCTTCTTCTCTTCTTTGCGATATATTCGTCGGTATAATGCGCAAGAAGAGAAGAGGGGGGGCGTCCATCACCGACGGTCGAACTATTACTGTGAGAGAGTGTCCACCAACATATATACACCACCATATCAGTGTGAGAGAGTGCGCACCAAGACACCATGAGATATGAGAGTTATTTAAGGAAAGCCTCGACGGACCGAAAGTCACACACGCATTAGGATCCAAGCGTGTCGTAATTCTTGAATCATGAAACAGGAAATGTCATCGTCATCAGACGACGATAGGATCCAAGCGTGTGAACTTTGCGGTGAAGATAAGGGTCTTTGCGACCAGCCTGGGCTGCGAGACGGCAGGTTCTTCACCATGAAGCTTTACGAGGACTTTGATATTTCTACGGTACGCAACGATGACAACTGTTTTTTCGTAATTAAGCATGACTTCTATTTCTTTCCTTCAACGCGTAATTTCTGTTTTATACAATTCGACTAGTTCATCCCCTGTCATGCAAGACGGTATTTCTTGGAGAGGCTCGGTTTCGAAGAGCACGAGAGTTTCGAGACGAGGACAGCCAACCTGAGGACTAAACATGGTCACACATTACTGGTGAAAGTAATGAATGCACCTAATAACACAGAATTAGGATGCTCAAATTGGGAAGCTCTTTCAAGGCATATGGATTTCAGAAGGATATGGAAATAACCTTTGATCTTCGTCCTGAAGATCATATTGAAGGAAACATCGACATTTGGGTGGATGTCGATATGCTTCCTGTTTTACCTCCATGTGAGTTTGTCAACCATGCATATTTGTCAAGTAATTTGCATTCTATATTTAAAAATATTTGGTGTTCATCCATACTAAATTTGTTAATTTATAATTTACAGCTTATTTCGTTTCTTCGAGTGAAACACAGAACATAATCGACACGACACACTACACTTATGGATCACATCTAACTTGGGAGGAGAAGGATGATCTTATCAACTTTGTTATTGGTGTCCTAGTTGGTAGGGAGATCTTCCCGTATAATTTGGGAACTGGCCCAAATTATACATTGTACAGGACACTAGTGCATAGGTTGAGGGCGGATGACATTCGCCGAAATATCTTGGTAAGAGTTGCTAATTAAGTACACTAGTACTGTTGTATTGATTACATTGCTAAGTAGGCTACTATTATGTTCTTCAACAGAAACTGCCAAATGAAGTTGTGCCTCCGTTGATTCAACCCGAAGGTAATATGACAATTAAAAACCCCTTCCAGCCCGAGTTCACTTTTGCATACTTGACTGAGCGCAAACCACCAAGACGGCTCCAAATTGAAGCATGGGGACAAATAAAGAAGGATCGCAAGCCACAAGTTGGAGACCGTTGGATCTCTTTGCTTCATCATGGAGACATAGGTGTTATTCTGTTTTATGTCATTTTACCTAGGAGGGAGGACTAGGTCCTATGAGGGAGGACTATGTCATTTTATCTTTTTTTGTTTTATGAGATTTTAACTTGGTATGATTAAGATGATGATGATGAGTTGTTAGATGAGTAAGATGATGATGAGTTATATGACATATATTTGATTAAAGTGGATGGATGCAAGTGATCATGTTGAATTAGAGGAAAAAATTAAATGGAAAACACAAAATGAAAAGAAAAAATAAACAATGAAGCCTTAACCTTTAGTCCCGGTTGGTGCTACCAACCGGGACCAAAGGTCCCCATGCCCTGGCGCGCTCTGCCGCCCACGTGGCCAGGGTTTAGTCCCGGTTCGTAGCCAACCGGGACTAAAGCCTTAGACCCTTTAGTCTCTATACTTTAGTCCCGGTTGGGGAATCGGGACTAAAGGCCCTTCCCAACCGGGACTAATCGCCTGTTTTCTACTAGTGTAGGGCCCACTTGTTATATGGACATAGTATTCAACTAAAATTCTGCTTCATCTCTACAAGTGGACCCCATCCACGTCAGCAAAATACGGTGCCATGTCAGCGCACTTTACGTCTATGAATGAGATTAGCACCGTATTTGCACGTTCATGACAAGTTTTAGAACCAATTCAACGTATTTTTCAAGTTTAGACACTAAAGTGAACATTTGTGGCAAGTTCAAGCACCAGTGGTGTTATTACCTCTTTTGATTCCATATCACAAGGTGGAAAACTGAATCATATGTTAGAGTACAAAGCACATACTTCTTGACCAAACGATTCCATGTCAGGCAGAATTTATTCGGTGTGGTTGGTGTGCAACAGTACTGTGCTTTAGTTTCTTCAAAATCCTTGTGCATTTTTCCTTCTATATAAACTAATGTGACGAACTACTCCACTCTGAATAGCCTAAGGCGGCGTTTGGTTCAACGGATAACCAGCCAGTGGATAGGGATAGCCAGTTTTGGAGGGGATACCACTCGTTTGGTTTCATGATGAAGAAGGCTGAGGTTAACCAGATACCTGGGAATATTCCTCCAAAAGCTGGCTGAAGCGAGCCGCGAAATTCTGGCGGACGGCGGCAGCCACCCACGCTCGAGGCAGCGAAACGTTTTCTTTTCTTCTCTCAACCCTCTCGATCGAAACGAACAGAACGCCCTCCACACGGACAAGGCAGCGGCGGCAGCTACGATTTGGAACGGCGGCGGCACGTTTGAGCAAGGTCGGCGGCGCGGTTGAGGTGCACACGAGTTGGCGAGCTGCGGCGGCGGGGATTGGCGGGGCTGGCGTCGTCTGCTATGCATGTAGGCCGGCGGTGACCAGTGCATGGTACGACGGGGCTGGCGAGAGCTTCATGGTCGAGTGTGCAAGGCGGCGGCGGGTGTATAGCTTCGGGCGAGCAAGGTCCAGTCTCCGGTGGTGCGCGTCGAGTGCTACTGATGTCCTACGCAGTGCGGACGCTGGGGCAACTGCCTCCACACCTCCGGCGATCCCAAGTTCATGGAGCACGTCGAGGCTGACTTGCATTGGAACACGTCGTTTACCACAACTTCAGGTTTACCGGAACGTCCGGGTCCTTCGTGCCACGCCCGGCCACCATGCACGTAGGCACGTAGCACACTCGTACGCATGTATAGCTCTTTCTGCTGTAACCTCTTATCCTCCCGCTGCGTGCTCTATAAATTGTATGGATAAAATTAATTATAGGTATATGTGGCAATCATATCATTTCATGGAAAAGAGGTCATCAGAACATGATATCCATCTCCCATCCTTCTAACCAAACATAAAATTGACTATCCGTGACCACCTCTCAGATTACAACCAAACACGAGAACGAGGATATCCCCAACCAGTGGCGATTCTACTGGGCATGCTTGAACAGGCCCAAGCCTGCCCTGTGAAATTGAAAAATAAAAATTTACTACTAGTTCCTAGCCCACTGTTGAATGTCTAGCCTGTTGTTTATCCATTCCAACCCCAGTGTTGAGAGGTTGAGCCTGCCCTTTGATTTCATCCAAGATTCGCCACTGTCCCCAACCACGTGGTTAGGTATATCCTTAGCCAAGCCAACCTTGCCCGTGAACCAAACACCCCCTAAGTTGAGGCTGGGAGGAGCAGGCCGTGTTCTTGTGCTCTTCTTCCAGTGTGAGTGTAGCCACTCCTGGTGCGTTCTTGATTTCGGCCACTGTTTCTCTTGGATAGGTAAACCATCTCTCTCACATGAAAATACGCCCTCTCATCCTAGATTCCACCGGCGATGGGTCGCAAGAGGAAGAGCACAACGGATGGAAAGACTCCGCTGTCGAAGGGCCGTCCTTGCCGCAAGTCGGTGGCGGCGCCCAGTCCAGTTGCCGTAGAGGCGCCGGAGCCGGCGGCGGCGTCCAACGCGATGGTGCCACATCATCAGCCAAAAGGAGGACCAGGACTACTCAAACAAGCCCGCAGTGCAGGCGCGGTATCTTTAGCGAAGGAAAAGGTGGTGAAGCTCGACTTCGATGTTCCGATGAGGGTGCTAAACTGTGACGTGTGCCATGGCCTCCTCAAGGCTCCCATCTTCCAGGTAAACAAACAAACCAACCGAAATCTGTATTTTTCGTATAGCCCATGAGATTGATTGGTTCCAAAGTATTTTTTTTCTTAATCTTTGTGTATGGCCTCGATTGCAGTGCTCCCTTCTGCGGCATGTCGCGTGCAGGTCCTGCAGCGAATGCCATGGCGGTAAGTGCCGTCCTTGCGCAGACTTGGCTGCCGCCGCCGTCTACGTCCATAGCTCCTACCTGGACACCCTATTCGGCCACATCAAGCTCAAGGAGGCCTGCCCATACAAAAAGTACGGCCGCACAAGCTCCATCCCCGTAGGCGAAGGCGACCCGGCAGCCGCACGCGAGTTGGAGTCCTGTTGGTTCCGGCCGTGCCCTTTCAAGGGCTCGCCCGCGGACCTCGTGCGGCACCTCACGGGCCGGCACTCCTTGGCCGCCCACAAGTTCACGTATGGCCAGGACTACATATATGACAGCGACGAGATGGGGTCGTCGCTGGTGTACACCGACGAGATGGGTTCGTAGATGGGGTGCGATGAACTCCTTGTCGGGGAGGATGGTGGCGTGTTCCAATTGATGGTGGACCTTAGAGCGAACTTCGAGGAGTTCCCCTTCCCCTTGGTGACCCTTGTGTGTGTGAGGAATAGCGCTGCCGCTGCCGCTGGGCCGGTGTACAGCTACTCGGTTGCCGCGGTGGATGCCCCTCCTGCTGAGAGGCGCAAGCTGAAGCCGGAAATCAAGGAGGTGGTGGTCAGCCCGGACTGGAAGCTGGAGCGTGACTGTTTCCGCCTGTTTCCGGGGATGCTGCGTGAGGAACAAACCAGAAAGAGTGTCCTTGTGCGCATCTGCATTAGCAGGGACGAGATCAGCAGCGCGTCATGCTAATGCCAAGACTAAGAGGAGCATCAGAAATGCGGTCATCTTTGCGTGAAGACAGGATAGGCATCATGAATGTGTGGTTTCGTAGAAATACTGATTATCTGCTGCTCCAAGTTAGAGAAATGTGTGTTTTGTATTCTTGATGAAAGACTTGAACTTCCTCTTGTTGGCCTGCTCGATGGACGATGGCTACAATGTGTGAAGAGTGGTAGGGTGTTGACTTGTGTTGAGGACTTGATGGAGAACTGGGTAAGAAAATTTGTGTTGGTTGAATGCTAGTAGGAACGATGCCTGTTTCCAACATGAACTGATGATTGCCTCTGCTTTTCCTCCATCTAAGTGGTGTTGTAATCGGAGGTGCCGGGGAGCAGGTGGCTTGGTGTGATGAGATTTAAACTTATTACTTCCTCCGTAGTGTTGAAAACGCTCTTATATCATGGGACGGAGGGAGTACTTAGGATGCACTAATGCATCCTGCATGACAGAGACTCCTCATGACCAGATAACAGGGCTGTGGGTGGATCAAGATGTCAAGGTAGGTAGTGCGTTTCAACTATATAGGAATATACAGGATATTGCAGAGGCTAGTCGCATGGCCGGTCAGGTTGCATCCATTATTGCACAGTGTTGAGCGTTTGCTTTAGTTGAAAAATGCTCCTGATTTCTCTATTCGCCGAGCTTTTGGCAGAGCGAAATTCCTTTCAGGTTTCCGCCTCGGATACACGACCAGCCAGAGCGTTTGCATGCGCGCGGCTCGCTTTTTTTTCCTTTCCTTTTGCACACAAAACTCGATCGATTACCCGGTTGGCCCGTGTGGTGATAACTGATATCGTCGCACCAAATTAAACCCTGTCTCTTTCCAATTTCCCCCAGAGCCCCGTCTTCACAGCTGACGATGGCAGCGGCGGCGGCATTGCGGCCTGCATCTTCCGATGCTCGGCACATTCTCTTTCGAATCCCCGTTGCCTTACGGTCCCGATCTCTGTCGGCACACGCGACGGCGGAGTCTGAGGCACGATGCCCTCCCTCGTCCCAAAGAACTGCGCCTCCCCCTGATCTTTTAGATCGAACGGAGTCCCCTTCGGTTCCCCGGCGCCACCAACTTCAGTTCTCCCGATCTCCGTCCGGGGCCGTGCCTGAGCCAGCCAGATCCTTGCGGCCGGGGTGGGGTAAAGATCGTCAGTTGAGCAGCTGCGCGGCCAACCCTCGCGGTCCGTCGAAGACGAAGCCGCATCTCTACGTAGTGGTATATGACGACCACGAGAAAGGAAAAGGATACAACATCCACAAGCTGGACATTGACGAGGACCTGGATCTTGACGTCGGCTCCAGCTCTTCATCAGGTTCAGGGTCCCTTCTTCATCGGCGACTCTCCGGGCAGCCAGCCGTCCACATAGGGCCTCCAAGTATCGGCACGCCCGCGCACTTCGCCGCTCTAGGCAGCTACATCGTCGCCACCAGCCACGGTGTTACCCTCATCTACGACACCGAGACGGCGACCGTGCTGACCTCGGCGAAACTTCTCCCAAGCGGCCTGGGAAGGGGCCATAACCTAGCCGTGGCCGTCAGGAACCGGCTGTACCTGTACCTGATCGAATCGAGCACGGAGGGTTTCTTTAATGCCGGCCGGGACGGGCATTAATTACTACAGTGGAGCGTTGCACTGCCTGGCTGCAAACCGCGACGACCACTGCCTCACGGCCGTAGACCGCCGCCGCGACGAGAAGTGGAACTGGCGCCAACTGCCCGACTCCTCTGGATTCTCCTGGAGCTGGAGCGATCACCGCTCAGGCTGGCCACCTAATTACCTCCGGTTCGACGCCGAGAGCATCATCGCGCACGCGGTACACCCGCGCGGCCGCACCATCTTCGTGTCCGCGGTCGCCGGCGAGTACCCCGTGGAGTCGGGCACGTACGGCTACGGCACGTGGAGCGGCAGGTGGAGGCGGTGCGGTGGCTGGATGCTGCCGTTCAAAGGGCAGGCCCACTACGACGGGGAGCTGGACGCGTGGGTGGGGCTCCACCGCCGACATGACAAGTTGGAATGGTACGCCCCCGCTGACGGGCACCTGTGCGCGTGCGGCGTCACGTCCGCCGCCGCAGGCAGGCTGCGGCCGCCGGAGTGGAAGGTGGGCAGGGAGAAGCTCTTCCTGGAGGACCCGGGATGGAGTCACATGGACGCCAAGCTTCTTGTTTGCAGTGGTGAAGGCGGCAGCACGTACTGCCTCGTCGAGCGTCTGCGACCCGAGGGAGAAGGGCCGCCCTGGGAGACGTATGGGCTCCGGCTGACGACGTTTGGCATCAAGTACGGCGAGGACGGGGAGCTCGTAACCGTGCCGCACCGGCCAGCTGCTCGCTTTTACGAGGTGTCTGGTCAGTTTGTTGTTCAATCGTTCTGGATGTAGGCATGTAGCCACATGCATGCATGCTCAAGCTAGCTTAGCTCGATTGCAATGGCTGCCGTTTCTGTTTTATTTTTTCAGTGTTTAAACTAGATTGTGTCATTAGATGTTAGCTTGGATGCTGTGTCACTAACAAAAAATTTGGCGCATTTTGCATGACACTTTCCCCTGTCACACGATTTGCTAATAGACATCTAAAAGTTTCGCCTCAATGTCCACCTTGTTCTAATGGGTCAGAAGATACAAAGCACCCGTTGTTTCAACGATAGAAAGCTATAAGGAGGTTTGGAGTAGGTTGAGGATGGATGAAGTGATTAGAAGAACTTGTGAAATTCATGTGGGTGAAGTTGTCCTTGAGTTATTACTCCTTCTGCCAGGCCAGGATATGTCTATTTTGGGTCTTCGGAATGCTTGTGAGTTGATCGCCATTACCGCTTCTTACTTGTAGTGAAAAGGGTGTAAACTGATTACTCAAGATGTTAGTCGTTCTCTAATGACAAACTCCGTCAATGCTTCCTCCCCCAATGCAACCAGTAAAAGAGGGGGATGGATTCATTTTTTATTGGTTTTGTAAAACTTAATGTTGATACATGTTTTGATCAAGACTTGCTTAGGGGCATAACTGGTGCTACCCTAAGAGAGGATACAGGGAAATTCATCGTTGGTGAAAATTGAAGAATTGATTGGTGTGTTGATGTCCTGACAGTTGAAGTTTTGACGCTAAGATTTAGTCTATCCTTGCACAAAAGGCAGGCTTCAACCAGACGTGGATTTTTTGCACCCGAGCTCATATGCTCTCTCATGAACAGTAAACTAAAAAAAATTCTGAATTTTCTGTGATAAACATTGATGAATGTTTTTATTGCATGCAAAAAATTGTGATGAAATGACATTCGCGGAAATGTGCAAAAAAAACGCAAAAACGATGCTTCGAAAAGACTATTGTTGGAAGCATTTTGGACCATCGATTTTGTTTTTTATGCCCACATTTCCACGAATGTCATTTCATCACAATTTTTTGCGGTGAAAACATTCATCAATGTTTATCACACAAAAAAATCAAAATATTTTTAAAAAATTAACTATTTTTTTGCATGCATTGTGAGCTCTGGACCAAAAGAGCACTTTCGGGCTTCAACCTTGTTATTAACTAGGAAAAAATGTTTCTATAAATAATGTAAGACACAATGTAGTATCTTTATTTGTCACTTATGGAATTGCTATAGGTCATGTCCATGCCCTCATGGGCATTTTAGCAGATGCTGCAGATGTTGTATATGTGATTTGTTCATCAGATGCAACATACATATGCCCCTTGTGTTCTCGAAGAAATTGCCGAATCGGAGAATGGATCATGCGGCTAGTCGATCAGTCCCTACAGTTGTATGTAGCTTGCACCTCCATCCATCAGGTAGATACGAGTAAATTGCAAAAAACCACCACAATTCGGGACTCTAATTCAGAAAACCACCACCATTCATTTTTTTTCTTCAAAAAACCGCCACCATTGTGCTGACAGTTTTCAGAAAACGCTAATTGCTCAATAAGCAGAGTTGACTCTGAATCTGACCGGTGGGTCCCATTGTCAGCACGTTAAGAGATGGACAAAAGAAACGGGCGTTAAGTTACCTGTCAACTCCTCCTCTGCCTCCTTGGCATTTCGCCGAACACATCGCAGGCGCACCAAGAGTAGCGAATCCGGTGCATCCCTGTTGGCTCGAGCGCACGCCGCGTGCATCCACGCTGACGAGGGTGTGCAGGGTGCCGCCCCTCTCCTCCTCCCCGACGGCGACATGGGCAGCGAGATGGCGCACTACCGGATGGACTGGGAGACCGGCTGCCACGGGATGGAGGTGCGCCGCCCGCCGTCAGTGAGCACGCACGCCGCCACCTGCTCATGTTCTTCCTTCCCCGTGAGCCGGTGGGCCGCCCGCCGTCAGGGAGCACGCGCGCCGCCGCCTGTTCGTGTTCTTCCTTCCCCATGAGCCGGTGGGCCGCCCGCCGTCAGGGAGCACGCGCGCCGCCGCCTGCTCGTGTTCGCTGCACTCTCTATCAGATCTAGCCGTGCATGCCCACGTGAACGACGAGCCGGCCGTCCTGCTCCAGACCTCCAGTGCCAAGGATTCGGTCGCGGTTGAGGATAGGCACGCCGCGTCCGACCACTCCTAGCGCTCCAGCGTCAACTAGTGCGCGTCCCCAGCGCCCTGGCGTAGCGGCCTGGTAGCATCGTGCGTGCACCATTGGGGCAAGGTCGGGCGGTGGGCTGGGCTAGCCGGTGCTCCCTACGTCTGGCGGCTCGGCTAGGAGCAGATGGTGGCGGCGCGCCCCAGGGGAAGGGAGGCGGCGGCGATGGCGACGGGAGATAGGAGACCGTCTGGCGAGAGGAGGAAGAGAATGACGGTGAGAGGATGACGGGTGGGTCCGGCGCCAACTTAACATTTGAGTCAAACGATGTCAAAGTTTTGTTGCCACATCAGCACTGATAGCAGGCCCCATCCGTCAGATCCAGCGTTAACACAGGTTTAGTGACCGATCAGCGTTTTCTGAAAACTGTCAGCACAATGGTGACGGTTTTTTGAAAGAAAAAAACGAATGCTAGTGGTTTTCTGAATTAGGGTCCCCAATTGTGATGTTTTTTTTGCAATTTACTCGGTAGATACAGTGACGTTGCCATCGACGGACATGCAATGGGCTGACAGTTGGCGTTTGTTCTCCGCCCGCATGGGCCTGGCCTCCGTTGGAACCGCCTCGTGATGTTTCGAATTCGGACTTCAGATCAGACCCGGATCATGTCGGTTCGATCGTCCGGTCCGGTTCTCCCTTTCGAGTTTGGATTCCCGTATGCCCAGCAGTGCCGACTATATATACATGACGACAGGCTCGATCGGCACCGTATCCATTGACATTGTGCAAGAAACGCCAAGTAGCCAATATTTCCACGATGTCGTTCTTCAACGTGCGTCTCTTCGCTTCCATGGCAATGGCGGACATCCTCCGCTTCCCAGGAGAAGGCCTGCATGATCACGCGCCCCGGAGCCGGCCGAAGGAAGCAACGGCGGCGGAACTCCCGCTGCCGGCCGGATCGTCCCGTCAAGAACCCCATCGCGTCGTGGACTGCTCGGAGGGCGACTCGACGCTCGCGGAGAGGAGGAGCTCCACCAGCGCTTCTGAAGTGATGCATGTGTGATGTGTTCGTGCGTGAGTTTGAGGGTTGTTACTTGTTAGTACTCCCTCTCTAAAAAAAATATAAGAGCGTTTAGATCACTACTTTAGTGATCTAAACGTTCTAATATTTCTTTACGGAGGGAGTAGTAATTAATATACTTTGACAAGATTGTACGAATTTCAGTATGCTACTCTGGTAGTACTTGTAGTACTATATATAAGATTATGCTTTACAACTTAGGAGGTGTTTGGTTCGTGCTTTTGTAACGGCATCCGATCACCTTTCTATGACATCAACCACTGCTTTAGAATATTGATGACATTATCCACTATTTTAGAGTTCGGATGACATCACCTATCATCACATCATCATCCCATGATTCAATCTTATCCCAGACAAGATTTCCGCGACTGTTTAATATAGAAAAAAAATTGAAGGTCTAGAACATTTCCAGCCCCCTCAAATAATTCTAGACGCGTTCCGGAACATTTCCAGTATGATGTTTTTCTTTTATCTCCGAAACACTTTCGATGACTCCGAAATATTTATGGTTTTCTCTCTGAAACTTTTATGTTGTCTCCAAAACTTTTTCGGAAACAATCTCTCAGACTCCATGTCTATTTCTTACCAGATAGATGACCTTTCAGTGTGTTGCCCTGTATGTTCGGTGAAGTAGACATGACCAGAACTCTTTCCGATCAATGATCAATAGCGAAACCGTAGACATCCATATTGCTTCCTATACCAATATGAATGAATATTCGAGCGAACATGTAATTATCGAATGTTGTTCCTGTTGCTTCGCGATATGTTACAAATACCCGAGGTGTGATTTAGTGGCCTTCACGTGAATCAACAACTTTTTCACTATGCCAGTTTCCTCATTACCGGTTTTATTCTCTTTTCTTGTTCTCGCGTTTCGGCATCCCCGTGATCAAATCACTCTGTCTTTGGCCAGACGATGATGGATACTGTAACACCAAGTGGGTCCGAAGAATATCTCTCCATCTTCGGAGGAGCAAATCCTAATCTTGAGCTATCAAGTACCTTGTCATACTTTTCCATGAACCCAAAAGCCGCCGTAATAGCCACCTTGTTACGCATGATGTTTAACTAACTTCAAAGTTCATGAAGCAAGCATGAAGGAACTTGATCCTCTCATGGTCTAAGGAATTATGCAAACGCTAACTTTCTGTGTTATAAAATCATTAACTTTCTCATAGCATAACATAAATATGGGTCGATTCAACACAAGTGTTCTTCTAACATTGTGTCATCAAAATTGTCGGCATAGTCATGCCGATGATCAGGAAACGTGACCATCATGCAACACTTGAATTAGTCTTAGATGCACGACTAGGAATATCATTTACCGTTTATTATTCCACACGTGCATACAAGTTTTCCTCTGAGACTTTATGGATATACGGACTCGAGGACCATTACAGTTATAGCACGGAATATAAACTGAGTCACAAACTTGGAGATAAATAGTAGCTATTATTATTGCCTCTAGGGCATATCCCCTAGACCCTAACGACCCCCGCCATCCAATGTCGAGCGGGGGAAGGAAGAGACCCCGCCACTGCCCAAACTGGCCGAGCTTTGCCCTTCAGCATGCCGTGGCGGCGGAGGGGGGAGGGAGGCGCTAGGAGGTAGGTGAGGCCCGAGCGCTAGGGTCCCCCCACCCCCCCACCCCCCCCCCCCCCCCCCCCGACGGCTCGGGAGGGGGATGGGGACAGCGAAATTTTTCAAGGACGCAATCTGTGGCGTCAGATCGTCCACTCTGAGCGCCACTACCATAGGCTGCAGCAACGCATAGCGGCTCGGCTTCGGCAGTGACCCCGAGTGCACGGACGACATGCTCCACACCATACTCGCCATGGGCGGCAACTATGTCATCCACGACCTTTGCGGCCTCGACCCCGCGCTTCCACTCCTCCCACTCACCTCACCCACTAGGCCACCACCACGTCGTCTCCATCCCTACTTCTCCACCCTGACCGAGCTTTGCGGCTGCAGGATCCAGCATATAGGGGCGGGGCGTCACCCGGATCTGGCACTGGGTGAGCAGTGGCGGCTGTAGGATCCAACATGTAGGGGCGGGGCGTCACCCGGATCTGGCACTGGGTGAGTAGTGGTGGCTGCCTCCTCCACTCCCTCTGTCCTTGATCCTCTCTCATGTGTGCCAAAAAAATGCGTACCTCACATGGACCAGTGAATGCTTGAGCCACCAAAACATCGACCCAACATCGTCGGAGGCCTCTAACAGCAGCGGCGCACAGGCGGATAGATAACTCACACATAACGCTCGCATCGGTCGACCTCCAGTTGCAAGGGGAACGACACTAGCAGCACACCCCAGCCCCAGTGACGGCCACGCAAACCCCGCCCCAGCCCTCCTCTCTCCTCTGTACACAGTCCAGCGAACGCGCTTGCTCGACACATATTTCGCGAGGCACTCCCAGCCGCCACACGTGCCCAGGCTTGGCCAGAAAGACCACCCTGCCTTGCCATCGGAGCTGGCACACATCCCCCAACCAACATGACCCACCAGTCGGCCAACCGTCCCAGCAAGCGACCCGGTCAAAATCGTGTGAGGGGACGATTCGGTAGCCTCAAATGCTTCACAGGTGATTTTCCCTAGGGAGCTTAGTGTATAGGAGATTCTAATAGTGTAGACGCTCATTGACACCATGAAGAATGCAGGATGTTCTACAGGAGAAGCGGCGACACTTTTTGATGATTGTTCTTATATTTCCTATGATTTTTCTCTCACTAGTTTCAAACATTATACTCCCTCCGTCCCAAAATAAGTGTCGCAGATTTTGTACTAAACTAGTACAAAATTTGTACTAGATCATCGACACTTATTTTGGGACAGAGGGAGTATTACCGAAGAAAATAAGGTTGCTCGCGATCTTGGCTATATTTTCTTTGACCAATGATTAGTTTGAGAAGCCTCTGATCGAAATTGCACCTCTCCTTATAGAAGGTGCAACTATTATTTAGAATCAATAAAGTTTTGTTTTAAAAAAATACTTTCCTAGCTATGGAAAGATAAGTCCTAAGTTCAACAACAATTATGTGACAAGTAATTTTTTTTATAACATTAGAGCATCTCTACCCCTTCCCCTATGCTTTTTTTGCCTAAACTTGCCTCTATACCTTAATCTTCTATAAAATTTGAGGGATTAATCTTTTGTGGCCCTTCTTCCAAAATTATCTCCTCAAAAGCTCAAAATTGCACACATTTGACTTGTGCAATTCATCGAACACATACAATGCAAGAGCAGCAGAAGCAACTGCCCGTTGTCACACCTGCTACTGCGTAGCGGTGGACTGATTAGGGAGAAGGGTGCTAAGGGCTAAGCCTAGTGAGTCCATGGGTCGGCTGTGGCCCATTATGATCAGGTGTGGGGTGTACGTGTGTGTGTGTGTGTGGATACTTAGCCGATCCCCTCCAGTGTACTGGGTATGGAAGGAATGAATGAATCAATTCATATCTTTCCCCTTCTCCTACCTCATCCCGTCGTCTGCTCTCCTCATCCCAAATTCTCTGTGTGATTGATCCTCCCAAAGGTTCGGTCGTCACAATTGGTATCTAGAGCCAGAATTTTTTTCCTCCGCTAGCAGATCCGCGCCGCCACGCCCAAATCCTCTTGGCAGATCGGTAACATCCACTACATCAGGTGCGATTTCACTCCGGTGAGATCGCACGAAATCATGTGCAGGGTTCGATCTGCTCGGAGCGGGTGTCACGGCGCCGTCCAAGCCTTCCGTTCAGACCCGCCAACTCATGGCTGCCATGGAGGAGCAGACGGCGGGTCTCAACGTCCTGATGGAGAAGCTGCTCTCCCGCTTTAACGAGGAGAAGGTGCTAGCCGACAAGCGCGCTGAAGTTCATGCCGCATTCAACAACCAACTTTCTCATGAGCTGCAGAGCTTGGCCAAGCAGATCGGCCTCACCCAGTCGGAGGTGGACGACGTGCGCAAGGTGGCTTCACCATTGATGACCCACAAGTATAGGGGATAAATCATAGTCCTTTCGATAAGTAAGAGTGTCGAACCCAACGAGGAGCAGAAGGAAATGACAAGCGGTTTTCAGCAAGGTAATTTCTGCAAGCACTGAAATTGTAGGTAACAGATAGTTTGATAGCAAGATAATTGGTAACGAGCAAGTAACGGTAACGGTAAATAAAGTGCAGTAAGGTAGCTCAATCCTTTTGTGGCAAAGGACAAGCTAGAACAGTTTCTTATAATAGGCAAAGTGTTCTTGAGGGTACACGGGAATTTCATCTTGTCACTTTTATCATGTTGGTTTGATTCGTGTTCGCTACTTTGATAATTTGATATGCGGGTGGACCGGTGCTTGGGTGTTGTTCTTACTTGAAAAACCTCCCACTTATGATTAACCCCCTCGCAAGCATCCGCAACTACGATAAAAGTATTAAGATAAAAATCTAACCATAACATTAAACGTTTGGATCCAAATCAGCCCCTTACGAAATAGCGCATAAACTAGGGTTTAAGCTTCTGTCACTCTAGCAACCCATCATCTAATAACTACTCCACAATGCATTCCCTTAGGCCCAAGGATGATGAAGCGTCATGTAGTCGACGTTCACATGACACCACTAAGGGAATCACAACATACATATCATCAAAATATCAAACACATATCAAATTCACATGATTACTTGCGACATGACTTCTCCCGTGACCTCAAGAACAAAGGTAACTACTCACAAATAATAATCATGCTCAAGATCAGAGGGGTATTGAATAGCATAATGGATCTGAACATATAATCTTCCACCAAATAAACCATATAGTAATCAACTACAAGATGTAATCAACACTACTAGTCACCCACAGGTACCAATCTGAGGTTTCGCTAGGGTTTGTGAGGAGATGGTGATGTTGAAGATGTTGATGAAGATTGGCCTCCCAAAGATGAGAGGGGTGTTGGTGATGACGATGGCTTCGATTTCCCCCTCCAGGAGGGAAGTTCCCCCGGCGGAATCGCTCCGCCGGAGGGCAAAAGTGCTCCTGCCCAAGTTCCGCCTCGAGACGGCGGCATTCCGTCCCGAAAGTCCTCTCCTATTTTTTTCTAGGTCAAAAGACCTTATATACCAGAAGATGGGCACCGAAGGTGGGCCGAGGAGGGCACAACCCACCAGGGCGTGCCTGGGGGGCCTGGCGCGCCCTGGTGTCTTGTGCCCACCAGGGTGGGCCCCTCCGGTAGTTCTTTGCTCTAGTATTTTTTATTAATTCCAAAAATAATCTCCGTAAAGCTTCAGCTCCATTGGAGATGTGCAGAATAGGTATCTCTGATGTGCTTTTTCAGGTCCAGAATTCCAGCTGCCGGTATTCTCCCTCTTTGTGTAAACCTTGCATATTATGAGAGAAAAGGCATTAGAATCACTCCCTAAAGCATTATTATTCATCAAAACATAATAAATAACAGTAGGAAATCATGATGCAAAATGGACGTATCAGTCATCAGGCTCCTCCGCTCCTTCTCCGGGCTCATAGGTGGATGATCCGTTAGCGGCAGTGCTACACACACCGGGCGCTCGGGAAGGATAGCGACAACCACCAGCCGTGGCGTTGCACATTCCTCCGCCGGATCCGCGCGTCGCGCCACCACCGAGTGCGCTTCACACACCCGGCTCACCAACGACGGACCACCGCTGCTGCCTATCCCAGGGACATAACCCTTGTTGCAGGAGCGTGCGCCACCGCCGCCACAACACGAGGAGTACGCGCCTCGCCCCCCGAAACATCAGTTCCCCCGTTTTGAGGGCGAGGGACCACGGGTCTGGCTGGATCGTTGTCTGGCATACTTCGAGCTGTACCGGGTGCCATTGCACAACTGGGTGGCGACGGCGGCCCTCTACGTTGATGGTCACGCTGCGCTCTGGCTTCGGGCTTTCCGTCAGACACATATAGATATCACTTGGGAAGTGTTTTGCCGAGCCGTGGTGGAAGAATTTGGCCCCGTGGAATTTGAGTCCACCATGCACAATCTCTTGCAGCTTCGATAGACCGGCACCGTGGCTAAGTACCGGCAGCAATTTGAGGTTCACATGTACAATCTGCTGGCTCTGGACCCCTCCCTGAGCACCAAGTTTTTTGTCACTCAATTCCTCTTGGGTTTGAAGGATGAGTTGCGCGCAGCAGTGCGGTTGTAGGCACCCAACAACATCACTCGGGCAACAGTTTTTTCTCGCATTCAGGAAGAAGAGTTAGACATTCAGCGTCCTCAGCTTCGATCAGTATCTGCTGGACGACCACCACCCCTACCAGGAGCATTTCCAGAGATGGCTCTTCCTCCTCCAGCACCAGTACTGCCTCCTGCTTCTGCTCTACCCAACGCGCAGTTCCAGCACCCAAGTCAGGTCCTAATGACTTTGGGCGCGAGCGCCAGCTTCACGATTACAGGCGTCAAAACGGCCTCTGTTTCAGATGTGGAGAGAAGTACTCGCGCGATCACCGGTGCAAACGATCAGCGCAGCTGCTAACAATTGAAGTGGGTGACCATGGAGAAGTATTATCTGATGAACCTGTCCGCGCCTTGCAGCTGTTGGATGAACCAGAGGAAAATGTCGATGCAGCTTGTTGTCTGCTCTTAGCCCATGCCGTGGAGGGGACTGAAACTGCTGAAACTATCCGTTTGCGCGCAACCGTCAGGAATCCATGCTTCTATTAGTGGACTCGGGAAGCACTCACAGCTTTGTAAATTCCTCCTTTGTAGCAAGAATTGGTGCGACGACCACTAGCATTGCTCCCATAGCAGTGCGTGTAGCCAATGGGCAGAAATTATGTTGTACATCCATGGTGCAGCAACTACAGTGGGATGTTCAAGATCATCACTTCATGACGGATATGCGTGTGTTGAACCTTGGGGTCTATGATGCTGTGTTGGGCGTTGACTAGTTGGCAAAGAACAACCCGATGAAGTGTGATTGGCAACAAAAGACCATAGAATTTGACCGGGAAGGCAAGACAGTACATCTGAAAGGAGTACGGTGTGATGAGCAAGCAGTACTTACAGTCATGGATGCAGCTGCACTTTGGGAGATGCATGAGGCCAATGAGATTTGGGGCGCAACACTGCTAGAAATACAGTTCACACCAACAAATGCTGACTCAAATGAGCCAATCCCTCCAACAATTCAGTGTTTGTTGACAGAGTTCAATGACATTTTCGAGGAACAAACTGAACTTCCCCCGCATAGGCAATATGATCATGCAATCATGCTGGAACCAGGTGTTGCACCGGTGAACTGCCAGCCATATCGTTACTCACCACTGCAAAAGGATGAAATTGAGCGGCAGGTCAACGGGATGTTAAAAACTGGAGTGATAACTCACATTATGAGCCCATTTGCTGCTCTAGTTTTACTGGTCAAGAAGAAAGATGGGACGTGGCATTTTTGTGTGGACTACAGGCGTCTCAACCAGGTCACAATCAAAAACAAGTTTCCCCTTCCTATAATCGACGAGCTACTGGATGAATTGGCTGGGGCCGCGTTCTTCTCCAAAATTGATTTGTGCGCCGGTTATCATCAGGTTAGGATGCGGGAAAGCGATGAAGAAAAGACGACATTCAAAACTCACCACGGACATTTTCAGTTTTGGGTCATGCCGTTTGGAGTCACAAATGGACCGCCCACTTTCCAGTGTGTGATGAACTCGGTTTTCTCCGGCCCGAATCGCAAGTTAGTTGTTCTTTTCTTGGATGACATCCTCGTCTTCAGTCATTCACTTCTAGAGCATAACGAACATTTGGGCACGGTGTTCTCTATTCTGCGCCAGCATTAACTGTACGTGAAGCAATCCAAGTGCTCTTTCGCACAACCCCGCGTCGAGTATCTAGGACATGTCATCTCCAGCGAGGGCGTGGCTACGGACGCCACTAAGACAAGTGCCATGCGAGCCTGGCCCACGCCCACAAATGTCTTCGAGCTGCGCGGATTTCTTGGGCTCACTAGCTATTACCGGAAGTTTGTACCACGGTATGGAATTCTTGCCAAGCACCTTACTCCACTTCTCACCAAGAAGGGTTTCTACTGTTCAAAGCAGGCTCAGACAACTTTCGATCTGCTCAAAGAGGCAATGGTCAGCACTCCGGTTCCGGCCTTGCCGGACTTCAGTCGACCATTTTCCATTGAGACAGATGAAGTTCTGGTATAGGATGGACACCCAATTGCGTACCTCAGCAAGGCCCTTGGAGTGAAGAATCAGCGGATATCGATTTATGAGAAGGAATTCCTTGCGGTGATGATGGCGGTGGACAAGTGGCGTCCTTATATTCAGCAAGCCCCGTTCGTCATTGTCACTGACCACAAAAGCTTGTGGCACCTCAGTCATCAACAACTCGAGACGGAGCTCCAACGTAAAGCTATGTTGAAGATGGTGGGACTCCAATTTTCCTTCAAGTACCGACGTGGACCTGACTACAGCGCAGCGGACGCTCTGTCCCGCGTCAGGCATTTGTTCTCTTTCAATGCCTTGTCTGTGTGCCACCCACAGTTGCTGCAAGAGGTTGCTAATTCTTATGAAACAGATGCTGACAGCCAAGATTTGTTGCAACGACTCGCTCTGAGCAGCCCTAATGATCAGGGATATGAGCTGCGACAAGGAGTGATTTGCTTTCATGACAGGCTTTGGATAGGTGCCAACACAGCACTGCTAACTAAACTCATCAGTGCTTTCCATGCCAGCGGCGTTTGTGGTCACTTTGGGGTAACAACAACTTATCAACGGAACTAGAAGCTTTTCGCTTGGTGTGGCCTGAAGCAAGCAGTGGAGGATTTTGTGCGTCAATGTGCAACATGCCAATACGCAAAGCACGAGCATCTCAAGACACCTGGCATGCTGCAACCGTTACTGATATGTCTCAAACGCATCTACTTTTCCAAACACTTTTGCTCTAGTTTTCTCCTCTAATTTGCATGATTTGAATGAAACTAATCCGGACTGACGCTGTTTTCAGCAAAACTACCTTGGTGTTATTTTTGTGCAGAAATAAAAGTTCTCGGAATTGGATGAAACTTTTTGTGTATTTTTTCTGGAATATATAAGGAATTTTGGAGCGAAGAACTGTCGGAGGGGGTGGACCAGAAGGCCACCACGCAACCGGCCGCGCCCCCCTAGGGGCGCGGCCAGATGGCTTGTGGGGCCCTCGTGGCCCCTCCTACCCTAATTCCAACTCTATAAATTCACATCCGCGAAGAAAAAAATAAGAGAGAATATTACCTCATGTTCTTCCTCCGGAGGGCTGATCTGGAGCCTGTTTTGGGCTCCGGAGAAGGGAAATCGTCGCCGTCATCATCACCAACCCTTCTCCAACAACACCACCATGATGCTCACCACCGGGAGTGAGTAATTCCTTTGTAGGCTTGCTAGACGGTGGTGGGATTTGATGGAATTGATCATGTAATCGAGTTAAGTTTGATAGGGCTTGATCCCTAGTATCCACTATGTTCTGAGATTGATGTTACTATGACTTTGCTATGCTTAATGCTTGTCACTAGGGCCCGAGTGCCATGATTTCAGATTGGAACCTATTGTGTTTTCATGAATATAAGAGTGATTTGGATCCTATCTTGCAAGTTATATGTACCTATTACGTGTCATGATCCGCATACCCCCAAGGTGACAATAATTGGGATTCTTTCCGGTGATTGCCGTAGTTTGAGGAGTTCATGTATTCACCATGTGTTAATGCTTTGTTTCGGTTCTCTATTAAAAGGAGGCCTTAATATCCCTTAGTTTCCAATAGGACCCCGCTGCCACGGGAGGGTAGGACAAAAGTTGTCATGCAAGTTCTTATCGCAAGCACGTATGACTATATACGGAATACATGCCTACATTACATTGATGAATTGGAGCTAGTTCTGTGTCGCCCTAGCGTGTAACTGTTATATGATCAATGTCATCTAAATCATTATCCATCACCGATCCACGTGCCTACGCGTTACATATACTGAATCTTGCCAAGTTACTATTGCTATTGTTACTGTCACACTTTCTACAAAACTGCTACTGTCACTATTACTGTTACTTTTGCTACTACTATTTGTCGTGCTACTAAATCTTTGCTGCAGAGAGATATCCTCGGTGCGGTTGAATTGACTACTCAACTGTCGAGGCCAATAAATATTTTTTGGCTCCCCTTGTGTCGAATCAATAAATTAGGGTGAAATACTATCCTTAAGCTTTTTCCTTTCTCGCTAAAAGGCGAGGCCAAGGAATGGTTCTTATCACTTACTCATGGGTGCATACATAGTCCCCAAGATATGCTTCAACACTTTTCTGCAAAATATTTTCCTGCCCATAAGAAACAAGCTGCCTTACAGGAAATATTTAACTTTGCTCAAATTGAAGAAGAGAATCTCCCTCAAGCTTGGGGGGAGGCTTCTCCGGTTACTACGAGCTTTGCCTGATTGTCCACTTGAGAGGAATGAAATACTTGATATTTTTTATAATGGACTAACTGATGCTTCTAGGGATTTCCTAGATAGTTGTGCTGGTTGTGTTTTCAGGGAAAGAATTGTTGGACAAGCTGAAGAATTATTGAACAACATAATGCAAAATGCCGATGATTGGACACTCCCTGAACCACCTTCAGAACCTATTCAAAAGAAGAGAGGTATTCTATTTCTCAGTCCCGAAGATATGCAAGAAGCAAAAAAGGTCTATGAAAGAAAAAGGTATTAAAATTGAGGATGTCAAGAAATTACCACCTATTGAATAAATACATGTACTTGATACCCCGACACAGGTAGTGAAGGTAAACTCTCTCTGTTCCTTTAATAAAAGTGATATACCTTATACTATGACTCCTGAATAATGCTTGGATGAATTTGATAATTACGTTGTTAAGCAAGAACATTTCAACAAATATGTTAAGAATCAATTGCAACGTAATGCTATGATGATAGATCGCTTAAGTGACTTGATTTTTAGAAATGCAAATGATGTGAAAGGTTTAGGCAAACATGCTTCTATGGTTCACACTCAACTAGACCAAGTCGCTAAATCACAAAATGATTTGCTTGCTGAAATGAATAAAATAAATGATCATGCTATTAGAGTAGTGACTAGAGGAGGTAGAATGACCTGAGAACCTCTTTATCCCGAAGGTCACCCTAAAAGAATTGAACAAGATTCTCAAAAAATTAATGAAGATACACCTAGTTCATCTAAGAAGAAGAAGAAGAAGAAGAAGAAGAAAAATGATAAGAACTTGCATGCCTCTAGTGAACCTGTTATAGAAAAACCTGTTGAGAAAAACAATGAAGTTTCTGTTTTTGATGTCGAGACTCAGTCTGGTAGTGAGCATACACCTAGTGATAACGAAAATGATAATAATGATGATGATGCTCATATAGATGTTGAACCAGATAATAACAAAGAAAATGATAATGATGTAGAAATTGAACTTGTTGAGGATCTTGATAACCCACCTTCTAAAAATAAACGTTATGACAAGAGAGACTTTGTTGCTAGGAAACATGGAAGGGAAAGAGAGCCATGGGTTCAAAAACCTATGTCATTCCCTCGTAAAGCCACTAAAAGTAAAGATGAGGAAGATTTTGAGTGCTTTCCTGAAATGATTAGACATGTCCATTTACGCACTCGCTTGACTGATATATTGAAAATGCCTTCATATGCTAAGTATATGAAAGATATTATCACTAATAAAAGAAAGATACCTGAAACTGAAATTGTCACCATGCTTGCTAATTATTCTTTTGATGGTGGAGTACCTAAGAAGTTGGGGGATCCGGATATACCCACAATACCTTGCTCTGTTAAAAGGAATTATGTTAAAATTGCTTTATGTGATTTAGGGGCCGGTGTTAGTGTTATGCCTTTCTCCCTTTATAAAAGACTTGAATTGAGTAAACTCACACCTACTGAGATATCTTTGCAAATGGCCGATAAATCCACTGCTTTACCTATTGGAATTTGCGAGGACGTTCCCGACATGGTTGCAAATGTTACTATCTTAACAGACTTTGTTATTCTTGATATGCCGGAGGACGACAATATGTCGATCATCCTTGGTAGACCTTTTCTAAATACTACAGGGGCTGTTATAGATTGCAATAAAAGCAAGGTCACCTTGCATATCAATGGCAAGCAACATACCGTGCATTTTCCGAAGAAGTCAACTTTGGTTAATAGTATTAATGTCATTGATCCTTTTCCCAAAATTATCATTGGAGATATTACAATTCCTCTCCCTGCTGCCAAGAAGAAGAAATATTATAATCTTATTGTTGGGGGGATACAAATCCCAATTGAGGTAACCTAGTGACATATGAAGATTCTTCGGTTTCATGTTAATCGGAAACGTTTATTAATAAGACTTGATCAACCTTATTAATGAATTATTTTTGAAAGACATGAGGTTGATGAATTGAATATTCACAACTCTTTGTATCACAAGTTTATATTCTGTTTTCTTAGTAAAACTAAAAATAAAATTCCATGAAATTCCTGTTTTCTGTTTTTCCCGTGCATGAAAAATACCTCCAAAATAAAAAGTCTCAGATTTCCACGAAATTTTAACATGAATTTTTCTGGAATAAAAAAATTGGTGTAAAAATTACTGCACGGGGGCATGCCAGTGGGGCACCACGCAACAGGCCGCCCCTCATATGGGCGCGGCCGGTTGACTTGTGGGGCCCACAGGGCCCCCTGCCTTATCTCTTCCTCCCACTCCTTCTCCTACCTCTAGAAAAAATTCTCTAGCCATCTCTCTCCCGTGTTCTTCACCCAGAAAGTGAAATTTTCGATCTCTTTGCTCGGAACTCCGTTTCCGAAACTATTTTGAGGAATTGTTCCTTGGTATGTGACTCTCCCATTCCTCCAATTAGTTTTTGTTTTAGTGGTTTTTATTTTGCATAAGTTGCTGCACTTGGTGCTACAGAAAATAAGCTTGCATGTCTAATTCTTTGAGTTCCAAGTAGTGGGAATGCTTAATATGTCCTCTAGGCATCCGTATGAGTAGTTGCTATCAATCTTGCAAAGTTTTATTGACATAATTTTGTGGCCCAAAAATTTCAGAAAATTTGTTCTTAGGAGAATGAACGTTCTAACGAGAGCTTCTTCAAGCCGGAGCCCCAACGGAGTTTCTAGGAGGATTCAGGATAGCGATATCAACCTCCCTCGCAATGCGGAAATTAGGCCCTGTGAATGGCCACATATACCCTTCATGAGTGAAGCGGGTTTTTATGAAGAGTTCATGTAATTCGTTGCAAATGCCGGGCTAACCAGCTGCTTCGCAGATAAGTGTGACCAACACTATCTCCTTGCTATTTCCTTCGTGCAAAACTTTTATTTCGTTAATACGCCCGGTGCTCCTATGGTACGCTTTGCTCTATATGCCGAGAACTACGAGTTACCTCTGCATGAATTTTGTGAAATATGTCTGCTTCCCTCTGATGGGGGAGTGCGTGAACCTAAAGCTGAGGAGTTTGAGGACTTTATCCATACCTTAACAATAGGGGAAACCAGGGGCGTTTCACGCGCCAGAGTCACTAGTTTGCATTTTCCATCGGTGCATTATTTTTCTCTGGTTATAGGAAAATGCATAACTGCTATGGAGCAGGGTGGTGCCCTCAGCGCTCCCACCCTCGCTAGTTTACGCCGTGCACTTTATGGTGATAATGCTTACAACCTAGGAGCTATTGTTGCGCGCCGCTTGCATCTTAACCGAACTAAAGGCAAAATTCATGGTGGTATTTATGCTGCGCGCTTGGCTAGGCGCTTTGAGGTGGCAATACGCCCTACTGATTATTTGTTGCCTGAGGTGCACCTCGACCATCTATCTATGGAGGAACACCAGTTTCTCTGGAAACCCGAATCACTACAACCCCTTCGTTATAGCCTAGTGTTTAGCGAAAAAGACTTGCGATATTATTCCTTTGCCTGCACCTTCTTTGTTTAACTACCATGCCAGGAACGAATACAGAATAATGCCAGAGGACATCATTGCTTACCGGAACGAGCTTGTTGCTGCGGAGGCCGAGGCCCAGGCATGGGACTCTCGGGTACCTCGGCGGAAGTACTTTCCTGGACCTGACGGCTACTACCAGTGGTGATTACCAAGCTAGGCAAAAGCCTAAGCTTGGGGGAGTACGTATTTCTCACCGACATTACATTCATGTTCTCACACTCCATACAAATTTTTGGTGTTCATCCTCTTTCTTTGTATATCCATGTTAGCTTTATTTTCCGCTTTCTTCTTGTGTGTTTGAAAAACGTTGAAAATCCAAAAATATTTCTCGCTTCTTTTCGGTTCTTTTCTTTTTCTCGTTTCTCTAGCTGTAGTACTAAAAAGAAAACCCAAAAAGATTTCCTTTGCTTGTTGGGAGCTTTCCCATGTAAATAATTTTTCTCGTTCTTATTTTTCCCTTAGTTCCTTTGCTTGCTTAAGAAAAAACAAAAACTCCAAAAGTATTTCAGTGTGTTTCTCTGAATTTCTTTTCTTTTGTTGAGTTGTCGAAAGGAGAAGACCATGATGAAAATGTTGAGTGGCTCTCATATGATTTATTGATGATCTAACAGAGAGCCAATTTTACCTTGTCTTCTCCTTTGTCTTAAACTGTCCTGCAGATTCCAGCTTAGTCCACGGCATTCTTGCACTATTATTATTATCACACCGTTCGATCGTGCAAGTGAATGGCAATAATGACGATATTGATGAAGTGATTGTGGCAAAGGAAGGTGGTATGATCTCTTCTTGTTTTCTTTTTTTGTATATATGTTTAGCCAGTTTGATCCTGATTCAGTATATCATGAGTAAACATGTTCGTGATGACAATTAGAGATTATAGCTTCTCATGCCATGCCTAATTAGCTAGGAGATAATAATGATTTATCTTGTGTGTCAACATGCATTAAAATGGTTATAATATGGTATGGTAGTATGGTATCTCCCTCTGAGAAATTCAAGCGGTTTGACTCGGCCCATGTGCAAACATGTAATTGAATCAAAACCAATATAGCTTTCATGATGTTTAAATTCAAAGTGTTCATATCCTACTCATGCTACATCCAATGTTAATTATTCAAAATGCATGTTCATGACAGTTGTTGCTCTCTAGCTGGTCGCTTCTCTACCTATTGCTAGCCTTCACCTGTACTAAGCGGAAATGCTGCTTGTGCATCCAAATCCTTAAACCAAGTTATTCCACATGAGTCCACCATACCAACCTATATGCGGTATTACCCTGTCCTTCCAAGTAAATTTGCATGTGCCATCTCTAAATATTCAAATAAACATCCATTTTTGTGCACTCGCCCCGCTCTTGGAGCGACGGGGCGGTCAATATTTTCCATGCTAAGCAAGTTATTCTCAGGACGGTCGTTTATTCGCCGTCATTGCATGAGAGAGGCTGGTAAGAGGGATGCCCAGTCCCACATAATCGAAATAAATTACAGCAACTCCTTGGGACAGTTGATTGTTTGGAGGGCAACCATGGATTCGGCCAGCCATGGAATGTGTTTGGATGGTGGATAGGAGTAAACTTTACTATTTTGTTTGGGAACCGCCAATAATGAGTTTAGCATGGACAGTGTTGAAAACCTTTGTCGTAACGTTGACAAGAAAAGTGCACCGCTCAAAAGTTATACTTTCACCCTTGTTTTAAGCTTCGAGCTCTGGCACCTCTACAAATCAATGCTTCCCTCTGCGAAGGGCCTATCTGTTTACTTTTATGTTGAGTCATCACCCTCTTACTAAAAGCACCAAACCCAAGAGCACTATTGTCATTCTTATGCATTTAGTTTAGTTAATGTTGGATATGATCATGATTGGATCTTTTCTAACCTGAATTATAATGTTTAGTCGCTGCTTGGATCTCAGAGGTGATCTGCATTTATGTTTTGCGGTCTTAGAAAGGGCTAGCGAAATACCATGTCACCATATTGTATTATGAGTGTTTTGATAAATTGTTGTCATTGGAGATGTTAGATTATTGCTTTCTAGCTGGTTAGGTCTTGCCATGAGTTAACATAATATCTATTTGTTGTCATGGATGTGTCTATCTATGATTTATCCTAAAAACTTGAGCACTAGCTAAGCATGTGTATAATAGCGAGAACAAAGGAGTTTGTAAAAGTTTTCTTTATCACTTCCAGTTTATCAACTGAATTGCTTGAGGACAAGCAATGAGTTAAGCTTGGGGGAGTTGATACGTCTCAAACGTATCTACTTTTCCAAACACTTGTGCTCTGGTTTTGTCCTCTAATTTGCATGATTTGAATGAAACTAACCCGGACTGACGTTGTTTTCAGCAGAACTACCTTGGTGTTATTTTTGTGCAGAAATAAAAGTTCTCGGAATTGGACGAAACTTTTTGTGGATTTTTTCTGGAATATATAAGAAATTTTGGAGCGAAGAACTGCCGGAGGGGGTGGACCAGAAGGCCACCACGCAACCGGGCATGCCCCCCCTAGGGGCGCGGCCAGATGGCTTGTGGGGCCCTCGTGGCCCCTCCGACCCTAATTCCAACTCTATAAATTCACATCCGCGGAGAAAAAAATAAGAGAGAAGATTTCATCGCATTTCACGAGACGGAGCCGCCGCCACCTCCTGTTCTTCCTCCGGAGGGCTGATCTGGAGCCTGTTTTGGGCTCCGGGGAGGGGAATCGTCGCCGTCGTCATCACCAACCCTTCTCCATTAACACCGCCATGATGCTCACCAACAGGAGTGAGTAATTCCTTTGTAGGCTTGCTGGACGGTGGTGGGATTGGATGGAATTGATCATGTAATCGAGTTAAGTTTGATAGGGCTTGATCCCTAGTATCCACTATGTTCTGAGATTGATGTTACTATGACTTTGCTATGCTTAATGCTTGTCACTAGGGCCCAAGTGCCATGATTTCAGATCTGAACCTATTATGTTTTCATGAATATAAGAGTGATTTGGATCCTATCTTGCAAGTTATATGTACCTATTACGTGTCATGATCCGCATACCCCAAGGTGACAATAATTGGGATTCTTTCCGATGATTGTCGTAGTTTGAGGAGTTCATGTACTCACCATGTGTTAATGCTTTGTTCCGGTTCTCTATTAAAAGGAGGCCTTAATATCCCTTAGTTTCCAATAGGACCCCGCTTCCACGGGAGGGTAGGACAAAACATGTCATGCAAGTTCTTATCGCAAGCACGTATGACTATATACGGAATACATGCCTACATTACATTGATGATTTGGAGCTAGTTCTGTGTCGCCCTAGTGTGTAACTATTATATGATCAATGTCATCTAAATCATTATCCATCACCGATCCACGTGCCTACGCGTTACATATACTGAATCTTGCCAAGTTACTATTGCTATTGTTACTATCACACTTTCTACAAAACTGCTACTGTCACTATTACTGCTACTTTTGCTACTACTATTTGACGTGCTACAAAATCTTTGCTGCAGAGAGATATACTCGGTGCGGTTGAATTGACAACTCTACTGTCAAGGCCAATAAATATTCTTTGGCTCCCCTTGTGTCGAATCAGTAAATTAGGGTGAAATACTACCCGTGAAGACTGGTGTGATCCCCTACACTTGTGGGTTATCAGTTACCCATACCAACTGCATACTCGCGTGATCTCACTATGAATTTTGTCGAGGGACTGCCGGTATCGGAGGGCTACGAGGTCATTATGGTTGTGGTGGATCGTTTCACGAAATATGCTCATTTTGTTCCCCTCAGGCACCCATTTTCTGCAGCAACAGTGGCAAGGGCGTTTTGGGATATTATCAAATTGCATGGAGTGCCTTAGTCAATCGTTTCAGACCGCGATCGTGTCTTCACCAGTGCCATGTGGCGTGCTCTCCTCGAGGCTGCAGGTACTAAGCTCAGTTATTCCACGGCGTATCACCCACAGACGGATGGCCAAAGTGAGTGGGTTAATCAATGGCTGGAGATGTACCTGAGGTGTGCAGTACATGACATCCCCAAGAAATGGCGTCAATGGCTTCCAACTGCCGAATTCTGGTATAATACTACACATCACTCCTCGCTCGATACCTCTCTGTTCAAAGCTCTGTATGGTCAAGAACCCAATCTGGGGGGTTTGCCCAACATCTCAGCCAATCTGCCGGAAGGCAAAGATGCAGATTTGGAGTGGGCACAAAACAATAAAAGATTGCGTGCTCTGCTGGCACGTGCCCAGAACAGATGCAAACAAAAGGCTGATCGGCATCGCACTGAGAGAGTGTTTAATGTGGGGGAACAAGTGTTGCTCAAACTGCAACCCTATGCTCAATCAACAGTGGCAAATCGTCCTTGTCCTAAAATGGCCTACAAATTCTTTGGCCCCTTCGCAGTGGAGCAACGCGTTGGCACCATGGCTTACAAGTTAGCTCTGCCACCTGACAGCCGCATTCACAATGTCTTTCATGTGTCCCAGCTGAAGCCGTTCACTCCAGACTATACTCCAGTGTTCTCTGAACTACCCAAGACACCTGACCTCATAGCTGCACCGCTCATACCTGAAGCCATTCTAGAACGCCGCATGGTCAAGAAAGGGAACACCTCCATCGTGCAGGTTCGTGTATAATGGTCATCCCTCTCGGCGGCATCGGCAACATGGGAAGATTACACCATTATTCGGCACCGCTACCCTACGGCACCGATCTGGGAGGAAGACGCTCGCGCTCAAGATGGGACAATTTTCACACCTGCTACTGCATAGAGGTGGACTGATTAGGGAGAAGGGTGCTAAGGGCTGAGCCCAGTGAGTCCATGGGCCGGTTGTGGCCCATTGTGATCAGGTGTGGTGTGTGTGTGTGGATACTTAGCCGATCCACTCCAGTGTAATGGGTATGGAAGGAATGAATGAATCAATTCCTATCTTTCCCCTTCTCGTACCTCATCCCGTCGTCTGCTCTCCTCATCCCAAATTCTCTGTGTGATTGATTCTCCCAAAGGTTCGGTCGTCACACCCGCCACAAAGGTTGCATGCTGTTTGTGCACATTCGAGGCAATCGTCGCTCACGAGCATAAGAAGGAGCCAGATGTTCGCATGCATACATCACATGTATCGACTGCTTCTTTGCATGTGCTCACCGCTCCCGATCCATTGATACGTCCATTTTGCATCATGATTTCCTACTATTATTTATCATGTTTTTATGCATAATAATGCTTAAGGGGGTGATTCTAATGCCTTTTCTCTCATAATATGCAAGGTTTACACAAAGAGGGAGAATACCAGCAGCTGGAATTCTGGACCTGAAAAAGCATATCAGAGATACCTATTCTGCACAACTCCAAATGAGTTGAAACTTCACGGAGAATTATTTTATAATATATGAAAAATACTGGAGCAAATAACTACCGAAGGGGGGCCACCTGGTGAGCACAAGCCACCAGTACGCGCCAGGCCCCCCAAGCGCGCCCTGGTGGGTTGTGCTCAGCACGGCCCACCTCCGGTGCCCATCTTCTGGTATTTAAGGTCTTTTGACCTAGAAAAAATAAGGGGAGGACTTTCGGGACGGAACGCCGCCGTCTCGAGGCGGAACTAGGGCAGGAGCACTTTTGCCCTCCGGCGGAGCGATTCCGTCGGGGGAACTTCCCTCCCGGAGGGGGAAATCGAAGCCATCGTCATCACCAACACCCCTCTCATCTTTCGGAGGCCAATCTTCACAACATCTTCAACAACACCATCTCCTCTCAAACCCTAGTTCATCTCTTGTGTTCAATCTTTGTACTGGAACCTCAGATTGGTACCTGTGGGTGACTAGTAGTGTTGATTACATCTTGTAGTTGATTACTATATGGTTTATTTGGTGGAAAATTATATGTTCAGATCCATTATGCTATTTAATACCCCTTTGATCTCGAGCACGAACATTATTTGTGAGTATTTACCTTTGTTCTTGAGGTCACGGGAGGAGTCATGTTGCAAGTAATCATGTGAATTTGATATGTGTTCGATATTTTGATGATATGTATGTTGTGATTCCCTTAGTGGTGTCATGTGAACGTCGACTACATGACACTTCACCATCCTTGGGCCTAAGGGAATGCATTGTGGAGTAGTTATTAGATGATGGGTTGCTAGAGTGATAGAAGCTTAAACCCTAGTTTATGCGCTACTTCGTAAGGGGCTAATTTGGATCCAAACGTTTAATGCTATGGGTAGATTTTATCTTAATATTTTTATCGTAGTTGTGGATGCTTGCGAGGGGGTTAATCATAAGTGGGAGGTTTGTTCAAGTAAGAACAGCACCCAAGCACCGGTCCACCCACATATCAAATTATCAAAGTAGCGAACGCAAATCAAACCAACATGATAAAAGTGACTAGATGAAATTCCCGTATACCCTCAAGAACACTTTGCCTATTATAAGAGACTGTTATGGCATGTCCTTTGCCATAAAAGGATTGGGCTACCTTGCTGCACTTTATTTACCGTTTTCGTTACTTGCTCGTTACCAATTATCTTGCTATCAAACTATCTGTTACCTACAATTTCAGTGCTTGCAGAAATTACCTTGCTAAAAACCGCTTGTCATTTCCTTCTGCTCCTCGTTGGGTTCGACACTCTTACTTATCGAAAGGACTACGATTGACCCCCTATACTTGTGGGTTATCATCCATGTCTAGTGCAGTCCTGGCCTTCTCTCTGCCTCCGCTCTCCCCCTGTCATGCCTCCCACACACACCACAAGAGCAATTGCTGGACACCGACAAGAGCCTCTGATCGGCACCTCCTTGGTCGCAAAATCCGGGCACTACTTGGAGTCGGTGAAGGCATCGTAGCGACAGACGGTCTACTATTCCTCCTCCTATTGTTGCTTGCAAGCGATTCGATTTTCGGCAGGTTATTGCCTTGGCCGCCATGGTACATTCTCACAGCATCACCGATGATAAATTTCTCAATGTTGGAGACGGAGGTGGGGTGGCAGATACGGAATTCGGAGCCTCTGATGGGATTCCGGCGCTGGAGAGGGTAGCCAGAGGTGCGGCACAGGCCAAGGGATCCATTTCCCTGCTCAACGGGCCAGCGGCTTGGGATGCGGTAGCGATGGCGTGGTTGGGTAGGAGTGAGGAGGGCTCGAGTTGGAGTGCCTATTTTTACTGAAATGTGTCTTTCTCAGAGGAAATTTAGGCTAGTCATGGGGGGGGGAACTTTTAGGGCACTAAAAGTTTTAGGAAAAGGGTTAGGTGATAATCCCCCAAACCAAACTTTAGCCTAAATGTTAAAATTCCGAAGTCAGATTTTTAACACTTCTGACCGAACGCTCTTAGGCACGTTAGATCCTGCACACGAATCTTAAAATGTTCACCTCCACACACGCTCTAAGCGAACTATGAGCTGACGGCAATAAAAGGTTCACTCAGGATGACAATCTAAGCAAACATATTCCGGGAAGGCAGATTCTGTTTATAGAGCATGACAATTTTTATTTTTTTGTTGATGTAGCATGGCAATTCCATTCAACCAGCATGGCAATTTATACTTAAGAACATCACAATCCTTACACAACATGCCAATTTTATCCATTTTTGCATGCTAATTCTAAAGGGTTCGCTAGAGTGTTTTCTGTGAGCGAATGAAAATGTTCATTTGTTCCTTCATGGGTGGTAGAACGATCGTTCGCTCTGGTTATCCCCCTTAGGGAACGTCAAACACATATTAGCATCCAATTTTATATTGATTAATGCTTTTTAGGAGAAGGGCTAGAGATGCTTTAGGTTGCTAAAGTTAGTTTTATAATATGATCTGAGTTCAATGACAAACCTGCCTCACCAGGATGTTGCAACATCAAATTCTCTACACCAGGAATTTATATGTGCTGCTTTCTCTGCCTAACCCAATTTAGTAAACTGCCACACCATGAAACAAGGCAAGCACCAACTAATCTCCCCACAAATGTAATCAAATTTGGTGTGTTGGAAATCCATCATACTTCTTAGATAATCATTGAAGAATGCAACTGGCCAGCGTTCAGAAAGAGCCAATAGATTCATTCTACTAATGTTATGCAAAAAGGAGATTAAAATCGTAACTAAGATGCATCTCCAATAGACACCCCCCCCCCAAATGATACGTGGTTACCGGAGGTGTCCCAATAATTTAGATGTGACTAGCAGGTGAGGTGTTTTCGAAGATCCCAAATAAATATTCCTTGATAGTATGTTTTCTATTCATCTCTGTCTCTGCCTCTCTCCCTCCCTCCCTCCCGCCCCCCCTCTCTCTCTCATGTGGTGGCACAACGGGCGATGGACCGATGGTGGTGGCGACATGGTGGTCCGCGTAGGTGGGCGAGCGGGTGACAACGACAACGGTGTTCGATCAGCACGACGGTGCAGTGGTTATTGGAGACAGCGCACTGATGTGACACTCTTGGGGCTCATATAGAGGAGGACTCATTTTTCCTAAATAGTGGAGAAGTTGGATTGTTTTATACTGGTCCCCGATATTTTTTCACGGATCCGTTGAAGCTACTTTTTTGTCCCAACTCACCCAATAGGGTAAAAGGGATCCGCTAGAGATGCTCTAGTTACACAATATCAAATGCGGGTTTGAAACCTAATTCACGAGCTTCTTTTTCCAAGCATTTCTAAGTTATATCAGCAACAACAAATGGTTCACCATCATAGTACATTTGTAAGAGCTCGTTCAACCTCTTGCCATGCTTAATTTTAACAATAGAAGATACAACGAAATGTGGCGGAATGTGTGTCCTCAAACTTGTTCAAATCCTTCAAGTCAACCACCTAAACTGTCATACCAACATTAGTGGGAAGATATGGCATCGCAGAAGGGCGTGAACAACTTAGTAACACCATGGATCAGTTATTGAACCGTCTTTGAGGTCGCTCATCTACCATAAATCAGTGATTGAGGGGCATGAACAACTTGATAACACCGATGGCAACCAGGGAAGAAGCCGCCGGCGGCTTATCTAGGCTAGACCTGGGCATTCTCCGGGCCGGGCCGGGTTTCGGGCCGGGCTTGTCAAAGCCCGACCTGTAAAGTCTAGGCCCAAGCCCGGCCCGGCCCGGCCAAAAAACCACATATAAAAGCCCGAGCCCGTCCCGAAGGGACAAAATCAAGCAATTTCGAGCCGGGCCGGGTCGGGCCTCCGTGTAAACTGCGTTATTTCTTAGGCCCGAGCCCGGCCCGACATACGCAACGGGCTACATTTTCAGGCCCGAGCCCGGCCCGAAGGCAAAGCCCGACCCGACCCGGCCCGGGTTTTTCGGGCCGGGTTCGGGCTGGGTCATCGGGCCGGGCTGCCCATGCCCGGGTTTAATCTAGGCCGAGGAAGTGACATGTAAGTATGTAACAACGGAGGCTGATGGTGGCATCATGATTCGACCCGAGCAGCCTCCAATTTGGGGAGTGAAATTACCACCAAGAGGTCGTCGGGAAACTTTCGCGAAATCTTCATCCGAACTCGTAGTCGAATCCTCATACACGGGATGGAGACATGGTGGTGGAGGAGAAATGGAGTGCGGCATGGAGTGTGGGGAATGGGATGTCATCCACAGATTTCAGTCATTGGAGCTCAGCACCGATGAGGAGCCGGTGGATGAATGTAGCGAATGATGATGCACGCTTGAGCTGTCGCACCTGAGTTGCTTAGGTTGTCGGTGCCCCCTCTACAGCCCGGATCCGAGAGAGGAAGAGAGTTGGAGCAAGGAGACAAGGAGAAAAGGCAAGCGGTGGGTCGTCGCCTTCGTCCTTGTAATCTGAGTATGTGGAAAGGGGGGCACGAGCTATACAAATGACATGGTGGAGAGGGGGTTGGCGACAGCTACACATGAGCGGGAGATGGAAACGGGCCACGGTAGCTCGAACAGGCTCAAGAGGACCTACAACTGAGTTTTCATGGTGCCAGCCATCCTTTGGAGTAGATCCACTGTCAATTCACGAGGAAGGTCGGACGATCGGACGGCCAAAAAAAGGGATTTGCAACGTGCCGAGTTGGGGAGTGAGCTTTTCTTTAGGCTAGAGTGGGCTTCTTTTTTCCTTTTTGAGGCTAGAGTCAGCTGTTTTTTTTTTTGTTTTTTTAGGCTACAGCTACGGTGAGCTTTTTTGAGGCTACAGTGAGCTGCTTCAACGACCTGACTGTTAACCTCTTGGGCCTCAGAAAGAGAGTGGGCCGTTAGGCGAGTGTGGGCTGGTAAGCGTGTGTCTTCTCCATTACTTCTCTCTCCGCTGCCTGCGCGCAGGGGGGATTCAGTCAGTCTTCTTGAACTCTCCGGATCCCAGCCTTAATTGCTATCCTGCCTACCCTCAAATCCCCGGTTCTGCCGAGGTTCCCACCCCCATCTGGTGCGTAGCAGCGGCCGCCGGCGATGGGCGGCAAGAGGAAGAGCACCGGGGACGTGAAGACGCCGCCGACGGTGGGCCGGCGCCCGGGCCGCCCGAGGAAGAACACGCCGCCGGAGGCGATCCGGCGCCCAGGCCGCCCGAGGAAGAGCGAGCCGGGCGTCCAGGTGCCGCTGGCGCGCAGCCCGGCCTCGGCGCAGACGCTGGCGCCGTCCAGATCCGAGCGCGAGGAGGACGGGAACGGCGGGCTGCTGGAGCTCGCGCGCGGCGCGGCGGCCATAGCCGCCGCGGAGGAGGAGGAGGAGCAGGTGAAGCTGCGCTGCGACCTGTGCCATGGCCCCCTCAGGCCCCCCATCTACCAGGTAACCAGACGAGGCGCCCGAGATGCGTGCCCCTTTCAGTCCGCTTGCCTTGGTCATGGCCAAGATTTGATTGATTGATTGATTGATGAATTTGTGTCGCGCTGGCCGCAGTGCACCCGCGTGCAGCACGTCGCGTGCCGCGACTGCGGCGCCGGCGAGTGCCGCCCCTGCGGCGGGGACCCGGCCGCCGTCTTCGTCCACAACGCCCAGCTGGACGCCCTCTTCGGATACATCAGGGTGCCGTGCGCGTTCCGCAAGTTCGGGTGCGCCAGCTCCGTCGCCTACCGCGACATGGCGGCGCACGAGGCCGCGTGCGCGTGGGCGCCCTGCGCTTGCTCGGAGTGTGGGTACAAGGGGCCCCCGTCGGGCCTCCTGCGTCATCTCACGGAGTTGTCCGGCCGGCACGCCTGGACCGCCCACAGGATCACCTACGGGATGGACCACCAGTTCGCCGTCCCCGTGCCGGAGTCGTCGGATCAGCAGTGCGAGGACCGCGGCCTCCTTGTCGCCGAGGACGGCGCCCTTTTCCTCGTGGCCGTGGGGGGCGCCGGCGGCGTCCGCCGCGTCACCGTGGTGTGCATCAGGGGTAACGTTGGTACCGGGCCAGTGTACAGCTCCTCCGTCGAGGTGGCTGGTCCAGACGAGGCACGCCGGCTGAAGCTTGAGAAGAAGGTGGCGGCGAGCTGCTCGGCCCCGGTCGAGTTCGACGTGTTGGCTCAGCCGGAATGCGACACCGTCCCCGTGTATCCGGAGATGCTGCACGGGGAGGCGCTCCATCTGTGCATCCGTATCGGCAAGACGAAGATCATCTGTTCCTGAACCTATGAGAAGCATCAGCGATGTAGTTCTGGAGACATATGTGTCTTCTGTAGTCTCGTTGAAGAATTGGATTACCTTTGTTTACCTGGCTTAGGTATGGTGGTGACTTGGTTCCAGTCAGTCCTCTCAAGTATTCAGTACTTCAGTTGAGAACTATGGTTTGGTTTTCAAGGTGACTTGGTTCAGTTGAATTATCTGACCGTGAAATTTGGTGTTTGATTGGAGTTGCAGTCGATAATTTCCTCTTATCATTCCAAAATGGAGTATTTGGAATAATGCTTGCTTGCAACATAAGCTGATTTTTTGACCCAACACATGTTTATGCTTTCAATCTGCTTGGGTTAGCTATGTTCTTTGTGCTTTGGAGGTTGAGGACTCGTTGCTTCTGTCTACTGTAACAATCGCAGGGTTTGGGGGGTTGTGTACTGAGTTGAGTGATGCAGATTGTAGGTCTGTAATTCTTTTCATTTAATTTTGTTGACACGAAACAGTAGAGCATAGCTCCGCTGTATTTTTTATAAATTGTAGAAGGTCCACAATGTACAAGGTGGCTTAAGGCAAGCCAAAGAATCTAGCTAATAAGAAAAGGAAAAATGTATACACATAGTCACATACGGAGAGTTGCAACTAGTTGCTGAGCAATATTTAATCCAACCAAAGTGAGCTCAAGAAGATATATGTGCTTCCATTGTTATTTCTAGACATTCAGATTGCTCAAGCAGCAAGGATAATGATTTCCATATAGAAAGGGACATTCAGTTTGCAGTTCAAATCTTTAAAAGCTGTTGAGAAAGGGTTATTTTATGTAAACTTGATGAAATAGATAAGCACTCTGAGCAATTTGGGCTCACTGTTGCTGCTGATAGACATAAGCAAGAATTGAAATGGCTTCGGAGGTGTAAAGAGGAATTGATTAAGGAGGGTGATTCTAATACTATATAGTATATCATGCTAAAGCAAATGGCAGAAGGAGAAAAATAGGATTGTTCGAGGAAGTTAATGGGTTACATTACCAAATTTTATACAAAAAACCTTTTTGGTAGACCTGATGATTCAAATATTTCTCTAGATACTGATGGGGCTAAAAAGATCTCTAATATGGGGGCTAATAGAGTCATTAGTGATTACTCCATGGAAGAAATCTATAAAGTTGTCTTTCCATGTAATATAAAAGTCGGGTCCGGGTGGATTTCCATCTGAATTCTATCAGAGATTGCAATGCTTGATGACATATTCACATAAGCAATATTAATGGATTTCAATATAAATCTAACACCCTCAGGTACGTCTAATCCCAATCGAATGCACGTTAATTAATCGTTGTAGCATGGCGATTTTTTCTGTTGATTTTTTAGTTGCATGTCAATTTTTACTGTAGAACATGGCAAATCCTTTTACTGAAGCATGCCATTTTTTCGCTTGGCAAATTTGGTTGTCAGATTTTTAGTGCTTTTAACATTGCCTGTTTTAATTTGGCTAGGTTGAACTATGGGATCGTTATTCTAGGTCCTAAATTAAAGATGCCTAACAAATTCAGAAATTCAGTCCCATTTACTTGTTGGATGTAAGTTTTAAAATCTTTACTAAGATACTTATGAAGAGACTTAGTGAGGTTGTTGGATCTTTGATTTCTCATGTTGAAATTGCTTGTATTAAAAGCAAATATATCATGGAAGGTGTGTTCATTTTACACGAGGCTCTAAACACTATTCATACTAAAAAGACGATGTGTTATGCTTTTCTAAGTGGATGCTGAGAAAGCATATGAAAAGATTAAATGGCCTTTTGTTCATAAATGGCATCTCTTAAAGGGTTTCCTGTGGAATGCCTAGATTCTGGAAACCATGAGAGGGGCATGTGGGCATAAAAGTTAACTGGTAGGTCCTTATTTTACTACTTCCAAGGGTCTAAGATAGGAAGAGTCACAATCTCCTTTGTTATTTGATTTGGCTACTGAAGCTCTTGCAATAGGGATCATGGAGGAATTTTAGGGGGGGGGAGGGGGTAAACATGCTGCAATATGTAGATGATAGCATCTTCCTCTTACCTGATGATCTCTCTAGTGCACAAAATTTGAAATCATACTCTATGCATTTGAGCAGATGTCGGGATTAAAAATTAACTTTCAGAAGAGTGATATTTTCCTCTTTGGGGATGGTGTAAATAGAGGCGATGATTATAGGAAAAAAGCACTTGCCAGGCCTACCCATGAAATACTTAGGGATTCCTCTTAATATGGTGAGATTCAGACATAGAGATAGGAGGCCTGTAGAAGACAAGATTGAAAATAGATGTGCACGTTGGCAAGGTAGAATGCCTAACATTGTTGGCAGACGTGCTCTAGTTCAATTCAGTCTCAACAGGCTTCCTACTTTCGTGATGTCATTCTATCTTATGCGTGTGGGGGTAAGAAAAAGAGTTAGCTTCTTTAGAGCCAGAATAACTTGACAGGGTTGTCGTGGTTTTGTCATGGCAGATGTCCTAGTGTCAGGACTTAGGTGTGAAGCCATCGCTACGGCGGTTAACTCGAAGGGGTTGGTCGGGACGAAAGACACAGGTTTACCCAGGTTCGTCCCCTCTCGAAGGAGGTAATAGCTTACGTCCTGCTTTGAGTTGTATTGATTGGATATCGATTACAAGGGAGCGGATTCGCTTGACCTAGTCCTCGATCAAAGGTTTCGTGCCCTAAGCCGCCCAGGTAACCCGCCTTTATATACACAGGTCAAGGCCCTGGGCTTACAAGAGTCCGGGACGGGTTATACTTAATAACCGACCTTGTCTCTAATTACTCCTGCCTTGTCTGGCAAGCCGCCACCGGCGGCTTAAGCCACCGGGTTACACATTGTCTTCTGGTTCTGGGCCTCCAGGCTCATTGGGCAAGTTACTTCCAAGCCTTATTGCTAAGCCGCCAACCTCATGACCCGGCCCCACCTGGGCGGGTCTCACCACGGGGTTATATCCCCAACATTACGCCCCAGATTGATTTGAACCGGTTCATGTCAATCTTCAAGTCTTCTGGTTGGCGAATCTTGCATTCTTTGACAAATCTTCATGACCCACCATATCTGAAAAATGGGTGACGTCGTCTCTGATCAATCTTCATGACCCGCCATGACATCATCAGGAAAATCAAAAAGATTCCCCTGACGTCACAACGGATCTTTTTCATTAATATGACCAGCCCGAGAATCGAGGCACTTTCTTGGTCAATCGTCATCGTGTCTCCTTGATTCACGCACCGGACTGTTGCTATTCCATCACCCCCCTTATAAATAGGCGCGGGGGGTCCCATCATTTTCACTTTCCCCGCCGCTGCCTTCTTCTTCTTCCTCCAGACGCCCGCTCCATCTGCATCTCCCAGGTTCCATCTTTGCCCCCTCTATAGATCTGCATTAATTCTTCTGGCTTCCCCCGAGTTCATCGGGTTTTCTTCGTGTTCATCACCGCTCGTCGGAGCATTCTTCGTAGATCAGAGAAAAAACACTTCTTTAGGCCTTATAGTGCTTAGCCGAACCATGCGGCCACCCGCTTAGTAAACATGCCATGCTCATTATCGATTATCTGCTCACTGTAATCCGCATAGGAACTGCCTGTTTTTCCACTGGCTTTTAGGTTTAGGAAATATTTTTCTTTTTATCTCGCTCGTAGATCTTAAATCGGTTGTTGTAGCTGTTGGAATCTGTTTTTCCACACTTAGCACTTTTTCCAATACTCACTGGCAAACTTGACCCGCCATCATGCCGCCGGCTCTCGTTGTCATGCCGCAACCTGCTTCGGCTTCTTATAATTTTATACTGACCCGCCAAGTACCATCACCATTTTAGAGTCATAACTGCTTTGGTCATGACGCGTTTTTAACCCGCCATATACTCATACCTTTCCGCAGTCTTTTAAGCCGCCGCCATGTCTAAAGCCCCAGCTTCCTGCGACTGGGTAAAGTCCGGGGTAACTGAGGAATCACTCAAGGATTTTTTCACCATGGGAGTTTTGCCGGCTTAGGATGTTATCCACTGGCGGGTTCCAGGCAATGAAACCACTCCCAAGCCTGAGGATGGGGAAGTCATTGTGTTCACAGACCATCTTCTCCGTGGCTTCTCACCGCCCGGGTCTAAAAAAATTCGGGACGCCTTACACTTGTATAAACTGCACCCTCAAGACATTGGCCCCAATTCTGTCACCAACCTGTGCCAGTTCCAAACTCTCTGTGAAGCTTATCTGCAAGAAGAGCCGTCAGTGGACCTCTTCAAGGAATATTTTTATGTCAACCGCCAGACAGAAATGGCGGATGGACTGAGTCTTGAGCTTGGAGGTGTCACTCTTCAGAGACGGAGGGATGTACTCTTTCCAGCGGCAGTTCTGCCGAGTCATCCCAAGGACTGGAACAAAACCTGGTTTTATTGCAAAGACACCTCCCCAGAAGGAGAGAATCCACTGTCGGGTTATCGTCCTTACCGGCTCAGCACCGACACCGAGCTCCCAGACCGGATGTCTGCCACAGAGCGCATCCAATACGGTCCAACCTTTTCAAAAATAAGGGCCCTGTTAGCCAACGGGTTAACAGGCGTTGATCTGACCCGCTGCTGGGTCTCTTGGAGAATTCTGTCGTTGAGCCGCCGCGACGCCTTAATGTGTCAATATACTGGCGAGGTGAACGATCCTCAATGCTTCAACCAGACTCCCTTGGTAGACCAGGACCTCAATGCAATCGTCAAATCTCTGCTGGGAGAACCTCAAGCAGTCTGCAACAAGACGGGGTTAAGTCCCTTTTATGCACTTAACCCGGCTCCAGAGGTGAATCTTTTCATCCTAATCCTCACTCATTCTTTAAATGTTGTATTTCATGTATTGTATTTTGACCTTTCTACCAACGCACATATCATATGTAGGCCGGCTCTTCCTTCTGGAACAAGAGGTTAACCATTACCTCCAAGAAGAAAAGCAAAGCAAACAAGGCAACCAAGGCTAAAGCTCCGGCTCGTAGAAAGAAATAAACAACCGAAGAACTATTCGGTCTAGACGACTCAGAGGTAGAACTTGATTCCCTTGGTCGTCTTTTTATGCAACTTATTGACGCTGACTCTTCTCAGGAAGAGGCGGAGGCCAGTGAAGCCGGGGCTACAGAGGTAACTATCATCTCCTCCGACTCAGAACCTCTACCAACAGAGAGAATCCGGCGGGTCATCCGGAAAGTTAAGTTTTCACATCCTCTTGCTCACTTGGACCCCGACTTTCTTTTGAAGAAACAGCAATATGACGCCAGATGTCAGACCCGGAGCGGCGGCTCTGAAGACCTGGTGGCCGGCTTGCCTGACACTCCAGCTCGCCGAAAACGTCGCAACGAGGTACTTCCGGCTTATGTTTGTATTTCTACATATTAACCTTGTGCTGCCCCTTACTCATATTGTTCCATCAAATTGTATCAGGAGACTCCTCCTTCGTCTGGCGACTCAACCGCCACCAAGCTGCCTCCCCTTGTTATCAATCCGGGGTAAACTTCCTTATATCCTTTCCCTGCTTATTACTACACTGTCCTTGCATATAATTGACCATGAAGTCCATGTTTTGCAGGGCCCAGGCTAAGAAAAGGAAACTGAGTGGGTCATCTTCCTGTCCGGATGCCTCAGAGCCGGAAGACCCAAAGCTTGATGCTCCTGAAACTCAAGTGGAGCCATCCGATGCCGGCCAGGGTGCTCATGACGACACTCCTCAGCCCAACGAGCCGGTGTATGTTGACGTTGTGATCGCTGAAGCCTTTCCGGAGACGGACCCTAAGCCGCCCAGCCCCTTGCCAACAACCCAAGAGGTGCCGGCTCAAGAAGAAGAGGTCACTATTACCGGCTCAGCCTATGCCGCTCCGGCCCCCTCCAATGTGCTAACCAAGCATATTCACAAGGCTGAGACACCTTCTCCTGAGAAGGATAAAAACAAACTTGACCTGCCAAACTTGGAGAAGCTTACCGCTGATGAGTTGCACTCTGGCTATCTGAGCCGCCTGGCCGCCAGCCGGGACATGGAAGCTAGACTAGTAGATATGATGAAGGAAAAATATGAGGTATTCCACTTCTCTGCTCTCTGTATACCCTTACGTAGCCCCCAAGGGCCGGCTTATATTCTTGAAAATAAGCCGGGTCTTCAATAATATGTAAACTTGAATAGACCAATGATGTAGCCTCCAAGGGCCGGGTCATTATACCAATAATGAGCCGGCACTTATTGCCTTAAGAAACGCAAAAAAATGCCAAGTGTAGCCCCCAAGGGCCGGGTCATTATGCCAATAATGAGCCGGGACTTTTTGTAGACCTGATCCTAGATTTGTAGAGCAATGTGTAGCCCCCAAGGGCCGGGTTATCTTCCTGAAGATGATCCGAGTCTTATTTGTATTGTAGACATAAGAAAGAACTGAGACACATTAGCCCCCAAGTGCCAAGTATATTGCTTGCAATCTGCTTGGGACTTGTAATGATCCTCTGCCAAACTTCTAAATACCAGTATGAGCCGGACTGGCGGCTTAAAACTGATAATCTTGCCTTGTTATGACTTGTCTTGTGCAGGAATCTTTAAATGCTGCTGAATCTAACGTGACAGACCTTAAGAAGAGTCTGGCACTACAACAAGAGGGCCGAGCGGAAGCCAACGCAAAGTGGCAGATCGCCTTGACTGAGCTGGAGAAAATCAAAACTGAGCTTGAATCATACAAAAAGTTTGCCGAAACGAGCCAAGCCGCTCTGACCAAGCGTGCAGAAGACGCAGAGGGCCGTCTGATAACGGCGACTGAGGAGCTGACCAGCCTGAAGCGGCACATAAGTCGGATGACCGAAGCCGTCTTTGGTAAGCATTGTTGACTGTACTTGTAATTATGCTTAAAATGATCCTATGGAGACTCGCCCGGCGACTTACAATCTCAACCTGTTTTGCAGGCCAACGAACTCGCCAACTTCCGGATGACAGCCTGTTGAAGCTGAAGGCTTTATACGCCTTCACTGAACAACTATACTCCGGAAGTCTCTTTACTATCAGGGCAGTCTTTGGTGAGAAAGGTGTGCCAAAACTGATCAAAGACGTGTTGAATTATCTCTCCACCGTCCCCAGGCACTTTGAGGAAATAAAAAGATCAGCCGCCCGCAAGGGTGCAATTTCTGCTCTAAGCCAGGCACTGGCATATGCACCAGAAGTTCACCCGGAGGAGATGATGGGCGGCTTCCCGCAACTCAAAGATGACGGGTCAGAATTCACCCAGAATGACTACGCCCGTTGCCACCGAGAGTCTCGAGTGTTGGCCTACCGGTTAGCCGCAGAAGCTGATCTGTCAACATACCAGGCGGCTTACGACGACAGCAACACTCAAGTACGGGCGCCTACCTTTGAGCCGAAGGATCTGACCCCTCAACGGCGTAAGCATATCTTTGCCCCTAACGTTGACCCGTCTCCCATCTTGAATGATGAAGCTCAATTTGAAGCTCTACTCAACTGCAACTGGGATGTGGACAACCTTCAGATCCAGGAGCCAGAAGACCCGGCGCACGGTGACCCGTCGACGAGCTAGGTGAAAAGCCGGTCTTCAAGGATTCTAACCCGGGCAAAACTGAGCCGCCAGGTTTTAACTTGTGAAAAAACTTGAGCAACATATTTTGGGCCATGTGAGGCCTTGTAATAGCAGTAGAAAAAACTTGATCGCCTGCTCTTGTGCCTTCGAGCACCTTTTAAACTTCTTTCAGCCCATATGCCGGCGACTTAGCGCAAATGTCTTGATATAATCATCTTACTGCCTTGACTCGCCCGGCGGGTTATATTCCATGAGCAATTCTAAGCCGGAGTCACCCAAAAATTTAGAATTTTATCATGAAAATTACCTGCAAAAACAAGCAATAGAATATATATTTGCATATCTTCTGCCTCATAAGCCGGCTTTAAAGGCACAGCAATACAGGATAGCTTTATTTTTGTAAGAAAATTTTTTGTATTGCTTCCGAAGAAGCTAGGCATAAAAGCCTGAAACCTCGTAAGCCGGCTCTCACTTGACATAAATCCGTCGTTTAAACCTTGGCAAGTTCAGGGTCTTTAAAAGATTGACGTTGCTAAGAGTACGAACGGGCCACATAGCGGAGAGACTACAGCAGACAAGGCGAGTTTATCCTAGCTCACTGTAAGCCGGCTCTCGCGTGACAAAAGTCGTCGTTTAAACCTTGACAAGTTCAGGGTCTTTTTGCGAGATTGACTTTCAAGTTCAGGGTCTCTGAGCAAGATTGACTGTCAAGAGTTCGGCGGGTCACATGGTGGAGTAGCAAGTTGCAAACAGGCAGGTTTAACTCGAACATGGCATGTAAAGCCTGGCCAAGAGGGTATGAAAGCTAAACCCAGTGGGTTGGAAGCCCCCAAGTGACCTGATGAAGAATCAACTCTTTGCACGAAACTTGGTGCAAGAAAACGGCAGAGGCCCCGAATTATGGGGATGCCAACTTTATTATATCATAAAAGGTGGTATATACAATGACAGGGGTATGTACATTGATGAGAGCCGGACCGGCGGCTCAAGTATAGTATGGCCGAAGGTGAGCAATATTCCATGGCCTTGCAGTCTCTTCACCAGAAGTGCGTGACTTGTTGCTCTCCCGTATATCGATGATATAGTAGGAATCATTGTTGAGATTTCTGCTGATCACAAACGGTCCTTCCCAAAGAGGTGACAACTTATGCATATCTGACTGGTCTTGAATCAAACGGAGTACTAAGTCGCCTTCTTGGAACGTCCGGGTCTTGACCCTGCGGCTATGATAGCGACGCAGGTCTTGCTGGTAAATCGCGGACTGTGCTGCTGCAAGATCCCGTTCTTCGTCTAAGGCATCCAAAGCATCATGACGCGCCGTCTCATTATCAGCTTCCACGTAAGCCGCCACTCTGGGCGAGTCGTGACGAATATTACTGAGGAGAACAGCTTCTGCGCCATAAACCATGAAGAAAGGCGTATAGCCTGTTGACCTGTTGGGGGTGGTTCTTATGCTCCAAAGAACTGAAGGTAACTCCTCCACCCAACAACCCGGCGTGCGCTCCAAAGGAACCATAAGCCGGGGTTTTATCCCTCTCAAAATTTCCTGGTTAGCACGCTCTGCTTGACCATTAGACTGTGGGTAAAGATAAGAATAAATATCACCTTGTCAAATTGGTTGAGGTCCGACAACCCAAGAAACAGGGAGGTTTGGGGATCATGGATTTAGATATAATCCATAAGGCATTGTCTGTCAAAAACATGTTTTACAAATATGTGAAGAAGAAAGTAGGAAATGAAACTAATACTAGATTTTGGGAGAACTGGTGGGTTCATGATAAACCTTTAAACCAATCATCCCCCCAGATTATATTATCTATGTTTTACTAAAAATATTATTGTGGGTGAGGTGTTTGAGAAAGGCTATGATCACTTTACCTTTACGAGAACCCCATACCTTGATATAGTGGAATGAGATCAAAGTTCCATGTTCTGAAACTAGATTAAGTAGAAAAGAGGGATTATTTTCTTTAACCACCCGTGGAAAGTATTGTGTCAGGTTTTTTTACAGTCATATGATTTTGATGAGATACAATTTCCTTTTCCTTTTTTGTGGAAAGTTAAAACTCCACAAAAAATCAAGGTTTTTTTGTGGCTTACTCTACGTAGTATTATTATTACTAGGGACAACCTTTTGAGAATAGATTAGAATGGAAACAAATATTGTGTTTTTTTGTGGAAAGGATGAACCAATTGACCATCTCTTCCATCATTGTTATGTAGCTAAGTTCATGTTTTACAATTGAACAATATGGTAAAGAAAACACAAGGTTGCTTTCATTTCAGATATCAGTTGTGATTTGGTCCACATGGAATTGCATAAATAAGAATTTTGTTAAATGCAAGAGGGTGCTTGACCCTTTTGTGGTATTGACATAGGATGTGTGTTAATCAATTCTTGGTCAGTTTTGCAGAAAAAACAGTAAAGGCAAAGGGAGCTGACATGGGGAGTAAGGCTACTTGAGTGGGTAGCAAGTGTGATCTTCAATGTAGCTAATGGATGGCGTCGTGGAGTTATCAGTATTACAGGTGGCTGAAGGGAAAAAAGCAAAGCTATCAAGGGGTCAATTCTTGTTGTACAACTAGCGGCTTGAAGATCTACATTTGTGCCCTCTTTGCTGAGTAAAGCTTGTTATTGATATGTATCATGTTTCTCCTTTTGTCTTGTTGTTGTTCCTGGAGTTGACCCTCTCTGTAGAACCTACTTTCTCCTAATGCAATGGACTCGACTCTAGTTTAGTTGTGGATGATGTTTATATCCCTAGAATGTTGATGGAATTTTGGTGTCTTTTGGCTTCTGTTTGGGTTATATCCCACAGATCTCGTTGTTGGTTGTTGCGACTCGAGGTTGTTGTGTGTTTGTTTCTGGGTAAGGCAGCGTCATTGTTGTAAGAAATTCTAATTGTTTATATGAATAGAAATCGAGGTGGTAACCCTTTTTACTCAAAACAAAAATCTTCGAAAAATCTTCCTGAGCAGGGATGTCTATTCCTCTCTAGAGGCATGCAAACATAGTCCCAACAACCCTCCACAAGAGCACAGCTTCAAAACGGATGATGTAAAGTTTATTTCAAAGGACATTCTAAGGTTGGAAAATTATATGACTACAGAATAAAATGGCAATTATATTTCTAGCGTCTAGACTACCATAATGAAGCAACCAGAAAAAACATTATGCTTAGTCTTTCATGAGCTTTCCCAAATCCATTTGAAATGAGGAGGAGCAGGATTATGGCCAATACGCATTTTGTATTCCTTAACTTGGGATAACTTACCATTTCCCCATATGTAACTCTAAGTGTCAAGGCAGTCTCTATCCCCCCCCCACCCACCCAGTAGAAGCGGTAGCACGCTTCGATGCACCAATAATAATCTAAGATGATGTGCATCAACTTCTTATTTTATCCAGCAACATGCATTGAATATAGATATTTAGGACCAGGGACATTTCCATTTTTTCCCTAATTTCCGCTCGGTCTCATCTTTACCCCTAAAATAGAACAGTGCTCAACTTTGCCCCTCTTTCGTCAAGTGCCCTTATGAAAATAGCCCTTCGTGCAGTTTCCGTTTGGTCAAAGGCTTTTGACCCACTACTAGGGAAAACCCTAGCTGTAGCGCGGGTAAATAACCCTAGCTGTAGCGCGGGTAAATGGCTTAGCAGTAGCGCGGGGGGGCACACTATTGCTAGAGTGCTGCAGCTAATATTTAGCAGTAGCGTGGATCCAACCAGCGCTACTGGTAACTCACTTAGCAGTAGCGTTGGTCCGGACCCACGCTATTGCTAAATATCAGCCGCTGGTCAAAGTCTCACGGTTATATAAATTAATATACAGCATCAATAAAGATTGTGGAAGAAACAACAATTAGATTAAAGTGGATGGATGCAAGTGACAAGTTGAATTAGTAGGAAAATATGATGTTACGACTACACACAAGTTCATCATATTTTTTTACTAATTCAAGCCTTGCATCCATCCACTTTAATCTAATCTATGTCATGTAATAACTCATCATCCGTGGTCACATAACAACTTATCATCATCTTAATCATCTAACAACTCATCATCATCTTAATCATGTCAAGTTAACCACTACTACACAATCTCATAAACTAGAAAAAGTCCTCTATCCTAGATAGCACCTACTACTCTCTCCTAGGTAGAACCTTCTACTCTCTCCTAGGTAAAATAGCATAAAACAGATAAGCTCCTCCCTCTCCATTGTGAAGAATAGAGATCTACCTATCTCTGACTTGTGGTCTGCGCAAATCCTTCTTGTTTCGGCCAAGTGGTTGCCTGCGGTCTTTCATTACTTTGCTAAATCCTTTGATTTTTCACGCTTTCATCCCTTCTAGAAATCGAGTATGCATTGCAGAAAATCATAGGCAGAATTGGGCGTAAGCTGATAATATTCAAATGACCTTCAAGAAACATCAGGTCAGGCACAACCTTTGGCAGGATTTTTTGTTGAAGAACATAATAATAACATACTCCCTCCATTCCTTTATATAAGGTGTATTTGTTTTTTTTCAAGTCAAACGAGGCCATATTTGACTGAGTTTCTAGAAAAATATATCAATAGTCATAATACATAATTTATATCATTTGAACCATCATGAAAAGTAATTTTATATTTTATCTATTTGTTATTGCACATGTTGTTAGTTTATTCTATAATTTTGGTCAAACATTCAAATGGTTGACTTGCACGGAAAAGAATACACCTTATATTATGGAATGGAGGGAGTAGTTAGCAATCTAGTTTTGCTTAAGAAAATTTATGTATGCAAAAGATGGACTAGTGATACAATAGTAAAAAAATCTTACCATGCTATCTGCATGGATGTTAACATGGTTCAACTCGTGCACTAGTGGCACGTATCCAGTATAACTTTCGCCAATTTGATAATTGGTCTTAAAATTCTCAACATCGTTAATAAATGAGATCAGATGATTTCTCTCCAACCAACTTAGATCGAAGTCATAACTGTAGTAGGTCTGGTCTACTATCTTCCGTGTATTTCTTGGAGAAGAGAAATAACCTGACAATTAAAAATAAACAAGTTTAGTAGGGATGAGTACCAAATATTTTCAATAAAAAATATAAATTACTGGACAAATTTGTTGACAAACTCACGGAGATAGAACTGGAATCATGTGATCCACATGCACCCAAATTTCAATATTATTTTCACGATCATATTCATGACCAAGATCGAAGGTTAATTGTATGCCCTCCTGAAATGCGTAGGCCTTGCATAGTGCTCTCCAATTGGAACAACCAAAATATGTGTGATGTACTTCATTGAAGAGCTTGACATCAAAAGTGAAAGTTTTGTCCTTAGGTGAGCTCTCTTAGTCTCCGTACTCTCCCTATCTTCAAAATGAAACTCTTCCAAGACATACAGTCTTGCGGAGCAGGTAATGCACTAGTCGAATTGTAAAAAAAAAAGAAAATTACAAGTTAAAGCAAAAAAAGGCACACGTCATGCTTAATTACAAAAAATACATGTCGTCGTTACATACCGTAGAAATTTCAAACTCCTCCTTTAGCGTGACGGTGAAGCACCTACCATTGTCTAAGTGAGGATAACGGCCGCACATACCCCTGTCATCGGTGCGGTAATCGCGCTCAGGGATCCCATCGTCGTCAGACATTTCGTATGTTCATGATTCAAAGATTAAAAATCTACGGCATACCAGGAACTCAGCACACAGATCACTATCCAGCACGGGTTGACTTTCGGTTTTCGAGGCTTCCTTGAAAAACTCGCATATCTCATGGTGTATATGGTGGGAACTCCCTCACACTGATATGGTGGTGTATGTGCTGGACACTCCCTCACAATAATATTACGACCGTCGATGATGGTCGCTCTTCTCTTTTTTCACCGTGCATTACCAAAAGGTCTATCACGAGGAGAAAGAGGAAGAACGACCGCCACGACAACAGTCGGCGTTCTTCCTCTCGACAGATATTTCAACCGTCGGTGCTGGCCGCTCCTCCCTTCGTCCCCATGTGCATTACCAAAATGTGTAGCACACGGGGAAGAAGGAGGAAGCGACCCCCACGACAACAGTCGGGATTCTTCCTCTGATATTTCAACCGTCGGTGATGGTCACTTCCTTTCCCTCTCTCGCGCATTATACCAAGGTATATATCGCGAGAAGAGGAAGAGGAAATGACCCCCACGACAACAGTCGGGATTCCTTCATCAAGAACAAATTGAAAGTCACACAAGGAGCTCCGACAGACTGAAAGTCAACCCTAAGAATCAGTCAATTAACATTACATTTATTGAGTAATGACATAAAAAATGGTTTATGTTTTGTCGGAACGTCATCTAATTCTTGTTCTGCCAAATCACAGGCACTCAATATTTCCTAATTTCTAGCACAAATCATGTCAAAATCCATGAATTTTTTTGGCATGACCTTTTCTAAAAACTAGACATATCAAGCGCCTGCAGTTTGCTAGAATGAAAATGAATCAACATTCCGGCAAAACATAGGCCACTCAGAGGTGTTCCCTACAAAATCATACACATGTCCAAATACACAACCAATACATGTCCAAGTATCATCGACTTTTAGCTCTCGACGGAATTTTTGTTGGGGAACGCGACAGAAAACAAAAAAAATCGGTATTGCGAGCACGCCCAGGATCACTATGGAGATGCATACAAGGTTTGATCTAATCGTTACCGACTCGTAGCGCAGCGGAACTAGAGTCGATGTTGATCGTCGGTGTAGATCCCCGCAGCTAGGATTTACAACCTCCCAACCGCGAGGATGTACTCCCTCGTCGGACAGCCCTTCGGGAGGCGGTCGGACAGTCCCCCGGACGATGTCACGGACAGCCCTTCGGGAAGACCCTCGAAGCTCGAACGGTAACTCGGACAGCCCTTCGGGAGGACCCTCGAACAGCCCCTCAGGCAAAAGATCGAACCTACGACCTCTCTACGGGGTTGCACACATACGGTGTCAGCTATCCGGCAAGGCTTCGCTGTCCAGAACTAGTTCCTGCCGGAACCCAGACAGCCTTTCGGCTCTACGAAACTATTTCGCTGGGAGGGAGAGAGAAAGCCAGATCATGCAGGGCATGTGTATGTGAGAGAGAGTGAGTGTGGAGAGCGCATCTCCACCTCTATTTATAGGAGGAGCAAGGGGTAGTGGCAAGGGGTGAAAAGACCAAAAGGGGTTTGGATATTTCACCATGCCACATAAGGAGGGCTTGATCTTATCCACCAAATGGTGGAAGGAAGCCCCATGCCCCCCCCCAAGCCCATGAACGAAAATGGCTGCCCCCTTGGGGGGGTCCCACCACCTTCCATCCACCTTATCCTCACTCCAAAAATAAGGAATTCCTCCTAGAAGAAAACCCCATTAAAACCAGCCCATAAAGTGCTTTTCACTATTCATGAAACCATTTTTTCGCGGCCGTTAAATCCGAAAATATTTCTGTGGGTCTTAGAATAATTCCAGTACCAACTAAAACAATTCTGGACGCGTTCCGAAACATTTTCAGATCAATGATTTTCATCTGCGAAAAGCAACCAAAGCGGTTCCGGCAGTCCGGAACATTTCCGGTTTTTGTCTCCGAAAAATCCCAGAAGTTACCGGAACAATTCTGGTACCCTCCAATAATTTCCAGGCATATGCCGAAACCAATTTGACTTAATGGTATACTCCGAAACAACTTTTCGATTTTATCGAAACTCTTCCGGTGTTCTCTCTCCGGAACTCTTCCGTTGTCCCTGAAACTTTTCCGGTGATTTTCTCTCAGACTCCCTGTCTAGTATTCAGCAGATAGATGACCCTTAAGTGTGTGACCCTATAGGTTCGGTGAAGTATAGACATGACCCGGAACACCTTCCGATCAATGATCAACATCGGAGCCGTGGACACCCATATTGACCCCTATACCCACACGAATGAATATTCGAGTGAACCTCCAGTTGATGTGTGCTATTCCTTTTACTTCACAATATGTTACAAAACCCGAGGTGAGATTTATCGGCATCCCCGTGGATCAACACTTGTCCACAATGCCAGTTACCTCGTTGCCGGTTTTGTTCTCTTTTCTCGTTTCCGTGTTCCGGCATACCCGTGATCAAATCACAATGTGTCTGGCCAGACGATGATGGATACCATAACACTGAGAGGGCCCGAGAATATCTCTCCATCGTCGGAGGAGCAAATCCCAATCTTGAGCTATCAAGTTACTTGTCATACTTTTCCATGAACCCGTAAGCCGCCGTAATAGCCATCCAGTTACGGATGACGTTTAACAAACCCCAAAGTTCATGAAGCAAGCATGAAGAAACTCGATACTCTCATGGTCTAAGGAATGATGCAAACGTTAACTTTCTCTGCGTTATTAACCATTAACTTGTGACGAATGTATCTCATAGCATAACATCAATTCGGGTCAATTCAACACAAATATTCTTCTAATATTGTGCCCTCAAAGTTGCCGGCATAGCCATGCCTATGATCAGGAAAACATAACCATCATGCAACACTTGAGCTAGTCTTAGAGGCCAGACTAGGAATACATTTTACCGTTTATTATTCCACACGTGCATATGAGTCTTCCTCCGAGCCTTGTGGTTATTGTAGACTCGAGAACCATAACAGTTATAGCATGGAATATAAACTTAATTAGGAACATGGGGATAACTAATAACATGTATTATTGCCTCTAGGGCATATCTCCTATAGACTCCCACTTGCACTAGAGCCAATAATCTAGTCAATGCTAATGCACTTTACACCTATGGCATACTGGTGTAAAATATGCTTCGCTTGTGGTATAGCCTGATGTCCAACGGATCTGACAACTTCAGCTCCATGTGTATCTTTGCATTTCCTCGCGTTTTCACGCTTTCACAAAATTCATATTTTGTGTGAACTTGGCTTTGTATATATGTGAATCACAGGTCAAACCTTGATTCCTCAGACTGAGCTATGGAGCAACTATCTGCAATAGTGTCCCATTGACCAAAGCCATCTTGGAACCATACTAAGTTCATGAATGAACTATATGATTCAACATCTTCTTTGTTGCTTCCAAAATGTCAACATACTTAGCCTTTGTTATAGAATTCGCCACAGTAACCTGTTTAGAACAATTCCAACTTACCGTGCCACCGTATTGTGTATTACACAAAACCTTAACATAAAACGAAAATCACATGGAGCATTGATGAAGACTGTATCGATGTAATTACTTACAACGAGCACTTCATAATCTCTGCTTGCGAGAAAACATGTCATCAGTGCTACTTTAGTACTCAATGACATTTTTCACTGTTGTCCTATGATCAGTACTTTGATCACTTTGGTATCTATACTCGCAATAGTTTGGGAGTATCAGACATATCTGGTTGTTTTACATACCATGGAATACATGATTAATCCAAACACAAGAGTGTGTGGAATCTCCATCATGTATTTTGCTCATCAGTGTTTTGGGACACCGAGTCTTACAAAACTCTTTCCATGTGACTTCGGCAAGAATCACTCCTTGGCGGTTTTAGTGCTAAATTGTTTTAGCATCTTGTCAATATGTATTTTTGCTTAGCCCCATTAGGCAAATCTATCTCCATAGATCATTATGCCTAATAGCAAGGCTATTTAGCCCAAGCACTTCATCGAAAAACTATTTTCAAATGAAGTCCTAATTCGTGTCAAGAAATTTATTTCCAATTAACAATGTGTCAAGCACACAAGGTTTTTAGAAATATTATTATGCTCCCACTTACTTTCTTGAAACCACAAGCATCTTCATTATCCATTGATGAAATCAAACTCTTTTGATCATTTCATCAAAACGAAGATTCCAACTCCATTTTGCTCTCTTCTGTCCATTGCTGGAACTCTGAAGTTTGCATACTCACTAGCATCCTTTGGATCGACAAAATACTTTGGACTGTATCACATACAAATCCTAGTTTGTATTCCCATTTCATGGAAATTCTTTCGCCATCCATGTTTCATATCTCATGATTGAAATATGTATTAATTGCTAGTTTAACCCGAACCGACTTTAAGCATCGCTACGGTGAAACAACCTCATCGTAGTCAACTCCTTGAACTTGTTATTGCAACAAGTCGAGCTTTATGGATAAAACATTTTATCCACATCAGTTTATAGTTTCATAAATATTCGTTAGACTCTAAGTCTTCCGAAAGGTGTATCAAGGTTTTAATCTTGAATCACTTATAGGGAAACTATCTCGGATTGTATTGGCATTTAGCCAATTCCGGAGTCAGGTCCCATCAACGCTTCCTTGTGTATCGTAGGTATACGGTTGTCTAACAACAATATCTTGTTTGCGCACCTGAGAGGTTTGCACGAGCTTTGCCTGCGTTGTTCAGCTGCAAGTTCGACCGAAGTCCATACATCTCATGTAGAGGCTTCCGTATCAATCGCAGTAGGAAACTCTGGAATCACTTCCAAGGTTCCTTTCCTTTGATCTGATGACGAAGATACTTATTATCTCGTCGAGTTGCACTGTCCTCCCACTCACCTTTTTGCAAGAACTATTCTCTTTAAAAGCATACCGTTTTGTGGCAAAATCCTTTGCCTCGGTATAGTGGTGGGGGAATACCCAACATTATGGGATAACCTACAAAGTAGCACTTGTCTGATTTGGAATAGGTATGTAACCTTTTACACAAGCCCCATATTCCAAATGTTAAGAACAGATATAACATGGTTGTGCGTACCATACCATGGCGTCATTTCAACAGACCCGATGGACCTCTTTTCAGTGTAAAAGCCACAGTCTCTAAAGCATTACTCTTAAAAGGGATAAAGGCAAATTGATTTATGTCATCTTTGATCTCACCATGTCATAAATGGTTTGATTGCATCTTCACGGAAATTCCACTTACTGTGGTGTTCCGGGAGGTGTAAGTTATGAAACTCTTTTCACAACTCATCAGACATTTGCTAAACTTGTAACTCAAAATATTCCTTTCCGCAATCTCATTGTAGAAACATAATTTTCTTGTTACAATAATTTCTACTTCATTTTTGAAAAAAACTTTTGAATGATTTCAAAAGATCCAGACTTATGTCTCATCAAGTAAATATCCATATATCTACTTGAGTCATTTCAGAAGATAGACAAATCCACTGCTAGCAACAACATTTATCGGACTACACACATCATGATGTATGATCACCAATAAGTTCTTTGCTCGTTCCTTATGGCATGTGAATGGTATTTCAGTCACTTCACTTTTCGGAGGAAAGTTGCAAGTGTCAGATGATTCATAATCAAACGACTTCAAAATCCATCATTATGGAATTTCTCCATGCGGGTTTCTCCATTGTGACCAAATGCAGTGCCACACATATGTGGTATTCTTTTAGTCTTGCGACATTTAGTGTCAGTGTTATGGATGTATCATATTACCATCAATATTCATAACATACATCCCATCCTTGATGAAAGCATGGCCCTTATGTTATTCATGATACTGAACAACAATTGTTCTTTTATGAATAACACTCTTGCAACAAACATTATGCAAATGGGCTAGAGTGTGTAAAACTCTAAAATGAATTATGAAAGTAAATACAGAGGTAATGTATTATTATCAATATTCATAACATACATCTCATTCATAATGAAAGTATGGCCTTTATTCATAACACCGAACATCAAAAGTTCTCTTATGAACAACCTTCTTGCAATATACTTTGTGCAATGGGCTAGAGTGTGTAAAACTCTAAAATGAATTATGAAAATAAATATAGACGGTAATACACAGATGGAAGGTATAGTAACTTTTACTATGTTCCCAACGCGTATCTAAACCTCATTACTGGCAAGTCTTTTAGGCCGTAGTATTTCTTGTATCGAGATGCAAGAGAATGCAATCGAACGGGTATTCCTGTGATCAAAAGTCAATCACAATACCCAAGAATCAGTGACTGACAGTTTAATCACAATTCCCAAGAACTATTTCTTTTTTACCAGCCTTCCAAACATCAATAACTTGTATGACTTTCATACATGAGCTGGACATTCCAGACTTCTTTCCTTTATACTTCTAACAGTTTTACTTTCAGTCTTTCTCCTACTCTCAGAAGAAGCACCCAACTTAAGAGTTGCGTTAGCCCCGGACTTCCTAGGTGTGTAAGTCACACTAACACCCTTTGGACATTTCCTTTCTCTTTAAGTTGTTTGTTTTATTCACCTTCATTTACCTGACAGGCGTTCTCCTGGATCCCTCTCGTATCAGTCAAATGACCAGTAAACACTTTACTAATACCTTGCAAACAAACATTGCTTTGGATATCTCATATCTTTTAGCCTTTGTTTGTATCTGAAAATAATTTTCAGTTCCATGAGTATCACATAACTATCCCAAACTTTTGAAGTTCGGGTTTTATGGAAGCAAACGTATTGCACTTGACCGTAACGGAATTCTAGCTTTTGGACCGAAGGACGAGAGTCACATCATCCATAGCATCAGCGGGAGAATACCGAAAGCATGCGATAGGACAAAGTCCTTCTCGGCACTATTGGGGACAATCCTCACATTACGTTACCAATCGTAAAGTTTTAACCAGATAAATAACAGCTTATTCAATTTTAATAGGGAAGGTGGAAACACGAGCCATTATTCTACAACTATTATGCAAATTTCACTTAGACAATGTCCATAATTAATTGCACCGAGAATTAAACGAGTTAATTCTACAGTGCACTCCCACTCAAATCAATATCTCTCATAATTGATTGTGAGTGATTCAAGACCCATATTTCAATTCAATGTCACGGTTCGAGATGAACTCAAATGGCGTGAACTTCAATCGGTAGGCAAACTTGCCGATCACATTTCTATGTGATTCTTGTTCATCTTTCGATGCGTGTGTTCCGAGCTCAGGACTGTCCTTCCTGAACGTCAAAATGTGACTACCGCTACACTTGGGAGAGCACTAACTACTTGATATTTTTGTGAGAGATCACCCTAATAAAATGTGACTACCGCGCAATCAAAAGGGTGCACCATAAGGGATAAACATCTCAGGCAATTCATAATAGCTTGATATGGTATAGCCCCTTCTGACGGAGATGTCAAGTATTTCTTGGTCTTCGGCATTCGCGTCGGTGTTCACCTTTGCGAAGATTGCCACCACCTTGTCGATGCATCAGATAATATTGCTATCTCCATAGCAGATAGAATAAATGCATTACTCAAGGTTGACACGCAGGTCATTAAAGTGACAATCATACGGCTCCAGCCATCATGCCGAATCATGACACGCAGGTCATGTTAATTTACATTATATATTCATCTCATACATAATCAAATTGAATATGAGCATTGCTATACCACATCTCATGCACATCCTGCAAAACCAAGTTAGACGCCTCTAATCAGTTTATGCAAAATTTTATTTTACGTGGCTTCTAGGTTTTGACTTAAACCGCAGCTACCAACGTTCATCATCAAGTATGATTATTCAAGTTGCTAGATTAACTTTCCAGGGTGTATGAAAACACGAGATAATAAAATCTTGAGCCCCATACTAAACTTCGTCATACGCATGACCCCCGTGCAGATCACATCTGCATTGCCCTTTCGTCTGCGAAACATCCATCTTTCTCAACTATGGTGGAACCCAAAGACATTGAAGCACTTCGTTGATCTGTCAATCAGCATACTCAGGAGCAGCATGAAAGGATCGTGGATTGCCAGAACTTTGTCAGATTCCACCATGCCGTCAAGATCAAGACTACGCAAATTCACGGGAAGCAAAAAGAATATCGGGTAATAGATTTCATCTACTACCCGCACAAATAATTTTCAGCAATAGATCTTATCTACTACAAAATTATACTATGCAATTGTTGGAAATATGCCCTAGAGGCAATAATAAATTGGTTATTATTATATTTCCTTGTTCATGATAATCGTTTATTATCCATGCTATAATTGTATTGATTGGAAACTCAAATACATGTGTGGGTACATAGACAACACTGTGTCCCTAGTAAGCCTCTAGTTGACTAGCTTGTTGATCAAAGATGGTTAAGGTTTCCTAGCCATGGACATGAGATGTCATTTGATAACGGGATCACATCATTAGGAGAATGATGTGATGGACAAGACCCAAACTGTAAACGTAGCATTTGATCGTGTCAGTTTATTGCTATTGTTTTCTGCATGTCAAGTATCTGTTCCTTTGACCATGAGATCATGCAACTCACTGACACCGGAGGAATACCTTGTGTGTATCAAACGTCGCAACGTAACTGGGTGACTATAAAGGTGCTCTACAGGTATCTCCGAGGGTGTCTGTTGGGTTGGCATGGATCAAGACTGGGATTTGTTACTCCGTATGACGGAGAGGTATCTCAGGGCCCACTCGGTAATACAACATCACAATGAGCCTTGCAAGCAATGTGACTAAAGTGTTAGCCACGAGATCTTGTATTACGGAACGAGTAAAGAGACTTGCCGGTAACGAGATTGAACTAGGTATAGTGATACCGACGATCGAATCTCGGGCAAGTAACATACCGAAGAACAAAGGGAACAGCATACGGGATTAACTGAATCCTTGACATAGAGGTTCGACCGATAAAGATCTTCGTAGAATATGTAGGAGCCAATATGGGCATCCAGGTCCCGCTATTGGTTATTGGCCGTAGAGGTGTCTCGGTCATGTCTACATAGTTCTCGAACCCGCAGGGTCTACACACTTAACGTTTGGTGACGATTAGTATAATTGAGTTATTATGTTGGTGACCGAAAGTTGTTCGGAGTCCCGGATAAGATCCCGGACATGACGAGGATCTCCGGAATAGTCCGGAGGTAAAGATTGATATATGTGATAATAGTGTTTTGATCTCCGGAAGGGTTCCGGAGTTCACCGGAAGGGGTTCCGGATGTTTACCGAAGTGTTCGGGTGCAGCAACACTTTATGTGAGCCAAAGGGATAAAACCCACAAGGTATTGGAAAGTGCAAAAGTAGTTTTGCTGCCGCGTAAGCGGTACTACCGCTTGGTGAAGCGGTACTACCGCCGGAGCGGTACTACCGCTTGGTGAAGCGGTACTACCGCCGGAGCGGTACTACCGCTTGTGTGAAGCGGTACTACCGCCCAAGCGGTACTACCGCTTGTGTGAAGCGGTACTACCGCTTGTGAGCGGCTGTGCACGATTCGGCAGGGTCCGAATTGGACTCCTTTCCTGCGGGCCAAACCGACCTTGTGCGGGCAAAACCGACCCGGAGGAGGCTTTTACTCCAAGTTTAGACCCCAAGGCTCAACATATAAATAGAGGGGCAGGGCTAGCACACGGGACACATCAGGATTTCCCAAGCCGTGTGCCGGCAACCCTAGCCCTCTAGTTCCTCCGTCATAATCTCCGTGGTGCTTGGCGAAGCCCTGCAGAGATTGTTCCTCACCACCATCACCACGCCGTCGTGCTGCTGGAACTCAACCACTACTTCACCATCGCTCGCTGGATCGAGGAGGTGAAGGCGTCATCAAGCCGTACGTGTGTTGAACGCGGAGGTGCCGTCCGTTCGGCACTAGATCGGAAGGATCGTGATTGGATCGCGGGACGCTCGGCGATTTGGATCGCGAAGACGTTCGACTACATCAACCGCGTTTATTAACGCTTCCGCTTAGCGATCTACAAGGGTATGTAGATTCACTCTCCCTCTCGTAGATGCTCATCACCATGGATAGATCTTATGTGTGCGTAGGAAAATTTTTGTTTCCCATGCAACGTTCCCCAACAGTGGCATCTGAGCTAGGTCTATGCGTAGATGAGATCTCGAGTAGAACACAAACGAGTTGTGGGCGTGGGTGTATACATATTGCTTGCCGTTACTAGTTGATACTTGATTCCGCGGTATTGTGAGATGAAGCGGCCCGGACCGACATTACGCGTACGCTTACGCGAGACTGGTTTCACCGCTGCGTGCACTTGTTGCATAAAGGTGACTGGCGGGTGTCTGTCTCTCTCACTTTAGTTGAATCGGTTCAATGAAGAGGGTTCTTTTAGAAGATCAAAAAGCAATCACTACACCACGTTGTGGTTTTGCGTAGGTAAGTATCGTTCTTGCTAGATACCCGTAGCAGCCACGTAAAATTTGCAACAACAATTAGAGGACGTCTAACTTGTTTTTGCAGGGTATGTTGTGATGTGATATGGCCAATTACATGATGAGATATATGTGATGTATGAGATGATCATGTATTGTATAGAATATCACGACTTGCATGTCGATGAGTACGGCAACTGGCAGGAGCCATAGAGTTGTCTTTAATTATTGTATGACCTGCGTGTCAATCATTAAGCGCTATGTAATGCTTTACTTTATCGCTAAACGTTAGCTATAGTCGTGGAAGCAACAGTCAGCGCGACAACCTTATGGCGACACGTTGATGGAGATCAAGATGATAGAGATCATGGTGTCATGCCGGTGACGATGGAGATCATGCCGGTGCTTTGGAGATGGAGATCAAAAGCACAAGTTCATGGCCATATCATGTCACTTATGATTTGCATGTGATGTTAATCCTTTTATGCATCTTATTTTGCTTAGGACGACGGTAGCATTATAAGGTGATCCCTCACTTAAATTTCAAGATAAATTGTGTTCTCCCCAAGTGTGCACCGTTGCGAAAGTTCGTCGTTTCGAGACACGCCGTGATGATCGGGTGTGATAGACTCTACGTTCGCATACAACGGGTGTAAGCCATGTTACACGTGCGGAACACTCGGGTTAAACTTGACGAGCCTAGCATGTACAGACATGGCCTCGGAGCACAAGAGACCGAAAGGTCGAACATGAGTCATATAGTAGATATGATCAACATGAAGATGTTCACCATTGAAACCACCTCAACTCACGTGATGATCGGACTTGAGTTGGTGGATTTGGATCATGTTACACTCGAATGATCGGAGGGATGTCAATTTGAGTGGGAGTTTTTAAGTAATATGATTAACTAAACTCATTATCTAGAACAATAGTCTAAGTTGTCTTTGCTATATTTATGTTGTAGATCATGGCTCGCGCAGTAGCACCCCTGAATTTTAATGCGTTCCTAGAGAAAGCTAAATTGAAAGATGATGGAAGTAACTTTGTGGACTGGGCCCGTAATCTAAGGATTATCCTTACGGCTTCCCAGAAGGCTTATGTCCTTGATGCACCGCTTGGTGATCCACCCACTCCAGTTGAGTCTCTAGACGTTGTGAACGCCTGGCAGGCTCGTTCTGATGATTACTCAATAGTTCAATGTGCAATGTTGTATGGCTTAGAACCGGGACTTCAAAGACGTTTTGAACGTCATGGAGCATATGAGATGTTCCAGGAGTTGAAGTTTATCTTTCAGAAGAATGCCCGGATCGAGAGATATGAGATCTCCGATAAGTTCTATGCTTGCAAGATGGAGGAGAACGGGTCTATCAGTGATCACGTGCTCAGAATGTCTGGGTACTCCACCCGTCTGGCTGAGTTAGGGATGCCCCTTCCGCCAGAGGCTATCACTGACAGAGTTCTTCAATCATTGCCACCTAGCTACAAGAGCTTCGTGTTGAACTATAACATGCACGGGATGAACAAGTCAGTCGCCGAGCTGTTTGCGATGCTGAAAGCCGCTGAGTCTGAAATTCAGAAGGAGCATCAAGTGTTGATGGTCAATAAAACCACTAGTTTCAAGAAAAATGGCAAGGGTAAGAAGGGTAACTCCAAGCAGAGTGGCAAAGCAGTTGCTCCTCTCGTGAAGAAACCCAAGGCTGGACCCAAACCAGAAACTGTGTGTTTTCATTGCAAGGGAACTGGACACTGGAAGCGGAATTGCCCCAAGTATTTGGCTGACAAGAAGGCGGCCAACAACAAACAAGGTATATATGATATACATGTTATTGATGTGTACCTTACCAACTCTCGTTGTAGTGCCTGGGTATTTGATACCGGTGCGGTTGCTCATATTTGCAACTCAAAACAGGAACTGCGGAATAGACGGAGGCTGGCAAAGGACGAAGTGACGATGCGCGTGGGAAATGGTTCCAAGGTTGATGTGATCGCCGTCGGCACGCTCGCTCTTCGATTACCATTTATCGGCATCCCCGTGGATCAACACTTGTCCACAATGCCAGTTACCTCGTTGCCGGTTTTGTTCTCTTTTCTCGTTTCCGTGTTCCGGCATCCCCGTGATCAAATCACAATGTGTCTGCCCAGACGATGATGGATACCGTAACACTGAGAGGGCCCGAGAATATCTCTCCATCGTCGGAGGAGCAAATCCCAATCTTGAGCTATCAAGTTACTTGTCATACTTTTCCATGAACCCGTAAGCCGCCGCAATAGCCACCCAGTTACGGATGACGTTTAACAAACCCCAAAGTTCATGAAGCAAGCATGAAGAAACTTGATACTCTCATGGTCTAAGGAATCATGCAAACGTTAACTTTCTCTGCGTTATTAACCATTAACTTGTGACGAATGTATCTCATAGCATAACATCAATTCGGGTCAATTCAACACAAATATTCTTCTAATATTGTGCCCTCAAAGTTGCCGGCATAGCCATGCCTATGATCAGGAAAACAGAACCATCATGCAACACTTGAGCTAGTCTTAGAGGCCAGACTAGGAATACATTTTACCGTTTATTATTCCACACGTGCATATGAGTCTTCCTCCGAGCCTTGTGGTTATTGTAGACTCGAGAACCATAGCAGTTATAGCATGGAATATAAACTTAATTAGGAACATGGGGATAATTAATAACATGTATTATTGTCTCTAGGGCATATCTCCTACAATTTTTAGTGACATGAGCAGAGGAGAAGGAGGAGGTCAACTTTTAGCTCACCGACTCGACTGGAGAGGAAGCATAGGAAGCTCCAACGACGGTCACTCCAGGAAGAGACGCGACACTAGAAAGCTTGCATATTCCACCGAGTGAAAAATTTAGATCATCAAATATCATGTAGCATTCTATTACTAACTTTTTTACTGAAAATTTCTATTCTATTACTATTTTTATTGAAAAAAATATACTAATACTTTTTTGCTGAAAATTTTATATTCTATTTTAGGGGTAAAGTTGAGCCGCGGTGGCATATTTCCAACTTCGGTTTTTGTAGTGGCATTTTTTCCAACTCGTGAAAGTTGCAGTGGCATGAATCCAATTAACCAAAAAATGGGGGTCGACCAAGTCTCGCGTGCAAGAAATATCCGGCGGGAATGAACTGAGCATCTACGCAAGAGTATCATTCTTATCGCGAACAATATGGTACAAAGATCGGTATTGTTCTCGGAGGCTAGCATTTTCTAGACACTTGTCCTCCCATAAACGAATCTCCAACCCATATGTTTCTTTGCCTTCGTTAGACCAACCCAAAAATGTGAGTCACCAAGTTTTCAGTAGGCCTGAGAGGTAACTTTTTTTGCCCAGATACTTGCTGCGCAGTAGGGTTTGTGAAACGTCATCCTCAAGTTTGGACAACCATTTACTAAGACATCATCGTTGACCTGCAGGTCGTGAAGGACTAGGCAACATTGGTCTTTCAACCTACATACCATGCTCCATTTGATTAGCATGTACTTTTTCTTTTCACTGTCTCCTTGTTAAAACTATTTGAATCTAAAATAACTCAAGACTTTACAACACCACTTTTGAAAGATGGAAAAAAACTGGGACTAAAGAATCATATTTGTGACGAGAGAATTGATCATGACCACCGTCCTTCAACGTAGAACAACTTTCTCGTCATAAGCGGTCGTCTAGGCTCATGGCTAATTTTCGTGATGTTCTGTCGGATTGTAATTTATATGATTTGGGATTTCATGGTGTCCCATGGACGTATAATAATAAGCAGGATGGCAACAAGAATGTCAGGGTATGCCTTGACCGTGCAGTGGCTTGCCCGCTTTGGTCTTCTCTTTTCCCACAGTGCAAGGTCTCCCGTATTATGAGTTCCAGGTCAGATCATTGCCCTATTTTTATTGAGTTATTGGGTGAGGAGAGAGGTGGTAAGTTTGTCAAACAGTTAAAATATGAAGCCTATTGGGAGAGGGAAGGAGATGTTTTGGATGAACAGGTTAATGCTTGCTGGAAGAGAGGGTCAAAGGTAGAGGACTTACAAGATATTGCCAATAATTTGGACAGGCTTATGAAATCTCTTCATGGATGGAGTCGAGTACATATTGGGTATCTGCCAAACAAACTTGACTGGGCTCGCAAGAGATTGAACGTTTTGTTTAATAGATATGGTCATTCTGCTTTGCTGGAAAGGAAGAAAATTCTAGAGGACATGGATGAGCTTCTGATCAAGGAAGAAATTTTGTGGAAGCAGAGATCTCGTTTGGACAGGATGAAAGAGGGGGACTATAATACAAAATATTTTCAGCGAAAGGCTATTTGGAGGGCAAAGAAAAATTCCATTTCGGCGCTTAGAAAGAATGATGGTTGTCTCACGAAAAATTTGGAGGAGATGAAAGGTATCACAAATTATTTCTTTAAACAACTTTATTCTTCTGATGCTTCGGTTGATCCGTCCCACATTATTTCGATTGCTAAACCCCTGGTGACTGATAACATGAATGAGGATCTATGCAAACCTTTTACGGAGAAAAAAATAAGTGATGCTCTTTTTCAAATGGGGCCATTAAAAGCGCCGGGGCCGGATGGTTTTCCTGCGAGATTTTTTCAGAGAAATTGGGGTTTGATCAAAGATGATATTGTCAAGGCTGTACAACAGTTTTTAATTTCAGGAATTATGCCGGAGGGGATTAAAAATACTACTATTGTTCTCATTCCGAAGATTAAGAATCCCCAATCAATTAAAGATTTCAGGCCAATCAGCTTGTGCAATTATCTCAAAGTGTCTTGTAAACAGGTTGCGACCACTTCTTTATGGTTTGATTTCCCCTACTCAAAGTGTGTTTATTCCCGGAAGGTTAATCTCTGATAATTCTCTAATAGCTTTTGAATGTATGCACTCGTTAAGTACTCTTAGAGATTTAAGAGGGGAATATTGTGCTTATAAGTTGGACCTTGCTAAATCCTATGATCGTGTGGATTGGCAATTTTTGCAATGTATGATGGGGGCTTTGGGGTTTGCGCCGCAATGGGTTAACTGGATCATGACGTGTGTTACCACAGTCAAATTTGCAGTGCGGTTTAATGCTCAATTGTTGGAGCCATTTTCTCCTTCTCGGGGGCTTAGACAGGACGATTCTTTATCCGCGTACTTGTTCCTGTTTGTTGCCGAGGCACTCTCTTTGCTCCTTGATGATGCATGTGCTAAGGGGGCTCTAAAGGATTTCCGATTGAATAGGCAACCTCCGGGTATTTCTCACTTATTATTTGCAGATGACAGACTGTTATTTTTCAAGGGCTCGATTGACTAAGCAATAACCATTAAGAATATTTTGAGGGTATATGCGAAGGGAACTAGGCAATTATTAAGTCCGGGTAAGTGTTCCATTATGTTTGGAAAAAATGCAGTATAGAAAATCAAGTGGCTTCAATGGTTATCTTAGGAATTACAGTGGAAGGATTCGAAGATAGATATCTTGGATTGCCTGTCCCAGAGGGAAGAATGAAGGCTGGTAAGTTTCAGTATACTAAAGATAAGTTTTTGAAAAGACTTTCTGACTAGATCGAAAAATATGCATCTTCTGGGGTGAAGGAAGACTTAAGTAACCAGTAATTCAGGCCCTACCAGTGTATATATGCAATGGGGAGAACACAATTTTATCTTGAAATTTTAGTGAGGGATCACCTTATAATGCTACCGTCGTCCTAAGCAAAATAAGATGCACAAAAGGATTAACATCACATGCAAATCATAAGTGACATGATATGGCCATGAACTTGTGCTTTTGATCTCCATCTACAAAGCACCGGCATGATCTCCATCGTCACCGGCATGACACCATGATCTCCATCATCTTGATCTCCATCAACGTGTCGTCATGAGGTTGTCGCGCCAACTGTTGCTTCTACGACTATTGTTAACTCATAGCGATAAAGTAAAGCAAAAACGGTGAAAATAAATTAAAGACAACCCTATGGCTCCAGCCGGTTGCTGTACTCATCGACATGCAAGTCGTGATATTCTATACAAAACATGATCATCTCATACATCACATATATCTCATCATGTAATTGGCCATATCACATCACAACATACCCTGCAAAAACAAGTTAGACGTCCTCTAATTGTTGTTGCATGTTTTACGTGGCTGCTAAGGGTATCTAGCAAGAATGATTCTTACCTACGCAAAAACCACAACGGTGATACACAAATTTCTATTCAACCTTCTCAAGGACCGCCTTTGTCGAATCCGATCCAACTAGAGTGGGAGAGACAGACACCCGCCAGCCATCTTTATGCAACAAAGTCACATGTCAGTCGATGGAACCGGTCTCTCATAAGCGTACGAGTAAGGTTGGTCCGGGCCGCTTCATCCCACAATACCGCTGAATCAAGAAAAGACCAAGGGAGGAAGCAATCTGAGCATCAACGCCCACAAACTCCTTTGTGTTCTACTCGTGATCTCATCTACGCATAGACCTAGCTCATGATGCCACTGTTGGGGAACGTTGCATGGGAAACAAAAAAATTCCTACGCACACGCAAGACCTATCCATGGTGATGAGCATCTACGAGAGGGAGAGTGGATCTACATACCCTTGTAGATCGCTAAGCGGGAAGCGTTAAGAAACGCGGTTGATGTAGTCGAACATCTTCGCGATTCAAATCGCAAGCCGTCCCGCGATCCAATCACGATCTAGCGCCGAACGGACGGCACCTCCGCGTTCAGCACACGTACAGCTCGATGACGATCTCTGCCTTCTTGATCCAGCAAGAGGTGGCGGAGAGGTAGATGAGATCTCCAGCAGCACGACGGCGTGGTGGTGGTGATGGTGGAGTTATCCCGGCAGGGCTTCGCCTAAGCACTACCGGAATCTATTTGGTGGAGGAACTAGAGAATAGAGAACTAGCAAGTGGTCGTGTGTCTTTGGGGGCTCTATTCCTCTAGTAGGAGGGAGGGGGGAGGAGGCAGCCTCCCTAGGGTTTCCCCTAGGGGTTCGGCCGAAGGAGGTGGAGGCCAAGCCTACCACAAATCCTACTCCAAGTAGGATTCCCTTTCCTACATGGAATTTCCTTCCCCCACTTTGCCAGCCGCATGGGCCTTGGTGGAGGGGTAGGCCAGCCCACCAGGGGCTGGTCTGTCTCCTCTCACAGCCCATGGGGCCATTTGGGGTGGGTGGGCCCACCTGGTGGACCCCAGGAACCCTTCCGGCAACCCCGGTAAATTCCGGAACTTTTATGGAAGTCAAATACCAACTTCCTATATATAAATCTTTACCTCCGGACCATTCCGGAGCTCCTCGTGACGTCCGGGATCTCATCTGGGACTCCGAACAACCTTCGGTCACCAACACATATATCTCAATACTACCGAAACGTCACCGAACGTTAAGTGTGCAGACCTTGCGGGTTTGAGAACTATATAGACATGACCGAGACACCTCTATGGTCAATAACCAATAGCGGGACATGGATGCCCATATTGGTTCCTACATATTCTACGAAGATCTTTTTCAGTTGAACCTCTATGTCAAGGATTCAGTTAATCCCGTATGTTGTTCCCTTTGTTCTTCGGTATGTTACTTGCCCGAGATTCGATCGTCGGTATCTCTATACCTAGTTCAATCTCGTTACCGGCAAGTCTCTTTACTCATTTCGTAATACAAGATCCCGTGGCTAACTCTTTAGTCACTTTGCTTGCAAGGCTTATTGTGATGTTGTATTACCGAGTGGGCCCTGAGATACCTCTCCGTCACACGGAGTAACAAATCCCAGTCTTGATTCATGCCCACTCAACAGACACCCTCGGAGATACCTATAGAGCATCTTTATAGTCAGCCAGTTACGTTGCGACGTTTTATACACACAAGGTACTCCTCCGGTGTCAGTGAGTTGCATGATCTCATGGTCATAGGAACAGATGCTTTGACATGCAGAAACAATAGCAATAAACTGACATGATCATATGCTACGTTCATAGTTTGGGTCTTGTCCATCACATCATTCTCCTAATGATGTGATCCCGTTATCAAATGACATCTCATGTCTATGGCTAGGAAACCTTGACCATCTTTGAGCAATGAGCTAGTCTATTAGAGGCATACTAGGGACACAGTGTTGTCTATGTACCCACACATGTATTTGAGTTTCCAATCAATACAATTATAGCATGGATAATAAACGATTATCATGAACAAGGAAATATAATAATAACCATTTTATTATTGCCTCTAGGGCATATTTCCAACAGTCTCCCACTTGCACTAGAGTCAATAATCTAGCTCACATCGCTATGTGATTTCCATTGTTATGAATCTAACACCCAATGAGTTCTAGGGTTCGATCATGTTTTGCATGTGAGAGAGGTTTTAGTCAACGGACTGCAACATTCAGATCCGTGTGTTCTTTGCAAATCTATATGTCATACTGCAGATGCTTCCACGCTCCACTTGGAGCTATTCCAAATGGCTGCTCCGCTATACGTATCCGGATTGCTACTCAGAGTCATCCGGATTGGTGTCAAAGCTTGCATCGACGTAACCCTTTACGACGAACTCTTTATCACCTCCATAATCGAGAAACATTTCCTTAGTCCTTTAGTTACTAAGGATAATTTTGACCGTTGTCCAGTGATCCACTCCTGGACCACTCTTGTACCCCTTGACAGACTCATGGCAAGGCACACACCAGGTGCGGTACACAACATGGCATACTATATAGAGCCTATGGATAAGACATAGGGGACGACCTTCGTCCTTTCTCTTTCTTCTGCCGTGGTCGAGCTTTGAGTCTCACTCAACTCCACACCTTACAAATCAGGCAAGAACTCTTTCTTTGACTGATCCATTTTGATCTCTTTCAAAATCTTGTCAAGGTATGTACTCATTGAAAGTCTTATCAGACGTTTTGATCTATTTCTATAGATCCTGATGCCCAATATTTAAGTAGCTTCATTCCAGGTCTTCCTTTGAAAAACTCCTTTCAAACAACCCTTTATGCTTTCCAGAAATTCTACATCATTTCCGATCAACAATATGTCATTCACATATACTTATCAGAAATTCTATAGTGCTCCCACTCACTTTATTGTAAATACAAGTTTCTCATAAACTTTGTATAGACCCAAAAACTTTCATCATCTCATCAAAGCGTATATTCCAACTCCGAGATGCTTGCTCCGGTTCATAGAAGGATCGCTGGAGCTTGCATACATTTTAGCATCCTTAGGACTGACAAAACCTTCTGGTTGTATCACATACAACCTTTCCTCAAGGAAACCGTTAAGGAAACAATGTTTTGACATCCATCTGCCAGATTTCATAATCCAAAAATGCAGCAACTGCTAACATAATTCCAACAGACTTTTAGCAACGCTACAGGTGAGAAAGTCTCATCGTAGTCAACTCCTTGAACTTGTCGGAAACTTCTTTGCGACAAGTCGAGCTTTATAAATGGTGACATTTACCATCAGCGTCTGTCTTCTTCTTAAAGGTCCATTTGTACTCAACGGCCTGCCATTCAATGGGCAAGTCTACCAAAGTCCATACTTGGTTTTCATACATGGATCCTTTCTCGGATTTCATGGCTGCTAGCCATTTGTTGGAATCCGGGACCACCATCGCTTCTTCATAGCTCGTAGGTTCACTGTTGTCTAACAACATGACCTCCAAGACAGGATTGACGTACCACTCAGAGGCGGTACGAGTTCTTGTCGGCCTACGAGGTTCGGTAGTAACTTGATCCGAAGTGTCATGATCATCATCATTAACTTCCTCTTCATTCGGTGTAGGCGCCACAGAAACATCTTTTTGCGTCGTGCTACCATCCAACTGAAGTTACGGTTCAATAACCTCATCAAGTTCTACTTTTCCTCCCACTCAATTCTTTCGAGAGAAACTCTTTCTCGAGAAAGGACCCGTTTTAGCAAAAAACACTTTGCCTTTGGATCTGAGATAGAAGGTATACCCAATTGTTACCTTAGGGTATTCTATGAAGATGCATTTATCCGCTTTGGGTTCGAGCTCATTAGGTTGAAACCTTTTTCACATAAGCGTCGCAGCCCCAAACATTAAGAAATGACAGCTTAGGTTTCTGCCAAACCAAAATTCATACGGTGTCATCTCAACGGATTTTGATGGTGCCCTATTTTAAAGTGAATTTAGTTGTCTCTAATGCATAACCCCAAAACGATAGTGGCAAAACGATAAGAGACATCATAGTACGCACCATATCCAATAGAGCACGACTACGACGTTCAGACACACCATAACACTATGGTGTTCCAGGTGGCGTGAGTTGTGAAACAACTTCCACATTGTCTTGAGTTGTATACCAAACTCGTAACTCAGATATTTACCTCCACGATCATATCGTAGACATTTTATCTTCTTGTCGCGATGATCTCAAACTTCACTATGAATTTGTTTGAACTTTTCAAACGTTTCAGACTTGTGTTTCATTAAGTAAATATCCCCATATCTACTCAAATCATCAGTGAAGGTAAGAAAATAGCGATATCCACCGCACGCTTCAACACTCATTGGATCGCTACATCAACATGTATCATTTCCAATAAGTCACTTGCCCGCTCCATCAAGCCAGAAAACGGGGTTTTAGTCATCTTGCCCATGAGGCATGGTCCGCATGTCTCAACCGATTCGAAATCGAGTGAGTCCAAAGATCCATCAGCATGGAGTTTCTGCATGCGATTTACACCAATATGACCTTTAGCGCCAGTGCCACAAGTATGTGGTACTATCATTATTAACTTTGCATCTTTTGGCATCAATATTATGAACATGTGTATCACTACGATCGAGATTCAATGAACCATTCACATTGGGTGCATGACCATTGAAGGTATTATTCATGTAAACAGAATAACCATTATTCTCTAACTTAAATGAATAACCGTATTGCAATAAACACGATCTAATCACGTTTATGCTCAACGCAAACACCAAATAACATTTATTTAGGTTCATCACTAATCCCGAAGGTAGAGAGAGTGTGCGATGGTGATCACATCAACCTTGGAAACACTTCCAACACACATCGTCACCTCGCCCTTAGCTAGTCTCCGTTTATTCCGTAGCTTTTATTTCGAGTTACCAACATTTAGCAACTGAACCAGTATCTAATACCCAGGTGCTACTAGGAGTACTAGTAAGGTACACATTAATAATACGTATATCAAATATACTTCCGTTGACGTTGCCAGCCTTCTTATCTTTACCAAGTATCTAGGGTTGTTCCGCTTCAGCGACCGCTCTCCTCATAATAGAAGCACTTAGTCTCGAATTTGGGTTCAACCTTGGGTTTCTTCACTGGATCAGCAACTGGCTTGCCATCCATGAAGTTTCCCTCATTGCCCTTGCCCTTCTCGAAACTAGTGGTTTTACTAACCACCAACACTTGATGCTCCTTCTTGATTTCTACCTTCGCGGTGTCAAACATCGCGAATAGCTCAGGGATCATTATTTCAATCCCTGGCATTTCATAGTTCATCACGAAGCTCTAGTAGCTTTGTGGCAGTGATTTGGAGAACTATATCAACCTATCTTATCTGGAAAATCAACTCCCACTCGATTCAAGCGATTGTAGCACCCAGACAATCTGAGCACATGCTCACCGATTGAGCTATTCTCCTTCATCTTGCAGGCAAAGAATCTTGTTGGAGGTCTCATACCTCTCAACACGGGCACGAGCCTGAGATCCCAATTTCAGCTCTTAGAACATCTCATATGTTCCGTGACGTTCAAAACGTTTTGGAGCCTCAATTCTAAGCCGTAATGCATGACGCACTGAACTATCAAGTAGTCATCATAACGTGCCTGTCAGATGTTCACAACATCTACAGACGACGCTTGAGGGGGTGGCGCACCGAGCGGTGCATTAAGGACATAAGCCTTCTGTGCAGCAATGAGGACAATCCTCAGATCACGGACCCATTCCGCATTATTGCTACCATCATCTTTCAATTCTATTTTCTCTAGGACGTATAAAAACAGGGGAGCTACAGCGCGAGCTATTGATCTACAACATAATTTGCAAAGTCACTTTGACTATGTTCATGATAATGAGTTCAATTAATCATATTACTTAAGAACTCCCACTCAAATCAACATCCCTCAGGCTGTCTAAGTGTGACATGATCCAAATCCACCAACCCAAGTCCGATCATCACGTGAGATGAGGTGGTTTCAATGGTGAACATCTCCATGTTGATCATATCTACTATATGACTCATGTTCGACCTTTCGGTCTCTTGTGTTCCGAGGCCATGTCTGTACATGCTAGGCTCGTCAAGTTTAACCCGAGTGTTCCGCATGTGCAACACTGGCTTGCACCCGTTGTATGCGAACGTAGAGTCTATCACACCCGATCATCACGTGGTGTCTCGAAACGACGAACTTTCGTAACGGTGCACACTCGGGGAGAACACAATTTTATCTTGAAATTTTAGTGAGGGATCACCTTATAATGCCACCGTCTTCCTAAGCAAAATAAGATGCATAAAAGGATTAACATCACATGCAAATCATAAGTGACATGATATGGCCATGAACTTGTGCTTTTGATCTCCATCTACAAAGCACTGGCATGATCTCCATCGTCACCGGCATGACACCATGATCTCCATCATCTTGATCTCCATCAACGTGTCGCCATGAGGTTGTCACGCCAACTGTTGCTTCTACGACTATTGCTAACTCATAGCGATAAAGTAAAGCAAAAACGGTGAAAATAAATTAAAGACAACCCTATGGCTCCTGCCGGTTGCCGTACTCATCGACATGCAAGTCGTGATATTCTATACAAAACATGATCATCTCATACATCACATATATCTCATCATGTAATTGGCCATATCACATCACAACATACCCTGAAAAAACAAGTTAGACGTCCTCTAATTGTTGTTGCATGTTTTACGTGGCTGCTACGGGTATCTAGCAAGAACGATTCTTACCTACGCAAAAACCACAATGGTGATACACAAATTGCTATTCAACCTTCTCAAGGACCGCCTTTGTCGAATCCATCTTTATGCAACAAAGTCACATGTCAGTCGATGGAACCGGTCTCTTGTAAGCGTACGAGGAAGGTTGGTCCGGGCCGCTTCATCCCACAATACCGCTGAATCAAGAAAAGACCAAGGGAGGAAGCAATCTGAGCATCAACGCCCACAAACTCCTTTGTGTTCTACTCGTGATCTCATCTACGCATAGACCTAGCTCATGATGCCACTGTTGGGGAACGTTGCATGGGAAACAAAAAATTTCCTACGCACACGCAAGACCTATCCATGGTGATGAGCATCTACGAGAGGGAGAGTGGATCTACATACCCTTGTAGATCGCTAAGCGGGAAGCGTTAAGAAACGTGGTTGATGTAGTCGAACGTCTTCGCGATCCAAATCGCAAGCCGTCCCGCGATCCAATCACGATCTAGCGCCGAACGGACGGCACCTCCACGTTCAGCACACGTACAGCTCGATGACGATCTCTGCCTTCTTGATCTAGCAAGAGGGGGCGGAGAGGTAGATGAGATCTCCAGCAGCACGACGGCGTGGTGGTGGTGGTGATGGTGGAGTTATCCCGGCAGGGCTTCGCCTAAGCACTACCCGAATCTATTTGGTGGAGGAACTAGAGAATAGAGAACTAGCAAGTGACCGTGTGTATTTGGGGGCTCTATTCCTCTAGTATATATAGGAGGGAGGGGGAGGAGGCAGCCTCCCTAGGGTTTCCCCTAGGGGTTCGGCCGAAGGAGGTGGAGGCCAAGCCTCCCACCAATCCTACTCCAAGTAGGATTCCCTTTCCTACTTGGAATTTCCTTCCCCCACTTTGCCAGCCGCATGGGCCTTGGTGGAGGGGTCGGCCAGCCCACCAGGGGCTGGTCTGTCTCCTCTCACAGCCCATGGGGCCCTTTGGGGTGGGTGGGCCCACCTGGTGGACCCCAGGAACCCTTCCGGCAACCCCGGTAAATTCTGAAACTTTTCCGGAAGTCAAATACCAACTTCCTATATATAAATCGTTACCTTCGGACCATTCCGGAGCTCCTCGTGACGTCCGGGATCTCATCCGGGACTCCGAACAACCTTCGGTCACCAACACATATATCTCAATACTACCGAAACGTCACCGAACGTTAAGTGTGCAGACCCTGCGGGTTCGACAACTATGTAGACATGACCGAGACACCTCTACGGTCAATAACCAATAGCGGGACCTGGATGCCCATATTGGTTCCTACATATTCTACGAAGATCTTTATCGGTTGAACCTCTATGTCAAGGATTCAGTTAATCCCGTATGTTGTTTCCTTTGTTCTTCGGTATGTTACTTGCCCGAGATTCGATCGTCGGTATCTCTATACCTAGTTCAATCTCGTTACCGGCAAGTCTCTTTACTCGTTTCGTAATACCAGATCCCGTGGCTAACTCTTTAGTCACTTTGCTTGCAAGGCTTATTGTGATGTTGTATTACCGAGTGGGCCCTGAGATACCTCTCCGTCACACGGAGTAACAAATCCCAGTCTTGATTCATGCCCACTCAACAGACACCCTCGGAGATACCTGTAGAGCATCTTTATAGTCACCCAGTTATGTTGCGACTTTGATACACACAAGGTACTCCTCCGGTGTCAGTGAGTTGCATGATCTCATGGTCATAGGAACAGATACTTTGACATGCAGAAACAATAGCAATAAACTAACACGATCATATGCTACGTTCATAGTTTGGGTCTTGTCCATCACATAATTCTCCTAATGATGTGATCCCGTTATCAAATGACATCTCATGTCTATGGCTAGGAAACCTTGACCATCTTTGATCAACGAGCTAGTCTATTAGAGGCATACTAGGGACACAGTGTTGTCTATGTACCCACACATGTATTTGAGTTTCCATTCAATACAATTATAGCATGGATAATAAACGATTATCATGAACAAGGAAATATAATAATAACCATTTTATTATTGCCTCTAGGGCATATTTCCAACAGCCCATGGGGAGGGAGATTTTGTTGCGTGGCACTATGAGAAGAATGGTATATTTTCTGTTAAAAGTGCGTACAATTTTGCGCTTAAATTGAAGGAGAGCTCGGATACCTTGGTCCAATCTAGTGACGAACCAGAGGGGGAAAGGAGGATTTGGCAGTTAATCTGGAAGGCCAATATTCCCCAGAAGATAAGGATTTTTGTGTGGCGTGCTGCGAGCAATACCTTGGCGGTCCAAATGAATAGAGTTAAACACCACCAGACTGACTCAGGTATGGGTTCTATTTGTGGGATGGAAGACGAAAGCACTTTTCATGCTCTAGTGAGGTGTTCAAAAGCTCGTGCTTTGCGACTAGCCTTGAGAGATTCTTGGAATATTCCGGATGAAGAGTTATTCAGATGCACGGGTCCGGACTGGCTTTTGAGTTTGATGGATCAAGTGAGCTTACAGCACGGGAGCAAATTTTATTGCTTTTTTGGCGAGCGTGGCATCTGAGAAATGATTTAATTTTTGGAAAGGGTAAGGAATCCATTACTAACTCGGCAAATTTTGTGAAAAAATATTGGTCCTCTTACACGGCCAATCGCGACGCTATTCAGTTGGATTCACGCAACAAAGGTAAGAAAAAAGTGAAAGGTGTTATTGTGGATCATACACCGGTGAAAGAGCATGTGGTGTGGAAATCGCCTCCTACGGATTATATCAAGATCAATGTCGATGCTAGTTTTGTGGAGAGTATTAAAGTTGCCAGTGTGGGGGTTGTTGCTAGGAATTCGTCTGGCAAAATTATCATTTCCTCATGGGATTTTATTGGTCAGTGTACTAGTGTCGATGAAGCTGAGCTCCGCGTCTGCCTAGCAGGTCTTTATATCGGTATTACTCTTCATCGGTCAATTATTTTGGAGACTGACAGTGCTTTCGTATATTCTCTCCTTGCAAATGAGAAGCTTGACAGATCCCCTCTCGTTGATCTGAAGAAAGAGGCCCTAAGTATCGCCAAGATGTTCCAAAATCTAAGTTTCTCAAAAATAAATCGGCGTGACAATGAGGTGGCACATGAGATTGCTAAATTTAGTTTTAATAGTAGGTCCGACAGGTTGCTCGTCAACTCAATCCCGTCCTGCATGGCATATGCTGTAATGAGCGATTGTAATAACCTTTTGTTTAATTGATTAATATACGGGGTGTTTTTCAAAAAAAGAAACTTGCTTTTCCAAGTGTCATTCCTACAAACGCTCCTTCACATATTTTCACTCCGGATTAGTTAGACACCGACAACGTATCAAAATTCTCAAATATTTAATTGAGAAATGGTTTTCACACAACCAAACAAGTCAACACAATCAGCCGCCGCCTCAGTGGCTTCTTTAAAACAAAACATTTTGCTTTTATAAAAGTTAATATTCATAATATTCTCTTGCTAATGTTTGTTTCTCATACAAGTTCTATCTACATCCGTAATATTCCAGCAGACCGGCATAATTTAACCCTGCCGACCTATCTCGGTTTTGGGCATAATCACGATGTTAAACTGACAGGCTCTGGTTACCGTTAGTAATAATAACCCATATAAACATATGATCCTGGGAACGACTGATCTGACTGACTGAAAGGCCAATCCATGTTCACATCTGCAAGTCCCTTCTGCAGCAGGACTTAAGCCTGCAGCACGCCGCCCCATCCACCGAGAAATGCACCACCTCCTTGCACACATGCTTCCGGGCCACCCCGTCGCCTCTCGGGCCCGACGCCCAGGCAGAGTACAGGGACTGGACGGCCTCCTCCGACAGCCCGTTCTGGCTGAGGTCGAGCACCCTCAGCTGTTTCGCCGAGACGAGGGCCTCCACGAGCTCCTGGACAAACTGGCAGCCGGAATAGGAGTTTCGCTGGCAGGAGCTCGCGCAGCTCCTGGCAGGACCAGAAACTGTACGTCGGTCCTCGTTTGCCGCTTCGTCCTCACTGTCCGCCACCACCATCTTCTCCAGATCGACGTTTCCTGGAGCTACATTGTCGCCTGCTTCGGCGTTGTGGCCGTGTCTGTGCTCGGTGCCTGTCGATACGTCCTGCATGTCCTCGTCGAAGTGCAGTGTTCTCTCTAGTGCCAGGTTTGCATTCTCGGCCATGCTCAGCTCCTCCAGTTGATCATTCCCTGGAAGGACCAGAAGATTGTGAGTTTGGCGCAGAAGGCGTTATTTTTTATTTTGAGTATAATATACAATTGTTCTGTTCCTCACCTGCTAGTGCCTGAATAATTCGAGTAATGCCACCAAGCCCAAGATTGCATCTGTCGAGAGTGAGAGATCTAAGGCTGCACTGGGGATTTGCAAGTATTGCCCCAACAGCATCACATCCCTGCATTGTGCAACTTCACAATGTTAAACAAACGATCGTGGGGACCAAAATCGTGTAGAGCAAATTATCTGAGGATAGGAAGCAAACCTCCATGTTAATGGAATTTCCTCCGAGGTTCAAGTCGAGAATATTAATTCTAGAAAGATTTGTACAGATCTGTGAGAATTCAGCAGCTGTGAGCCCGCAGTTGGATAAATCCAACCTCATCAATTCTTGGGATGCGCTAGATAATGCCTCGGTGAGCCTAATTGTTCCTCCCTGCAGAAAGAAATTCATCCATAAGGCATGATGTTCGCTACAAGCTGTAAATACTACCATATATGGAAAACAGACTCACAGGTCCAATGGAAGTTCCACCTAGCAGAAATCCAGATAGACTCAAGGATTGTGCAAGTAGACACAGTTTATCAACCATTAACTTGTTCAGTTTTATACCAGTTAGGCTTAGTTGTGAAAACCTGCAGTGATCAAATCCATAGCTAGTTTATTATTTCACCACACTTCATGCTGTCAACAGAAATGGAGCAATGTCTGCTGACCTTTTCAAAGAAGCCAGTTTGGAGAGAAGGTTAAGCATTGTGTTGCCAGAAATTGGATTGTTTTTTCCTGTCAAAGGTATGCAATTTTGACCGTTTACACATGAAGATGGCTAGTTATATACAACGCAGAGGCAACAAAGTACCTATCGAGAGATGTGAAAGGACCGAGCCTTCATGTAGTGCATCTGCCATTTTCTGAACTGTTCTTGATGTGATAGAACACTGCTCAACATCCAAGCTATACAGTGCTGTCACGAATGGAAACAAAACATGCATTCTATAAGAAGAAAGTAGTGGTGTACACTGAGAAAAAACAAGATGGCAAAAACTTCCAAAGGTGCAAACAACGGTGATAAACACAAAAGGCCTATTGTTTCTGCAGCTCCCGAAACATACACACTTATTACAGGGTATTGAGACTCACACATACCTTTGCACTTTTGTAGGATTGTGAAAAGATAAGAGCTGCAACCATCTGTGAGGCGATTCCCAGCCAGATTAAGTACTTCCAGTCGTTCAGTCATAACAGCACACTCGCAGATCTGTCCATCAGTAAATTATGGACAAAATATGACTTCAGAACTAACTGTCATTCCACTTTGATATGCAGGTTTCTATAATAGGAAAAAGCACCTGAAATAAAGCAGTTGGACCAAATCGATTGCAATGTAAATCCAGTGTCAAACCACCATATGTTTGGCTTGACGAAGCAAATATTTGTTGAAGACTTTCAATTGTTTCGTTTCCTGCAATTCATACACATGAATGCTTAATCAGTCTAAGATGATCTTTTAAGGATAAGGTGTACAGGTGACTAATGCAGCACACTGTGTCACAGAGCTAAAGGTGCTTTCCATTTACCTATTAAGTCTATAACTGTCTTTCTGCCAAACTCATGATGCTTAAATTAAACACATACTAGAAATAAGCAGAGATACTGAAAAATGATACCTAGCATGTTATGAGAAAGATCCAACATGGCTATTGTTTTATGTGATCTTAGGGCTTCAAGAAGAGGTGAAATTGACAAATCTTGCAGTCCACAATCAGACAGAATGATTTCATCTTCAGAGACCTGTTGTTGGGAAACAGGAGGCCAGTAAAACATTTAGCTTTGACAAGTTAGTCAGACCTGATTTACGAAATTATAAATAAAAACAAGTAATGTAAATCCAACAAACTTACTTCAAGATTATACAATTTTTTCAATAGCTTCTTATTTGGTGCTTCTGACGACTTTGTGCAGAAATCAATGTACAATTTCATCAACCGCTTTGGCACCCAATCTTCATTAGAAATATAGACATTACACTTTTAATAGAATGGATCAGCATGCAGTACAAAATATATATACATGAAACCAAGCAGCTACAAATGTTGAGTGAAATTTGTCCGTATAGAGAGCACAGGTAATAGCACAATGAGACCAACAAGTCTTGCTTCAGCATTGAAAAAACACAAATATAAAGTAAAGCAGGTAGATGAATTTAAACAAACACTTGCTTTCAAGCAGAAGAGCTCAAAACTTCATACAGTGAGCCAAACCCTCTCCCTTACAAAAAAGTTTAACTCATCTGCCCTTTACATGTGTCAATGACAGGCTCACATGTCATTAGAAACAAACCCAGATTGAATGCTGCTGAGATTGCAATCAGAAACTTGGAGTTAGGTAGGTGTTGTTTTTTTGCTAGATTAAAATTTAACCAGTAGCATAAATCAACATAACTGTACATATAAAAAAGTTAAGAGCTAGTGCAGCACAACTACAGATACATTTTGAAACTTTGTGCAAACTGTGAGGGAAACTCCGCCTATGTTGTCTCAACATAGCCGGTCCCAAGCCCGAATAAAGGAGGAGGGTTGTGATAGGCTTGGCGAGCCAACGTCAAAACTCAGCCACTCTTATGGAGATGAAACCCAAAAGATTTTCGTTGGGGCGTAACCCTCTCAGCGACGCGCCACATCGGAACCCGGGTGTGGTGGAAAATGGGCAAGGGCCGGGCCGTCACCCCCCAGGTGGCGCGCCGTATCTTGATCTGGATACGGTGGCAAGTGAGCAAGGATCGGGTCGTCGCATCCTTAGTGGCGCGCTACATCAGCGCCCGGGTGTAGTGGAAATTGAGCAAGGGTCTTCGCATTTGACTCGACGAGTGCGAAGGGTAAGGAAGCTAGCCGAGCCTAGGAGGATTCGCTTAGGTAGCTGGAACGTAGGGTCTCTGACAGGTAAGCTTCGGGAGGTAGTTGATACCGCGGTGAGGAGAGGCGTTGATATCCTTTGCGTCCAAGAGACCAAATGGAGGGGACAAAAGGCGAAGGAGGTGGAGGGTACCGGCTTCAAGCTGTGGTACACGGGGACGGTTGCAAACAGAAATGGAGTAGGCATCTTGATCAGCAAGAGCCTCAAGGATGGAGTGGTAGACGTCAAGAGACGTGGGGACTGGATTATCCTGGTCAAGCTGGTAGTTGGGGACTTAGTTCTCAACGTTATCAGCGCGTATGCCCCGCAAGTAGGCCACAATGAGAACACCAAGAGGGAGTTCTGGGAAGGCCTAGAGGACATGGTTAGGAGTGTACCGATTGGCGAGAGGCTCTTCATAGGAGGAGACCTCAATGGCCACGTGGGCACATCTAACACAGGTTTTGAAGGGGTGCATGGGGGTTTTGGCTATGGCATCAGGAACCAAGAAGGAGAAGATGTCTTAAGCTTTGCGCTAGCCTACAACATGATCATAGCTAACACCCTCTTTAAGAAGAGAGAATCACATCTAGTGACTTACAGTAGTGGGCAACACTCTAGCCAGATTGATTTCATCCTCTCGAGAAGAGAAGACAGGCGTGCATGCCTAGACTGTAAGGTGATACCTGGAGAGAGTGTTGTCCCTCAGCATAAGCTTGTGGTTGCTGACCTCCGCTTTCGGATTCGTGTCCAGCGGGACAAGCGTGCCAAAGTCGCTAGAACGAAGTGGTGGAAGCTCAAGGGGGAGGTAGCTCAGGCGTTCAAGGAGAGGGTCATTAAGGAGGGCCCTTGGGAGGAAGGAGGTGATGTAGACAACATGTGGATGAAGATGGCGACTTGCATTCGTAAGGTGGCCTCAGAGGAGTTTGGAGTGTCCAGGGGAAGTAGAAGAGAAGCTAAAGATACCTGGTGGTGGAACGATGATGTCCAGAAGACAATTAAGGAGAAGAAAGAGTGTTTCAGACGCCTATATCTGGATAGGAGTGCAAACAACATAGAGAAGTACAAGATGGCAAAGAAGGCCGCAAAGCGAGCTGTGAGTGAAGCAAGGGGCCGGGCGTATGAGGACCTCTACCAACGGTTAGACACGAAGGAAGGCGAAAGGGACATCTATAAGATGGCCAAGATCCGAGAGAGGAAGACGAGGGATGTTGACCAAATCAAGTGCATCAAGGACGGAGCAGATCAACTCCTGGTGAAGAACGAGGAGATTAAGCATAGATGGCGGGAGTACTTTGACAAGCTGTTCAATGGGGAGAGTGAGAGCTCTACCATTGATCTGGACGACTCCTTTGCTGATACTAGCAGGCTTTTTGTGCGGCGAATCCAGGAGTCGGAGGTCAAGGAGGCTTTGAAGAGGATGAAAGGAGGCAAGGCGATGGGCCCTGATTGTATCCCCATTGAGGTGTGGAGAGGCCTCGGGGACATAGCGATAGTATGGCTAACCAAACTTTTCAACCTCATTTTTCGGGCAAACAAGATGCCAGAAGAATGGAGAAGGAGTATATTAGTACCAATCTTCAAGAACAAGGGGGGTGTTCAGAGTTGTACTAATTACCATGGAATTAAACTGATGAGCCATACAATGAAGCTATGGGAGAGAGTCATTGAGCACCGCTTAAGAAGAATGACAAGCGTGACCAAAAATCAGTTTGGTTTCATGCCTGGGAGGTCGACCATGGAAGTCATTTTCTTGGTACGACAACTTATGGAGAGATATAGGGAGCAAAAGAAGGACCTGCATATGGTGTTCATTGACTTGGAGAAGGCCTATGATAAGATACCGCGGAATGTTATGTGGTGGGCCTTGGAGAAACACAAAGTCCCAGCAAAGTACATTACCCTCATCAAGGACATGTACGATAATGTTGTGACAAGTGTTCGAACAAGTGATGGCGACACTGATGACTTCCCGATTAAGATAGGACTGCATCAAGGGTCAGCTTTGAGCCCTTATCTTTTTGCCTTGGTGATGGATGAGGTCACAAGGGATATACAAGGAGATATCCCATGGTGTATGCTCTTTGCGGACGATGTGGTGCTAGTCGATGAGAGTCGGACGGGGGTCAACAGGAAGTTGGAGTTATGGAGGCAAACTTTGGAATCGAAAGGTTTTAGACTTAGTAGGACTAAAACCGAGTACATGAGGTGCGCTTTCGGTACTACTAGGCACGAGGAGGAGGAGGATGTTAGCCTTGATGGGCAGGTGGTGCCGCAGAAGGACACCTTTCGATATTTGGGGTCAATGTTGCAGAAGGATGGGGATATCGATGAAGATGTGAACCATCGAATTAAAGCCGGATGGATGAAGTGGCGCCAAGCTTCTAGCATTCTCTGTGACAAGAGGGTGCCACAAAAGCTAAAAGGCAAGTTCTATAGGACGGCGGTTCGACCCGCAATGTTGTATGGCGCTGAGTGTTGGCCGACTAAAAGGCGACATGTGCAACAGTTAGGTGTGGCGGAGATGCGCATGTTGAGATGGATGTGTGGCCACACAAGGAAGGACCGAATCCGGAATGATGATATACGAGATAGAGTTGGGGTAGCGCCAATTGAAGAGAAGCTTGTCCAACATCGTCTGAGATGGTTTGGACATATTCAGCGCAGGCCTCCAGAAGCCCCAGTACATAGCGGACGGCTAAAGCGTGCTGATAATGTCAAAAGAGGCCGGGGTAGACCGAACTTGACATGGGAAGAGTCCGTAAAGAGAGACCTGAAGGATTGGAGCATCACCAAAGAACTAGCCATGGACAGGGGTGCGTGGAAGCTTGCTATCCATGTGCCAGAACCATGAGTTGGTCGCGAGATCTTATGGGTTTCACCTCTAGCCTACCCCAACTTGTTTGGGACTAAAGGCTTTGTTGTTGTTGTTGTGCAAACTGTGAGGGACTTCTGGACTTTAAATAAAGAGTAATGTTGTATATGACAGTTCAGATTATTTAGCATGCAGAAAAATTCTTTCAGTAATTCCACATCCCTCGATGTTATAGGCTATTAGCACGAAAAATATAGAACCAAACAACCATATTGTGCTCAGTTTACTTCAATCATCAAATCAGTGTCCCTTACATATTTAATGCATATTCCGCAGCAACAACAAAAATGCCAAAAGCAAAATGATTCTGATATGTCCTAGAGAAATAGGAGTATAGGACTCATGCAACTCATGCAACAATAGCAGTTCTATGAACAAAGTTGAGTATGCTGCACCCATACCATCAATAAAAGCCTCAATGCACTTCTGTTCAGAAGCAAGTTGACCAATATGATCAATTGATTCTGCACCATCCAGTACATTCCCACAACACTTGAGCTCTCCAATAATAGGCAACAAGCCTACAAAGTAAGATAAACATAAGTTCCAACAGAAAAGAAAGAAACAAGAGGTTGTTCCCTAGCAAAAATGACACCATAAGAACCACAGGAACTAACCCACCGCAAACTGTCTCCTATAAGTCTATAACATATTAGGCAATAGGCACATACATGAATCTTGGATAAATAGCCAAGACATGGTATACATCCTCAGGTACTGGAAAACCTATTACTAGGGAACAATAACTGTATTTCCAGATAAGCTGAACAGTTGATACAGTTCAAGAACTGAACAATCAGATATGTATTGCTGGAGAAATGGGCCAAATATCACAACGTATGCATATAACAGCTGAAGGAAGAACCAAAGAATGCATCGCCACACAAGGACATTCTACACTTCTTACAAGACCACAAGATAACTAGATAAGAGTAATGGTAAAGTGAGATGGCTTCTCAATTTCACATCCCTCCCTCTACCTCCGATATTTTGATAATAAGAATATTAAAGGCAAACCCACTGGCATAGAAGATTGAATACAATTCCCATGACAGAAAATATTGCAAAAAAAACCTTAATGGGCATACTATATGACTTGTCGAAGTTTAGAAAACAAGGGCAAACCTTTGGAGCTCTTCTCATCAGGAATCTGAAGGTAGTATACACATGCCACTTCGACTTTAAGAGACTCGATGCTAAAAGCAGCCTCGCATATGCAAGCATTTACATCCAAGTACAACAGATGCTCACCAATTCTGAACGCCAAATATTGCTGCAAATTAAGGATCTCATCATAATTAATAATTTAAATCACAGACCACAAGGAATATCCATAACTGGAGCAGTTGTTCTACCGCAAGTAACAACGCTAAGAACTACATCTAGATCCTTTCTAGATTTCAAATCGATGCAAGTGGAATGTTTCAGATGATCTGAAAACAAATCCGAGATAGGCTCCAATGTGAATGGGACACAGCTGGCTTCAACAAAGATGTGTTTTGACATGTAGGCACTGTACACACCACTGATACACATCGAGAGTAGTATCATTCAAGGGTAGGTTCACACGTCAACTGCCTGCCCTATGATTGGTATTTCTAAGTGTTCTGCAAATAGTAGCTTAAGACAAGTTTAACTCGCATTGAGTATGTACAGTACCGGAGCTACAGATATGCTGGGCGGGCAAGGCTAAAGGAAAGCCCAAAATGTTCTCACATGGCCCAATTTTGCTCACACTTCATTGATTTCTTCCTGGGCTGGGATGGCCATGGCCTTGTTTTACTTGCACATAGCTCCGCCACTGAGTGTCTGGTTGCAACAACCAGAAAAGGAGAAGTATGAACATATGGACATTCAAAAGTAAACGCTGGATGACAGAAAATAGATGTTCCATTTGACATATGGATCCCTTCAAATATATTTCATCACTCAATACATATAAAGTAGTAAAGTTACAAGCTGACTTAAGGCATTATGGAATCTCCAAGTAACAAAAAGGATAGAGCAATGGAAAGCACAATCGCAATATGCTTTCGAGCGATCCTGTGAAGACTGAATTTGCAATAATACTTACATGATCAGCATCGGAAAGAAGGCCGACAGCATTTTGACCTTGTGGTTGACTATGAGATGCAGGAATACAATTTCTGGAACCACTCGCTGCTGGCTTGGATGCAGACGCCTTTCCTCCACTAGAAGCACCTATTTCCAGTCCATCATTACCATGAACAAAGGGGCTACTTGATTTGAATGAACATATACTTTCCTCAGCAGGGCAGGGTGTGCAGATACTGTACACATCCCTGGGTTCGGTAGGGTCTACCTGCAGATGAGTACTGGTTATCGCCCAAAAGAAAAAAAGACAATCACCATCTCTTTAAGTTCTTACCAGTATCTGATGGGATACATGGTAACGAAAATATGTTAAGAAAAATAGTATCTCTCAACATATCAAGAATGTAAAATTATAAATCTCAAGAGATTATAAGCTTTGTATAACCTGATTCCTGTTGTTTGCTCCATTTGATATGTGTTCTGTTGGTCATAGAAAAATGTACGCAAAATAATTAGGAGACAGTTACCAGGCATTGCAGAAACTAAAGGTGTACAATGCATATAAGTCATGCACCTGATGTAGACAGACTATCTGTTCGATTAGTTTGCATCTTTTTTGATTGATCAATTTCAGGGCTCTCATCAGCTTCGTCGTCTGATATAAACACACGGACACGTTTTTTACCAGACTGGTTACTGCATGATTTATTTAAAACTTCTCTAGTGCCCTCATCCATATCACATGATCTATCAACCTTCTTCTGGATGCTACGCATCTTGGATGCCTTCATATTGGATGAGCTCCTACTTCTATGAAACAGTGAAGCAAGAATAACCTGATCATCAGATTCCTCGGAACATGAATTTGCAGCATGCCCATCATTGTCCTCTTGATCAAGCATTTTATCAGAAGCATCACCACCTTCAGACTCAGTTTCTGAGCAATAGTCACTTACAGTATCCCTTGCTCCGTGCTGATTCAATATTTGCTTCAATTTATCTATTTTTTTATGTACCTTCCTGAAGAAAAAATATAACTATTTTATGACAGGTCTGGGTAAATTAGCTTTCTTCTATCCAACATCTGTAAGTAACTTACTTGGCATCTTCTACACTATCAAATCTGACCATGTGACTGTAATGCATATTCTCAAGGGCGGAAAGTTGCACGTGTGGCAGATTCCCTTCCACGGCAATTCTGAATATCATTGAAATGCAAGTATCAGAATCTATAGGTGGAGACAAAATGCCACGATGACCACATGCATTTCCAGACTTACCGGAACATTTACCAGACAGATAATAGATCACATGTACACATACACAAGAGAATAACATGGCACAAAACTAAAACAACAATATGGCATTGAAAATGATAATTACCACATTACTCTAGCTATACAGATAAAAGGCACACGTTTACAACTTCCTTGGGCATTTATACAGCACATGCTACAGGACGTACTATATTAGTCTATAATGGTCCACAGCTCTGGCCAGCTTTGTTAATAATAACATTTCAAAATTGTTGTGCGGTGCCCTTGTCATTTTCTCAAAACAAACTAGACATGATTACAATACCTTATGTATGTGTTTGGATGCTCAGCATCTTTGATGTATGTAAAAGGGTTGAGTAGTCTGACATGTGTTGGACATTGTACAAGACTCATGCACAGCCTCGATTAGGATATATGGCTGCCACAGAATACTGGCACTACATATCTTTTAACAAGCCTTCAAAGTGGTGTCATTGTTCCTATATCCAGCAATAGGATGTTTGAGTGGATCAAAACAACATGTTCGTGGATAAGCCACCCATGTCATAACCTATGTGTTCTTTGTAACCGCTAATTTAATCTGCTATATTTCTACTTCGCAAGATTGTGAGTGTATTTGAATAATTATTTTAGACAAGGCACAGAGATATTGCCTGTAGCCTTCTTCAAAAGCTTGCAACGCACCAGCCCAGTCACCGCAAGAATCAAGAACATTCCCAATGTCCACTTTTGCTAATGCTTGCCCCTGAAATTTCATGTATCCAAAGGTGAGCAGGATTTCGAACTGTTAGCAACAAGTACAGGTTTGCAAACAGAAAGGTAGTTTTATTATTAGCTAGGGGGCATGCCAGCATAAACAAAAATATAACTAAGGGAACATAAACTCACCTCTAAGTTTCCAATCGATCGATACATGTTCCAGCTTTTCATGTACCATTTACGAGCTTTGTTGAAGTTTCTAAGCTTTTGGTATGATTCTCCTATGGACAGAAGAGCATCACTCTGTTTTTCCTTGTCACGAAGTTCATTTGTTACTCTCTTTTTCCCTTTTGAAAAATCCCTGTGCTGGAAAGAAAATAATTTATATCAGAATTAAGCCCTGTGTTTATTTTCCTCACACTGCCGCCTAATAATTAATGTTATAAACAATAATTTATCAATTCCGGTTAGTCCTTAGCACGAAGCAAAACCATGTAAAATCTACACGCAGTTCAACACAAGTGCCTATACAAAATAGAGCAAACAAATTCAGCATAACCTGAATAGTTAGGACTTAGGAGCATGGGCAGAATAATTCTGACAAGAGGCTTCTAATGAAACCTGGATATTTATTGTAACTTAAAGATAGCATCAAACGAGGTACTCTACATCATCCACAGTATTGGCCAGGTCAACCAAACCGTTAAAATTATGTCCAGTTATACATAAATGTGAGAACAATACTGGAACATTTTTCTAAATAGAATTTAGCAGCAAAGAGAAATAAATCATAAACAGAAAACAAGTACAAGTTACAGCTAACATTAGGTGGCTAAAGTTCAGATACTTAGATACTGGTCACTTCACTAATACACTTACTTTTGGCCATGCAGATATCATTCTTGCCTTTTCAATAAGATTATCCAGCCATGCATGCTGCTCAAGGAGGAGTTTTCTCTCCATTGGTGTTCCACGAGCATTGGAAGTATCTCTGACAAGCTTTTTCAGTTTCTGCTCATCTTTCTTCAACTCTTCAAGAACTTCAGCTGCTTTCGTAACAGTTTCAATATTCTGATGAATTTGATCAACTAGTGCATCTTCATCTTCCAAACCCTTTGTTATGTGAAGAGCTTTGCTGTAGCAAAGCTTTGCATCTTCATACTTTTGAACCCGATAATACAACTCCCCCAGATTTATAAATCCCTTTGCCTCACCTTGAAGATGGTTTATTTTTCTACATATATCTATGTCCATCTCAATATGACCCTTGGCTTTGTTCCAGTTGCGTAACTCGGTATAAACATTTCCTAGATTATGATGGAGCCTCGTGCGAGCATCATCATATTGATTTACCTCTTCTTCATCACATATTTTCAAACCCTGGGTAAGTAGTTGCTCAGCTTCTTCAAAGTTATCAAGATCTAGTTCAAGCATGCCCAAATTATTGTACGAGTCAATGAGCTCCTTCAGGTAGGGTGTTTTTCCAGACGGGTCATTCTCTCTTAGACCTTTTACCAGTTTCATGGCAGATTTGAAATACTTCTTGGCATTCCGTATGGCACTGTGATCGTTTTCAGAATTTAGAAGCATTTCATGGTAGGTTCTCCCAAGCTGGGTACAAGCTCGCTGTTGCTCAACAAGGTTATTGGTGTCCTTGGCAAGTTGTAGGTGCTTCTTCTGTAAAGCATGCAAACATCGAGGAAGAAGGACATGAGTTGATGACTTGATGTAGTAGAAACCAAACCAGGTATTTTGAGTTAAAAAGGTAACTGTGGGCATTGCCTAAATAACCAACAACAGAAATGAAACAAGAGATCAGACATTATTACACAAGTGCAGTGAGCAAATAACCCGAAATGTCATATTTCGACTTGTGCTGTAACAGGCCTGTACACTCAGATTCAGGGCATGATAGCAGTTAGCTTTTCACCCTCATTTTCCCAAAAGGCTTAACCCAGTTGTGGTATGGATGATTACTGAAAGGTCAAAATGGAATTATGCAATTAAAGTAACAATATGGCCTCGGCAAAGAAAACAAAAAATATGGGACTAAACTCATCAGCAGCAGGCATCCACAAATACTTCAACTGGAGAATGGTGTTACATGCAGCATCCACAACCACAACTATAGTCAGTAGGCAGTGAGTGTGAGTTGCTAATTTATTTATTATTATTTGACATATTAACACCAGTAAACTTTATTAGCAAATTTACACAGCTCAACACTGGGTAAACCCACAAGCTCTACTGACAGATCAGTCGATCTATAAAAACACCACCGGGCGTATTGAAACAAGCAAAACTCCAGCCAAATTATGCCAGTCAAATGCCCAGCAGGCCAGCACTAAACATTTGAAATGTGTGGTCAGATCAAAGTTCGATGTAACTTCTATCCAATACTTTCAACAGCCTAACCTAATGTTTCTCACTAAGAAGTTGAAACAAACAATCAAATCAAAATTCTAGTGTTGCTCATATACACAATGATCAGAACACACTATAAACACTGATACTTGTCGGCAAAATAATACTAACATTCTACAGCTCAAAATCCTAATTCGAATCAGACGGTTCAACCCAAATGCGATGCCGCTAGACAAGACCGGAAATCCGGTGGAGGCGATTTTGATCCTGGAACGGTGGTGGGTTGGGCAGACCTGGTAGGTGAGGGCCTGGGGGAAGTGGCCGAGGCGGAGGTGGACCTCCCCGAGCGACTGGCAGGACTCGAGCAGGTGGCGCTGCGGGAGGTGCTTGAGGGAGAGCTCGTAGTCGATCCGCAGCCAGCGGAGCGCCTCGACGTACTCGCCGCGGCGCTTGTGGATGTCGCCGATGACGTTGGCCCACCGCGCCTCCTCCTCCCGGTTCCCCTCCGACTCCGCCTCCCGGTACCCGCGCTTCGCGCCCTTCAGCTCCTCCTCCTCCTCCCTCGCCCGCCCGCCGCCGCGCCCCATCCCCCCCGCCGCGCGCGCTAGGGTTCCGGCAAGGATTTTTTTTTTTTTGGGGGGGTTCCCCTTCCTCGCTGTTCCGGGTTTGGGGATTTCGGAGGGGGTGAAATGGAGCGAGGGAGGGAGCCTCGTCCCGCCAAAACGTTTCGGGGGCGCCGTCCTGTTGCTCTTCTTGGGCCGTGCTACGGTTGGGCCGTCACCATTGACATGAGGAATTGCACCAGCCAAAAGCCCAAAATCCATTTGCAGTCTGGTGGGGTTTTTTTTCTCTTCTCGAAGGAAACTGCTTAGAGGGACAGTGCGTTTTTTCTTTTTTCTTTTCTTGGGGTGACAGCGTGTTTTTTGGACAAAGACAAAGAGGGTGACAGTGCGTGCGTTGGAGTGTTGAAAAAACAAGGCAAAAAGGCTGTACCTGAACATCTTTGGATGAGTTTTTTCTTTGATGCGTGTCAGGGTAGTACGTACGTGCCTTTTTGATCATGATAAATTGCCTCCGGGAAAGACGAGCTGAAAAGTTTCTGACCGTGGAGAGGACCAATTGGGTTGCGAAAATATGGTGTTGAGAGCAGTAATTTCCGTTTAGTTTATGCTTCTGGCCAACCACTCTTCGGTCAGTCGGTCCTAGGCTAGAGGCTACAGCCAGCTAGCGGCCACCGGGCCGGAGGACGGCAAAGCCAAACGCGCCACCGCATTCAGCCACTCTTCTTACCGGCGCCGCCCAGTGCTCTGCCCTCGAGACGTGCGCACGGCGGGCCACCGACGGGAGGCAAAATTTGATGCTTCGTTCAATTTTAGCCACACTGTTCAAAAACATTTCGGGATATGATTTTTTTTTCTTATCGCTAGGACTCATAGTGGTATGATATATCAGCCTATCGCTAAGACACATGATGATAGGGATGCACGTCCTATCGTAAAAAATTCTAAGTATCGGGTACAGTGTTTGCACGCATTTATCGTTGGACACCTCGTCAGTAGGGTTGCATAGACTAGCGTCAGCTTTTGTGACGGTAGGGATGCGTTGCGCTGACGTGAATAAGTTGTCTACCGTCAAGGACTTTGACGATAGACAGCTATACCCTACTATCATCAAACACAACGATAAAAAAAGATCATATCTCAAAATGTTTTAAAAAATGATCAAATCCGGCTAAATTTTGCAAAAGAGTGAAAACACGGGAATTTACCCGGCGGAAGCGTCAATGTCGGCGCTGCATCAGTCCGTTCCTAGATTCCACGGTGCCCGGCAGGCCTCGGACGCGCTCACGTTCCCCGTCCTGCGCATGTCGGGTCCTGTCGCGGCGTATGGGCCGGTGCTGCCTATTTCCTCGTACGGAGTAGTAGTACAAGTCAGAGCGGCGGCTGGGGCCAAGAATAATTTTTGCTCTGCCCTGGCCTACGAAGGAGTTCTATATATATTGCTCTTTCCACATGCTCGTGCCAAAACTCATGCCACCGTCAAAAGGTGACGCTTTTATTATCTATGGACGCGGCTAGCGAGCGCCAGGGGCTAGTTCGCGTGCGCGCGCGCACTTCCATAAATGGAAGGAGCAGCCGTGTGCGTATGAGGACAGCTCAAAAAAGGAAGGAGCAAATACCAGGACAATTCAAAAAGAAACCCGCGCGTCTCCTCCAGGTCAATTAATTACTTTCCTTACTTTTTTAAAAAAGCTATATCTTTTGAACCAAGTGTCAAAATTAAGATCTGTTTTCACAGTTGAGTTTCTCGCGACGAATGCTTCAAAACTAGATCCCATATGGGTAGGTTTCGACAAACTTTTTTTTGAGCAACTTTGTGTGCAATGGAGGCAACTCCAGTGTTATAGGGAAGCAACTCTTTCTTTTTAGCCTAGTAGGGCTGCCAGTTATGTTTGCTTGTGTAAAAATGAAAAAATCACATGAAATATGAGGCGTCTTTAGTGCTACATGCAATCAACTTCACTGGGCTATTTGTACCCGTGAATTTTTGCTAACATTATCCCAACTTGGCTATCACGGCTGCTCAATTTTTTTACCGTTGTTCGTCAGTTGCCTATGGTTGAGTCCCAGTTGCCCACAAAGACTTTGAAGTTGCCTAGTATGAATGCCTAGTTGCTTGCTATTGATAATTAGTTGCCTAACTTTGCACATTAGTTACCTATAATATTATGAAGTTTTGTATCATTATTTTTCTAACTTGCTTACAAACATTATGAAGTTGCCTACTGGTGACTCTTAGTTGCCTGTCATTACTATTTCAGTTGCCTACAATACATTGAAAAGTTTGGATAATGTTAGTAACTTAACAAGTACACATAGTGTAGTGAAGTTGCTGGTATCTAACACTCAGTCGCTTCATGTTTTGTGTGATTTTCTCGTTTTTATACAAATCAACCAAATATGCAGTCCTACTCAGAAAAAAAGAAGTTGCTTCTAAATAACAGTAAAGTTGCCTCAATTGCACCCAAAGTTGCCTAAAAAAAAGTTCGACGAAACCTATCCATACGGGATCTAGTTTTGAAAAACTCGACGTGAGAAACCTAACGGTGAAAACGGTTCTGAATTTCGATACTCGAATCAAAAGTTATGACTTTTTAAGTTTTTGAAACCCCGTATTAATGCACATGCGGTGATGGTCGTGCGCGCAGTGAGTCAGTGGATGGCTGCAGCGCGTGCGCTCGGAAAGTCCAATTAGTGCAGCTGCACTAATAAGTATTTGGGTTTATCTATTCCAAACGTGAAAGTCCAATTAGTGCAGCTGCACTAATAAGTATTTGGATTTATCTATTCCAAACGTGCGTGCCTTCGTTTCCGCTCACAAAACGCACTGCCCCTGCTCACTGCGGCCGTGAGCACGGTTCTAGGAACGACCAAAACACCGTGGCTCGTGCTCACCCAAACCTTCTGCTGATCGAACTGCATGTATATATTATACCCCTAGAAATAACCTTTTTCTTGGAAAGCACCTCATAACTACATTGAAGATCAGCAGTGATACAAGGCACCCCACAAAAATAAGAGCATCTACAACCGGACCTCTCAAACCCGCCTCAAACGCCCGGGCAGGCCGCCCGGGCAATGTCCAGTCACAAAATTTCGACCCAGACGGGCCTCTCAAACGGCCCTCAAACGCCCGGGCTGACCGGCACCCCCCAGATCCAGCCCAAATATGAGGCGGGTATGAGGGCGCCCGGGCGCGCCCGGGCACGCCCGCCACGTCGGAGCCGGCCCATGCTGGCCCACCCCTACCCCACTTATATTCGTCCCCATCCGCTCGCCGGACCAAACCCTAGCCACTTCACTCCCTCCCCTCCACTCCCCTCCGCCACGCGAGCTCTCCTCCGGCTCCTTTCGGTCGTCTCCGGCATGGCGGGCAGTGGATCCGAGTCCTTCAACTCCAGATCCGTCGACCCCGAGCTCATCCCGTGCGGCCCCGAGGAGGAGATGGCCGTCCGGCTTGCGCTCCGTCGCGCCCGGGAGGATGCCCGTGGACGGCACGGCTCGGACTCCCTCCGTCGGGAATCCATTGCGTCCGCCCAAATGGCGCATGGATCCGGCGTTAGGCAGGCCGTAGCAGCCTCGCCGGAGGCCGTGCGGTCCGCCTGGCGTCCGAACGCGGTGGCGGACGCGCAACTCCTCCGGTGGCGACGAGTCCCGTGAGCCAGCTCGTGTCCCATGCCCTACTCTACCTTGTCGGCGACCGGACCAACACTCTGGGGAGTGCAGCCGGCCGCCGGACATGGCCACGGCGGAGGGGCGAGCTGGGAGGGGATCACGTTGCATGTAATAATATGGATTTGAGGTTTCTAATTTGAGATGTCCGGATGTGGAATGCGTTTTATGAGGGGTGACCGGTCACTGTCCGCGGACGCGCCCAGGGGCGTCCGCGGGCGTTTGAGGGGTCGGATTTGCCAAGTCCGGCTGTAGATGCTCTAAGACAACTATAATCAAGTCCCTGGAAAGCACGACCAGCCACAACACCACGAGGGGTTGAAGGTGACAAGGCGTGTCGCCCCGTCGTCACCGCTGCTCCCTCGGAACCGGCCTGGCCTTGGATCTAGAGACATATTTGCCAAAGAGAGGAAGTCTTCGAAACTACGGTCCACATGGACCAGCGCTTCGCAGAGGAAGGAGATCGAACCACCACCATCTTCATCGCCTGCGGTAAGTGGAAAACAGTGCTGGAATCACTCATTTACATAGAGTCACGGAGCTCTACGGCGGCGTCGGAGCGAACGCTAATGAAGCAGGGAAGGAGCCCGGCACAAAATCATCCGCCTTGGTCATCGTCGCCGCCACGCCGACCAAGAACAGGAACCCTAGCCTCACCGCAACAGAGGTATGCCAGAAATGTACACCACAACACCGCCACAAAAAGGACGACAACGGGAAGAGTGTAGAGCTTGGGGAGGCCAACGATCGCGTCGTCGCCACCTCTCCCGGATCAACGACGCACCACACGCACATATCCTCATAGATTGATTGGTCAGCGGAGTCAACAAGCCACTAGCTTCTTGACGTCATCCCCGCTATCACGGTTGCGTCGTCGACACATCAACTCCAACACCTATCTACAAGCTGGAAACAAAGGATCGGGGTTCCCCCACCCTCTCACTGTCGAAACATCGGACAAAGGGGAGGGGAATCGTCGGCACTCAAAGGGCGGATGAGGACCTACGGTTCCGTCTCTCTCTAACTATCGCGGGGAGAGGGAATGTGGTTCCTAGGTCAGTGCTATGTTGCCGCCCTAAAAATAACTGAATATATGGGACTCGGCCAAACAAAACAAAGTCTCATGCCCCAATCCCCTTTCGTCTCTCCTCCCAAGGGACCACGCGACTAGGGTTCCTACCTCCCGCCGGTGGCGCCCCCGATCTGCCTTGTCTCATGTGGCCTTAGGGCCATGGAGGCTCGGTTGATCCCGACCCTTGCAAGCAGGAGGGCTCATTTCTTAGATGTTTATTTGAGTTCCGTTAGGGTTTGTGTCATGCTCAGGAAGGCGAGAGGGTGACGACTCTCTGAAGATGGAATAAGGTTCTCTCCGCCTAGTCCCTGTCCTGGTGGTGCGTCTAGCATCGTCGAAGGATGTGTGGAGGTGTGTCTCCGATGTATCTCGCATGATTCGGTCGGTGGTTATCTTTGGCGGATCTGCTCGAATCTGGTCTTCGTTCTTCTATGTTCGTGTGTCTTCACGTTGAACCCTTCAGACCTACGATTCTCTTCATCGCCTGCGGTTGATGTTCTAGCGCGCTGGTCCTATGGGGCCTTAGCACGACGACTTCTCGACTATTGTTGACACTAGTTTTTGGCACGTCACAAAAGATAATTAAGATAGCGTCAAATGAAAAAATGTCCAATATCAAAAATCACCACGTGGTCAAAATGAAAAAAATTGATATTTTGGTTCACCCCCTCCCTCATTCCTTCATCTCTATGTTTTTCTCCCATAGCTTCCCTATCCTCGAGCAGAGATACAATTCCCAACACCTCTCTGTTTCATTTCCATCGACGCACGACACGTGTTGAGGCCGTGTCACGTGTCGAGGCCGTATCGTCGTCGCTCTCGATGCTATGGTAACCGGGGCCACTGGTTATCCTTGACGACACCGTGTGCAACCATGAGCGGCTGCTACGAGCTGCCTTCACCGGTGCTACGAACGGCAAAGGGTGGCAATACGGGGGAGCAGGCAACCTATGCCACGAGGGCAAAGATGAAGGTGCCACGAGATGCTGCAACCAACAAAGAAGAAAGTTGCTACCAAGCAACCGTCGATGCTAGAGACGATGAGCACGAGTGTTGTAACCGGCAACCGCCGGGGCTGGTGATGATGACACCCGTTACTGGAGACGCGGTGACCGAGTGCTGGAAACGGATGGCGTCGGCGCTGCAACTGTGATGAATGCTTGCTGGAATCGGCTGGCGATAGAGCGACAACCCCCGATGACAAAGCTGCAACCACGGGGATGTCGTGCGTAAAGGGAAGGAGCTCGGACGCGCTCGGGTGGCGGGATTGTGCATCTTGAAGTTATATGACTGTGCATGGCGGTTATTGCGACCAGAGACACAACATGCTACATGGCGCATGACATACACGCGAGATGCCACGATGGTGGCTCGGTGGTGCTAGAACCGTGCATGTTGCCTGGTGCGACCAAAGACGCAACATGCTACAAATGGTGCATACACAGCCACGCGAGATGCTATGACGATGTTGTGACTCGAGTGACGGTGTCACGATGTCTATCGGGGCTGCAACCAGAGAATCGGCTTGCTGCAACAGAAGACAGACGATGCTACTGATGCTAGTGGTGGCCGTGTCAGGATGCGATCGACGACGGCCGATGCTAGCAATTAATAGGAGCTACAGTTGACACCTGCTAGCTTCTCCCCGTCAGGCAAGCACGTGTTCTATTCAAGAGTTGGGAAGAGGATGATGTGTTTTGTGCATGGAATGAGGGGATGAGATCCAATCGTTCCTTCTGCCATAATCCTACGGCTCAGATGACATAGATATTTGCAAAGTACACACGGATCTGAATGTTGCAGACCCATTGACTAAAGACCTCTCTCACATGCAAAGCATGATCGAACCCCAGAACTCATTGGGTGTTAGATTCATAACAATGTAAAACACATGGTGATGTGAACTAGATTATTGACTCTAGTGCAAGTGGGAGACTGTTGGAAATATGCCCTAGAGGCAATAATAAATTGGTTATTATTATATTTCCTTGTTCGTGATAATCGTTTATTATCCATGCTATAATTGTATTGATTGGAAACTCAAATACATGTGTGGGTACATAGACAACACCGTGTCCCTAGTATGCCTCTAGTTAACTAGTTCGTTGATCAAAGATGGTCAAGGTTTCCTGGCCATAGACATGAGATGTCATTTGATAACGGGATCACGTCATTAGGAGAATGATGTGATGGACAAGACCCAAACTATAAACATAGCATATGATTGTGTCAGTTTATTGCTATAGTTTTCTGCATGTCAAGTATCTGTTCCTATGACCATGAGATCATGCAACTCACTGACACCGGAGGAATACCTTGTGTGTATCAAACGTCACAACGTAACTGGGTGACTATAAAGATGCTCTACAGGTATCTCCGAGGGTGTCTGTTGAGTGGGCATGGATCAAGACTGGGATTTGTTACTCCGTGTGACGGAGAGGTATCTCAGGGCCCACTCGGTAATACAACATCACAATAAGCCTTGCAAGCAATGTGACTAAAGTGTTAGCCACGGGATCTTGTATTACGGAACGAGTAAAGAGACTTGCCGGTAACGATATTGAACTAGGTATAAAGATACCGACGATCGAATCTCGGGCAAGTAACATATCGAAGAACAAAGGGAACAGCGTACGGGATTAACTGAATCCTTGACATAGAAGTTCAACCGATAAAGATCTTCGTAGAATATGTAGGAACCAATATGGGCATCCAGGTCCCGCTATTGGTTATTGACCGTAGAGGTGTCTTGGTCATGTCTACATAGTTGTCGAAACCGCAGGGTCTGCACACTTAAGGTTCGGTGACGTTTCGGTATAGTAGAGTTAAGTATGGTGGTGACCAAAGGTTGTTCGGAGTCCCGGATGAGATCCTGTACGTCACGAGGAGCTCCGGAATGGTCCGGAGGTAAAGATTGATATATAGGAAGTCCTGTTTTGGTCACCGGAAAAGTTTCGGGTATTTCGGTAGTGTACCGGGAGTGCCGGGAGGGGTACCGGGGACCATCGGGAGGGGTGTCTCGACCCAAAGAACCTCATGGGCTGTGGGAGGAGTCAAACCAGCCCCTAGTGGGCTGGCCTAACCCCCCCCCCCACTAAGGCCCATGTGGCTTTGGGTGGAAAAAATCCAAAGGAGGAAAGGTGGAAAGGGTTTCCAAGTGGAGAGGAGGAATCCTACTCCTAATAGGATTGGAGTAGGACTCTTCCACCTCCAATTTCGGCCAAACCTTGAGGGTTTGAGGCTGCCTCCTCCCCTCCCTCCCTCCTATATATACTAGAGGATTTAGAGGGAAGAGCTAACCCTAATTGCCACGTGCTCCCTCTACTTCATCTAGATCGGTTTCTCCTCTAGTCTAGTTTCAGCGGTGCTTAGGCGAAGCCCTGCCGGAATTGTTCCACCACCATCGCCGCCGCGCCGTCGCGCCGCCGGAGAACTCTTCTACCTCTCCGCTCCCTCTTGCTGCATCAAGAAGGCGGAGATCGTCATCGAGCTGTACGTGTGCTGAACGCGGAGGTGCCGTCCGTTCGGCGCTAGATCGGAAGGACCGTGATCAGGATCGCGAGACGATTCGTGATTTGATCGCGGGACGGATCGTGATGGGATCGCGGGACGGATCGAGATTGGATCGCAAGATGGATCATGATGGGATCGCGGGACGCTCAGCGATTTGGATCGCGGAGACGTTCGACTACATCAACCGCGTTTCTTAACGCTTCCCGCTTAGCGATCTACAAGGGTATGTAGATCCACTCTCCCTCTCGTAGATGCTCATCACCATGGATAGATCTTGCGTGTGCGTAGGAAAAATTTTGTTTCCCATGCAACGTTCACCAACAGTGGCATCATGAGCTAGGTCTATGTGTAGATGAGATCTCGAGTAGAACACAAAGGAGTTTGTGGGCGTTGATATTCAGATTGCTTCCTCCCTTGGTCTTTTCTTGATTTGGCGGTATTGTGGGATGAAGCGGCCCGGACCAACATTACTCGTACGCTTATGAGAGACCGGTTCCATCAACTGACATGTAACTTCGTTGCATAAAGATGGCTGCCGGGTGTCTGTTTCTCCCACTTTAGTCGGATCGGATTTGACAAAGGCGGTCCTTGAGAAGGTTGAATAGCAATTTTTGTATCACCGTTGTGGTTTTTGCGTAGGTAAGAATTGTTCTTGCTAGATACCCGTAGCAGCCACGTAAAACTTGCAACAACAATTAGAGGATGTCTAACTTGTTTTTGCAGGGTATGTTGTGATGTGATATGGCCAATTACATGATGAGATGTATGTGATGTATGAGATGATCATGTATTGTATAGAATATCACGACTTGCATGTCGATGAGTACGGCAACCGGCAGGAGCCATAGGGTTGTCTTTAATTATTTTCGCCGTTTTTGCTTTACTTTATCGCTATGAGTTAGCAATAGTCGTGGAAGCAACAGTCGGCGTGACAACCTCATGGCGACACATTGATGGAGATCAAGATGATGGAGATCATGGTGTTATGCCGGTGACAATGGAGATCATGCCGGTGCTTTGAAGATGGAGATCAAAAGCACAAGTTCATGGCCATATCATGTCACTTATGATTTGCATGTGATGTTAATCCTTTTATGCATCTTATTTTGCTTAGGACGACGGTAGCATTATAAGGTGATCCCTCACTAAAATTTCAAGATAAAATTGTGTTCTCCCCGAGTGTGCACCGTTGCGAAAGTTCGTCGTTTTGAGACACCACGTGATGATCGGGTGTGATAGACTCTACGTTCACATACAACGGGTGCAAGCCAGTGTTGCACGTGCGGAACACTCGGGTTAAACTTGACGAGCCTAGCATGTACAGACATAGCCTCGGAACACAAGAGACCGAAAGGTCGAACATGAGTCATATAGTAGATATGATCAACATGAAGATGTTCACCATTGAAACCACCTCAACTCACGTGATGATCGGACTTGAGTTGGTAGATTTGGATCATGTGTCACTCGAATGACCGGAGGGATGTCAATTTGAGTGGGAGTTTTTAAGTAATATGATTAACTAGACTCATTATCATGAACATAGTCAAAATGTCTTTGCAAATTATGTTGTAAATTACTAGCTCGCGTTGTAGCTCCCTTGAATTTTTATATGTTCCTAGAGAAATAGAGTTGAAAGATGATGGTAGCAATAATGTGGACTGGGTCCGTGATCTGAGGATTGTCCTCATTGCTGCACAGAAGGCTTATGTCCTTAATGCACCGCTCGGTGCGCCACCCCCTCAAGCGTCGTTTGTAGATGTTGTGAACATCTGACAGGCACGTTCTGATGACTACTTGATAGTTCAGTGCGTCATGCATTACGACCTAGAATTGAGGCTCCAAAACGTTTTGAACGTCACGGAACATATGAGATGTTCTAAGAGCTGAAATTGGGATCTCAGGCTCGTGCCCGTGTTGAGAGGTATGAGACCTCCAACAAGATTCTTTGCCTGCAAGATGAAGGAGAATAGCTCAATCGGTGACCATGTGCTCAGATTGTCTGGGTGCTACAATCGCTTGAATCGAGTGGGAGTTGATCTTCCAGATAAGATAGTGATTGATATAGTTCTCCAAGTCACTGTCACTAAGCTACTAGAGCCTCGTGATGAACTATAAAATGCCAGGGATAGAAATAATGATCCCTGAGCTATTCGCGATGTTTGACACCGCGAAGGTAGAAATCAAGAAGGAGCATCAAGTGTTGATGGTTAGTGAAACCACTAGTTTCGAGAAGGGCAAGGGCTAGGAGGGAAACTTCATGGATGGCAAGTCAGTTGCTGCTCCAGTGAAGAAACCCAAGGTTGAACCCAAACCCGAGACTAAGTGCTTCTATTATGAGGAGAACGGTCGCTGAAGCGGAACAACCCTAGATACTTGGTAGATAAGAAGGCTGGCAACGTCGATAGAAGTATATTTGATATACATGTTATTAATGTGTACCTTGCTAGTACTCCTAGTAGCACCTGGGTACTGGATACCGGTTCGGTTGCTAAATGTTAGTAACTCGAAATAAAAGCTACGTAATAAACGGAGGCTAGCTAAGGGTGAGGTGACGATGAGTGTTGGAAGTGTTTCCAAGGTTGATGTGATCACCATCGCACGCTCTCTCTACCTTCGGGATTAATGATGAACCTAAATAAATGTTATTTGGTGTTTGCGTTGAGCATGAACGTGATTAGATCATGTTTATTGCAATACGGTTATTCATTCAAGTTAGAGAATAATGGTTATTCTGTTTACATGAATAATACCTTCAATGGTCATGCACCCAATGAGAATGGTTTATTGAATCTTGATCGTAGTGATACACATGTTCATAATATTGATGCCAAAAGATACAAAGTTAATAATGATAGTACCACATACTTGTGGCACTGCCGCTAAATGTCATATTGGTGTAAAACGCATGAAGAAACTCCATGCTGATGGATCTTTGGACTCATTCGATTTCGAATCGGTTGAGACATGCGGACCATGCCTCATGGGCAAGATGACTAAGACCCCGTTTTCCGGTATGATGGAGCGGGCAAGTGACTTATTGGAAATGATACATGTTGATGTGTTCGGTCCAATGAGTGTTGTAGCGTGCGGTGGATATCATTATTTTCCTACCTTCACTGATGATTTGAGTAGATATGGGGATATTTACTTAATGAAACACAAGTCTGAAACATTTGAAAAGTTCAAACAAATTCAGAGTGAAGTTTGAGATCATCGTGACAAGAAGATAAAATATCTACGATATGATCGTAGAGGTAAATATCTGAGTTACGAGTTTGGTATACAACTTAAGACAATGTGGAAGTTGTTTCACAACTCACGCCACCTGGAACACCATAGTGTGATGGTGTGTCCAAACGTCGTAGTCGTGCTCTATTGGATATGGTGCGTACTATGATGTCTCTTATCGATTTGCCACTATCGTTTTTGGGTTATGCATTAGAGACAACTACATTCACTTTAAAAAGGGGCACCATCTAAGTCCGTTGAGATGACACCGTATGAATTTTGGTTTGGCAGAAACCTAAGCTGTCATTTCTTAATGTTTGGGGCTGCGACGCTTATGTGGAAAAGGTTTTCAACCTATTGAGCTCGAATCCAAAGCGGACAAATGCATCTTCATAGAATACCCTAACGTAACAGTTGGGTAAACCTTCTATCTCAGATCCAAGCACAAAGTGTTTGTTGCTAAAACGGGTCCTTTCTCGAGAAAGAGTTTCTCTCGAAAGAATTGAGTGGGAGGAATATAGAACTTGATGAGGTTGTTGAACCTTTGTTTCAACCAGAGAGTAGCGCTGCGCAGAAAGTTGTTTCTGTGGAGCCTACATTAGTTGAAGAGGAAGTTAATTATGATGATCATAAAGCTTCGGATCAAGTTACTATCGAACCTCGTAGGTCGACAAGGACGCGTACTGCTCCTGAGTGGTACGGCAACCCTGTCTTAGAGGTCATGTTGTTGGACAACGATGAACCTACGAGCTATGGAGAAGCGATGATGGGCCCGGATTCCGAGAAATGGTTAGAGGCCATGCAATCCGAGATGGGATCCATGTAAGAAAACAAAGTATGGGCTTTGGAAGTATTACCTGAAGGGTGAAAGGCCATTCAGAACAAATGGGTCTTTAAAAGGAAGACGGACGCGGACGGTAATGTCAACGTCTATAAAGCTCGACTTGTGGCAAAGGATTTTTCACAAGTTCAAGGAGTTGACTACGATGAGACTTTCTCACCCGTAGCGATGCTAAAGTCTGTTGGAATTATGTTAGCAGTTGCTGCATTTTTCGATTATGAAATCTGGCAGATGGATGTCAAAACATCATTTCCTTAACGGTATCCGTGAGGAAAGGTTGTATGTGATACAACCGGAAGGTTTTGTCAGTTGTAAGGATGCTAAAATATATGCAAGCTCCAGCGATCCTTCTATGGACTGGAGCAAGCATCTCGGAGTAGGAATATACGCTTTGATGAGGTGATCAAAGTTTTTGAGTCTATACAAAGTATATGAGAAACTTGTATTTACAATAAAGTGAGTGGGAGCACTATAGAATTTCTGATAAGTATATGTGGATGACATATTGTTGATCGGAAATGATGCAGAATTTCTGGAAAGCATAAAGGGTTGTTTGAAAAGGAGTTTTTCAAAGGAAAACCTGGAATGAAGCTACTTAAATATTGGGCATCTTGATCTATAGAGGTAGATCAAGACGTCTGATAAAACTTTCAATGAGTACATACCTTGACGAGATTTTGAAAGAGTTCAAAATGGATCAGTCAAAGAAAGAGTTCTTGCCTGATTTGTAAGGTGTGGAGTTGAGTGAGACTCAAAGCTCGACCACGACAGAAGAAAGAGAAAGGACGAAGGTCGTCCCATATGCCTTATCCATAGGCTCTGTATAGTATGCCATGCTATGTACCGCACCTGTGTGTGCCTTGCCATGAGTCTGTCAAGGGGTACAAGAGTGATCCAGGAGTGGACCACTGGACAGCGGTCAAGATTATCCTTAGTAACTAGAGGACTAAGGAAATATTTCTCGATTATGGAGGTGATAAAGAGTTCGTCGTAAAGGGTTACGTCGATGCAAGCTTTAACACCAATCCGGATGACTCTGAGTAGCAATCCGGATACGTATAGTGGAGCAGCCATTTGGAATAGCTCCAAGTGGAGTGTGGTAGCAGTGTCTACAGTATGACATAGAGATTTGCAAAGTACACACGGATCTGAATGTCGCAGACCCGTTGACTAAAGACCTCTCTCACATGCAAAGCATGATCGAACCCCATAACTCATTGGGTGTTAGATTCATAACAATGTAAAACACATGGTGATGTGAACTAGATTATTGACTCTAGTGCAAGTGGGAGACTGTTGGAAATATGCCCTAGAGGCAATAATAAATTGGTTATTATTATATTTCCTTGTTCGTGATAATCGTTTATTATCCATGCTATAATTGTATTGATTGGAAACTCAAATACATGTGTGGGTACATAGACAACACCGTGTCCCTAGTATGCCTCTAGTTAACTAGTTCGTTGATCAAAGATGGTCAAGGTTTCCTGGCCATAGACATGAGATGACATTTGATAACGGGATCACGTCATTAGGAGAATGATGTGATGGACAAGACCCAAACTATAACATAGCATATGATTGTGTCAGTTTATTGCTATAGTTTTCTGCATGTCAAGTATCTGTTCCTATGACCATGAGATCATGCAACTCACTGACACCGGAGGAATACCTTGTGTGTATCAAACGTCACAACGTAACTGGGTGACTATAAAGATGCTCTACAGGTATCTCCGAGGGTGTCTGTTGAGTGGGCATGGATCAAGACTGGGATTTGTTACTCCGTGTGACGGAGAGGTATCTCAGGGCCCACTCGGTAATACAACATCACAATAAGCCTTGCAAGCAATGTGACTAAAGTGTTAGCCACGGGATCTTGTATTACGGAACGAGTAAAGAGACTTGCCGGTAACGAGATTGAACTAGGTATAGAGATACCGACGATCGAATCTCGGGCAAGTAACATACCGAAGAACAAAGGGAACAGTGTACGGGATTAACTGAATCCTTGACATAGAGGTTCAACCGATAAAGATCTTCGTAGAATATGTAGGAACCAATATGAGCATCCAGGTCCCGCTATTGGTTATTGACCGTAGAGGTGTCTTGGTCATGTCTACATAGTTCTCGAAACCGCAGGGTCTGCACACTTAAGGTTCGGTGACGTTTCGGTATAGTAGAGTTAAGTATGGTGGTGACCAAAGGTTGTTCGGAGTCCCGGATGAGATCCTGGACGTCACGAGGAGCTCCGGAATGGTCCGGAGGTAAAGATTGATATATAGGAAGTCCTGTTTTGGTCACCGGAAAAGTTTCGGGTATTTCGGTAGTGTACCGGGAGTGCCGGGAGGGGTACCGGGGACCATCGGGAGGGGTGTCTCGACCCAAAGGACCTCATGGGCTGTGGGAGGAGTCAAACCAGCCCCTAGTGGGCTGGCCTAACCCCCCCCCCCCCCCCACTAAGGCCCATGTGGCTTTGGGTGGAAAAAATCCAAAGGAGGAAAGGTGGAAAGGGTTTCCAAGTGGAGAGGAGGAATCCTACTCCTAATAGGATTGGAGTAGGACTCTTCCACCTCCAATTTCGGCCAAACCTTGAGGGTTTGAGGCTGCCTCCTCCCCTCCCTCCCTCCTATATATACTAGAGGATTTAGAGGGAAGAGCTAACCCTAATTGCCACGTGCTCCCTCTACTTCATCTAGATCGGTTTCTCCTCTAGTCTAGTTTCAGCGGTGCTTAGGCGAAGCCCTGCCGGAATTGTTCCACCACCATCGCCGCCGCGCCGTCGCGCCGCCGGAGAACTCTTCTACCTCTCCGCTCCCTCTTGCTGGATCAAGAAGGCGGAGATCGTCATCGAGCTGTACGTGTGCTGAACGCGGAGGTGCCGTCCGTTCGGCGCTAGATCGGAAGGACCGTGATCAGGATCGCGAGACGATTCGTGATTTGATCGCGGGACGGATCGTGATGGGATCGCGGGACGGATCGAGATTGGATCGCGAGATGGATCGTGATGGGATCAACTACGTATAATTTCCTGTTTGCTAAAGCATTTGCTCTTGGCTGGGCATCAACTACGTATAATTTCCTGTTTACACTGGAAGCAGAAAAAATTGCCCTCATACATTGATAAGATCGACCGGACTAAACCGGCCTTGAAAGCTACCATCACAACAATTAACCTAGATGGACCACTATATATAGAAAAGGCATAGGGATCAGGCAAACAAAAGTTGTACTGATTGCTTTTCTTTCACAGGTCACAACAATTAACCTGAATGATAAGGTCCATACTCAAAAACAGATAAAAGAAATAATCTGTATGTAATAAGATTACCTACATGTGATGAGGAACAAACTTAGTTTCTTTCTCTACTATTGTCAGTAAGTTCGAATGTGACAATTGTATAAAGTTTACATCCAAAAACAAAACAGAAGAATATTTGAGTTGAATTTTTCTAAAATGAAGGGCAGCTGATGAAGCGCATCATCAATAAGAAATAAAATAAAAACACCATGCATGGACAGATGTCTTGATAAGCTGAACACAAGTATTGCTGATGCAATATTCAGCCAAAGCGTGTCATCAACAATCAGGAAGACCCGTGACTCTTGCAAAGTGCTAGTCTGGTACTCACTTTCATCAACCCATGCCTACTGCTGCAGCTGCATGAACAGTCATCAGTGTACTCCATGCTCTTCTATAGCTTAGACATGAACACAAATATCCGATCTGCTATTCTACAATATATGAGAAGATCGGAAAAGTCTTGACCACTCGAGATATGAGGAGCGTGGGGTGGGGGTTTCCTAGGGCGTATAGTAATCGGAGTATCATGGAAAAAGGAAGATAACAATTAGCCTTTCCACTGAATTTTCAAGTCTGACAGATATGCATAGATATGTCATGCTTCGAATTTAAACCAAAAGCTCCATCTGCTTGCAAAGAAATATTGTATTGGTTTGTCCATTGCTCTCCGGTGGTTCCGCTTTCTGTAATCTCAATTCTTTGTGGAGAAATCATATTCATGAGGGATATTATTATGGGTTAATTGGATTCATGCCACTACAATTTTCACGAGTTGGAAAATGCCATTACAAAAACCGAAGTTGGAAATATGCCACTACAACTTTGTCATACCTCTATATATGCCATTTTCTTCACTTAACAGAATAACGGCTCAATAAATACTTGTATTTCAATGTGTATTTCATTACTGACCATACTATCCAGGTGCCCACGGAACTGCTGCATTGGAAAATTCGATTTCTGTTGGCCCAGCTCCATGCCGCCGAGTACTTCCGGCGTACACAGCTAGCAAGCTGACTTTCTGCACCTGACCGAACCTGCACGCAGCTAGCACCACAACAAGATGCGCACATACACAGATTGATCTTGGCATTCATTGGCTCACACGCAGGTACACATGCACCTTGGCTGATCGATTCTGCGACCGGCTGGAAACAACACTGCAAGCTTCGACGGGCGGAGGTCGTAGGGGTGCGAAGAACGCGACGGAGCCGGGGACTTTGGCGCAGCCAAGAGGAAGATGCAGCATGGTGAGCAAGCTCGTCTCAAGCGGCGGAGTGCAGCGTGGTGGCGAGCTCGTCGTGGACTGCGAACACGAGGGGCAGAGACGGTGACCTCGTCGGGGCCGTAGGTTAGATGGAGCGGAGATGCGGCTGGAGCTCGGGCAGGTTGGGGCGATGAGTGACACGGTCAGGGAGCGCGATGTCGACGGCTGGCGGAATCAACTCGAGGTCCAACCCCGCACGCGCCTCCCGCCGCTGCCGTATAAAGGTACTTACAACTTACAAGTATACAAGGGTAGTATATGGCGAGGTATTGTTGAAAATGGCATATGTAGAGGTATGTGAAAGTTGTAGTGGCATATTTTCAACTTTGGTTTTTGTAATGGCATTTTTCCAACTCGCGAAAGTTGCAGTGGCATGAATCCAATTAACCCTATTATTATTGTTTTATTTGTGTCACTCAAGAATGCAGAGATGTGTATCTATACCTACTATTAAAGTACGGAGTGCTTCTGCTCGTACATCTTAACGTCATTAAGATTGCCCAAGAAGTTGCAAAATATTACCCACCAATGTCACCTATAAGTTATAAAAAAAGTTCCACACAGAAAAATCCAGACTGGGCCGGCCCATTTAAGAATCTCCTATACTACGCCCAACGCGCTAGAAAAAGACACAGCTCGCCTGGGCCGGCCCATATATGGGTGATCAATTTTTTATTTTTGGTTTTTCTTTTCCGTCGTTGTTTTTTTCTACTTTAAATAATTTGTGAATTTAAAAAAGTTTCCAAAATTTAAAACTGGGAATTTTAAAATAATATTTAATAATTCATAAATGTTTGTGGCTTCAGAAATTGTTTGTGATTTTTAAAAAATATTAGCAAATTTTGTAATAAATGTCCGGGAAATAAACATACATTCATGAGTTTTTCTAAAAAAGTTCATGCATTAAAAAATGTTTTAAAATTTCACAAAATTTCGCCAATTCAAAAAATATTCATGTATTAAAAAATAGCATAAAATAAAACTGTTCATAAATTCAAATATATAGTTTATTGATTCACAAAATATACGCTGATTCAAAAAAGATCATGTAGTTCAATGTTCATTAATTTAGAAAATTGTTTCATCAAATCCCAAAAAAATGTTAGTCGATTCTAGAAATGTTCGCCGATAAAACAAAATGTTTGCAAATAGTATAATATGTTCATGAATTCAGAAAACGTTCTTGATTTTACAAAATGTTCATGAATTTAAAAAATGTTCACAATTTCAAATATGCTCACGAGTTTAAAAAAATGTTCATGGTTTTTAAAAATTGTTCATATTTTCACAAAAATGAGAGTGATAGTGTATATCGATGATGTAGTAAAATGTGATCATTGCCATTCGAAATTATGATTTTTTTTCTCCCGTTGCAACGCACAGGCATGTTTGCTAGTTACAAATAAATTGAGATTTGTTCTGATTCTGTCAGTCAAGAAAGGGAGATTTGGACAGCTAATTCAAGACAATAAAAATATGATTTTTAAATTCTCTTCGTATCCCTTCCAAAACAATTCTCTTAGCGTAAGTATTGGAATCTAAACAGTAGCTTAGCAGCCAGTGTTAAAGTTTTAACTCAAGTACAAGCCATCATATCAGATACATTGAGCAACCTTCAGAAAGTGAACCATTAATGAGGTAAATCTAAACTGAATTTTGCTCATGATTTAGATGGGCAGATCGCAAGAGAGAAAAGTGAAAAGAGGAGATGGGAGTTGCAGAAAAGTCTTACCGACCAGTTCAGGCATCTGATCTTGATGGTGGTGTGGTGTACGCCGGCCTCATTTTCGCCACCACCAAAGTGCACGCCGGCTACGAGCTTACCTGTGCAGCCACTGTCAGTGCCGCATCTCCCGTGCGGGAAAGCGTGCTGTCGGCGAAAATCCCTCAGAGTATAGAAAGTATAGAAAGTACGCAATTTGTGATCATAACAAAGCATGCATGACACTATTATTGTTATTTCAACGAAACTTCCAATACGGTCAGATTATGAAAATCCCTCAGGACAATCATATAGGAGTTAGATCAAAAACTGAAGCACAAATTCCCTGTAGACCTCAATGCTCCTATCAGGTGCCCAAATTTACAAGAGGAAGAAGAGAAGCACGTTTGGTGACTGCAGCCGATGTTGAACCTTCGCCGCACGACAGCTGCGCACCATGCCTGGCACTGGCATGATGAAATGAGACCCTTCTTGTCCTCTGCTGTACCGAATCCATGGTGCTACTGCACAAAACAGAACGGAAAAAATAGCAGCAAGATTTATGATCTTGAGCTGAAATCCAAAGAAAAAGAAAAATCATGGGAGGGGATCCATGGGGAAAGAATGGAGCAACACCTGTCCATCACGCTGGAGCTCGTAGTCGTGTGAATCGAATCGAATCCAGTCCATGGCGTCGAAGCAAGGTCCAATCCATGGAAGTGGACAGCAAGGTCCTGCTGTTATGAAATGTAATAGCAGCAATGTGAGATTGCATTTGTGGAATTCATCAACTAAAGCAGAAGGAGGTACTGAAATTGAATCGTGAGAAAACGTTAATGCAGCAACAATGCCAAGATTTATTATTTCTTGGCTGTAGAGCAACGGCCAGCCAGACCACCAATACTCAAAAGCTAACTACACATACATACACGTATCCATATTTCCTCCCTTGTAACAAAGATTGATTATTTGCATGATGATGGAGAGAAAGACCTGCAAGCGAGTTCCATCTCCTCGTAGGTCAGCAAGGGGTTCTGCACATGGCCTGTGAAATCGAATCCAGAGAGTCAGGGCCTGCGGTGCAGAGAAAGAGAAGAAGAGATGAGCGAGAGAGGGGGAAGCTGACCTCCATGGCGTCGGTCCGCGCTAGCAGCAGGGTCGCCGCTCTGGCAGGACCTCCAGCACCCAACGGGCCTTGGTGGTATTCATCGCCCGACGATGCTGGCGTTGCCGCTGGCTGGAGAAGACCTCAGGCAGCTTCAGCCGACGAGTAGCTCAGCCGCCGCCGCCGTCCCTCTGACTCGTCGGAGCCACCCGTCGTCGACCAGATCCGGCGGGGCTGTGCGGAGGCGCGGCGGCGGCGGGCTGGGCGGGGCCGGGCGGCGGCGTGGGGGCTGGGCGGGGCCGGGCGGCGGCGTGGGGGCTGGGCGGGGCTAGGCGCGAGCGGGCGTGGGCGGGTGCGGGACTGGACGGGAGCGGTTGGCTGCGATGGGGGTAGACGTGCGCTACCGGGTGGGTTAGCGTTTCGTTAACGAAGACTTTTTCGTTAACAACATAATTAGGCCGTTGATGATGTAATTAGACGGCTGAGATTTTAAGTTGGATTAGCCCTCTCTTCCTTTTATAGGGGTAGTAGATAGTAGATAGATAGATAGTAGATAATTCGAGGACCTAGTTGCAATTATGGACTATTCGACGGTGGATGTAACGACAGGCGGGGCCGATCTTCTTGGGCCGCGCTTTGTTTACCGGCGCTAGGCAGGTGCTTTTGGCACGCACCGATTGATCCCTCCATGGTGTTCAAAAAAAAAAAAAAAAAGATTGATCCCTCCATGGAAGAATCTGGAGCAGCAAAAGCCCACGACACGGAGTCATGGAGAGAGATCCCACGACGATCCTGGGAAGACCTTTTCCTTTCCTATAAAACACCAGTCGTAGTTCCCGAGCCATGATATTTTTTTAGCGTCCCTCAGAGGAACTGAAAACGGTCTCTGCTACCCCACCCATAACGACGCACGTCGTGCAGTACAAGCGAACATGTAGTACGCCCCCAAAAGGCGCAACGAGCAAGAAATGTTGCTCACGCATCGCCGCTGCAAGTTGCGGAATAAACAACGCGCATCCTAGTGCGTCCAACCTTCAAAATGTTCAATGCCCGTAGCCATTCTCGGGTAGCTTTGCGTGTCGAAAAAAATATGGGGGTGGGGGGCCGGCCGGCGACGACGTCGACGCGACCGCGCGAGACTGGATACACCGGATAGCAGCAGCGAATCGTGGATGCTCCAGCAGTTCAGCAGGTCCTGTTTGGATCCATGGGTTAGAGTTAGTTTGGGTTAGTTTGGACTGAACTAACCTCAAAACATCTAAACAGGAGGGTTAGATTTGGTTAGATGTATCTAACCCACCCAAAAAAACTAACCCAGAGGAGAGGTGCTTATTTGGGTTAGAGTTAGGTGGGGCTCTACTTCCTGTTCCAAGAGGCGCAGTGGACGCTTGGATAAGAAGAACCAAAATTGCAACATCCCGGCTGCGAAGCGCGCTGAATATAGGTTGGCGGAGGCTTATGGGGATTTGCCGAAGGCCACAACATCTAAGAAAGCCACCGAGGAGGATGTGGAAGAGAAGATACAATCTTATCTGCGGATGTACAAGAAGCCGCTCACACCGTTGGCGATGCAGGCTATTCGGGAGTTGATACAGGTTAATGTTTGATCGCTTTTCTCAGGAGGTTAGGCGCGAGTGCTCATCTGGTTGTTGGCATGTCCTTCAGGTTGACTTGGTTGGGTATGAGGTGCTATCGATCGTCTTGGGCCTAGGTACCCTTGTATCTGGCTCGGACGATGTTCCTTGATTGATAGGGGTGTGTGTGTGGTCTTCGCCGATTTTCCTTAATTAATCGTGCCTTGTTCGGTTTTTGGGTCCGGTTTCCCTCATTAACTGGACCAACTCTCTTCTTCTTAAATGCAATGCGGGAGCTCCCCGCCCTCTGACAAGGTTCGTCAAAAAAAAAAAAGAGTTAGGTGGGGCCCAATAAAAAAATACTTTTCCATCCTGCTCCCACAGCCGCCGCACTCCCCCATCCATCCCGCTCCCGTCGCCCCATCCACCCCGCTCCCGCAGCCGCCGCCCCCGTAACCCGCCAGCCTCCCCATCCGCCAAGCCGCCCCCAGCCGCCCCGTCCCGCCGCCGCCCCCAGCCGCCCCCGTCCCCGAGATCCCCGAGCAAAGCTCGCATGGCGCCGGCGTCGGCGGGGCCGGTTCCTCCTCTCCGCATGTTGGGGCTTGCGAGATTGCGAGTGCGGCCTTGGTGCGGCTTGGGCGGCGGTGTGGTTCATGGCGGAGTGGTGCAGAGGGGCATGCCGATCTGGGCGCGCGGGAGTGCGCGGGCGCGTCGGCAGCGCGTTAGGCTGCAGGCCACACATCCGCCGGTCACACTAAATCCGGTAGAAAATAGGATTCAAAGTAGCCAAATGATTGAGAAAAAACATTTATTATCAATCTAACCCTGTCATCCAAACACCTCTTTGGTTAGAGTTAGTTGATTAATTCAGGGTTAAAATCTAACTCTAACCTCTAACCGAGTTACAGTATCCAAACAGGGCCATGGTAACGGGCCAAGACGAACCAATCGCTGCGTGCATTTTGGTTGTTTGTTTATTATCTCTCGTGCGGATCCAAGTAAGGAATCAATCATCAAGTTGACCAGTGCTCCGGAGGCTAATCAAACGCTAACCCCGTGATTAATCAAATGCTTTTCTTGAAGGCCAATCAAATGGGGTGGGTCACGGGCAGACGGTTAAAATAAGCGCCAAAGTGTACAGACGGCTTCAACTCAAGCCTTTAACCAATTTTTTTTTTTTGGCGGGTGGAAGCCTTTAACCATTGACCGCGCTGTCTCTCTTGGCTGGTCGGTCAAAACTGATTAGGTGACGCCGTGAATCGAGCATGAGAGGGGGACATGAAAGCAGGGAGGCAGGACCAGTCGCGGTCATGGACTAGGTACGACGAGGCGAGGCGAGCACGTGGGCCCGGCGATTTTGGGGACAGCACCGTGTGTCCGTGGACCTTGCGAGGAAACGTGCGGGAATTGACCGGGGGAAGCATGGCAGCCACACGATGGCCGGCCTGCACGGTTGGGCTGCATGCCACGATGGCCCCACCCGTGTTGGGGCTACAAATAGATTTGTTGGGCGGGCCAAACTGCTAAATACAACACACGTAGATTTACCCAAGTGCTAATGGTCAGCTTACAATGGTGACCATCAGAGGCTAAATTTCGTGTCTGAATCAACTTTTACTGGTAAAAATTTCGGGATCTGACCATTTTCCTATCGTCGGGGTCCATGGCGGTAGGGTAGAACAGCCTACCGCCTCGGCCTCTGGCGGTAGGGGTGCACGCCCTACCGTAAAACTTTCCTAAGTATCGACTATGCGTGTTCGCACCTACCGTCGGACACCTCGGCGTTAGGGTTGTACAGGCTACCGTGAGCCTATTTGACGGTAAGGATGCGCCGCGTTGATGTGGATAAGTTTCCTACCGCCAGGGACCTCGACGGTAGGCTGTCATACCTTACCGTCATGGACCGTGGCGGTAGGAAAAGGGTCAGATCCCGAATTTTTTACAAACCAGGGTCAAATCTCGATCAACTTTCGTAAAAGGGTCAAAACATGAAATTTTGCCACCATGAGATCGGCCGTGCAAATCTTGTCGCATGGGTCCTTGTCAGGTCAGCGTTTTGAGTATGTTCACTCCGAGGCGTCTTCACAGCGAACTGCCGGTGGCTGGCCTTTTCCTGTTCCAAAACAACCACACTCCTCTCCCTTTTTTGTCTCACAGATGTACACTTCGTCCGGCTCGCACTCATCGTCGACCGCGCTCTCCCGGATCCGTCTTCGTCATGTGCGGCTCCCTCCTTTCACGTCTGGTTACTTTGGGGGATTCGGCGTCTGCCTTCGTCTCCGCCGCACGCGACTGCTCCCTTCGCTCGTCCGACTGTCATTGGGGGTTTAGCGTAGCTGCTTCATTTGCCCACCAGAGGACCACCTTCATTTGTGACTTATCCCTTCCATGTTTGGCGACCGCGGGGATTCGCTACGACTGTGAGGAGTTGTACGATGCTGTCGGGCTCGATAGGAAGCACCAACCCTGGTTGTGTGCGTGTCCTGATCTGTGCTACCGCAAGGAGGAGCAGCATGCCACCTTCAGGCTTGATGGGAAGCACTAGCATCGATAGTTGTGCGCGCCACGATCTGCGTCGCCAATGACGAGGAGCTCTAGGCGGTCGCTGGGCTCGATGGGAAGCACGAGCATGTGTTGCTCCTCTCCCAAGCGAAGTACTCGTCGATGCCTGTGACGCCCCCAATTTGACCGTACGCTAATCATACACGCAGACGCGTACGACCAAGATTAGGGACTCACTAATCAATATCACAACACAACTCTAAACTCAAATAATAAGCATAAATCATCATATTACAAGCCAGGGGTCACGAGGACCCGAATACATAAGTCATACACACAAATGATATCTGAGTACAGACATAGTTAGTCAAGTTTTGCCTTAAGAAGGCTAGCACAAACAACGATACAGATCGAAAAGGCGCAGGCCTCCTGCCTGGGAACCTCCTAACTACTCCTGGTCGGCTGGATCAACCCAGCAGTAAGTGCCGTCGGGACCCTCCTGGTAGTAAGCTCCGGCCGTGTCGTCTGGCTCCTGGGCTCCATCGTCTGATGTATCATCATATAGGTATGGGGGAAAATGAATAGCAGAGCAACCGTGAGTACTCATCCAAAGTACTCGCAAGACTGACATCAGAACTATGCTAAGTATGCATTGGTATCAAATGAAAAGGCTGTATCTGTGGACTATATAGCAGAAATGCCAGAAGAGAGAAAGGCCTAGCCTATCGAAGACTAGCATCTTCAAGTAGTCTTGCAGCATCAGAAGAGAGTAGATAATAGTAGCATACATGTGGATATACAACAGCAATGCCCTGAGATCCTTTCTCGACTCCCTACGAGAAAGCGGTCCCGAGAGCATTATTAACAGTTTAATATGAATCATCATCAATTTGTAGTTGTCATAGATCCGGGCACAACTCCGAGCGTCCTGTTACCGTGGACACGACTATTCGAATAGATATCTTCCCTGCAGGGGTGCACTACTATTACCCAACACGCTCGATTAACTCCGGCCGGACACACTGGCTGGGAAATGCCCGGCCTCGGCTGATCGACACATCGCAGCCCGACCTAGAGCTCAGCAGAGAGGTCAACACGCCGGTCTAAATCCTAAGCACAAAGGGGTCTTGGGCCATCGCCCTTTGCACTCCTGCACGTTACGTGGCTGGACGGGGTGCAGGCGCGACACTGAATACACCAGTGACGTAACCAGCCCAATCCCGACGATCAGCCCGCATCTCTGAGCTGTGACGTCTGAAGAGCTTTCGGCTGATACTACGGTGTAGAGGGCCCCATTAAACCATTATCCCACGTGGTGGTAGTGCGAAATGGGCACGACGACCCACTCGGATCAAATACCCAGTTCCGTTAGGCGTATTTAGTATCGCGCGGGTGCTCTTGGAGCCGACCCGTCTTTAATGATATTCGTTCGCGGGCACCCTTGGGGCCAGCCCAACTTTACATTTCCCCGCGGGTACCTCTCGAGGTGGACCCGCCTGTAACAAAGGTCAAAGTAACCGTGTGTCCAAGTAACAAGGAGGAATCTGAGGAATCACCCTCGATGGATTCCCACTCAAGGAGTTGCGCGACGGTAGCTTAGCGGAGGTGATGTAAGAGGAATCACCCTCGATAACACACATCCGGGAAGCTATTCTACAGAGGCACCATCGAAAGTGAGCTAAGAGGTATCACCCTCGGCACTCGATGCCAGCTCTGCAGTGTCGAGCAATTTAGGGGGTGTGCGGTGATGTGCTGCTCTCAGCCCGTCGAACATTCGATCGGGGCGCAGATGCTAAAGCGGAGCAACTACAGCAAGGGAGAGGGGCCACAGATGGTTTTCCATCCAACCTATAATAAGCAGTTTGGATAATAAGGCATGTATCAACAGTAGTTACAAGGACAGGCTATGCATCAGATTAGGATAAATCAAAAATGCAGCAATTTCTAATGCAAGCAGGAGGGAGAAGGAATGGATGATATAGGCATGCGTCAAGGGGGTTTGCTTGCCTGGAAGCTCTGCTGAGAGAGGCTGATCGTCAGACGGCTGCTCGTCAGGGGTGTAGTCGAACTCTGATGGGACGACGTCGGTCTCGGCGTCTATCGAGAGAGAAGGAGGGGGAAGAAACAATAAATTTCACGGCAAAAAGCAATCACTATGCATGACAAGCCTAAAATGATATGCAGATGTGTTTATTGCCTAACTAAATGATTTAGTTAATTTAGGAATTTATCTGGATTTATCTAATTAAAGTTGTGCACTATTCATTTATCGAAAACAGTCAAAATGTTCCATGTTCAGCTAGCTAGGAGTGTTGGACAGGTGTTTTGATTACATATTTAGAATCTTCATATTTTTCTGATCATTTTACATATATAAATTATTTTCATCTGACTTACGGTTTAAAAGATATGATTTTCTAAAGTTTTATTAATTTTCTGGAATTATTTTAAATATTTAATTCAACATTATCCGAAACAGTGTGGGGATGACGTCAGCATGACGCAATGCTGACGTCAGCGGTCAACAGAGACGCTGACCAGTCAATCTGACGGGTGGGTCCCACCTGTCATAGACAGTGGGCTAATTAATCTAATTAACAGACTAATTAACCAGGTGGGGCCCATCAGTCAGTGAGTCATTAGTGCTAATCTAATTATTTTAATTAACCTATTTACTAATTAAATAACTGACAGGGGGGGTGGCCCACCTGTAATAGACACAGGGGCTTGGGGCCCCACATGTCAGTGGCTGAGCCGGCCCAGTCAGCAGCGCTGACCAGGTCAACGGGCCCGCGGCCCCACCGGCCAGTGTCACTGGCAGTGGGCCAGGGCTGGCCACGTCGGACGACGACCGGCGTCTCGCCGGAATCGCGCCGGCGAGCGCGTTCGCGGCGGCGCGACCACGGGAGGTGGCCGGAAAACGTGCACGGGCCACCATTTGCAGCGGGGTTGGGCTCGTTCGAACGGGGACGCGACGGCGGTTCGAACGGTGGTGGTCTCGCGGGCTGAAACGGCCGGAGACGAGCGGCAGGAGCTCATCGGCGGCGAGGTGCTTCGGGCGTGCGACGGGAACGAGGCCGCGGCGGGCCAACGGACGAGGCGAAGCGCTGGGGAGGCTCTACGCGTGCGTGCGAGCAAGATGGGCACAAGTCCGCGACCATTTGGTCGCCGGAGCCACGCCGGCGACGAGGTCAGGCGGCGGTGGTTACGGGCATCTCCAAATGCGGCGGCAACGGCGGCTAAATCGCGCAGGGGAGAGAGGGGAGAGGTGCGGCTGCTCACCGGGGAGGCACACGGGGGCCCGGCGAAGGCTTAGGAGCAGCAGAGGCGGCCGGAGACGACGAAGATCGCCGGCGATGCAGAAGGGGAAGAAGAGCACGTGGCCGTCGATGCAGGTGCTCCGGGACTCGGGCTTGTGGTCGAGGAGGACGGGGTCGTCGCGGCGGAGCAGATGGATTAGGCGGCGAGGCAATCGGGGCACGGTGGCCGCGCAATCGAGCGACGGCGGCGACGGCGACTTTCGGGTGAGGAGGGGATCGAGAGAGAGAGAGAGCGTGCGGGGCGAATGGGGGCTGCTAGGGTTCGGGGGAGGGGACGAGGAGCACGGGGGAGACTTATCGGCGCCGGGGAGGCGGCGGATGGCCGGCACGTGGCGATCGGCGGCGCTGTCGCGCGCGCCAGCCGACAGCGAGGCGAGGAGGACGACGACGCGCTGGCGGGCTGGGCTGGCTACTGTGCACTTGCGGCCCAAGTGCACAGTAGACCATTGCCCCTTTTCTTTTTCTTTTCTATTTCTTTCCTTTTCCACTGTTTTGCAAATTGTTTTAGCACTAAATGAATTTTAATAAATGTGTGACTTGGCTCAAATATTACAGTGCATTATTCTCAACCACCAAAAATTGGTTTGGGTAAAACATGATTTCATTTGTAATTCTTATAAAATAAAATGATATTAAATGTTGCTGCTAGCTACTGCTTGAGGTTGATGGAGTCACTTAGGCATTTTTAGTAATGTTGTTTTACTGATCATAATTAGTTATGAATTATTTCCTATTTAATGAACATTTTAGTTTCTGGTTTTGAACAACTTTTATTTTCACTTTAGGTTTGAATTGCAAGTTTAAATTGGAATTTGAAATGAGATATGATGCAATGATGCTCAAGCATGGTTAATCATAATGACATGGCATTATCAAAGGGGTGATTACTGTAGCTATTACATGGGGGCGTTACAATGCCCCCGTCCACCCTTCACTTTTTCTATCACCATCCGCAACCAATAATTTTCCTTGAACAAAAAGAGATCTGTCGATTGGGGAGATCGACATTGGTCAATTTTGAGCGGCAGGGGTTCGGGTTGTTGGGCATCATCCGAGATCATAGGATACGCAAAGTCAGGATGGATGGCATCTGGATAAGCATCACATGCCGCCATGAATATCCACACACTGCAATGCCACGAATTTGGATTGATATGATGAGCAATGTCTAGATTGTTTAGAATTTCAGACTTTTTCGGTATCAAAATTTGACCATTACACATTTTTCATAATTTTTGCCATCATTTAGTAAAACATACTGTATTATATTGAAGTTGCCATGATTTTCTAGTGAGCAGTGTTCCTAGATAACAACATTTTTAAAAGTTCCCCTGTTCAAATGAGTAAAAAAACATGATTTTTTGGCATGAAACCGTTACATTTTTCCTCTACATTTGCCATGACTTGTAGGTCGTTTAAAATAATGTCATGTACCTTTTACTTTTCTTTTCCAAAAGTTGCTATCAACCAAAAAACAAATTTTCCAATGCAGTTTCCGCATTGGCCATGATATATAAAGCAAAAAAGAAAGTCCATATCACTTTTACTTTGTTTTCCTAAATTTGCCATGAACCATAGAAAGATTTTTCTGAAAGCAGTTTATGCATTCTCCATGACTCATACACCTACCTTTTTAAACTTTTTGCCATGTCATCTGTAGTTTGTTCTCCTAAATTTGCCATCGACAAGATAATACATTTTTCAAAATAGTTTATGCATTTACCATGACCCACGGATCGCTTTTTAAAAGTGCCATGCCACTTTGCACTTTGTTTTTCTAATTTGCCATCAACCACACAAACAAGATTTTCAAAGCAGTTTATGCATTTTCCAGACCCGTATATCAATTTTGTGCCATGTCACACACTTTGTCTTTATAAATTTGCCATCAAACCACAAAACAAACTATTTTCAAATCATTTTATGCATTTGCCATTACCTACGAAGCTTTAAACGTTGCCATGTCACTTGTCTTTTTTTCCTACATTTGCCATCAACCAGAGATCAACAATCATAAAGTATTTTTCCGCTTTTTTCCATGCCATATATCAAATTGCCATGTCATGTGTACTTTTGTTTTTCCTAAGTTTGCCATCAAACTAGAAACCAAAACTTCATGGGAAATTTTACAAATAAAATCTTAGATAGCAATAAGTTTTCAAAGTTTTGTTGTGACCCATTTTAGATTTTTGTATACTAGTTTTTACTGCATTTTCCCATGTCTTATAGTTCAATATTTTTAAAAGTTGCCATTACATTCTTTTAAACTGTCCATGTCATGGCAAAACTATACATCATGGCAACTGTACGTATAATGGCACTCTTAACTTTTTGGCAGTTTTTTTTAGATAATATTTACTTGTCACATGACAGGTATTGGACCTTTTGTTATCGATAATGATAAATCCCGAACGTTCGGATTTTAGCATTTCGTCCCGAACTGGCAACTTTAGTTGCGACGAGATGGCAAGTTTAGTTGACAGGAGGTGGCAACTTTAGTGACAAACAGGGCAATTTTCTGAACTGGGACAAAGTTGCCATGTCTTAACAACTAAAGTTGCCACCTCGCGTCAAGTGAAGTTGCCATCAAAAACGTTCGGGACGAAATGCTAAAATCCGAACGTTCGGGACTTATTGGATCCCTTTGTTATCCATAGCACGTCAAATGAGGAAAAATGTTTACTACTCACATGGAAAATTTCCATATTTTCCATACGATCATGGAAAATATTTAGAAACATCCCTTGCTACTTTTCTCTATGCTTTTAGGGTCTGCCAAATTATAGTTTCGCATGTTTGGCAAATCTAGTTTCATAAGCATGGCTAACTATAAGATAGGCACATCTAAGTTCACAAGCAATGGATTGTGCAAGGGAAGACACAAGTTTCGTTCCGTTCTTTTCTTTCTACAATCTAGTTGGATGTTTCTTTTTGCGATGGCCAGTCTTCGCCTTTCCCAAATGGCAATCATTTTCTTGTCCATGTAAATTGCATGCACTTGCCATGGAACCAGAAATGTTTTTTCCATGGCAAATTAATTGCACAAAATCTGGATAGTTAATTTTATATACCCTCGCACATAATTTATACAGACCATGGGAAATCCAGTTTCTGTTTAGGTACTTTTTTGGAGTTTGGGCCCATGTAAAATTAATTGTACACACCCTAGACAATATTTTTTATACATACCATGGCAAACCACAACAAATTAACTTGTATACACCCTAGCAACTATTTTTACACATACCATGTCAAATTCTTTTTGCATGTAACATGGTAAATTTATTGTATATATGATAACAAGTCCTTTTTCGACTCATAAGAGCAAGGTCTCCCTTTTTGTATATACCCTGGAAAATTAAATTTATTTACCATGGAAAATACTATTTAGAATGCCTCTATGGATACATCTTCCTCCCTTGTCAACTACTCACTCCTATAGACTTACGGCTTGTTTATCCAGGGGTTCTTGCACCGTGCACATTCGACAAATTCAAGGTGTTTGGATTTAATTGGAGAAAGTGAATCATGTTTTCCGTCCACAATTAATTGGCAACAACCGTAGAAAACACTTTGTTTTGTTGTTGCAACAAAGTATAAGCTTATGATCAACAACTTGACCATCTTGCTCACCTTGCTCTGCCGGCTCCATTTTCTAAGTCAAATTTGATGTAGATTCAGATAATTAGATTTATGTAAATTGCACTCTTGTTCATTTGTTGTTTGCACGCCATTGCTAGAAATGCATCCAAATTCATATATTGCGCATGCTCTCCACATTTTCGTCAAATGGGTTTATCCCATATGAGGCTAAGGCATAGCACTGATTTCCTTTTCTTTGATCATATAAATGCTTATGATGAGATTGTTGGATTGGGTTGTTTGCACACAGGCATCACTAACACACATAGTTGAATGAAAGTATCGCATATGTGCTACTACATTACTCCTATAAAGGATGTTAGAGTACTCGCCTCCATGGGCGCCTCTCGGGCTGAGAGAGCCTCTGCATCGTGTGTTGCGTGGTGGCTTGCCGCCTGCCAGACAGATCAGACCCGGGCGACCTGGCTGGAAGTTCCATGACATGTGGACCGACCAGAACGCCCGGGGCCACCATCATTGGGCGGGTCATTGGGCATCAGCGAGGGCCCTGTCGGGCGCTATCTAGACGAGAAGGGCTATCTGGATCCACATGTCGGCCTCTCGCACCTATCACTTTGCTTTGGTCACGCCAGCCGAGCGAAGAGGCCCTGTTAATCGTCCGTTTCCGGGTGGCTTGCCATAGGGGCCTCTCGGGGCGTCTCCGCACCGTCCGATCTGTCCGGACGACGTGCATACAGGCAACCCGACTGGGCAGTCCATGACGAGTGGACCGGTGGTAGCACCCGGGGCCATTGTCATTGGGCGGCTTCGGGGGCACCCGCGAGCGCCCCATCGGGCGCTGTCCATACGCGAAGGGTCCATCACTAGATGCGTCCGCAACCAGGCAAGGAGGAGGTTGTCGGCAAGTTGCATGTCCATCACTAGTCATGCAATTCCAAGCATTGCAAAACTGTTGCAACTTGCACACCACACGACTGCAACACTGGGGATTGTCGAGCAGTCGGATGTCAAAAAACTGATAATTTTTGTGCATTTTTTATTTTCGTTTTTTGACTTTTATTTTGTTGCCAACATTTTTTTTGTTACGGTTTTATTTTGTTCACTTACATGTACAAACAAAACCCAACAAAATAATAATAAGAAAAGCCCAGCCTTGAAGTAACCACAAAACAATTCAACCCACCAAAGGCTCATCCCAACAAACAAATGATGTTACCTTTAATGTGAAATACTTATTTTTACCTATAGATGTGTTCTAGACAAACCCCATTCATATAACTACCGTATATACTGCTAATGCTAATGATTGGTATATCTAAAAGAAAATGTTAGATCTCCATATATACATGGTTAGATCAAGAATGTGAACTTGCAATTCTAACTTAACAATACACACAGTCATTTATCAAAAGATTTTTGATCGAACGTTTGTTTGGATGAGCCCGTGGATCGAACAGAGGAAATACGAACACTAGTAGTACAGTCGTACTACAGATGTGCAGTACAACAATCTTGAGCTAATGAATGTTTGCTTGCCTCCAAAGAAAGGAAGTCAAACGCACATCCATCCGTTCGTTCCCAGGGGCAACATCAGAAATACCACACCCCCCAGGGGCCACCGCGCAAGATTTTCCTCCGACTGGAAACGCTCGCTTCGGGAACCTGCCTCGTGCCTTCCGCCCGCCGCGCCCCCCCTCCTCGCTGACGCGTGGGCCCCACCGCGCGCTCCCCTCGCCGCCAAGGGGCCGCCGTCACGCGGACGCCGCGTATATAGCGCGCGGGCCTCGTCCCCGCCTGCCAACCCACACCTGCTCCCCTCCTCCATTAAAAACTGCCCATTTTCCAGCTCCGACGAGGCGCCTCCCCCCACCCCGGCGACGACTAGGACGAGGCACCGCCGGCAGCCATGTGCGGCGGCGCGATCCTCAAGGGCCTCAAGGTCCCCGCGGTGACGCGGAAGGTGACGGAGGCGGCGCTGTGGCCCGAGAAGAAGAAGCCCAGACGGGCCGACGGCGGGGCCCGGCGCTTCGCGGGGCTCGGCCGGCGCGGGGGGCTCGGGCTGGACGACGACGACGAGGACTTCGAGGCCGACTTCGAGGAGTTCGAGGCTGACTCCGGGGACTCCGACCTGGAGCTCGGCCGCGGCGGGGTCGCTGAGAAGGACGACGACGACGACGAGGTCGTCGAGATCAAGCCCTTCGCCGCCGTCAAGAGGTCCCTCTCCCAAGGTATCGGCCCCGCCCCGCGTCGCTTGGACCAGTTCTTAATCCGCGTATTGTTACCGTCTGCGATTGACTGCTGTAGAAGGTAGGAGATTGCGTGATTGGGCAGGAAGAGAAATCGTGTAGGGGTTGCTGTTGGAAGGATTGATTTGGGAGCGTGTTGCTCCTGTTTGTTTAGCGATTTTGGATTGGATGTGCTATCATGAGTGATTTGGGTGAAAGGTTAGGCTTTTCTTCCATTTCTCTGTTGTGTTTGTTAGGTGATTAGCCTGGCAGGCTGTTTCTGACACTGTTCCTTTCAGAGAAGCGATTTGGGTTGTTAGGTTGTCGATCTTGTCATTTATGCTTTTCGTGAGCTTGGATGGTGATTCATGTGCTTACTGTTTATAGTCTAAAGGGGTTGAAAATCCGCAGAAATGGGCCGAATTTCTCCGTTTTGCTTGGAGGTCTCGGCCTCTTGAACTGTTTGCTTGTTAGATGGTTGGAGATTTGCGTGGGGATTTCTTTCGAATTGGCTCAGTTCTCAGTCTGAAGGATTACTCTGCTTTTTCCCCAAAAAGGAAGGATTTATTCTGCTAATTGTTGAATCTTGCTGTAAAAAAAAGTATCCTTGATTCTGCATCGTCTATAATGCAATTTTGCAGAATTAATAATTGCAGAATGATGGTAAAGGCCCTATAGCATGTTGGCTGTTTATCAGAACCCTATTTTTTTATTAGGTTGTGATTTTTTTGTTCTTTTTGTTTTGTGGGTGACTGATGCTTTCACGCAAACTTGACCCTTCATGGCTCAGTGTTTATTATGATTGTGAGATTATACATATAAATTCATGTCCATGATGAAATTATTTACTTTCTGTGAGACAAGTCTGTCTGTATTGGTCCCTCTTAACCAACTGAGTGGTTTGGCCGTTCGATTGGGTAGGAAGAGAAATTGTTTAGGGGTTGGTGTTAGAAGGCTGAATTTGTGGGGTGTTTCACCTGTTTGTTTAGAGAATTTGGATTCGAATCGATTAGATGTGTTATCATGAAGTGATTTGGGTTAAGGGCTAGGCCTTTTTCGTTTCTCTGCCGTGTTAGCCTTAAATAATTAGGCTGGTAGGCTGTTTTCGGTACTGTTCCTTTCAGAGAAGCGATTTTGGTTGTTTCGGTTGCTCATCTTGTGATTTATACTTTTTGTGAGCTTTGATGGTGATTCATGTGCTTACTGTTTATAGTCATAAGGGGAAGGGCCGAATTTCTCCATTTTGCTTGGAGGTCTGAGCCTCTTGAATTTTTTCCTTGTTAGATGGTTTTAGATTTTCATGAGGATTGTTCTAGACTTGTTCATTTTTACCAGTCCAAAAGATCATTCTGGTAATTGTTGAAACCTGCTAAAAAAATATCCTTGATTCTGCATCTTCTATAGTGGGATTTGTAGATTAACAATTGCAGAATGATGGTAAAGGTTTATAGCATGAGGCCTCTTTATCAGCACCCTTGATTTTTATAAGTTGTGATTTATTTTATTTTATTTGTTTTGCGGGTGACTAATGCTTTCCCCCAAACATGAAGAGGAATATATCCATCATGGTTCATTGTTCATTACGATTGTGATATTTTACATATGAATTCATGTCTATGATGAAATTAATTACTTTTTGTGGGAGAAGTTTGTCTGTGTTGGTCTCTGTTAGCATTGACAATGATCCTCCATTGCAGATGACTTAAGCATCATGACTACTGCTGGTTTTGATGGTCCTGCACAAAGGTCAGCAAAAAGGAAGAGAAAGAACCAATTCAGGGGTATCCGTCAGCGCCCCTGGGGTAAGTGGGCTGCTGAAATCAGAGATCCTAGCAAGGGTGTCCGTGTCTGGCTTGGTACTTTCAACAGTGCTGAAGAAGCTGCAAGAGCCTATGATGTTGAAGCACGCAGGATCCGTGGCAAGAAGGCCAAGGTAAATTTTCCAGAGGAGCCAACAGTTCCTCAGAAGCGTCGTGCTCGCCCTGCTGCTCCTAAAGCACCCAAGCCAAGTGCAACACAGAAACCTACCGTCATACCAGCAGTCAACAACCTTGCCAACCCAAATGCTTTCGTCAAGCCTTCTGCTGACTTTGCATCAAACCAGCCATTTGTTCCTACAATGAACTCTGCTGGCCCTGCTGAAGCTCCTGTTATGAATATGTACTCTGACCAGGGAAGCAACTCCTTTGGCTGTTCTGACTTGGGCTGGGACTATGATACCAAGACTCCAGATATATCATCCATTGGTCCCATTTCCACCATTGTTGAAGGAGCAGAATCTGCGCTTGTCCAGAGCAACACCTACAACTCAGTGGTGCCTCCTGTTATGGAGAACAATGCCGGCGATTTTGAACCTTGGATGAGGTTTCTTATGGATGATGGCGTGGATGAGCCGATCGATAGCCTTCTGAATTTTGATGTGCCTCAGGATGTCGTTAGCAACATGGACCTTTGGAGCTTCGATGACATGCCCATCTGTGGCGAATTTTTCTGAGGGATTCAAACCCCTGTATATCAGGACAAAGGGTAAGCCTTCGCAAGTTGGATGTTCAGTCTGAGGTTGATAATCTTTCCATTACTCTGAACTCTTTGTTGCGAGTTTCAGGAATGAGACTATGGGAGATTGGGAAGCACCCTGTTGTCACCTTGGGCTAGCATATGCTTATGTCCAAGCTTAGATGCAAAAAAGTAGCATCCTGAGTCTCTTTTGTAACCGACCCTTTTCCTAGTTGACTGTCGATGAACCGTTGTCATTTATGAGGCTGATGAACCGTTGTCTTTATCTTTTGTCAACTTTTATGTCGTCGCTACCATTTCTGAATGTGAACAGCATGGATCTATGTCCAGTTTGCTTTAATCTGTGCACTTGATCCTTTTTTTTCCTTTAGTTCTGGCTGTTTAAGTGGTGATAGAAGTAATCTACATATCTCATTTCTGAGCATAGGTTTATCTGTTAAATATGGATTTGCCTGGCTGCTTGCACAGTTTCTGCTGTACAGGTGTGGTAATCTATATTATACGGACGCGGAGTTTCTGCTCCCGAGCTCATTTGAGCTCGGTGAACAGTAAAATCGAAAAAAATCGAAAATGTTTCAAAAAAATCTGAAATTTTTTGGGGACCAACATTGACAAAAGTTTAAAGTGCGTGCAAAAATTCAGCAAGAAATAAAATCCCTATGAGGCGTGGGATTTTATTTCTTGCTGAATTTTTGCACGCACTTTAAACTTTTGTCAATGTTGGTCTAAAAAAAAATTCAGATTTTTTTGAAACATTTTTTTTTTCGATTTTACTGTTCACCGAGCTCAAATGAGCTCGGGAGCAGAGAGGCACTTTCGATATTGTACTCCTTTTTTCACTTAGGCTCTGTCAAAATATACCAGATTTTTTTTTCAAAAAACATATACCAGATTTGTTTTCAAAAAACATATACCAGATTTGCTAATCTTTGATACTAGCTGCATGATCACTGGGAGTCATTTTTCCTACATGCAGTGGCGGACCCAGGAATTCAAGTTAGCTGGGGCGAACATTTAGGGTCAATTTTTTTTCCGATACAAATGCAGCTTTATTTAACCAAAACTCATAGCATTCAACAACAAAAGAATAAAAATGTTCTTAAAAACTAGTAAAGTGCTAACATGGACTCTTCTCGCTTTAAATGCTCACTTGTACCACAATATGATCCCATAATTCTAATTTTCAAACGAGACCTACAAAATTATGAATGCAATGAACACGGGGTTGTAGAGGTAAATGACCTTGACGGCTCTTCAAGGCATGAAAATGAACTATAATCTTTATACCATGCTTCTTTGAAGTTCCGCCAATCTTTCCCAAAACGACTACAAGGAAAATCATGACCATACAAACGCCCCACACCTTTCGACAAATATGCCCTTCTCATTTTATCTCTAATTTCTGGAGTTGCATACTCTTCAATTTGCTTACGTATGCCAGGATCAGGATCCACGTCAGCTAAATTAAATGCCGGAGGAATGCCCTACAACATCAAATGGTACCAAAACTTAGTGTCATGTTGCTGCTGATATGATGTTCCTTTTAAACATATCAAAGGAAGGATACAAGAAAATGATACCTCGGCCTCAGCTTCTTCGAGTTTGACAGCAGCAGCCTCGGCCTCAGCTTCTTTGAGTTCGATAGCCGCAGCCTCGGCCTCGGCCTCTTCACCGGAATTCATCACCGGCACTCAGGGCTCCGGCAGTCAGTGGCCTCTGGCGGCGGCGGCACAACACCGCGGGTCCGCAGCAGTGGGCGCGTGAGTCTGTTCGGCGGCGCAGCAACGCAGCGTGGGCGCGTCAAGCAGTGCCTCTCGCGGCGGCGCAACTCCTCTGGCGCGGCGGCACAACACCGTAGCTCCGCAACACGGCAGCCAGTAGGCGCGTGTGGCTGTTGGCGGCGGCGCATCAACGCGGCGTGGGCGCGTGTACCCTCTCGAGGCGGCGTAGCTCCTCTGCCTGCCGCGGCGGCGCAGTACCTCTGGCGGCGGGGCGGCGCAGCAACGCGTGAGGACTGGCGGCTCGATCCAATTTCTGGATCGATTTGAGGCTTTTTTTTCTGTTTGACGAGGGAAGAGGCGACCTGTTGTGGGGCTTTGGGCCTGTATGGCTGTATACACGCAGCCCAGTGATCAGTCCAGCGGCCCAGAACGGCTTTCTTCCTCACAAACAGATCGCTGCCGCATACCAGAAACAGATCGCCGCCGCCGCCGGCTTTCTCAGTTTTGGCCTGTCAGAGGAAAGATACATAGGTAGGGGTCGACCTTCTGTCGCCGGCGACCCGGGGCGGCCGCCCCAGCTCGCCCCAATGGTGGGTCCGCCACTGCCTACATGTAGTTCTCACCGATGTAGTCCTTATAAATATTTAGGGCGCCTCGGCCTAATTCGTAATTCCAGGGATCTGTTCCATCTTATAGCAATGCATTTTACTGTCCCTCAGTCCCTCTCGAGCGTGAGACGCCATGTGAACAACATGTACATTTCACTTGATTTATTACTAGTACCTTCACCAAATTGGTGGTCTCATGTTAGGTCCTTAATTTGATTTGACGTCGTCGGCGTAAGCAGTGCACGTCACCCTCTGACGATGAGTAATTTATTATTACTCGACAATCACATGGCGTTCACCAATGATATTCACCTAGGTAGTTTCCGTGAAGGCGATTTTGTGACTCACATGGAAGTTAGTCTTCGTTATCCGTTGACCCTTGACTATCAGGAAGCAGGTCCCTGCTACAATTTGGTCAAGAACTAGCTGTCACTTACACATGCTTCTCTCGCGCGCTACTTCTACTTCTGCGTAAAAGGAGAAGATGGATGACTCGCGGTCGAGATTACATCAAAGCAAGGTATGAAGACAACTTCCATGTGGGTAGTTTTTTTTCGCGAATACTCAAAGCTTGCGTATCTTTTCATTGATAGAAGAAGTAGAACGAATACAGGGGTACAACACATGACACGAACGCACAGGCGTGACCATGGTGCGTGGAGCAGAGAGACACGGGATGCTCGGCCCGTATAGAGGATGGTAGAAGGATGGCGATTTTTGAATCGCTCCCCGCCCCTGGCGGTCCCGAGGGCGACTCGGCCGCCCCCCCGCCGCCGCCGGCCCCCGGCGCCGCTCCCGCCGCCCTGGCCGTGGCACCCGCCGGCGCACCCCCCTCCGCCCCCTCCTCCGTTGCAGAGCCGGCTACGTCCGCCCTCGCTTCGGACCCCGAAGCTCCCATGCCCGCATCGTGGGCGGACCTAGCAGAGGAGCCCGCTGAAGCCTCGACCGCCGCCGCTGCGCCTCGCCCGGCGCCGTCCTCTGCCCTTAGGCTTGCTGGTGTGGCCGCCGCCGTCGCTAGCCCTAGTGGTGCTCCCAGGGGTGGGAGCGCCGCCCGGCCGGCGCGGCCGCTGCCGCCTACTCGCTAGGGTGGAGCTACGGGCTCCAAAACGCCGCCTTTGCCGCGTTCGAGCTGCCGCCGGCCGCGCCAGGGATGGGGTGTCCTTGGCCGCGCGGACCGCGGCTCGGCTGGCCGCGCGTGGGTCCACATGCCCGTCCCGGAGATCCCCTCTTCTTCTTCGCCTCCCGGCCGCCGTCTTGCGCTTCCTTGCCGTCGTCCAGGCACACCTCTGCCGCCTCCGATGCGCCGCCGGTCTGCCTTCCGCCCCTTCAAGCCCGCCCATCCCTCGTCACCGGGTCTGCGTCCCTCCTCGCCGACCGCCCGCCCGTCCACGCTCGCCCCTGCCGGCGCGGCGGCGCCGCCGCAGCTGGCTCTGTCGGCTCGCGTGCGGGAGGGCACTTCCTGGGCCTCGGTGGTGGCTGGTGATGGGCCTAGGGCTCCCGCGGCCCAACTGGGGTCGGCCAGGCCCGTGGCGCCCTCCTCGGCCCAAGTGGCTGCGGGCCACACTCCCCAGGCCGCAGCCCCCTCGCCCAGGCCGGCCCAGCGCAGCTGGGTTTGGCTCCCAGTAGGGTTTCCCCTGCACCCCACTCCCGCTCGTCTCCTGGACGAACTCCTCCCGCTCCCGTCCGTGCCCGATCCGCCGCCACCGCTCCTGGCTCCTTCTCCGACGCCGGCTGCTCCCGTTTCTGCCTCCAGCTCGGCTCCCCCGTCGCCCCGCTCTCCTCCTCCCGCCCCTCGGCCGCCCCTCCCGCCTCCCCTTGCGGCTGCCCCGGCTGTGGTCATGGCGCGGGAGCGCGAAGACGCGGAGCTGCGGCCGAAGCGGCGCTACGACGACCGCGACAGCCGGTCGGCCGCCCGGTCCTCCCCGGAGGGCGCCCGCAGGGAGGCCGACCTCCGTCGCCAGCTGCAGCAGTCGGTTGCCGCCGCAAGCGGTGGCCGCCGCTCGCCCGTGCGCGCCTCGGACCGCCGCTCCCCGCCTCGGGACGAACGGCGCTCCCCCGGCCGTGGCCGTTCCCCGCTGCGGTCCGACCGACGCTCCCCGGCGCGGGATGGCCGTCGGTCCCCCGCCCACGACGACCGGTCCTCCCGTCGGTCACCTTCCCCCGACCGGCGCCGTGGGCGGTCGGTATCCCCCGCCCGTCCCCGGCCCTCGGCGGAGTCTTCTCCCGCACGTCGCTACGTGCCTCCCCGCTCACAGCCGCAGCTCCCCCCCGCGAAGGGCCCCAACAACAACGGCCGTGGCCGCCAAGGGGCTAACAACAAGAAGAAGAAGCGCAAGGCTCCCCTCCGCAACTCCGCCCCCGCCTCCTCGGTGCCGGCGGGGACGACCGCGGCCTCGGATGAGGCCCCTCCGTGCTTCAACTGTGGCCTCCCGGGGCATTTTCAGGTGGCCTGCCCCAACCCTCCGCTCTGCTATCCGTGCAAGGACCCCGGCCACCCCGCCGTCCTTTGTCCTGATCGGTCGGTGTCCGAGGAGCTAATGGTGTACGGGCATGGCATCGAGGGTCTCGCCTTCTTCCACATGGAGATCCCCGATGTCCCGCCTCCGGAGCCTTCCCTCTCAGCCGTTGTTACGGTGCTGGGTGATGGAGTGGCCTCCCCGGAGATGATTGAGGCTGAGCTCAACCACCTTTGCCGCTGCCAGTGGGATTGGCAGGTCACCCCAATCACTGGCAGCCAGTTCACCGTGGTCTTCCCCGACATCGCCAGCCACGGCTTCTGCACCCGGCCTGATGAGATCACCCTAGCCCTCAACAAGCTGGTGGTCGACATCTTTGAGCTGAAGATGGTCCCGCAGGCGATCGCGGTCCTCGACATGGCTTGGATTCTGATCGCGGGCCTCCCCGACATTACCCGGTCTGAGCGCTTCATCCGCAACATGTCGCGGATCCTCGGCAAGGTGGTGGTGGTCGACGAGCTCTCCCTTCGCAAGGAGGAGGAGGTCCGGGTCAAGACGAAGTGCCTCGACTCCAGCAAGCTTCGGGCCACTGTCCGCGTCTTCTTCAACGACCAGGGCTTCCACCTCAGGATCCGGCCGGAGCCTCCGAACCACGTCGGCCGCCCCCGGTTCTTGGATGGTGGTCACGATGGGTGGGGAGGCAATGGTGGTGGTGGTCGGGAGGACCACTCCAGCCGCCGTAGGTGCCACCGGTCTGATGATGAGGAGGACTACACCGACCGCAGTCGCTCTCCCTCCCACGAGCCTCCCGCTTCCCGCCAGCCTCGGGGTTTGTCTGGAGGTGGTGTCACCCACACGATGGCCGCGCCCTCGCCGCCTGCCGGACTCTCCTCTCCGGGCGGCAGTGACGCATCTGGGGCCAGCATGCTCGTGGCCCCCGCTGTGTCACCCCGCTCCCCGGCCTCGCCCTCGCTCTTTGGGCCCTCTGCTGTAGTCTGCTTCGACCCCCCGTCCTCTGAGCTTTGCGCCGGGTGCGGAGTCCATTCCCGCGATGACAGCGGCGGACCCGGTTGGGGTGGTTCTGCCCACTCCGTACGCCCCTGCCGCCTCCGCCCCATCCCCGGGCATCCCTGCGCCCGTCGCGCCGCTCTCCCCCTGGTCCCGGACGTGCCATCCCCGGGCCAGGGGTGCCTCCTGACTCCGGAGCCGGGTCCCGTGCAGCTGAGCTCCGCGCTGCCCGACCCGACTCCTGAGGTCGTCGTCGCCCCGATCTCGACCCTGGTCCCGGACGTGCCATCCCCGGGCCAGGGCCGCCTCGTGACTCCGATCTCGACCCTGGTCCCGGACATGCCATCCCCGGGCCACGGCCGCCTCCTGACTCCGACTTCCGCTTCCACGCTGCTCAGCTCCCTACTGCCCGACCTGGCCCCTGCTTCACCCCTGGCCAGGTCCTCGGTGGGGGCTGAGGAGGTGACTACTCCGGTTGCCGCCCACCCTGACCCCCCTCGGACTGCCGCGTACTCCAGGCAGGCCCGGTCGGCGTCGACCCCAGTGACTGCCTCCAGGCGCAGCGGGAGACTCGACGCTGCTCGTCCGGTGGACCGCCCTGCGCCGTCCATCGCCGAGCGGGCGGAGCTCCGGGCTACGGTCCGGAACCTCGAGACAGGTACTCCAGTGGTCCCCGCATCTTCATCTTCATGCTCGTTTTCTGCACTTGAATCGGTCCCACTTGGCCAGCTGGCCAAGGTCGCGACCGATTCTGCGATTGTTTTCAGGAGGGAAGTGGGTCCCCCCTTGGAGCAGATTGAGGCTATCCGGGCCCGTGAGATCCTTGACGGTAAACTTGCGGAATCACGCTCCCGCGTCCTCCGAACTCCAGCTCCGGAACCGTCCTCCTCCCGCCCCTCTGCCGCGGATGCAGCTGGGGCGGAAATTCGTGGCCGGACCCGGTACCGCACTGCCGCTCTTCGCGCCCAGAGTGCCTCCCTTGTCCTGGGGTCAAGCAGCCCCTCCATGGTTGCTTGATGCGAGTCCTCTTCTGGAACCTCCGCTGTTTCGGCCAGGATGGCTGGCGCCGCCAACTCATCGAGTATATGCGCGATGAGCGAATAGACATTGTGGCTGTCCAAGAGACCATGCGTACAGACTTCTCCCTCCAAGAGCTGGAACACCTGAGCCCTCACCTTTTTGCTTGGCACAGGCTCCCTTCTAGTGGGATGACTGGGCACTCGGGGGGCATCCTTCTAGGGGTGAAGGATGCCACCTTTGAGATAGGTAGCATGGACCGGGGTGAGTTCTATGTTAGTATGGAGGTGTATGAGCGGGCCATCAACTTCAAGTGGGAGATTGTTGTTGTCTATGGCCCGGCTGATCACCGTCGTTCCGAGACCTTCCTTGCTGAGCTCCACAGGAAGGTCTCCTCCGCCTCACTTCCGGTTGTGGTGGGCGGCGATTTCAATCTCATCCGCTGCGCGGAAGACAAGAGCAATGACCGGGTGAACTTTCCGCGTATGCAACTCTTCAATGACCGCATTGCGGACCTTGGCCTTCGCGAGCTAGATAGGGTTGGTGCCAGGTTCACCTGGACCAACCGCCAGGCTAACCCGACGATGTCAGTTCTTGACCGGGTTTTTGTGGCCCCGGAATGGGAGCTCAAATGCCCCCTGGCCTCTCTCCGCGCCATTACCCGCGTTGGCTCAGATCACGTCCCTCTTCTGCTCTCTTCGGAGAATGATAGACCGCCTCCTCCGCCTCGTTTCCGGTTCGAGTCCTTTTGGCTTAACCGGGCCGGATTCGCTGACGCTGTCCGTGCTCGTTGGGTGGCCGCACGTGACTCCCCTCATCGCTCAGTCTCCACCGTGGACTCCTGGCAGTTCTGTGCTAAGCTTGCCCGACAGTTTATGAAAGGCTGGGGTGCCAACCTGGGTCGTAATTTCCATGAGTGGAAAAGGGGAATCCTAGAATCCATCCAGGCCTTAGACCTCCGGGCTGACTCCTCTGGTCTGTCTCCAGATGAGTGGCTCCTCCGCTATGATCTTGAGGACCAGTTGACGGTGATTTACACCGATGAGGAGGCTTTCTGGCGCCAGCGCGGCACCCAACGCCGGGTCTTGCATGGGGATGCCAACACGGCATACTTCCAGGCCATTGCTAATGGCTGTCGTCGTCGCAACTCCATCCCCCTCCTTTGGGATGGGGAGAACCTCCTCCAGCGTCCTGCCGAGATTCGCGCTCACGTCGATGGCCTTTATAAAGCCCTTTTCTCTCCCTCCCCTCGGGGAGGGCTGTCTCTAGCTCCGGCCTTCTGGGCCTCTCACCAGCGTGTCTCAGACGATGAGAACGTGGCTCTTACGGCCCCCTTCTCTGAGGATGAGGTGTGGGCAGCCATCAAGGGGATGAACCCTACCTCCGCTCCTGGCTCGGATGGCCTCCCCGTGAAGTTCTTCCAGACCTTCTGGGATGTGATTAAGCCGGAGGTGATGGCCCTGTTCGAGGAGTTCTATGTGTGCGCCATCGACCTCTCCCGCCTCAATTATGGGCTCATCACCCTCATCCCCAAGGTGGCGGGGGCCTCCGACATCCGCCAGTTCTGACCTATCACGGTGATCAACGTGATCTTTCGTATTCTGGCGAAGGGGTAAGCCAATAGGGTGACCCTTCTTGCTGACCGTATCACCCATCCTAATCAATCGGCCTTCATCCACGGCCGATTTATTTTGGATGGCGTCCTGGTCTTCCATGAGGTCCTGCACGAGGTGCGCACTAGGCGACAGCGTGCGGTCTTCTTGAAGATCGACTTTCACAAGGCCTACGACACCGTCTCCTGGGCCTTCTTGCGGGAAGTTCTTCTCCGCAAAGGCTTTGATGACCGGTGGGTCACCCGGGTTATGCAGATGGTCTCATCTGGTCGGACCACAGTTAACATCAACGGGGAGGCTGGCCCCTACTTCCCCACGCTCTGTGGGGTTAGGCAGGGAGACCCCTTCTCCCCCTTCTTGTTCAACATGGTGGTCGACGCCCTTGCCATCATCCTAGATAAGGCTAAGGTGGCGGGTCATATTCGCGGGGTGGTCCCCCATTTAGTGGGAGGGGGAGGGGTCTCCCTCCTACAATATGCCGATGACACCATCATTATGGTGGAAGGCTCTCCCGAGGACATAGCCAATCTTAAGTTCCTCCTCCTGTGCTTTCAGCAGATGTCTGGGCTTAAAATCAACTTCGACAAGAGTGAAGTTATGATCCTTGGATACTCTCCGGAGGAGTCCCAGCTCATTGCTGACCGCCTGAATTGCCAGCTTGGGTCCTTCCCCACGTCTTACCTGGGGGTTCCCATTAGTGATTCGTGCCTCTCCGTCGCAGAGTTGCGACCCACGGTGACTAAGCCTGGAGAAGCCCGCGATGGCAAGTCATAATAAGTTAAGTCTCAATCCGACTTAGACTCTACATGTAAACCGCCTCTTCAGCTTATATAAGGAGGGGCGGGTCACCCCAAGAGGGTCAGATTTTTAGACGTCTCCATAAACAGGTCTTAGACAGACAAGCCTTACAGCGAGAGACACCTTACGGTGGGAGACGCCTTACGGCGAGAGACGCCTTACGGCGAGAGAGATCAATTATCGGGAGTTAGGGCAAGCAAGCCGCCCCTTGTAATCGATATATCAGTTAATACAGCATAAGCAGGACGTAGGCTTTTACCTCCACCGTGAGGGGCCGAACCTGGGTAAACTCGCATCTCTCGATCCCGACCAACCCCTCTCAAGCCGCCACATAGCTGCGATGACCTCACACCTCAAGTCCGTTAACCCGGACATCTTGCCGTGACAAAACCACGACACAGATTGTAATGAATATGGTGAGATCTGTATCATTCTCGGTTTTGTTTAATGGTGAAAAGCTAGATCAGTTCAAACCATCCAGAGGGATTCGGCAGGTAGATCCTATTTCCCCTTACCTTTTCTTACTTGCAGCAGAGGGCCTTTCGTGCCTTTTAAAATCCAGTTCTTCGTCATCATCACTTGGAATCAAGGTGGCCCCTACAACTCCAGTTGTAAGCCATCTTCTGTTTGCAGATGACAGCCTGTTGCTCTTTAAGTCTAGTGTGGAGGGTGCAAATCTTGTATCAAACCTACTGAATGTTTACTGCTCGGCCTCGGGACAACGTGTGAACAATGAGAAGTCCTCGATTTATTTCAGTAAGGGCTGTCCCGAGTCAATCAAACTGGAAGTGAAGAATTGCTTAGGAGTGCACAATGAGTCGCCGAATGAGAAATACTTGGGCTTGCCAACAAAGGTAGGACAGTCCAAGAATGGTTGTTTCAAGTATCTGCGGGATAGAGTCTGGGAAAAAGTGAAAGGATGGTTGGAAAAATTACTGTTTGTAGGAGGGAAGGAGGTACTCATTAAATCTGTGGCACAAGCGATTCTAGTTTTTTCTATGTCCTGTTTCAGACTCCCGAGGGAATTGTGTGAAGATATAACATCTATCATTTTCCAGTTTTGGTGGGGGAGCAAACAAGGGAAGAGAAGGCCGTGCTGGGTGTCATGGGACGTTATCACAAGACCATAGAATCTTGGCGGTCTTGGGTTTAGGGACATGGAAATCTTCAACCTCGCCTTACTATCGAGGCAGGCTTGGCGGCTGTTGCAGGAGCCTAACACGCTGAGTGCACGCATATTGAAATCACTTTACTACCCGGAAAATTCCATCCTAGAAGCTGAGCTTGGATCCCACCCATCCCAGATATGGCGTGCGGTGATTGACGGACGGAACATTCTGAACTTGGGTATTATTCATCGTATTGGGGATGGAGCTTCCACAAAAATCTGGGAACACAACTGGATCCCTAGAGATGGTCTATTCAAGCCAGTCACTTCCCTAATCGCTAATCCGCCGCAGTTGGTGGCCGAACTGATCGATCGGACAAGTGCGGCGTGGAAGGAGGAACTTGTTCGCCAGGTATTTCTTCCGATTGATGCGGAATCCATTCTTAAAATCCCCATCTGTATGCGTCAAATGGAGGACTTCTGGGCCTGGTCGGAAGATACAAGGGGTCTTCACTCCGTCAGGACAGCTTATAACCTCATATACCGAGTGAAGATGAGCCGGGAGGACTGGATTGAGGAAGCTAACGAATCATCAAATCGCACCAATGAACAACAAGGCTGGACGTCGGTGTGGAAGCTGCGAGTACCGTCAAAACTGAAGATCTTCACTTGGAGACTAGCTCAGCATTTGCTTCCGTCGAGCGACGTCCTTCACCGGTGGAACATGTCCCCCTCTCAGGTATGTGTAGTGTGCAGAGCTCAAGATAGCTGGAGACATGCGCTTTTGGATTGCACGCTGTCACGAAGTGTTTGGGCGTTGTCTAATGATGACTTAGTCCAACACATGTTCATGAACAAGGACGAGGATGCCAAGGGCTGGTTGTTCGCTATGAGTGACTCTCTTCCAATACAAAATTTCACGCTGATGATCACGACCCTACGGGCGATATGGCATGCAAGACGGAAGGTCATTCACGAAGGAATTTTGCAGACTCCATATGCAACACATTCCTTTGTTGACAGGTTTCTTTCAGATCTCCAATGCCTCTCAAAACCGGCGGCTAGAGCAACCACATCCTCGGCACCTCGACCATCCGGCTGGATTCCACCGGCGGAGAACCATTATACGATCAACACGGATGCAGGAGTGTCAAGAAGAGGTGGCATGGGAGCTATTGCAGCAATTTGTCGAGATGAGGTGGGCAATTTCCAGGGTGCATCCTCGGTTTTGTTCAGAAATATTGATGATCCTGAGACCCTTGAAGTTCTAGCAATCAGAGAGGCTATTGCACTAGCAAAGGACCTTTATATTCAAAAGGTTTCGGTGGCGTCTGATTGCAAGAATGCGGTGGAAGCTATTAAGAGGGGAACATCAGCGTCATATGGGGCAGTGGTGCTTGAGATTAAGGAGTTGTCTAGGTCTTTTATTTCCTATAATTTCTTACATGAGTTTAGATCCTCGAACGTCGAGGCCCACAAGCTAGCAAATCATGCTTTATCACTAGGGGACCGGCCGCCATGTTTGGTTAGGCCACCCTGGAGACCTTTTTTTCGTCCCTGTAAACGGTGTGATGGGTGAATAAAAAGCTTTGCGAGTTTGCCTCAAAAAAAAGTACGCAGATCGATCAGGTTACGATAGCCAGTGGGGGTATTGTTCCGAGGGTTTGGCCGCCTCTGGCTATTCCCAGATTCCCTTCGCGAACTAGCAAAGCGCGGACGATCGTCGCGCCGTCGCCGCGGAAGCAAACATAGATCGCTGCCATGGCTGGGCACGAGAACGACGCGCCTCCACCAGCTCGCTCCAATTCCAGTGGGGCAGAACAACAGGGTAGAACGGGCTTCCCTCGAGGTGGCGAGGTGCCTGGTCATGGAGGTCCTATGGCAGGCCGAGGCAGATTCACAGGTGGCTGCGGAGGTCCCAGAAACTTTGACAATCGTCGGTTTGATTTCCGGTCTAGCGGGAACCAATTCCATGGCGGCTCATCTTCGGGCCATGGAGGGTGTGGTGATACTAATCGCTAGCAGAACCGTGATGAGAGGGGTTTCAATCCACCCGTTGGCAACTTCGTGGAAGGGGCCTCCGGTCCACAATTCCGCTTCCGTGGAGGGGGCGGACGAGGTGGGTGTGGCCGACATAATGGCCGGATTCCTCCAAAGCCGCCGAGGGCTGATCCCAAACCGCCGGTTCCTAAGGAGACGGTGCCCACTGCTGCAGGCAGCGAGGTGCCGACCCACATGATAACCTCGACCGACGCATCAACGGAACTGACGGCGGCCGCGGTTGCAGCTGTCAAGGCTCTAGCGACGGTCTCGGTGCCTGCTGTTGGGTCTAGGGAGGCTAGGGACTCCGCGAGCGACCAAGGCAGCGATAAAACTGATAATTTGCGCGCCAACAAGGTGGCTCGTAAGAAGGAAAAATGTGTTGTTACCTATGTGGCGAGCCCGGTCATTTTGCGGTTGACTGCATTGCAGAGCTGTGTGATAACTGTCAGAAACCGGGACACCGAGCTGTCGAGTGCCCGCTGTTGTTGGCTTCCAAACCAGGTATGATGATATATGGTGTTAGTGACAATAGACTTATTTTTTTGAGACTCCGCATGTGTTAGTAGAGAGGCCACGTTTGGAGAGTTCGAGGAATGGTTTGGTCAAAGTGTCATATGGATCACTGACTGAGGAGTGGTCCAACAGCTTAGACGGCTCGTGTCAAATTCTTTCCACTGGTCACCTGTTAGAGTGGACGAGCAGGTTTATTGAGTGGAGTTCCCGAGGAGGGAAGATCTAGACCGACTGTTGAAGTTTGGTTTCAGTAAGGTCCCTGGCACTAAGTGTTTACTTGAGTTTTGACGAATGTAAGAAACCAGAAGCTAAGGGTAGGAACCTTGATCAGATATGGATCCGGTTAACAGGAGATCCGGAGGAACCTCTTAATAACTTCCTTATGGTTTGGAGCCTGGGGCGCTAATCGGTAAGACCGAGAAGGTGGACATGCCCTTCACACGTGCTCATGGTATTGCGAGGTTGCTGGTTACTATGCTTCACGTTGACTATGTACCAGACGAGGTACCATGGACTTATGATGGTGTGGTGTATGATTTGGAGGTGGAAATTGAGGATCCCTCCTCTATGGAGATTAACTCTATGATAAAGGATGTGGACATGACTGACGGGGGAAACGGGAAAGGTAATCAGGGACTTGAGGGATCTCGAGGGGCAGACGATAGCACGTCGCGTCCTCACGAAAAGTCCGACCAGTCTTCAGAGGTGAATGCCCAAAAAGGGGCAGCTCCCTCTTCTACTCCGACGGCGGCGTTACGTTTTGGGTCATTTCAGGCAGTCTCCATGCCGAGCCGCTTGTGGAGTGACCGTGCTGAGACTAAGGAGGGGGACATGACATTGATTACTTCCGTTTCTACTATTCCTAGTCGTCAGTCTGACTTGAGGAGAGATTTGGGTGCTGGCCCGGGGCAGGAGGCCTCGGGGATCGCACCTTCATCACCACATCTGACGTGTGTCATTGCACCTGAGGGGAGCAACCAGGGCTGCAGGCAGGTGACCCATCAGATTATCACTTCACGTACTGGCACAACTTAGGAGATGGCCCTGGATCGTGGGTAGATGGCCAGCCAGGTCCCCCCTTCACCACCTCCATCGTCGCCGAGTCCGATGTTCCCTGCGACGATGATGGTAGAGGGAGCCGGATATCTTGAGGGGTCACCACACCTTGTAGGATGTCGCCACTTGCATTAACACTGACGGGTATATGGCAGGATCAAGGTTGCCAGAATCGTGATTTTGAATCGGATCGGAGCTTCGATGATAGGATCACAAATCGTAGAATCTTCACTATCAGGATCGTAGAAATGTAGATTCTATGAACTAAAATCGTAGAATCAGATGGATCAGTTCGGATCGTAAAGTCATAGAGTCGTATAACAGAATCGCGATTCTGACAACCTTGGGCAGGAGGACAGAACCAGCCGGTGTCCATCACGGAGGATGCGATCGCGTTTGGTGGGATTCCGGATCCGACATCTGGAGATAGGCGCTTCAGTCACAAGATTCAGCACCAACCGGACGCGGACGACATGCAGCTGTGAAAGTGCTAGTTATCGACTAGAGGGGGGGGGGGTGAATAGGCGATTTTTATGAAAGACTCCGAAACAATGAATGTATTCAAAGTATGCGGAAGCGATACAGGATCATGTTGGGATAGTAATCAATGATCTAGTCAAGGCATGCAATACAGTGACGACATACATGCAAGTTAAGCATTATCATCATGCACACTAAGATGAGTCGAAGACAAACTTAGATAGAATGAAGATCAACAACAGATATGAATGTCTTCAGGATAAGTCTTCAAACACTGAACATGCAAAGGCTTCACGATACAGAACATGAATGTAAGAAGGTGAAGGATAGAACCAGTTGCTTGACGAAGACACAGGATTTGTTGGACCAGTTCCAGTTGCTGTGACAACTGTACGTCTGGTTAGGGAGACTGAGATTGAACTCGGAAGACCTCGTCTTCACCTTATTCCCCTTGAGCCGAAGTCACTTAGACATCACCCAATCACTCAGGTAAGTCTACAGGGGAGACTTCCGAAACCCGTACAAACTTGGTCACTCGGCGATCCACAATGACTCTTGGATTGCTCTAGACCCAGACGCCTAACCGTCTGGAAGATCACAGTCTTCAAGTGTAATAAGTCTTCAGTTCTCTCAGAACAGAATGACTTCGGTGATGCTCAAACACACCAGCTCTAGGTGTTTAGGTGTATCCTCGCATGATGTGTCTCTCTCAATGTCTTCGAGGTGGGTTGCTCCAAAACGACAACAGCCGTATCAATCTCTGAGCAGCCGCCTTCTCATGGTGGAGGGGGTGGGCTATTTATAGCCAGCGGGCAACCCGACCTGATATGACCGAAATGACCCTGGGTCAATGGCCAACTGACACGTGTCACAACGGTCGGATTTCAAACACACGCGACAGCTTTACTTGGCCGACAAGTAAAGCTGATACAACCAACTCTAGAAGAGATTTCCTCTCATTTTCTTCGCTCGAAGACATAGGTATGGGTTGAGCATCACGTCAGCATCTGACTTCGATCACATCGACCCCACTTAATAGTACGGTGGTTCCTATGACTCAGGAAAGAAGAAACAAAACTACCAAAAGACTTCGTCTTCGCGTTTCATTGTCTTCGGACGAATGTCTTCGCATACCACCAATGGCTTCAGCCGTCATCAATGTCTTCGGACATTTTTGGGGGTCGTCTTCGACGGCTAAACCAAAACTCCAGGGACTTCTCTCTGTGTTAACCTGTGAACTCTCACAAACACATTAGTCCCTCAACCACGTTTGTCTTCAATACTCCAAAACCAAACAAGGGTGGCACTAGATGCACTTACAATCTCCCCCTTTTTGGTGATTGATGACAAACTGGTTGAAGTTTTCAACGGGAATAAATATATGTGAAGATAAGATTTCGAAGATTTTGATTTACAGGATATAGAGAGCTCCCCCTGAAGATGTGCATATGAAGACTTTGCTTTGAATGCAAGTGCACATGTCAGGTTGTAGTTTGTGGAGATCTCCCCCTATATCCTGTAATCCAATAACTATGCATTAACAGATATGTAGAAGATAATGAAATGCACAATGAAAAAATGGGCGTCTGCAGAATGACCTTAAGTGCATGAAAATAACTTGAGGAAGCGCCGAAGAGTACGGTAAACATAAAGTGCAGACGTCCATCAGGACTTAAGTTTTACAACCCAAAACAGCAAATGTTCAGAAACGAGAGTTGTAAACTTGGCAAAATATAACACCCAGCCCTTATTAGTAGACCCGTTTGAAGACTATCATCCAATGCTTCTCCCCCTTTTGTCATCGAATTACCAAAAAGGAACGAAGACATTGAGAACTACACGTCCCCAGCAGGTGTCGATGAAGACGGTGCAGCGGGGTCTTGGGGTGCTGGTGCAGTGGAGCTTGGCGCAGTGTCACGACGCCGATTCGATGGAGGCAGGGAGGTGGCATCATCAGCTTCATCTGCAAGTCTGACGTTGGCGGAGGGAGCTGAAGAGGAGAAATCACTGTCTTCGAGGGATGGAGTCTTGTGCCATTTCTCCGTACTGGGAGGTGGTGCACCAAATCTGTAGCGAGGGTGAAATCCATCTTCTCGAAGCTCGTCCTCAGGAGCCAGCATAGTCAGAGTCCTCCATGAGCGGCGACTGGTTTCGTAAGCCACAAATGCATTTTTGGTGGCGAGGTTGCGAACATGATTGACATCTTGCATCATGGAATGCATCTGGCGCCGAGTCCATTCATGGTGCCTATCTTGCCTTTGGATCAGTGAAACAAGAAGTTCACGATCAGTGAGTGCATGTTCTCTTCTTGGTAGGCATTGACGAGGTAGGGTGCTGGCAGTGGCTTCAGTGTTGGTAGCACCGGATCTTGGTTGTCGAAAAGCGCCAATAAGTCTAGCCCTTGATGGATCAGAAGGAATGTGAAGACCTTCAATATCAGCAGTGCCACTGGTGCCTTCGACAATAGGATTCTTGCTCTTGGATGGATACAAATCTGCTGGCACAACTTCAATATCTGGAAGATAAACGCCATGGTTGCGAGTAGAAGGAAGAAACCTGGTGTTGGTTCTGTACTTGATGAAGCGCATGATCCAGGGAGCATATATCTTTGGCTTGAGGACATTGAAACCATTGGCAGCAAGGTTGCGAAGAAATAAGTCTTGAAGATTGAACCTGATGCCATACACAATGTTGTAGAGCAATGTCTTCAGAGGCCCTTCAATCTTGCGAGATGAGTTGTGCCCTTTGATTGGCCAAATGGTGTGCCGAAGAATGTGGTAGAGAGTCCGGGGCAAATACTGAAGATCATCCACGAAGAATGAAGTGGACAATTCTGCATCTTGAGCCAAAGGTTGCATCATTGTGAGCATCTCACTCATGTTGGGTTCTCGCATTTGGAATAGGCTTCGAGTGGCAGCCGCATAGGCTTCAGAGCAAGGATCCAACTCTTCACCGGAGGCAACAAGTGGTGCTGCAGGAAAGAATTCCATTGGTGAAGCAGTGACATGTTCATCCCTTATCATAAAGTCCATCTGCCAAGTATTCAAATCATGACCGAAGCCAGAGATGTGGAGAGTTGCGTAGAACTGGAGGATGAGTTCCCCATTCCAGTCTTCATGGTCAGTGCAGAAAGGCAGTAGGCCCACATCTCGAAGACAATCCAGTGCTTGATCAAACCAGGGAAGACCTTTCATAGCTTCAAAGCTGAGATGTTTGTGGGGAAAGATCCTGTTCTGACCATAGAGCACACACATGTAGTACTGATGTTGTGGAGCACTCCAGAACCTGTCAGACTGTATTCTTTCACGCTTGTATGGATTGCGGTCAAAGTCAAAGAAGATGTTGTTCAGCCTAAACCTTTCCAACTCAAAGACCAAGGGTCTTGCAGAGCCTGACTGGCGAAGACTTGGAAGACGTGGCATGGGGTTCATGATATTGGGGCGTCGATCAAGGTGGAACTCATACTGTGGTCCCATTCTTGGTGGTGCAACAAGGCGAGGCCATCTTGTAGGAACCATCTCTCCTTCCCTATTGCGAGCCATCATAATGTTGTCTTCATTGTCTTCAGTTGATGGCGTGGCAGGGACAGGAGGTCCATCAGGGGATGGGGCATTGGCATCGCCCAGGGTGGCATTGGCAGCAATGTCTTCGGCTGCCGTGTTTTCTGTTGCAGGTTGGCTCGGAGGTACATCTTCAATCCTCAGCACTTCTTCAACTGGTGCAGTCGGTGAAACTCGTACTTCATCTTCAGGAATAGGGGACATGAGAGCTCGAGGTCCTCGACGAAGACGTTTGAGTGGGGAAGTGCTGGTGGTGGTTTCAATCTCAATTGGAACAAATGGAGATTCTGGTGAAGTTTGCACAGGTGGGAAGAAAGGAGGTGATGGTGTACCGGACTCAGCTTCAGGTACTTCTGGCCGGAGGGGAGTCCCAATATCCACAAATTCACTTGTTGGCTGTGGGGAGGAGACCATTGTCGCGTCCACCTGTGGAACATGTTCTGACTCGACATTGTCTTCGGGACCAATGTCTTCATGGGTAGTGTCTTCAGCTGCTGCAGTGTCTTCAGCAGCTGGAATCTCTTCTGGTTTCTGAGTCTTTGTGGAAGCAGACTCATGCAGAACAACTTGTCTCTCCAAGTTTTCTGAAGCAGGAGGAGCCACTGAGATTGGCTTGATGAGCAGAGGCTCTTGTTGAGGAGCGGGAGTTGATGACGGTGCAGTAGGAGAAACAGGTGCTTGTGCCGGCTCCAAAGACTTGGATTTTCTTGTCTTCAACCTCTTCGGAGGTTGGGCTTCGGTGGCAGCGGCCTTGCGCTTCTTGGCTTCAGCTTCGACCTTCTTGGTCTTCTTGCTATCAACAGCAGAGGAAGACAGAGGTGCACGAGTGCCAGAGAAACCAGCTGGAAACTCAATGCCACGGCGCACAGACGATGTAGGAGAAGGCACATCCGAAGACATTGATGCTTGCCTGGAGCGGGCAATGATTTCGGGAGCAAGAGCAGGCTAACTGAGAGCCTTTCTTCTCAGCATGTCGCTGTGAGCTTGGACCATGATTGAAGTCTTTCTCTTGAGGCGGGTAAGGGCTCCTTTGACAGCTTCACATCTTTTCTCAAATACAGCTTTGAGGTCTGCCATCATTAGTTGATATCCCTTTATCTGTTCAGCAAAGAGTCTGTGCATATTTTGCTTGAAGAGTTCCTTTTCATGACTGATCTTGGCCTTCATTTGCTTGGTCTTCTGAGCCACAGTCAGTTCCTCGTTCACAAGTCCTTGGAACGTGACGCTCAGGCCAATCGGGAGCTGAAGAGCATCAATGGTGAGAGAGGGATCTACGAACCATTCATCAATAAAGTGTTTGAAGATGACATGATCAATGAGAGGCAAGTCTTCGAGCAGCTTGGCTTCCTCTTCTTTCTGCTGGATGAGCCTAGTTAAGGCTTCATCGTCGAACTCATCGTTAGATAGCTCAATCATATTGGGGCGTCCATTAATGACAGAGTAGGCTTCGGACCTCTAGAGGCAACAACTTTCCTTTTCATTCGCCTATGAAGTCTATCTTCTTCCTTAGGCTCTTCCGGATTAACAGAGGGAGAGCACGATGCTTGAGGTGAGGGGACAGACGGCTTGGAAGGTTTTGAAGCCTTGGGCTTTGAAGCCAGTGACTTCTTCAGAGGCTTCGGCCGTGGAGCTGGTGGATGCTCTTCATCATCATCATCAGAGTCAGACTGTGTAGGATCTGGGCAGCCAAGTATACTTGATGGATGAGGATTGCTGGGCATTGGGGGCCTGAACATGCATGGATAGAAACCCATACTGATGGCTTCTGCCTTAGTCTTCAGATGAAGATTTCTGTAGACAATGTCTGTCCATGGTGCCTTTTCAGCACACTTCTCAGCATACTCCTTGGTGACAAAGTGGTAGTTGAACCACTCCACACTCCAATATCTTCGAATCCATTGGATTCAAGTCTTGCGCTGATGATAAGTTTCCCCTTCATCTGACTTGTATTGCTCATATAGATCTGGGGGAAGATCCTTAGCAGTATTCTTTCGTCTCTGCTTCCCTCCCTCTTGACTGGTTTATCATCTGCCATTGGCTTCGACAAAGGCTTCACAGGAGTGCGCAGATAAGAACAAGTACCAGGCGATTCTAGATGTATCTGCAAGTAGTCTGCAAACGAATTCAGACTATGAGATCCAAGCAATTCTGCTGCGGACATGTACCTGTGAAAGAGTTAGAGACGCGAGGGAAGAGGAGAGGTCATATGCATTCTCAGAAGATTTGGAAGATAGCACAGTGTTTAGAAGACATTGACCTTTTACCGAAGACATTCACTTTTATAGCATACATGGTGATTTCAGATTTGTACAAGTCCAAGGATTCGTACAAGTGAGGAATCAAACCAATCTTCAGACCAAAAAGTGAAAGTATTGGGCAAAGTATAGATCTAGATCTAGATGCGGTTGAGTGGAAGGTGAAGAAACAACAACCGACTATTTTCAGTAGAAATTTCAGATCAAACATGCGGTAAAAAATAACTTTTTATTTACCGCAATGAAGAACGCGATGAACAGCTTGACAAGACGGAGAGGCCAAGACGTTCAATCTGCCTCACCCTAACTTGGTGGAGATAGACAGCTATGGCAGCGGCGTGAAGGAGATGTACGCGGCCGGCGTGAATACATCGTCGGAGAAGGCGTGGCAGCTAAGCACTTCGTCTCCGGCGGCGATGGAATCCAGCCACGGCGCTAAGGTTTGAGCACGTGGGTGGAGGAGGAAGAGGAAAGTACTAATGGAAGGGGGGTAACTTGTATTTATAGGGGGTGGAAACATCCGAACCGGTTGGATGGATATGCCCCTACTCCTCGGTTTAAGTGGACACGTGGCATACATGCAACCCACCTGACAACCCGCTACCATAATCGAAGCGGCGGCGCGGGAGTTGTTGCTAATAAAGCGGAGACAGTTGAGATTTTGAGAATTAAATATGTGGTTGATTTGTCTTCAACTGTCAAAGACACAGTGAAGACAGTCAGCACGTGGCAATATGACTGGATTAGAACAGACTTGGACGAGGTAAGAAGAGAAGGGAATGTCGGGTCCGATCACATTTGCCTAGGAAAAAGTTGACGACAAAGCTATAGGACAAATGCTGTATAGGACAAAGCTCTAATCCAAATGTAGATCTGCAAATAGTTTTCAACTAAAACACATATGCAAGTATAAATTTTGTTCTGAAGACATTCAACTCTCGAAGACATGTGAAGAAGATTGAGATAAAAATCAATGTCTTCGAGTTTGGTTTGGTGGCATTACCCACCGTATAAGAATGTTAGACTCAGACACGGCGCACAATTGTCGTGGCGCTCTGAAGTCATATTCTTCGTTAATGTATTCACACTCAGATTGTAAGTCTTCATGAATTGAAGACAAACGTTACATCGTGTGTTGTGCATCAAAGTCATCAACATGCATAAGCGTTTGGATGTATTCCCATTCAAAGGACATTCGAGGATTCTAAGATATTTAGCTCACACCGCAACTTGCAAAACCTGTTATCATCCAAAGGCTTCGTGAAGATATCTTCCAGTTGATCTTCAGTGTCAGCATGCTTGATGTTGATGTCGCCCTTCATCACGTGATCCCGAAGAAAATGATGTCGTATCTGGATGTGCTTTGTCTTCGAATGCTGTACGGGGTTGTGGGAGATCTTGATTGCACTCTCATTGTCGCAGTAGAGAGGTACATGCTTCAAGTTGATGCCGTAGTCCTTGAGAGTCTGCTTCATCCATAGAAGCTGAGTGCAGCATGCGCCAGTGGCAATGTATTCAGCTTCGGCAGTGGAGAGTGAAACACAGTTCTGCTTCTTCGAAGACCAACATACAAGGGATCATCCCAGAAAGTGACAAGTGCCTGATGTAGACTTGCGATAAACTCTGTTGCCAGCAAAGTCAGAATCTGAATAGCCAATCAGCTCAAACTTCGAACCCTTTGGATACCATAATCCTAGCGTTGGGGTGTGAGCCAGATATCTAAGTATTCGTTTCACAGCAAGGTGATGCGACTCCTTTGGTGCCGCTTGAAATCGGGCGCACATGCAAACGCTAAGCATTATATCTGGCCTAGATGCACATAAGTACAATAAAGACCCAATCATGGAGCGATATACCTTCTGATCGAAATCTTTACCATTTTCGTCAGTGCAGAGGTGACCATTGGTAGGCATAGGCGTCTTGTAGCCTTTGGCTTCATTCATGCCGAATTTCTTGAGGCAATCCTTGAGGTACTTCTCCTGAGATATGAAGATGCCATTGGGTTGTTGTCGAATTTGAAGCCCTAGGAAGAATTTCAGTTCTCCCATCATCGACATTTGATACTTATCTTGCATCATATAAGCAAACTCATCACTGTATTTGTTGTTAGTACAGCCGAAGATAATGTCGTCCACATATATTTGGCATACAAATAGTTCATCATCATAGGATTTAGTGAAGAGAGTGGGATCGAGTGAACCAGGTTTGAAGCCTTTCTTCTTGAGGAATTCCTTGAGTGTGTCATACCAAGCTCTTGGTGCTTGCTTGAGGCCATAGAGTGACTTGTTGAGCTTGAAGACCTTGTCAGGATGCTTTGGATCTTCAAACCCTGGTGGTTGAGCAACATATACTTCTTCCTCAATCTTACCATTGAGGAATGCACTTTTGACATCCATTTGATATAAGCATATGTCATGATGGTTAGCATAAGCAAGCAGTATATGAATGGCTTCGAGTCTGGCGACAGGTGCAAAGGTTTCACCGAAGTCAATACCCTCGACCCGTGTGTAACCTTGGGCCACAAGTCTGGCCTTGTTTCTGACGACTTGGCCGGACTCATCTTGCTTGTTGCGGAAGATCCACTTGGTACCGATGATGTTGTGCTTCCTTGGATCAGGACGCTTTACGAGCTCCCACACATTGTTCAGCTCGAACTGATGAAGCTCTTCCTGCATGGCTTGAATCCATTCTGGTTCCTTGAAAGCTTCATCTACTTTGGTGGGCTCTATGATGGATACAAAAGCAAAGTGCCCACAAAAGTTAGCCAACTGAGTAGCTCTTGAGCCAGTAAGTCGACCTGGTGCATTTATGCTGTCAAGCATTCTCTCAATTTGGACTTCATTTGCCACTCGCGGATGTGCAGGGCGAAGACTTTGTTCAGGTTGGTGAGCATTGTCTTCATCAGCAGCATTGTCTTCGGGTTCAGCATTGTCTTCTGAAAGCACAATATGCTCCCTTGGTGGTTTTGATAATTCATGACAACATACATTGTCTCTTGGACTAATACTTTTACCTAGTGTATTTCAGATAAAGTCCACAAAGAGGGTTGGCAAGAAGGATTGTGAGGAGAAACCCCAAGATACAAGGAAATGGATTGGCAAAGCTTCAAGCAAGAGGACTCTAAATTTTACTTTGTGAGAAATCACTTTGAGTCCATAGGAAAGCCAATACTATTAAAAGGGGGTAAGGTACTGTTGGTGAACAATATGCTCCACGTGCACAAGTGATAGTCACCAAAAACACCCACAAGCTCTTCCACAAATACTCTGTCTAGAACCCTACCACTAAAATCGGTAAGACCAACAATTCCTATTCGGTCTCACCTAGATTCAATCCCTAGACAGATCCTAAGCCAAACCGATCTCGATACTACCAACTTTCCACTTCGGTGCCACCGACTTCAGTTGCCAACTTTCTGGTTAGCTATTTTCAAGTATCGGTACCACCGAGTTTTGCCAATCGGTCTCACCGAGATTTGGACCAACTTCCTGGTTAGCTATTCTCAGGAATCGGTACCACCGAGTTTTATGAATCGGTCTCACCGAGTTTTTGGACCAACTCTATGGTTAGCCGTTGTCAAGAATTGGTCTCACCGAGATTTGAGAATCGGTCTCACCGAGTTATGTAATCTGACCGTTGGTCATCAAATCGGTACCACCGAGATTTATGTATCGGTCTCACCGAGATTCAAAAGTTACTGCCTTTTGGTCACTTCGGTACCACTGAGTTTTATACTTTGGTGTCACCGAGTTGGTCACTTTAGGTGTAACGGTTGGATTTTTGGGGATGCCTATATATACCCCTTCACCACCACCCACTCGAAAGAGAAGCACTCAGAACTATTCCATACTTGCCCCATCCAATTTTCTGAGAGAGAGCCACCTACTCATGTGTTGAGATCAAGCCATTCCATTCCTACCATATGAATCTTGATCTCTAGCCTCCGCAAGTTGTTTCCACCAAATCAATCTCTTCCACCATAGCCAAATCTGTGAGAGAGTGATTCTGTGTTGGGGAGTCTATCATCTTGAAGCACAAGAGCAAGGAGTTCATCGACATTACCGAGCCTATTACCTTTTGGAGGGTGGTGCCTCCTAGATTGGTTAGGTGTCGCTTGGGAGCCTCCTACTTCGTGTTGTGGAGTTGAACCAAGAAGGTTGTACGGGCAAGGAGATCGCCTACTTCGTGAAGATCTACCCATAGTGAGGCTAGTCCTTCGTGGACGGAAGTCGTTATGGAATAGTCAAGGTTGCTACTTCGTGGACCCTTATGGGTGGAGCCCTCCGTGGACTCTCGCGACCGTTACCCTCCGTGGGTTGAAGACTCCATAAACGTGGACGTACGATAGCACCACCTATCGGAACCACGGGAAAAAATCTTTGTGTCCCTCATGCATTTGATCTCCCTATCTCAACTCCTTACTTCCATGTGCAATGTCTTTATTTTCCACTGCCATACTTGTTGACTTGCATGTGTAGGGTGTGCTAGACTTGCTATAATTGCTAAAATCTGCCAACCAATTAACTTGGGAAAAGGTTAGGTTTTAATTCATGCTAATAGTCTATTCACCCTCCCTCTAGACACACACTTCTAGTGATCCTACAAGTGGTATCAGAGCATTGGTCTCCATTGCATCGGTTTCATCACCATGGAGGAAGATGGATGTGTCTAGTGTGGAAAGTTTGAGTTGTAGAGTGCCTATTCTTGATGGGGAGTACTATAGTCAAAGGAAATATAAGATGCTTGAGCTATTCAATGAATTTCATTTGAGCAAGCATATTAAGAACCCCTATGTACCTCCCATTGATCCTTTACATCCCACACACGAAGAGGAAATTGATATGCTATGCAATCTTAGAACTGTTAATCTTATCGTTAGAGGATTGCCTAGGATTGTGCTTAATCAAATGAAGAATTTTGAATGTGCTTATACTTTGTGGAATGACTTGGAGAAATGATATCCAAGTTATTCATTGAGTAATCTTGATGAAATTCTTCATAAGACTATTGTCTTTCATAAAATGATGCCTAGTGATCCCAAGTTTGATGACTATCTATTTGAGCTTAGAGACCTCATGCGTGCTAAAGGAGATGTCATAACTATCAACAACATCATTGTAGAAGCCATTCGAATTCATAATTTTGAACATTGTCATGATCACAACCCTAACGAATTTCTTGTTCCTTTTGACGAGGATTTCCCACTTGATGATGACAATGTGGAACACGGCTACTATGATGAAGATGAGTTGTTCGACATCGAGCATGAGAAGATCATGAAGAATCTAAGTCTTATGGCAAACTTCAAGGATTACATGTCCGGAGGAAAAGAGTGGATTCTTGATAGTGGATGCACCGATCATATGACCGGAGATAGAGAGATGTTTTAAGAGATCATACCAAACCATGGACCGCGAAGGTATGTAACTTTTGGAGACAACTCCAAGGGTAAGGTACTTGGTCTTGGTAAGGTGGCCATATCCCATGATAGCTCTATTCAAAATGTCATGCTTGTTGAATCCCTTGGCTACAATCTTCTTTCCGTATCTAGACTTGTCGACTTTGGTTTTAATGTGCTATTCACGAAAGTAGATTGCCAAGTGTTTCGTCAAGATAATCATAATATGGTCTTTACCGGTTTCCGTAGAGGTGATCTATATATTGTCGATTTCACTAAGAGATCCAAACCTCATACTTGCCTTATTGCAAAATCTTCTAAAGGTTGGCTTTGGCATAGAAGACTAGGACATGTTGGCATGCGTAATCTAGACAAGCTTATCAAAGGTGATCACATACTTGGTGTTAAAGATGTTATCTTTGACAAAGATAGACTTTGTAGTGCTTGCCAAGCCGGAAAGCAAGTAGGTGGAAGTCATCCCGTAAAAAATATCATGACTACTAGGAGACCACTCGAGTTACTTCACATGAATCTTTTTGGTCCCAATGCTTACAAGAGCCTCGGTGGAAATTCCTATGGTCTAGTTATAGTTGATGATTTTTCTGGATTTACATGGGTATTCTTTCTTGATGATAAGTCCAAGGTACAAAAGATCTTCAAGAACTTCGTTCGCAAAGCGCAAAATCTGTTTGAAGTGAAGATCAAGAAGGTTCGGAGCGATAACGGATCGGAGTTCAAGAACACCCATGTAGATACCTTTCTTGACGAAGAAGGTGTTTCACATGAGTTCTCGGCTACGTACACGCCTCAACAAAATGGAGTTGTTGAGAGGAAGAACTGAACTCTTATTGAGATGGCAAGAACGATGCTTGACGAATACAAGACGCCAAGACACTTTTGGGCAGAAGTCATGGAAACAACATGTCATGCCACGAACCGACTCTACTTGCACAAGCTTCTGGGTAAAATGACATATGAGCTACTCACCGGTAACAAACCCCAAGTTGGATACTTTCGAGTATTCAGCTCAAAGTGCTACATTCTTGATAAGCATCGTCGTACTAAATTTGCTCCCAAATCTCATGACGGTTTCCTACTCGGTTACGGATTGAACTCTCACACTTACCGTGTCTACAACAACTTCACTCGAAAAGTTGAAGAGACGGTAGATGTGAAGTTTGATGAATCTAATGGTTCGCAAGTCGAACAATTGCCAAATGATGTACGAGATAAGGATCCTTCGGAAGCTATCCAAGACTTGTCCATCGGCGTATTCGTCCCATGGAGGTGAAGGAAAGTACTTCGTCAACTCAAGTGGAAGTCCCTACTTCACGTCAAGGTGAACCTCAACATGACATGGAGGCATCCACAAGCGGCACATGACAAGATGAAGAGGAGGAAGTACATCCTGAAGATCCACCACAACCTCCTTCACCACCACCTCAAAGAAACGACACCTTCAACAACAACGAAGATGAAGATGATGATGAAGAAGAAGCTCCACCATCCAACAAGCCGAAGCTACCCCGAGTTCGAGCAAGAGTGACCAAGAACCATCCTCTAAACCAAATCTTTGCTGACATACAAACCGGGAGAATCACTCGCTCTAAAACTCGCTTAGCTAATTTTTGTGAGCATTATTCTTTCATCTCTAGCATTGAACCCTTGAAGGTAGAACAAGCTCTTGAAGACCAGGATTGGGTGAACGCCATGCATGAAGAGCTTCACAACTTCGACAGGAACGAAGTGTGGACACTCGCGGAGAAGCCCAAGGACGAGCACAACATCATCGAAACCAAATGGGTGTTTCGGAACAAGCAAGATGAAGACGGTCAAGTCGTACGCAACAAGGCGCGTCTCGTAGCCCAAGGATATACGCAAGTTGAAGGTATGGACTACGGTGAGACCTATGCCCCCGTCGCTAGACTTGAAGCTATTCGCATTCTCCTTGCTTATGCTAATCACCATGATATCACGCTTTATCAAATGGACGTTAAAAGTCCCTTTTTAAATGGTGATATTGAAGAAGAAGTCTATGTTAAACAACCCCCTGGTTTTGTAAATCCTAAGAAACCTAATCATGTTTACAAGCTTCGTAAAGCTCTTTATGGTCTTAAGCAAGCCCCATGTGCTTGGTATAAATGCTTAACGAAGTTTCTCATTGAAAAGGGATTTGAAATTAGTAAAATTGACGCAACCTTATTCACTAAAAGAGTTAATGGTGAATTATTTGTGTGCCAAATCTATGTGGATGATATTATCTTTGGATCTACTAACCCACAATTTAGTGAAAGATTTGGAAGGTTGATTTCCGAGAAGTATGAGATGTCCATGATGTGTGAGATGAAATTCTTTCTTGGGTTGCAAATCAAGCAAACAAGAGAAGGAACTTTCATCTCTCAAACCAAGTATACCAAGGACTTGATCAAGAATCTCAACATGCAAGAGTGTAAAGGTATGAAAACTCCTATGCCTACTAGTGGACATGTTGATCTTACCAAGGAGGACGAACCGGTTGATCAAAAGGTTTATCGATCTATGATTGGTTCACTGCTATATCTATGTGCCTCCCGTCCCGATATTATGCTTAGTGTTTGCATGTGTGCTAGATATCAAGCCGCACCTAAAGAGTGTCATCTTTTGGCCGTGAAATGTATTGTGAGATACTTGATACAAACACCAAACTTTGGCATTTGGTATCCCAAGGGATCTTCTTTTAACCTTGTTGGCTACTCCGATTCGGACTACGCCGGTGACAAGGTTGATAGAAAATCCACCTCGGGTACATGTCAATTTCTTGGTAGATCTCTTGTGTCTTGGTCCTCCAAGAAACAAAACTCGGTATCTCTATCTACTGCCGAAGCTGAGTATATTGCTGCCAGATCATGTTGTGCACAATTACTATGGATGACACAAACGCTTAAGGATTATGGAATCCATGTGAAAAATGTTCCATTACTTTGTGACAATGAAAGTGCTATTAAGATTGGTCATAATCCCGTGCAACATTCTCGAACTAAGCATATTCAAGTTCGACATCATTTCATTCGTGATCATGTTGCCAAAGGAGATATCAATCTTAAGCATGTTCGTACCAACAAGCAATTGGACGATATCTTTACTAAGCCACTTGATGAGAAAGTGTTTTGTTAATTGAGGAGTGAGTTGAACATCATTGATGCTTCAAACTTGAGCTAGACTCACTCGATTGCATGCGAGGGCATGAGCTTACTTGATACTTCCATGATACTCTTGACATGTTATCTTATACCATGGAATTCTATGCTCCCTTGTATTGCATCTAACCTTTTGTAGGTACTTGGAAGAACTCCAATCATAAGCAATCTTGTCTTAGCCAAGTATCCACAACCCCTCTTGTTGATGGAAGGAAGAAGACAACTCAACCATATCCTTGACATATATTTGATATGATCATATTTGCTAATTCTCAATTGATATCATGTCAAATGGATATATATTGTTCTTCCTTGCATGACTAACCTATGTAGGTGATAAGTGAACCAAAACAAGAAGGATTGCTCCCAACTCAAGATGAACTTCATCAATCTCGAGCATCCTCATCAAGTTCACCTACAAGCCACATCATCAACATCACTCAAAGGTATGTACTCATATCCTTGAAAATGCTTTACTCCAAGACATGAGTTAAAGCAACTCAAGTGATATGAACATATTAAAATGCTTAATCAAAAAATGGTAACCCATTTTGAGCTTAACGATGAGTATGACCTATGATCAAGTATTCTTGCTTGGCTCCTAAGTCAATATACTCTTATATAGGTGATCTAGTCACCGATCATCATCTAGTTAAGTATCTTGTTTGGTTCATTCTTTATTTGCAAGATTTCTTGGAACCACTCAAATCTTCTCTAGTTGATATCTCTTTGCAAAGTCTTTTGCATTTCCTTTGAAGATCCTTTTGACACTTTGGTACAAGTTTTCCAAACTCATTTGCAAGTTGCTCAAACATTGCCAAGTTTCTGTTTACCCCTCGGAGCCTCCGATTCAAATGACTCGGTTCTACCGATTTAGCAGATGAGCTGCATAACAATAGCTCAGTTCCACCGACTTGTTTGTCTTGGAGCCACCGATTTGATTTCTTCTCTAGTCTGTGTTCATGTTAGTAAATTTTTGTCTCTTTAGCAATCCTACAAGTGGTATCTTTGTTTCTTCAATGATCCCTTATTATTATTAAAAAAAACTCCATTCTAGGATCTCTAACTCAAAGGAGGAGATGTCTTACAAGCTCTCAGATCAGTCAAAGAGGGAGAAATTATTTTCCATGATTCCCTCAGTTTTTAATGCTCTTCATAATTTTTCATTTCTGTGAACCCTACATTCTATGACCCTTGTTCTCAAGGATCCCTTCTAACTCCATGATCCCTGTGTCTAACCCTGTGTATGGACCTTTTTGGAAATTAATGCCAAAGGGGGAGAAATACCAAAGCTTCAAAAGCTAAAGGGGGAGATACATGCTTCAATGCAAAGGGGGAGATATAATCAAGCGAGAGAATATCAAAGTTTATACTTATATAGACAAGGGGAGAATACCAAAGTAGGGGGAGAAAAATATGGTCGGGAGAAAAGTATGTTTATTTCATTTAACTACTCATGTTAGACCTTTTCACCCTATCCAATCCCAATATCTACATGCTAAGATTCAGAGGGAGAGGATGACCTACTAGTTCATATCAAGGGGAGAAAGTTCTAAATGATTTTGGAGACATATCAATCTTAAGGAATACTATCTTCTATATGTTCTCCACATCTTGGTACTATTGAGCTCTATTGCATTTTGATTAGTAGAATACTCTTGTGTTTCCTAACATTGTTTTCTCAAGTGTGTTTCTACTACTAGAATGCTCAAGAACTCAAGGTAAGTATATGCATCATATCCTTGATCAAGATGATCTCTTGCTTCTTGCACATATTGTTTGCAAGAGTGATGTCTTGAACAAGGATACACCTCATTCATATATATTTGATGCATATAGCCAAGATACACATGAGTCATCATATCCCTTCTACTATATGTGTGTCCATGCATTCCAAAGCAACTATCCTCTAAAGGGATTGCACACATTTAGGGGGAGCAAATCTAAGTCATGTGTCTCTCAAAGTCTTCATCATATCTATGCACACCTTTATTTGAAGCTTTGATTGTATGTTGTCATCAATTACCAAAAAGGGGGAGATTGAAAGCACAATATGCTCCCTTGGTGGTTTTGATAATTCATGACAACATACATTGTCTCTTGGACTAATACTTTTACCTAGTGTATTTCAGATAAAGTCCACAAAGAGGGTTGGCAAAAAGGATTGTGAGGAGAAACCCCAAGATGCAAGGAAATGGATTGGCAAAGCTTCAAGCAAGAGGACTCTACATTTTACTTTGTGAGAAATCACTTTGAGTCCATAGGAAAGCCAATACTATTAAAAGGGGGTAAGGTACCGTTGGTGAACAAGATGCTCCACGTGCACAAGTGATAGTCACCAAAAACACCCACAAGCTCTTCCACAAATACTCTATCTAGAACCCTACCACTAAAATCGGTAAGACCAACAATTCCTATTCGGTCTCACCGAGATTCAAACCCTAGACAGATCCTAAGCCAAACCCATCTCGGTACTACCAACTTTCCACTTCGGTGCCACCAACTTCAGTTGCCAACTTTCCGGTTAGCTATTTTCAAGTATCGGTACCACGGAGTTTTGCCAATTAGTCTCACCGAGATTTGGACCAACTTCCTGGTTAGCTATTCTCAGGAATCGGTACCACCGAGTTTTGTGAATCGGTCTCACCGAGTGTTTGGACCAACTCTCTGGTTAGCCATTGTCCAGAATTGGTACCACCGAGATTTGAGAATCGGTCTCACCGAGTTGTGTAATCTGACCGTTGGTCATCAAATCGGTACCACCGAGATTTATTTATCGGTCTCACCGAGATTCAAAAGTTACTGCCTTTTGGTCACTTTGGTACCACCGAGTTTTATACTTCGGTGTCACCGAGTTGGTCACTTTAGGTGTAACGGTTGGATTTTTGGGGATGCCTATATATACCCCTTCACCACCACCCACTCGAAAGAGAAGCACTCAGAACTATTCCATACTTGCCCCATCCAATTTTCTGAGAGAGAGCCACCTACTCATGTGTTGAGATCAAGCCATTCCATTCCTACCATATGAATCTTGATCTCTAGCCTCCGCAAGTTGTTTCCACCAAATCAATCTCTTCCACCATAGCCAAATCTGTGAGAGAGTGATTCTGTGTTGGGGAGTCTATCATCTTGAAGCACAAGAGCAAGGAGTTCATCGACATTACCGAGCCTATTACCTTTTGGAGGGTGGTGTCTCCTAGATTGGTTAGGTGTCGCTTGGGAGCCTCCTACTTCGTGTTGTGGAGTTGAACCAAGAAGGTTGTACGGGCAAGGAGATCGCCTACTTCGTGAAGATCTACCCATAGTGAGGCTAGTCCTTCATGGACGGAAGTCGTTATGGAATAGTTAAGGTTGCTACTTCGTGGACCCTTATGGGTTGAGCCCTCCGTGGACTCTCGCGACCGTTACCCTCCATGGGTTGAAGACCCCATAAACGTGGACGTACGATAGCACCACCTATCGGAACCACGGGAAAAATCTTCGTGTCCCTCATGCGTTTGATCTCCGTATCTCAACTCCTTACTTCCATGTGCAATGTCTTTATTTTCCGCTGCCATACTTGTTGACTTGCATGTGTAGGGTGTGCTAGACTTGCTATAATTGCTAAAATCTACCAACCAATTAACTTGGGAAAAGGTTAGGTTTTAATTCATGCTAATAGTCTATTCACCCCCCCTCTAGACACACACTTCTAGTGATCCTACATCTTCGCGCTGAGTAGATGGAGGAATGATGACTTCTTCTTCAACCACATGTTCTTCAGGCACAATTTCTCTAGTGCCCATCAGTCTAATAGCTTCATCGGGAGGTAGTTCATCTAGCACAGGAGGCAGGTGCTCTCTTTGCAAGCCATTAGTTTCATCGAATCGCACATCTACAGTTTCAACAACCTTGTTGTGAAGGATGTTGAAGACCCTGTAGGTGTGCGAATCCTTTCCATAACCAAGCATGAAACCCTCATGTGCTTTCGGTGCAAATTTAGAAGTGTGGTGTGGATCCCTTATCTAGCATCTTGCACCGAAGACTTTGAAATAACTTACATTGGGTTTCTTACCAGTGAGAAGCTCATATGATGTTTTCTTGAAGAACTTGTGAAGATATACTCTGTTGATAATGTAACATGCAGTATCAATGGCTTCAGGCCATAGCTTCCGTGGTGTCTTGTATTCATCAAGCATGGTGCGAGCCATCTCAATAAGAGTCCTATTTTTGCGCTCCACAACACCATTCTGCTGAGGAGTATATGGAGCAGAGAACTCATGAGTGATTCCAAGAGTATCAAGAAAGGTGTCCAGGCCTGTGTTCTTGAATTCAGTGCCATTGTCACTCCTGATGTGCTTGATCTTGATGTTGTAGTTGTTCATACACCTATTTGCGAAGCGCCTGATGACATCCTGCACTTCAGTTTTGTAAAGAATGATACGCACCCAAGTGAATCAAGAATAGTCATCAACAATCATGAAGCCATATAGATTTGCAGTGGTAGAGAAGGTGGAGTAGTGAGTAGGGCCAAATAAGTCCATGTGTAGCAGCTCGAAGGGACGTGAGGTCGTCATGATTGTCTTCGAGGGGTGTTTGGCCCTGGTCATCTTCCCGGCTTCACAGGCATCACAAAGGTGGCCCTTCTTGAACTTGACACCCTCGACGCCAATGATGAGCTTCTTCTTGGCGAGTGTGTGTAAGTTCCTCATCCCAGCATGTCCTAGCCTTCTGTGCCAAATCTAGCACTCCGAAGCTTTTGCTAGAAGACATGAGGCAACCCGTGGTCCTGCAGAGAAGTCTACCATGTACAGATCACCTCTTCGAAAACATTTGAAGACTTTGGTTTTGTCAGAAGCCATTAGTACCACACATCGAAATTTGCCGAATATGACGAGCATATCTAAGTCACAGAGCATTGAGACAGACATCAAGTTGTAACCAAGGGATTCGACAAGCATGACATTTTCCATGTGCCGGTCCCTTGAGATAGCAACTCTACCTAGCCCCAATACTTTGCTGCTGCTCTTGTCAGCAAAGACGATGTGATATTTTGTTGGAGGTCAAAGAGTTTGCTCCATCAATAGGCTTCGATCACCAGTCATATGACTTGTGCATCCACTGTCCATAATCCATTCAGTTGCATTGGATTTGTCTTCCTGCATTGAGAATTAGTCGAGTTCACCAAAGCATGTAGGAGTAACATGCTAAGATGAAGATATAGCAGTAGACAATGGTAGGTATTTTGAACGAGGTATGCATTAGATTTCTTGCGTTCAGACAAGAATGTTTTCGGGTTCCCAGAGATGATCTTCGGGATAGGCTTCTTCCTATCTGGAGACCCGATGCTGCATAGAAGATATTAGTTCTTCTTAACCACCCACATGCGAACGGGTGGCTTCGAAGCAATGAGACGTAGGGTAGCATCAGAGAATCTAGGCAAAGATGCCCTAATAGTACGTTTCATAGGAGGGTTAGTGTACTCAAATGAATATGCATAATAGTCTTCAGTAGAATGAACATATCGATTTTTGCCATAGTGCACATATTCATGAGCTTTTCAGCCCTGCCCTGCGAAACATGATTGTTAGTGTAATCATATGAAGACCTTTGTCTTCTCAAAGACATTGATCTGGGATCTGTCTTCTTCTTGAGAGATGTCTTCATGACATTCACATGAAGTTTCTCAAGAAGACATTTGGGAACCCAGATCCTCTTCAGAGCTGAACCATTCCTGCAGTTAGTACCAATGTACCTAGCAAATACTTCACCATTTTTGCATTTGAACAGTTTATAGTTGGAATCGAAAGATTCATCAATAATAATAGGATTCACACAGTTGAAGCCAGATAATGTGGAAGGATCAACTGAAGGGCCTTTTGCAGCAACCCATGTGGTTTTGGGGTACTGCTCAGGTGTCCAGTAGGATCCATCAACATTGACGTTTCTTTCGAAACCCACACCCTCTTTCCTAGGGTTTTTGTTCAAGATTGTCTTCTTCAGGACATCACAAAGAATCTGATGTCCTTTCAGACTCTTGTACATGCCAGTTTCAAGCAAAGTCTTCAACCTGTCATTGTCATCAGTGATAGAAGTGGCTTCCTCAGATGAGGGGTTAGTTGCCACACATACAGTTGAAGATAAAGCATTTTCAGAAGCATTTGAACATTCTGCAGTTGAATCATTTGCTTCACGGGCAATACACTTTAAGCATGGAGCATCAAATTCATCCTGAGCGGTACTGATCTAGTCTGCTAAGAGTGAGTCGTTTTCCTTCCGTAGGTCATCATGTGCTTTCCTCAACTTCCCAAGATCAATATTTTTCTGAAGATATTCCTGGGAAAGCTTCTCGTGATCAGTTGAAAGAGCATCATGACGACTTTGGAGATCCTCAAACCTTGAACGAAGACTACGCATGTCTTTAGCCATAGTTTCGTTCAGACTCATCTCTTCGTGTAACAGGTCATCGCTTTTCTCTAGAGTACTTTGCATTTTCTCCATGGCACTTTGTTGTTTAGTGGAAATTTTTACAAGTTTAGCATAGCTAGGTTTCATGTCATCATCAGATTCAGCTTCGGACTCAGAGTCATGACGTGAGGGTTTTGAGGATACCTTGGAGGCTTTCGCCATGAAGCAGTAGGCTGGAGTGGCATCATCATCACTGGCTTCGGTGTTGAAGAAGGGACCATTGTCTTCGGGTTCGAAGACAGAGGTGGAGAGATATTCCGAAGCCATTGCTAGTCCAGCTACTTCAGCGTCAGATTCCTCCTCAGATACTTCGTCAACTTCTGAACCAGATTCACACTATGAATCCATCTCCTTTTCGATGAAGGCATGTGCCTTGCCAGATGAACTCTTCTTGTGTGATGAAGACTTTGCATACTTATTCTTCTTCTTGTCATCGGAGTCATAGTCCTTGCTCTTCTTCTTGGATTCCTTCTCCCATCGAGGACAATCAGCGATGAAATGGCCAACTTTCTTGCACTTGTGACATGTTTGCTTCTTGCTGTCTCTTGAAGACATTTCACTAGACCTCTTGGAATCACGCTTTGAAGATTTTGCGTACCGCTTTGACTTGGCAAACTTTCGAAACTTCTTGACAAGCAGAGCGAGTTCTTTTCCAAAGTCTTCAGCACCATCAGAACTGCATTCAGAGTTGTCTTCAGATGACGACACAGCCTTGGCCTTCAAGGCACGAGAATGACTGTAACTGGGACCGAAGATACCCCTCTTCTCAGGTTGTTGGAACTCATGTGTGTTCAATCTCTCGAGGATATCAACGGGATCCAAACTCTTGAAGTCAGGGCGCTCTTGGATCATGAGTGCGAGAGTATCAAAGGAACTGTCAAGTGATCTGAGTAGCTTCTTCACGACTTCATGTTTGGTGATATCAGTGGCACCAAGTGCATTCAGCTCATTTGAGATGTCGGTGAGTCGATCAAATGTGAGATGAACGTTTTCGTTGTCGAGTCTCTTGAACTGGTTGAACAGGTTGCGAAGCACATCAACACGAGAGTCTTTTTGAGATGAGACACCTTCATTCACTTTGGACATCCATTCCCAGATTTGCTTAGCAGTGTTAAGTGCACTCACATGGCCATACCGTCCTTTTGTCAGATGACCACAGATGATGTTCTTGGCGGTGGAGTCCAGTTGTGCGAACCTCTTCACATCAGCAGCTGTAACACCTTCGCCAACCTCAGGAATGCCTGCCATGATGACATACCATAGGTCGTTGTCAATGGCTTCGAGATGCATGCGCATCTTATTCTTCCAGTAGGGATAGTCAGTGCCATCGAAGACAGGGCATGCAACAGAGACATTGATTATCCCTGCAGTCAACATTGCTAAAACTCCACGGTGGTTAAACCGAAACACAGAACAAGGGAGTACCTTGCTCTGATACCAATTGAAAGTGCTAGTTATCGACTAGAGCGGGGGTGAATAAGTGATTTTTATGAAAGGCTTCGAAACAATGAATGTATTCGAAGTATGCGGAAGCGATACAGGATCAGGTAGGGATAGTAATCAATGATCTAGTCAAGGCATGCAATACAGTGACAACATACAAGCAAGTTAAGCATTATCATCATGCACACTAAGATGAGTCGAAGACAAACTTAGATAGAATGAAGATAAACAACAGATATGAATGTCTTCAGGATAAGTCTTCAAACAATGAACATGCAAAGGCTTCACGATACAGAACATGAATGTAAGAAGGTGAAGGATAGAACCAGTTGCTTGACGAAGACACAGGATTTGTTGGACCAGTTCCAGTTGCTGTGACAACTGTACGTCTGGTTAGGGAGGCTGAGATTGAACTCAGAAGACCTTGTCTTCACCTTATTCCCCTTGAGCCGAAGTCACTTAGACAACGCCCAATCACTCAGGTAAGGCTTCAGGGGAGACTTCCGAAACCCGTACAAACTTGGTCACCCGGCGATCCACAATGACTCTTGGATTGCTCTAGACCCAGACGCCTAACTGTCTGGAAGATCATAGTCTTCAAGTGTAATAAGTCTTCAGTTCTCTCAGAACAGAATGACTTCGGTGATGCTCAAACACACTAGCTCTAGGTGTTTAGGTGTATCCTCGCAGGATGTGTCTCTCTCAATGTCTTCAAGGTGGGTTGCTCCAAAACGACAACAGCCGTATCAATCTTTGAGCAGCCGCCTTCTCATGGTGGAGGGGGTGGGCTATTTATAGCCAGCGGGCAACCTGACCTGATATGACCGAAATGACCCTGGGTTAATGGCCAACCGACACGTGTCACAACGGTCGGATTTCAAACACACGCGGCAACTTTACTTGGGCTACAAGTAAAGCTGACTCAACCAGCTCTGGAAAAGATTTCCCCTCATTGTCTTCGCTCGAAGACATAGGTATGGGTTGAGCATCACGTCAGCATCTGACTTCGATCACATCGACCCCACTTAACAGTACGGTGGTTAATATGACTCAGGAAAGAAGAAACAAAACTACCAAAAGACTTCGTCTTCGCGTTTCATTGTCTTCGGACGAATGTCTTCGCATACCACCAATGGCTTCAGCCGTCATCAATGTCTTCGGACATTTTTGGGGGTCGTCTTCGACGGCTAAACCGAAACTCCAGGGACTTCTCTCTGTGTTAACCTGTGAACTCTCACAAACACATTAGTCCCTCAACCACGTTTGTCTTCAATACTCCAAAACCAAACTAGGGTGGCACTAGATGCACTTACAAGTTGGGACGGGCTATGAGGGCCGCCAAGCTTCAAGATGTCGAAGAGACTACAGGTATGTCATTTAATACCAGTTGTTCTATTCTTCATTTCTCTGAGCATGAAATCATTGATAAAGGCAACAACTTAGGGATTTGTCTTGGTAGTAACAGTGAACAAATTGCTAAATATGCAAATGATTTGCTAGATCTAGGGGCAGATAGATCAATTGATTTAATTAGAAATTTAGCGGCTGTGAAACCCATGGACGAATCAGATATTAACAACCTAGGGGTGAATTCTTTACAAAGCTTATGTGAATATCTTATTCCCAGTGCCGGATTAGAGGATGAAGAGGAAGTGTCGGGTGCTGAGGGGATATGGCTCCTCAGGAAGTCCATTCCACTACTTCTACCTCTAGCTAGGATAATTCATAAATGATGCAGGATAAACCAAAACGTTCCTGGAAGAGGAAAATTTATCCCGTGTCAGCAGTTCACAGGAGTGCGAGAGTTAAACTAAAGAAAAATTTTTATGATGAAAAATGAAAGGAATCTTTTGGATTAGCAGAGGTCTGACGGACTTCGGCTAAACAGAGGTTTCTTGCAGAAACATCGTTAGAACACAAATTAGACTCTATGGCCTTACTCGAAACCGGTAGAGACAATTTTACTACACAATTTCTCAACAACATAGCTGGTGGGGTTGAGTTTGACTGACACTGTTTTCTGCCAAGGGGTAGATCCGGAGGGATTCTCCTCGCGGTGAAATGTGAAACACTAGAAGTTCTCAACGTCGTGTATGGCGATTTTGCCGTCAAATTCCGAGTGAGATCGAAAGTTGACGGCTTTAGATGGGCATTAGTGGCTGTCTATGGTGCAGCCCAACCGGAACTCAAGTCCGAATTTCTCTCTGACTTGGCTAGGGTTTGCGGTGATAAGACGCTGCCACTCCTTGTAGGGGGATTTTAACATAATTCGAAGAAGAGAGGAAATAAAACAATGACAATTTCGATGGTAGATGGTCATTCATGTTTAACACAATTATAGAGAGTCTGGACTTGAGAGAGATCGACCTTACTGGTAGACAATTTACGTGGGCAAACACGCTACCGATACCGACGTATGAGAAGTTGGATAGAGTGCTTACTAGTGTTGAGTGGGAACATAAATTTCCCCTAGTAACAGTGCAGGCTTTGGTTGACTCGAGAGAGGCGACTCACGTGGGCAATAAGAACATCTTTTCTTTTGAACTAGGATGGTTTGAGAGAGAGGGGTTTCTAGACCTCATAGCTACAGAATGGGCTAAATAGGTTGGTGGGGTTTCAAATATGGATAGATAGCAGAACAAAATCTGACACTTACGCCAGTATTTGAGAGGATGGGCAAAACATCACAGTGGTTTATACAAAGAAGAACAAGAGAAGCTTATTCAGTTGATTACTGAGTTAGACCTGAAAGCTGAGTCTAATGTTCTTAACATCACTGATAGAAACGTTAAGAATAAAGCTGAACAGAGACTTCGTGCCCTTCTTCGAGAGGAAGAGATAAAATGGGAACTTAGAGCCAAGGTCACAAAAGTCGTTCAAGGGGATGATAAGACACAATTCTTTCATATGATCGCTAATGGGAAGTGAAGAAAGAAAAAAAATAATCCATCTTGAACAGGATGAGGGTACAATAGTAGGACATGAGAACCTCAAATTGTACATATCGAATTACTATAAGAATATTTTTGGGGCTCCTGAGGCTAATCATGTGGTGCTAGATGAGCGCGCAATAGGCGACATCCCGCAACTCCAGGACGAGGAGAATGAGGTGTTGTCAGCTCCATTTACTGAGAAAGAGGTGTTTGATGCGATAACACAAATGGAACACAATAAGGCTCCTGGACCGGATGGTTTTCCGGGTGAGTTCTATAAGAGGTGTTGGCATATTATTAAGGGAGATCTGATGCCTATGTTCCATGATTTGTTTAACGACCATTTACAGCGTTTTCACCTAAACTTTGGAACTATCACGTTGTTGCCAAAGAAGGTGGAGGCTGCACGCACTGAGCAGTTCAGACTGATTTGTCTGCTTAATGTCAGTTTTAGAATATTCACTAAGGTTGCTATGAATAGGTTGACACAGGTAGCCCATTCGGTAGTTGAACCCACACAGACGACTTTCTTGCCAGGGAGACGCATCCTAGAAGGGGTTGTGGTCTTTCATGAAACCCTTCATGAAATACATTCAAAGAAACTCGACGGGGTTATCTTCAAAGTGGATTACAAGAAGGCATACGATAAATTCAAATGGCCCTTCCTTCAACATGCCTTGCAGATGAAGGGATTCAATGAAAACTGGAGGAGACAGGTGGATTCTTTCATTCAGAAAGGTAGCGTTGGCATTAAGATGAATGATGATGTAGGTCATTATTTTCAGACACACAAGGGCCTAAGACAGGGTGATTCGATGTCCCCGGTCTTATTTAACATTGTAGCAGATATGTTGGCCGTTCCTATTGGTCGGGCTGAAGAAAACGACCTAATTGGAGGTTTGGTTTCGCATCTTGTAGATGGAGGTGTGTCCATCTTACAATATGCGGATGATACGATTATTTTCATGGAACATGACCTCGCAAAAGCTAGAAATATGAAGCTAGTATTATGTCTTTTTGAGCAATTGTCGGGACTCAAGATTAACTTCAATAAGAGTGAATTGTTCTGCTTTGAGCGAGCCAAGGAAGAACAAGATGCATATCGACAATTGTTCGGGTGTGCGATGGGATCTCTCCCATTTAGTTATCTGGGAATGCCCATTCACCACCGTAAACTTACGAACAAGGAATGGAAATGTACTAAAGATAGGTTTGAGAAGAGACTAAGTTGCTGGAAGGGCAAGCTTATGTCTTATGGTGGACGCTTGGTATTAATAAATTCAGTATGACAAGCCTGCCAATGTTTCTCTTATCTTTCTTTGAAGTGCCGGTAGGGGTACGAAAAAGATTGGATTTTTATCATTCTCGATTCTTCTGGCAAAACAATGATACTAAGAACAAGTACAGGCTTGCCAGATGGGACATTATATGTAGAACCAAAGACCAAGGTGGGTCGGGGATCGAGAACTTAGAAGTCAAAAATAGATGCCTTCTTAGTAAGTGGCTCTTCAGATTGTCTGTGGCGGAGGAACCGGAGGTGTAAAGTTCACATTGTTTCTATAGGGAGGATCAAACAGATCTACATTATTACAAGAAATGATGCGGATCTAAGAGTATGAGCTATCAGCAGAATCATGTAGGAAATTAAAAGCTGCATCTATCGATTTACATAGTTTCTATTGGAGCTCCGACGAACTGTCAAAGAACACGAGAAAAACCTAATGATAAGAGCGGCATTTACCGGATCAGAGATGAAGGAAGCATCGGGGGCTTGTGTTCTTAGAAGGAGGCCTAGATTCCCGCGCCAGACTAGATTTGATGACCTTTTAATTTTTTTTGCTATAATGATGCACTGACGTCAGGGGATAGCGAGGTGACGTCCTGATGATGTCGTCCAAAGGAAAAAAGGATCAAGTCTCACAGAAGAGGAAAATGAGCCGGCACAATATTAACCCCGATGAATATTCAATGACAACAAGAGAAACGCCGGCTTGAGACAAAGCTTAAAGATTTAACTTCAAGGTTGAGGTTTTCCTTTCATTTTAGGATGCAGTTTAACATGGGTGAACCCAAGCTAAACTGGGGGCTAATGTTGGGGATATACCCCATAGGATGACCCGCCAGGAAGATAACCCAGATACCAAGCGGTGGATCATAACACGATCATTACACAAATTAAGGCGCCTAGAGGCCTAAGACCAAGGGGGCGGCTTGTCCAAGGAGGCCGGCTCATGGGCCCGACTTGGCAGGCCGGCTTGACAGTGTCATCATGAGGAACGTCGTGTGCTCGGGAGATAAGGCAAGTAAAGGTAGATTAGGTCACAGGTCGTAGCACGACCTGGACTCTGTTGTAACCTTGGGTCTCAACCTGTATATATAAAGGTGTTCCCTTGAGATAGAAAGAGGAGATAAGAAAGAAACCCTCGAGAACTAGGTTTAGCGATTCCGCACCCTTGTAATCGAGATCATCATCAATATACACAAATCAGGACGTAGGCTTTTACCTCCATCGGAGGGGCTGAACCTGGATAAACCCTTGTCTCTCGTTCCCGATCAACCCCTTCCATGTCGCCACCTAGTTGCGATGGCCTCACACCTAAGTTCTCTCACGAGGGCATCTGCCGTGACAAAACCACGACAATCTCCTAGAGTCACTTTTTCTACAAGTATTTGTTATCAATTTGGTTTATCGTCAACAATGGTGCCAACTTATGGTGTGAAGATGAATCTATTTCAAGGATCTATGGTAATATGTATGTTGCTGTCTTTCTAGATGTGAGAGGTCAATTATAGTTTCTTAAATCATTTTGGTGACTTGCCAATGAGTACCTCACTAACCCAGGACATTCACGAGGTTGGCTGCCTCATGTCAAGTTAGTTCCTTGATTTGACACAAACTAATTACAAAATAGTAGTGCAAGTTGCCTGATGTTGGGTATCCCACATGTGTTATTTGTCTTGCATCGTGACCTCACCCGACTATGATAATCTTCGCAAGCATTCGACCAAAGAAGAAGGCAACATGTAATTTCCATGGATGCATTTGTCGTTTATTCGCGTGGAACATTGGTCTTCTAACCTCCCTCCTAATTTTCTAATAGACCATGTTGATGAGTTGTATGTTGTAGGTCCATCACACGAGAATGGACTGCGTCTTACACATGCTGTTGTGCACACATCTACTTCTGCTTAAAATGAAACAGGAAATGATTATTCGAGATGGCAGAAAATCAATAGATGGAGAGGGGTTCCACTCGGGTGGCTTAGCGACAAGCCAGCATGCACAACAGTTTGAAACAATCAAGGTCAAGAATCTGTGCTCGCATATCGATCATCCCTAGCTCAAGGCCGTAATCCATAGGTACCATTTTTGTTCCCCATGATTCCTAGTCTTTGTTCAACTGCACAACTATTTGGCACTATCATTTTGGTATGGATCGTTTATCATGTTCCCATGAGTTCTTGTGGTGCCTTCTCACCCATAAATATGGTGGACTGATTTTAGTAGGTGTACAAATAAATATCAACATAGCTATGTTGTGGACCCTTTGTGCCACAAGTGTCATTGCCTGTGTAAAATAAATGGTGACATGGACGGCCCACATATAGGCATTTCTCTGTCACAACAAATATTTACTCAAATGTGCTACAATCATCTATTTTAGATACGTACAAATGCCAATACCAGTGATGTGAACAAAGAAAAGAAAAAAAACACTATTTTGTCCAAAATAGGTATCCTACTTCATAAAAACAAGGTAGTGTCCTTGCAATGCTATGCATCCAACACGAGTTACCAACTAACAGGAAATCTTTACCCATGTCGAAAGCATCTTATGGGTAACAACCATGTCCGAAAATAAGTACCATACTCCTTTAAGACATTGACGCAACCTTCAATCTCTTTGAAAATATGTTGCTATAAACAGAAATTAATAGTTGCACACTAAGGAAATACTTTTTGTATAATCAATATAATTTGGCTTTGTAAGTGTAAATAATTCTTTATGAGTTAGTTGACGAAGATAAAAAGTTTTACCAACACATATTCTAAATGGACACGTACTTGGAAAAAATAACAATCAACTACCAAACATTGGTCGTTCATGTTTTTGTATGACAATAATATATATTTTAGCAGTATTATATAGATGACAACACACTGCTAAAAACAACTCAATAGTTAACATAAGTTGTATGGTACATACATCAACCGACGAGAGGCCGATGAGTTCACCTTTTTGAAAATATTTTTTAAAACATTAGTTCTAGGTGATGGATCTAAGTGCTTCGAGAGTCATAGTAGAAGGCTTGCAAAACATGAAAAAATGTGGATATAAGCTCGCTATTCAACAGTAAATCGTCAGAGGAAGTAGAAGAAGATGAATTCGAGTTGGTGGCTGGCGTGATCGCTTTTGAAGAGGAGTTTAGGAGACGGAGGCGTCATTCTCAGTTTGGTCAAAGGATCATGGGTAATGATGATATAGTGAGGGATTACTTTGTGCTGAATGTGGTATATCTTTCTCACTACTTTTGGCAACGATTCCAGATTCATCGGTCTCTTTTCAACACCATTCACAAAAGCCATGGAGAAATGCGATCCCTGGTTTCAACTAAGATGGAATGCAACGGGAATAAAAAGTGCAGTTCCATTGTTAAATATTACAAAAACCATGCGAGTCCTTGATTATGGATGCCCGACCAATGCCATTGATGACTATGTTTGCATTTGGGAAGATCTCATCCTCGGGTATGTGAGACAATTTTAGATACGTGTGGTCGAGATATATGGACCAGAGTACTTGAGGGATCCCACTGATGAATATACCGAGATGCTCATGGCATAAAATGAAGAGAGAGGTTGGCCAGGATGCTTGGATCCATTGACTGTATGTGTTGGACATGGAAGAATTGTCATGTGTCATGGCAAGGTCAGCACAGAGGGCATTGCCATCATTCAACCATCATACTCGAGGAAGTTGCTTCAAATGATCTTTGGATTTGGCACACATACTTCAGAATGCATGTCTCTCACAATGGTCTCAATATTCTATAGTGATCTCCTCTTACGAGGCTTGTTTCCCATGACAATCCACCTTGTAACTATGTTGTTAATGGCCATGAGTAAAACATGTGATACTAGCATGTCGATGTCATCTATCCTCCATGGGCCACATTTGTGAAGACTATCCATCACCCTAATGGAAATAGGATACCTCACTTTGCAACGTGCCAATAATCTACTAGAAAAGATGTCGAGAGAGATTTTATTATGCTTCAAAAAAGATTTGCCCTTTTCCATGACCCTGAAGAGTATTGAAAGTCTGAGACCCTATGGACGATCATGAAAACATGTGTTATCTTGCACAACATGATTATCGAAGATGAGATAGACCTGGAGGATTTTTGATATCTCTACAATGGTGTCTCGGTGGAGATGAATCATAACTCAACTCGGATCTTAGCCTTCCTACAAGTACACCAAAGGATCAAGAACCTCAAGTTCACAACAAACTTCAAGAAGATCTAATTGAGTACCATTGGTGCCTTCATAACACTTGATTCTTGTGATTTTATCATGCTATTTGGATTCTTAGTTCATTTGGATCGTATGGTGTGATAAGTTTGAAAATGTTTGGAAGAACATGCAATTTGTTTTTGAAGCATTAAGCTCTAGGGGATCCGCCAGGTGAAGAAATGTTTAATCCCTTACAAGGAAACGGGATAAGGAGATGCTTTGGAATGTTATGATATGGGATCCGCTAAAGATGCCCTTTGTTTTTAGTTGCTTGGTTATATCACATCGAGATTAGATTTAGTTACTGCACATCTAACCTCTTCATGATATGATTTGAGAGCTAAGAATTCTGCCTTTTAGGCCCATTTTTGTGTTGCTTCTGTTTTCACGTGCGTGTCTAGGAAATTGTCTATTTTTGTAGCATGTGCACACCTGTGTGGGCCGGAGTTTGCGTTACCTCTGGTAGGCCGCGTCAATATGTGGGTTGTAATTTTCTTTTTCCTTTTTAAGCTGGTGGGGGCGAGCGTGTTTGACACAGATGAAAGGGTAAGAGACGCAAAATGTTTTTCATCATTCTTCTTTCCACTTCGGTCATCTCTTTTCTTTTAGTTTGATTAGTTTTTTCTCACACCACATAGAAAACACATGCAAAAGCATTAGAATTATGCAAACTATAGGTGCTTCAATCCGACAACAACGACATGCCGCTCATTGCGACTGCAGATGGGGTAGGAGGTGGGTTCTTAGTGAGTTGCATGTCCATGACTAGACTTGCATCCGCAAGTGTTGCAAGCCGACTGCAATTGGGCTGGTAGGGGTGTTGTTGCCCATGTTTCATATCCACCACTAAACATACAAATACAAGGGTTGCTACCTAGCTGCAACTGCATGACCCATTTGCAACTACAATTGCGTTGGTTGAGGGGTTGCCAGCCAGTTGCATATCTACCACTAGACTCACAACTTCAACTTTTGTACCTGACTGCAACTACAAATGGGGGAGGGAGGTGGGGTTTTCACCTGGTTGCATGTCCACGACTAGATATGGAACTACAAGTGTTATAACCCGATTGCAAACTACATGGCCTAGGGTGCGTCCGCAACTTGGCAAGGAGGATGTTGTCGACTAGCTGCATGTCCACCACTAGACATGCAACTACAAGCATTGCAAAACGGCAGCAACTTGCCCACCATGCGACTGCAGCTAGGGGGTTGTCTGCCAGTTACATGTCCATAAAACTGATACTTTTTTGTGTATTTTTTCATTTTCATTTTTTGTGTTTCCACCCAAGTTTTTGTTATGGTTTTATTTTCTCAACACAATACCACAAGTAAAAAGAAGAAAAATCCCAGCCTAAAAGTTCCTAACAAAGGTGTAACCCATAAAACAATCGAATCCACTAAAGGCTCAACCGAACAAACAAATGATGTCACCTTAGATGCGATATAATTATTTCACATCTACATGAGCCCTAGGCAAACCGATTAATATAACTATCATGTATAATGCGAACGCTAATGATTGCACATACATGCTACTAACTCAATGGAGTAGTATTTCTAAAAAAACTCAATGGAGTAGTGGCCATGAGTGATTTGCAATGATGAGTTAGAGATCTTTTTTGAGTGTCTTGGTTGGATGGTGCTAGTGAGTATAGTATGAGTATAGTATAGTAGTACAAGAGTGTCGTACAACTTTTTTCCTCAGGGGAGAGGTGTCGTACAAACTTGAGCAAAAAATGGCTTGGTACGAAAGATAGAAATTCAATCGTCCATCCATTCATTTTCGAGGGGAAATACTAGAAATACCACATCTTTCAAGGGATGAATGCGCAAGATTCCCCTTGAATGGAAACGCTCACTTCCGGAACCTACCTCTTGCCTTTCCCCCGCCGCATGACCCCTCACTGATGCATGTGCCCCCTTGCCTAGGGGGCTGCCATCACGCGACCATCATGTATATAGGGGACTATCTTCATCTCCAACCTGCCAACCTACAGACCTGCTCCACCGCTTCATTTAAAACTCCGCCCATTTACCAACTCGGGCAATGCTACTACCCCCCAAATACTATGACGAGGCACTAGCGGCCATGTGCGGTGAAGCGATCCTGGGGGACCTCAAGATACCCATGGTGACGGGGAGGGTAATCCAGACAATGATGTGGCCCAAGAACAGGAATTCCCGGTGGGGCGGCGGCGGCCATCGCTTCACGGGGCTCGACGGATTTGTGATTGGGCTCGGGGTGGAGGACGATGACGTGGACGTGAGGAGTTCGAGGTCAACATCAGGGACTCCGACTTGGATCTTAGGCGTGGAGGGGTGACTGAGGATGATGATCACGCGAGGTCATCGAGATCAACCCGTTCACCGCCGTCAAGAGGTCCCTCTCTAAAGGTATTGGTCCCAAACCGTTGAAGCTGGTTTTAATCCATGTATTAGAATTACCTTTTGTCATTGTTTTGTAGAAGATAGTGTAGAATCACATTTTCTCATTTTAGGTAGGACACGAAAGTTTGAAATTACCTATGGCTAATTTTTTGACGGGGTTAAATATTTGCTGATGTTGTTAAAGTTTTGAATATATTCTTAGATCATAACCCGAGGCGGAGCTGGGACCCGACCTCCTAGCCACGTACCGGGCGTGGAGTCCATGCACACATAGATAGCATATTGTAGCGAACCACAATGGGCCCATCGCCTTGTGTGAACATAGCTCCTCCCTTGGCGCTATAGGCAGTACCATACCATATAAGCTCCCCCGCAAGAGAAATTTTCTATTTTCACGGGGTTTACACTCTTACGTTTTCTAGTTTCATGGAGTTTACGATCGTACGTTGCCATGTTACTTCTTCTTGGTGTAAGTAAGACACACAAAGTCACGAATCACGTTGCCATCTTCGTTTACGTTTTCTCTATATACATGGTTAATTAGATCATGAACACATTATAAAAAAGTTTTTATGTTAATCTGAATTCATAAACTAACCGTATAATAATGCTAATGATTGCACATACATTATAGTAAGTCAATGGGGGTAAGTAGATATGTATGATTTACAAGGATCATAAGAGTTACAAAGTCATTTATAAGGGGATATTGTTTGAATATTAAGTAAGATACAAGGTCCATGTCATGTTTGTTTTTTAAACGGATGTTAGATCTCCATATACATGGTTAGATCAAGAATGCGATGAGAAAGTTAGAATGCTAACTTATAATTCATAAAATTATTATATAATAATGCTAATGATTGCACATAAAGTACATGCCAGTAACTCAATGGAGTAGCTGTATTTTTCTTTGAGAACAATGGAGTAAATATCTACGAGTGACTTACAAAAATCGTAGAGTTACACAAAATCATTTATGAGAAGATTTTGGTCAAATGTTCGGTTGGATGAACCCGTCTAGTAAACATAGACGGAGGGAGCACGACAACAATAGTCATACTTACAGGTGTGTAGTACAATCTTGAGCGAATAAATGGCGTAAACTAGCTATGAGTGATTTGCAAAGATCTTAGCATTACACAGTCATTTATGAGAAGATTTTTGGTCAAACGTTCGGTTGGATGAACCCGTCTAATAAACACGGACGGAGGGAGTACGACAACAATAGTCATACTTACAAGTGTGTAGTACAATCTTGAGCGAATAAATGGAATAAACTAGCTATGAGTGATTTGCAAAGATCTTAGCATTACACACAGTCATTTATGAGAATATTTTTGGTTAAACATTTGACTGGATGAACCCGTCCAATAAACCCGGACAGAGAGAGTACACAAGAGTAGTAGTACAGTCATACTATAGGTGTGTAGTACAATCTTGAGCTAATAAATGGCATAATTAGCTATGAGTGATTTGCAAAGATCTTAGCATTACACATAATCATTTATGAGAGGATTTTTCTTAAACATTTGGTTGGATGAGCCCGTCTAATAAAACCAACGAAGAGACTAGGACAACAGTAGTCATACTACATGTGTATAGTATAATCTTGAGCTAATAAATGACATAACTACATATGAGTGATTTTCAAAGATCCCAGCATTACTCACAATCATTTATGAAAAGATTTTTTGGTTAAACGTTTGGTTGGATGAACCCGTCCAATAAACTCGGACATAAAGTGTACGGCGGTAGTAGTACAATTGTACTACACTGCGTAGTACAATCTTGAACTAATAAATGAAGTAAATAGCTATGAGTTATTTGCAAAGATCTTAAAACTACGTATAATAATTTACGAGAAGATATTGGTTAAATGTTTGGTTGCATGAAGCCGCCAATACACTTGGACTGGAAAGTACAACAGTAGTAGTAAAGTCATACTATATAGTATAATCTTGAGCTAATAATTGTCCTAACTAGCTATGAGTTATTTGCAAAGATCTTAGCATTACACACAATCATTTATGAGAAGATTTTTTTGCTTAAACGTTCAGTTCGATGAACCTGTCCAATAAACCCAACCGAAGAGTGTATGACAGTAGTAGTAGACTCCTACTACATGTGTATAGTACACCAATCTTGAGCTAATAAATGTTGGCTTGCCTTCAAAGAATGGAAGTCAAACATACGTCCATCCATTCATTCTCGAGGGAAAATACAAGAAATATCACTTCTCCCAAGGGACAAGCGCGCAAGATTCCCGTGAGTAGAAATGCTCGCTTTCGAAAACCTGCGTCGTGCCTTCCTCCAAGAGCAGGGCCCTTCGCTGATGCGTGGGCCCCATCACGTGCCTTCTCGCGCCCGACCACCGTGTATATAAGGGAGTGGCCTCGCACCCATCTTCCGACCCACACCTGCTCCCATGCTTCATTAAAACCTCTGCCCATTTACCAACTCCGGCGAGGCCTCTACCCAAGGCAATGACAGCGGCGAGGTACCAGCGGCCATCATGTGTGGTAGAGTGCCCCATGCGGACGGCGAGATTCCCTCGGTGGCACAGAAGGTGATGGAGGTGACGGTGTTGCCCGAGAAGATGAAGCCCCTGCGTGGCAGCCGCGGGGGCCGACGCTTCACTGTGCATGGCAGGCGCATGGGACTCGGGCTGGACAACGGCGAGGGGGACTTCGAGGCCGACTCCGGGGAATCTAACATGGAGCTCGTGCGCGGTGGGGTGGCTCAAAAGGATGACGACGACGAGGTCATCGACATCAAGCACTTTGCCGCCGTCAAGAGATCCCTCTCCCAAGGTATCGGCCCCGGGTAGCTTCGACTAGTTTTTAATCTGCGTATCATTACCTTTAGGGATTAACTGTTGTATTAACCCCGTCTTGGTTTAGTAGTCTCCATCATATTTTGGGTCAAAGTATGACCACATAATTAACTAGTAAAATGTTAATGCATGTCATGAAAAGTTATATTGTTGGATTATTTTTTGAGTGTAGTTTTGATATTATTTTCGCTACGTTTAACTTATATTTTATTAGTTAATCATGGTAAAAAATATGACCCAAAAATACGAGAAGGACTAGTAAACCATGATGGAGGTAGTAGAAGATAGGAGATTGTGTGATTGGTTCGAAAATGGTTTGGTCGTTCGATTGGCTAGGAAGAAAAATTGTGCAGGGGTTGCTGTTTGGAAGGCTATGTTTGGGCGGTGTTACTCCTGTTTGTTTAGAGATTTAGGATTGGATGTGCTATCATGGAGTGATTTGGGTGAAGGGTTAGGCTTTTTCCATTTCTCTGTTGTGTTCGGTTGGTAGGCTATTTCCGCAAAGGTTCGTACCTCTTGAATTGTTTCCTCAGATGGTTGTATAGGTGTGCGTGAGGATTGTTCTAGGTTGGTTCATTTATCAGTCTAAATGATTATTCTACTAATCGTTGAATCCAACTGAAAAAACATATCCTTGATTCTGCATCATCTATAATGCTGTTTGTAGATTCACAATTGCAGAATAATGTCAAGGGTCTATAACATGGTATATGTTTATCAGAACCCTGGATTTGTTTTTGTTAAGTTGTGATCTTTATTTTATTTTATTTATTTTCTGGTGACTTATGCTTTCAGCCGAATTTGACACATCATGGTTCAGTGTTCACTATATTTTACATATAAATTCATGACAAATTATTTACTATATGTGAGAGAAATTTGTGTGTGATTGTCCCTCTTAGCATTGACATTGATCTTCCATTGCAGATGACTTAAGCACCATGCCTGCTGCGGATTTTGATGGTCCTTCAGAAAGGCCAAAAAAAGGTTAACAAAGGAACCAACAAGATCTGCTGACTTTGCATCAAACCAACCACTTGTTCCTGCAATGAACTCTGCTGCCCCTGTTGAAGCTCCAGTTATGGATATGTATTCTGACCAGGGAAGCAACTCTTTTGGCTCCTCTTACTTGGGCTGGGAGTATGACACCAAGACTCCAGATATATCATCCATTGCTCCCATTTCTACCATTGCTGAAGGAGCAGACTCTGCACCTGTCAAGAATAATACCTACAACTCTATGGTGCCTCCTGTTATGGAGAATAATGCTGTCAATTTCGAACCTTGGATGAGATATCTTCTGGATGATAGCATGGATGAGCTGATTGATAGCCTACTGAATTTTGATGAGCCCCAGGATGCCATTGTCAACATGGACCTTTGGAGCTTCGATGACATGCCCATCGGTGGTGAATTTTTCCGAGGGATTCAAACCCTGTATACAGGGACAAAGAGTAAGTATTTGCAAATTGCATGTTCAGTCTGAGGTTGACAATCTTTTCATTACTTTGTTTGTTCTGTTGTTTCAGGAATAAAACTATGAGAGATTGGGAAGCACCCTATTGTCACCTTCAGCTAGCATGTGCTCATGTCCAAGCTTAGATGCAAAAAAACTTGCATCCCGGGTCTCTTTTGCAATCGATCCTTTCCCTAGTTGACTGTCTGTGTGGAAGGCATTTATGCTGAACGGTTGTCTTTATCGTTTGTGAACTTTTATGTCGTCATTACCATTTCTGAATGTGAACAACATGGATCTGTCCAGTTTGCTTTAATCTGTGCAGTCAATCGTGCTTTTCTTTTAGTTCTGGCTGTTTAATTGGTGATAGAAGTAACGCGCGCGCGAGCGCGCGCGCGCGCGCGCACACACACACACACACACACACACACACACACACACACACACACACACACACACATATATATATATATATATATATATATATATATATATATATATATATATATATATATCTTATTTCTGAGCATAAGTTCATGTGTTAAATATGGATTTGCCTCGCTGCTGGCACAAATTTTCCTGTAGATTTGTACTAAGTTTATGGTTGTGTGCATCATATTGATGCAGAGGCTGGAGGTTTCAAACTCTTTTTCGAAGAAGGGTGTGGTAAAGCTAAGCTGTCCTCTATATTAGACCTCTTCACTCCATGCTCTGGAAAAATATTACTAATCTTTGATAGTAGATGCATGCTCACACCGAGTCGTTCTTTCTCTACATGTAGTTCTTCTCACCGATGTAGTTCTTATGTAAACATTTAGTGCGCCCAATTCATGACTTGAGGGATGTTTTCCGTTTTAGTGCATTCTTAGCAATGCGTTTTACTCCTCAGACCCTTCGATGCGAGAGGCCATGTGAACAATATGTACATTTTCACTTGATTTATTACTAGAACCTTCCCGGAATTCGTGGTCTCATGTCATTGTTATGTTAGTTCGTTGATTTGATTTGACGTCGACATAAGTAGTGAATGTCGCCTTATTCCGATGAGTATGTTATTATTACTCGACAATCACATGGCTTTCACTAAGAGCAACTCCAACCGGGCGACCCAAACGGACGCATGCTTTGTCCGTGTTTTGTCCGTTTGGGTCGGCTCGTCCGCCCTCTTTTGCAAATGGGTCAGCCGTGCGTCCAACGCGCCGACCCATTTTTTGTCCGCGCACAAACTGTTTTTACCCTAAAAATGGCCCGCGGCCACAGATCATGCCAGCTACCATGCCAGCGTCATATGCCAGTGGCCGGCATACATATGTCAGCCTACAAAAAGAGTACGCAGTCGGCATTTTGTCGAATAGGTTGTGGGCATTTCCCATGGCGTCGGCTGGGAGCTCGTGATGCCGCTTGAGTGCCCCCCGGAGGACGATCCACCGCCCACAGGTCGATGCCCGCGGGCGCTGGCGTGCCAGGTGCGACCACGCTCACCTACGGTGAATCGGAGCCCGTAGAGTAGGACAAACGGGAGGTCCGCGGGTGGTGCCGCCGGAAGCCGTGCGCCGCCGGCGTGGTGGACATGCGCGGCGAGTACGGAAGTGGGTGACGAAGGGGCGATGAGCCGGTGCTGGCCGCGGCCGCAGCGGCAGCGACGAGCCCGTGCCGGCCAGGGTTAACCCTAGCATCAGCAGGGTCTGCCTCGCGGCCTCGCAGATGAGCTGGTTGGTCTTCGTTAGCCTCTTGCTCTAAGGCGGCGGCGAGGGTTGACACGGTCGCGGCCTTGTTCCTGGCTTCTTGCTGATGCCGACGTTTCTTCCTCAATGATTGGTCGGCGCGCTCCGCGGGCGTCAGCACCTTCTTCTTCTTGGTCGACGCCGACCCTTTTCGCCCGCTGCGAGGACCGGCGGAGGCATGCGCGTTGTCGTCCATGGCGTGCGCGCGGGGGGGGGGGGGGGGGGGAGTTTTTGGGAAATTTGGAGGGAGGGGGGGGGGGTAATGGTGGCGGTGTGCCACCGACGGGCGGGCCAGGGGGAGGAGAATGGCGGGCGTCGCGCGCGTCCGTCCCGTGTCCGCGCGGACGCAAATCCGGCCCAAATTTGAGCGTGGAATGGGCCGCGGGCGGATAAAAAATGGACGCGCGTCCATTTGGGTCGGCGCGTTGGGCTGAGTTTTTCGTCCGTGGCGACCCAAACGGACACGCGCGGACGAAATGGGTCGCCCGGTTGAAGTTGATCTAAAGGTATTCACCTAGGTAGTTTATTCACAAGGAAGTTGGTTTTTGCTATCCGCTGACTATCATGAAGTAGGCTCCTGCGGCTGCTGTAAGGCATCTGCCAAGAACTAGTTGTACTTACATGCTTTCCTCAACGCATCTACTTCTACTTCTACTAAAAGGAGATGGTGGATGGCTCATGCATGCCATGGCATGAAAGCGAAGTATGAAGACAACTTCCATGAGGACAGTTCTACAACTATGGCTCGTGCGTACCAACTCCAAAATAGTTCGAGCCAACCAACTCTTGTTTGAATCTTCTTGTTGCCTCGTCGATTCATGGTTAGATTCAGGTGGAGGCTGTTATGGAGAGCCCGTTGTTTTTTTTGCCGGTGACTCCTAATTCTAGTGTAATCGCACAACTATTTGGGGCTACCATTTTGGCACTGCACTTGTCTTCTTCCTGTTTTAAGAACAACCATTGTGTTAGTTTGAGTACCAGTGGCTCCTTCTTCCCTTCAAACAGAGTAGACTGATTTTGGTTGGTGCGCAAACAAATACCTCACATATATGTTTTGGACCCATGGTAGTGTTGTAGCCTGGATTGCAAGTCTGCTGGCACTAACGAGGCATATATGGGCACTTATCTCCTTCGTCTGCTTTGACTTGGGCTGCGAGTATGACATCAAGACTTCAAATACTACTATATCTCCATGGCTCATATTTCTACCATTTGCCAAAGGAGATGAATCCATGCTTATCTATAGTAACACCTACAACTCAAGGGTGCCTCCACTTATAAAGAAGAAGAATATCGATCTGACTAATGGACTGGCCGATTTCAAACCTTGCATGAGGTTTCATTTGGATGATGGCGTGGATGAGTTGATCGATAGCCTTCTGAACCTTGATGTGCCTCATGATGTCATTGTCAACATGGACCTTTGGAGCCATAAACCTTGTATATAGGGACAAAGGTTAGGCCTTGGCAATTTGGATGTTTAATCTGAGGTGCAGTCTTTTTTGCTGACTTTTATGTGTACGCGTGTGTTCTGGATGCATGTACATAGTTGATCTGAATAACATTGATGTATATGCATGTGTTCTCGATACATTTTTGCTATAAAAACTGTACAATATTTCAATATGCCCATCTTGACCTATTTAATCCAGTTATTGTTCCAGTAAAGTATATATCTCAAACTATTACAAGAAGCTCTTTGGAACACCAGAGGAGAATTTTGTATCGCTTAATGAACATATGGTTGGGGATTTGGGACAACTAGGGACTTATGAAAATTAGATCTCGTCGGCCCTTTTCACAGAAAAAAGGTGTTCGAGGCGATAGCACAAATGAAGAATAATAAGGCACCAGACCCTGATGGTTTTCCAGTTGAATTCTATAAGCGATGTTGGAATATTATGAAAGATGACCTGATGCCCATGTTCCATGATTGGTTTAATGCCCAACTACAATTATTTCACCTAAACTTTAGAGCGATCACGTTGTTGCCAAAGAAGGAGGTGATATTTCGTATTGAGCAATTTCGGCCAATATGTCTGTTTAATGTGAGTTTCAAGATCTCCTATAAAGTTTGTTGAAACTGCCTTACTGAATTGTGCATAGTGTGGTGCAACCGACTTAGAAGGCTTTCATGTCAGGTCAACACATCTTGGAGGGTGTAGTCGTTCTCCATGAAACCATGCATGAGATTCACTCGAACAAACTGGTGGAGTTGTCTTCAATGTGGATTTCGAGAAGGCATATGACAAAGTTAAATAGCCAATAGGGCTTACATACGAAGGGATTCGATGAGGTTTGGAGGAAACTGGTTGAAGCCTTTATACAAAAAGAAAGCGTGGGGATCAAGGTGAATGATGACACAAGTCATTATTTCCATATGCAAAAGGGTCTAAGACAGGGGAGTATTTAACCAAAAACTACCACATTTCGACCAAACGTGCCCACAAACTACCACTTTACGATTTTGTGCCAAAAACTACCATTTTTTTGCTAATCCGTTGCTAAAAAGTACCATGTGTGAAAAGTGCCCGATTTACCTCTTCTAAACGCCTTTCTGACATGCTGGGCCCACAAATCAGGTTGACCGTTAACTTTGACCGTTATTACAAAATAGGGCCCACACGTCAACCCTCTTCTTCCACCTCTCTCCACCCTTATGTGCATTACATCGAACAGGTTCTGTGCGTCTCGTCGCAGAGCACGGAGAGCTCGGAGGCCTTGTTGAGCATCCCGTTCCTGTGCTCGAGCTGGCCGGGCGAGCAGCGCAGGCCGCCGCGCCTCCGAGCAGTCAGGCAGCGCACCCGCGCCGCCGGACGAGCAGCCGTCACGCCGACAAGCAAGCAGGCCGCGCCGCCGGACGAGCAGGCCGCCGCGCCGGCGAGCAAGCAGGCCGCGCCGCCGGGCGAGCAGGCCTCCGCGCCGGCGAGCAAGCAGGCCGCGCCGCCGGGCGAGCAGGCCGCCGCGCCACCGAGCAGGCCGTCGCGCCGGCAAGCAGGCAGGCCGCGTCGACGGGCGAGCAGGCCGCCCCGCCGGCGAGCAGGCAGGCCGCGCCGTCGGGCAGGTAGCCGCCGCGCCGTGCGCTTGCCTCCGCTCGAGCTGGCTGGCTGCCCATTCTGGCCAAGCCCATCGTATGATTAGATTAGGTTTTTTTAGTAACTGCACATTAGTTTAGGGTTAGATGGGTCACTATCCACCGGGCCCATGCGGTTAAATTAGCCTAACTATTAATTAGTTTAGGGTTAAGTCAATGATTAAATTTATAAATAGTTTAAAAGTCTGAAATTTTATTGACTCTGACATGTGGGCCCACATGTCATAACGGTCAACATAACGGTCAATCTAACAGAGTTTGACTACTATGCCACATCAACACTTCCATGCGGGCCATCCTTGTCATAAACTAATTTAAACAAGCCAAATCGCCAACTTTTCTAACATGGTAGTTTTTAGCAAAAAATTAATGCAAAAGTGGTAGTTTTTGGTCAGTTTTTGTAGAGTGGTAGTCTGTGGGCACGTTTGGACGAAATGTGGTAGTTTTTTGTTAAATACTCAAGACAGGGGCACCCAATGTCTCCCATCCTGTTCAATACTGTGGCAGATATGTTAGTTGTTTTCATGTTAGTTGTTTTCATAGGTCGGGCTAGGAGGACAGATATGTGGGTGGATTAGTACATCATCTTGCTGATGGTGGGGTGTCCATACTACAGTACGGTGATGACACAATTATTTTTATGGAACATGATCCGGAAAAGGCTAGAAATATGAAACTAATTTTATGCCTTTTCAAACAGCTGTCGGGCTTGAAGTTTAATTTTAACAAGAGCGATCTGTTCTGCTTTGGGCGTGCCTAGGAGGAACATGAAACCTATAAATAGTTGTTTGGGTGGGAGCTGGGTGTTTACCATTTACGCATCTGGATATCCCAATTCATCATCGAAAAATAGCAAATAAGGAATGGAAGTGCATTGAGGATTGATTTGAGAAGAAGCTGAGCTGCTGGAAGGGCAATCTCATGTCTACCTCCGGATAATTATGATAAATGCCATACTTAAAAGTATGCTGACGTTCCTCCTGTCTTTCTTTGAAGTTTCCACGGGGGTATGGAAAAGGCTAGACTTTCATCGATCCCGTTTTTTCTGGCAGAGTGACGAGGATAGAGCCAAGTAGATGCTAGCAAGTGGGATATTATTTGTTGGCCGAAAGACCAAGGGGGTTTAGGGATCGATAACCTTGAGGTCAAAAACAAATGCTTGCTCAGTAAATGGTTGTATAGAATTTCAGTCGAGGAGAAGGACATGTGGGTATAATTATTGCGTAACAAGTACTTGCACTTGAAGACCCTAGCAGAGGTCACGGCGCAGCCGAATGACTCACCATTATGGAAAGGGCTAATGTGGACGAAAATGACCTTCTTCAATATGACCAAATTTATTATAGGGAGCGGCAACACTACTAGATTTTGGAAGGATACATTGCTAGGGGAGATGCCAATGGCCATACAGTATCCTATCATATATAACTTTGTAGAACGTAAAGAAGTTTTTCTCTGTACAGTTCTAGGTTCGACTCCCCTAAACATTCAATTATGGAGGTCCCTAGTGGGGGACATGTGGAATAGCTGGTTACATCTTGTGCGTAGGTTGATGGAGGTTAACCTATCCGACGAGCCAAATATAATTCACTGGAGACTCTCAGCGGCAAGAGTCTTCTTGGTGAAATCTATGTATCCAGATTTGATAAACTCTGGTCCAATACCAAAGTTGCTGCAGCTTTGGAAGATTAAGGTGCCTTTAAGAATAAAGATATTTATATGTTTTGTGCACAAGGAAGTGATTTTGACTAAAGGTAACTTGGTAAAACATAATTGTGAAGGTAGTAAACGATGCTATTTTTGTGATCAGAATGAAACTGTCAAACATATTTTTTCTCAAATGCCCACTTGCCAGCATATACAAGTTACATTCAATGTCAATCCCCTGAATAGCATAGCCACATTATTTGGAACATGGCAAAATGTGGGTAAAGCCTAAAATAGCAACACATATTCGAGTCGGGCTGTGTGCATTAATTTGGGCTATATGGAGCTGTCGGAATGATGTAATTTTTAACGGACAAAATGTCATAAAATTTTTGTAGGTCATATACAGGGCAACTGGCTGGATCCATATGTGGTCGTTACTTAGTCATGCGGATGCCAAGGAGCATATGGCTATTGTGTGCAACCGGCTTGGATGACAGTCCAACAATAAGATAGGTGTTCAGTCATCTAGTCCTGTTTATGCTGGTTGTGGCGAGTTTTGCTTAATTGATGTTCATTTTGAGACCTTAAAACATTGTACCAAACCTTGTACTTGAGAAATTTTTAATAATATCGTAGCATGCATCATTCTGATGCAGAAGCCAGGGGTAATCCTCCTTTTCTTGAAAATAAAAAAAAGACAAGCTCAAAGTGTTCCAATTTTCCATGTTTGAGGTGTAGTAGTTGAAAGTTTGTATACAGTCAAGTGTAATTGACTGATTGGAGAGCTCATACATGTGTAAGAAAATATAATAATAAAAATACAAAACTGTGCGATACCTTATTCTTTTATCGATGTGTGACTTGCTACTAATTCCAAATCACCTGACCCGCATTTATTCTGAATCGTGCAAGGCATCTAAGCAATAAGAAGGACTACTCCCTGGTGATTCTTGTGAGGAACAAGTCTCGGACCGGCAGTTGGTCGACGGGGCCACAAATGATGACCATTCTATTGTCGCTCTGCACTCGGACACCATGGACATTGTCTTCTCCACGAGGCCACAAATGATGACCCTGTTGTCACCTTTGGCTAGTATATGCTTATATCCAAGCTTAGATGCAAAAAAGTTGCATCCTGAGTCTCTTTTGTAATCAACCCTTTTCCTAGATGACTGTCGGTGAACCATTGTCATTTATGAGTTTGATGAACCGTTGTCTTTATCTTTTGTCAACTTTTATGTCGTCGCTACCATTTCTGAATGTGAACAGCATGGATCTGTCTCCAGTTTGCTTTAATCTGTGCAGTCGATCGTTTTTTCCTTTAGTTGTGGTTGTTTAATTGGTGATAGAAGTAACCTGTATATCTTATTTCTGAGCATAGGTTTATCTGTTAAATATGGATTTGCCTGGCTGCTTGCACAGTTTCTGCTGTACAAGTGTGGTAATCTATATTATACTCCTGTTTTCACTTACTGTCAAAATATACCAGATTTGTTTCCAAAAAACATCTACCAGATTTGCTAATCTTTGATACTAGCCGCATGATCACAGGGAGTCATTTTTCCTACATGTAGTTCACACCGATGTAGTCCTTATAAATATTTAGGACGCCTCGGCCTAATTCGTAATTCCAGGGATCTGATTCCATTTCAGTGCATTCTTATAGCAATGCATTTTACCGTCCCTCAGTCCCTCTCGAGCGTGAGACGCCATGTGAACAACATGTACATTTCACTTGATTTATTACGAGTACCTTCACCAAATTGGTGGTCTCATGTCATTGTCATGTTAGGTCCTTAATTTGATTTGACGTCGTCGGCGTAAGTAGTGCACGTCGCCTTCTTATGATGAGTAATTTATTATTACTCGACAATCACATGGCGTTCACCAATGATATTCACCTAGGTAGTTTCCGTGAAGGCGATTTTGTTACTCACATGAAAGTTAGTCTTCGTTATCCGTTGACCGTTGACTATCAGGAAGCAGGTCCCTGCTACAATTTGGTCAAGAACTAGCTGTCACTTACGCATGCTTCTCTCGCGCGCTACTTCTACTTCTGCGTAAAAGGAGAAGATGGATGACTCGCGGTCTGAGATTACATCAAAGCGAGGTATGAAGACAACTTCCATGTGGGTAGTTTTCACAGCTACCAACCGTGCATACCAACTCCAAAATAATCCGAGACGGCCAGCTCTTGCTCGAATTTTCTATAGTTGTTTTGTCGATGCAGTGCTAGAGCTTGCCGGGGCTGTTATGGAGAGCCAGTTGTGTTCTTCCCGATGACTCCTAATTCTAGTCCAATCACACAACGATTTGGGGCTACGATTTTAGCATTGCACCGGCCTTCTTCCCGTTATAAGAACAACAGTTGTGTTTGTTTGAGTTCTGGTGCCTCATTCTTCCCTTTAAATAGAGTGGACTGATTTTGGTTGGTGAGCAAACAAATAACTCACATATATGTTGTGGACCCATGGTAGTGTTGTAGCCTGGACACAAGTCTGCTGGCACTAACGAGGCATCTATGGGTACTTATCGTCTGACTAGGGAAATAACTCCTTGGTTGCTCTGTCTTTGGCTGGCAGTATGACATCTAGACTCCACATATTACTATATCATCCATTGCTCAGATTTCTAGCATTTTCCGAAGGAGACGTTTCTTGTCTCACTACCAGAATAACATGATATGCCTACGGCCTAATCTATGCCGATGGCTTTTTGTCGGGGCCGTAGGCATAGATTGAGGCATATATCAATCTATGCCTACGGTGACCGTAGCCATAGCTCAGCCGTCGGCATAGAGGTGGCCCAGGCGGCCCGCGGATAGACGGTGGGCTCACGCCGTCAAGTCTATGCCTACGGCCTTGACAACATCCGTCGGTATAGATATTATCTGATTTTTAAAATCAGGTACAGCCACGTGGCATCTCCTGGTAGCCCTGGCCGGTGACTATGCCGTAGGCATATGTCTTTTTATTTTTTATTTTTGAAGCTAAAATTGGTTTAACTTAAATCTGACCTCATGTACTTTTTTTTATTTTTGAGTATGCTAGAAATGTGACCTCATGTACTTTTGCTTATAGGTCCTTATACTTTGTTAAAATCACAAATAATTGATATTTGCATCGATTTGACAAATTTTATATGGTTTTTTTATTAGAATCTTGAAAGGATTCTGTTGCTATACTATGTTTGCCAATTTGAACAACCTTAAATCATGTTTGCTTCAGATTTACAGAACCCTTTTGTTTTGACTTTTTGGTATATTTTTCATTCCTTGGCCAAATGAGAAAATTTTACATCTACATCCATCAAATTGTTTCTTGAAGTGTTGTGGCATGCATAGACGCCCGTCGCGCGGCTCTGGGGTGTGGCCCCCCTTCACGGACGGCACTGCCGCCATCACTTGAAGGGGGGAAACATGCGCGTCGGGTCGAGCCAGAGGGAATCTAGTGGTGGGTTGGGCCCGGACCATGTTCGGGAATGTTCTTATGGGCCGACCTATCACAACCAGGTGGAAGAGTCCATTGGTCAAGGCCCATCCGACGAAAGTCAAAGGCCTAGATCTCCGGGTCAACGGGGTTGGGGTTAGTCCGGTCGGAGGGGCTTCTGGGGTAGCAATGCCACCAAAACATCGCACCGGGTCCTCATGCATGTCTCAAAGAGTGGGGTTCCATTCAAACACCAAGCACCCAGCTCCGTAGTGCGACCCTTTTTTACAGTGTAGAGACATGTGATAAAAGCTATGCGGTATTTTTTTCATAATTTTAAAAGATGCGTAAGTATCTTATTTAACTGTTGTTTACAGATTGTCCTTCGCATGTCTACAAGTGTGGCAGTGGGCCTTCTAGGGGTAGCTATGCCACCAAAACATTGCACCGTTTCCTCTTACATGTCTGAAAGTGTTGTGGCATGCGTAGACGCCCGTCGCACGGCACTGGGGTGTGGCCCACCTTCACGGACGGCACTGCCGCCATCACTTGAAGGGGGGAAACATGCGCGTCGGGTCGAGCTGGAGGGAATCTAGTGGTGGGTTGGGACCGGACCATGTTCGGGAATGTTCTTATGGGCTGACCTATCACAACCAGGTGGAAGAGTCCATTGGTCAAAGCCCGTCCGGTGAAAGTCAAAGGCCTAGATCTCCGGGTCAACGGGGTTAGGGTTAGTCCGATCGGAGGGGCTTCTATGGGTAGCAATTCCACCAAAACATCGCACTGGGTCCTCATGAATGTCTCAAAGAGTGGTGTTACGTTCAAACACCCGGCAGTGGGGTGTGCCCCCCCTTCACGGACGCCGGTCTTGCGGCTCGAGGGTGTGGCCACCTTCACGAACGACACTGCCGCCATCACTTGAAGGGGGAAACGTGCGCGTCGAAGGTTAGCAATCACCTTCTTCTTTTGCTTCCCCTTGCTACACTTCTTCTTTTGCTTACCTCCGCCGGACTTGGCCAGCTTCGACGACGCCATCGGCGCTTTCTCCTTCTTCGGTTCCTTCGCCGGACTTTATCTTCTTCTTTTTAAAATAGAGAAAATGTTTAAATAATTTTAAAATATGTTCATGTGAAGAACATAAAACTATGCTTGTGGACGCGAGAGTAAAAAAATCAATACACGCGGTTTAATCGTAGGCATAAAAGTCTATGCCTACGGTTTAACCGTAGGTATAGATACCTTATCTACTAACCTTATCCACTCACCTCACCTCTCTTCATCCCTTATCTCTCTCTCCCAACCCCAGCCGCACCTGCCCACCCCGACCAGCCTGCGCCCGCCCCGGCTCTGCCCCGGCTCCGCCCCGCCCCGCCACGCCGTCCCTCCCCAGCCCCACCCCGAATCGCCGACCGCCGCTCCGCCCCGGCCCCTGCCCCGCCCTGGTCCCGCCCCGCCCAGGAGTCCGCCGCTCCGGCCCGCCGTCTGATACGTCTCCAACGTATCTATAAATTTTGATTGTTCCATGCTATTATATTATCTGTTTTGGATGTTTTATATGCATTAATATGCTATTTTATATTATTTTTAGGACAAACCTATTAACCTAGTGCCTAGTGCCAGTTTCTGTTTTTTCCTTGTTTTTGAGTATTGCAGATAAGGAATATTAAACGGAGTCCAAACGGAATAAAATCTTCAGGATGATTTTTCTTGGACCAGAAGAAACCTATCAGACTTGGAGAGGAGGCCAGGAGACCTGCCGGGAGGCGACAAGCCACCAGGGCGCGCCCCTAGGGGGGGGGGGGGCGCCCCCCTGGCTTGTGGCCCCCCTGCAGGTCCTCCAACCCTAATCTTCGGCCTATAAATTCCCAAATATTCCCCCAATACCAAAGAGAGCCACAAAAATAATTTTCCGCCGCCGGAAGCCTCTGTTCCCGTGAGATCCCATCTTGGAGCCTTTTCCGGTAATCTGCCGGAGGGGGATTCGATCACGGAGGGCATCTACATCAACTCCATTGCCCCTCCGATGATGCGTGAGTAGTTCACCTCAGACCTTCAGGTCCATAGCTAGTAGCTAGATGGCTTCTTCTCTCTCTATGTTCTTCAATACCATGTTCTTCATGATCTTCATGGAGATCTATCTGATGTAATACTCTTTTGCGGTGTGTTTGTCGAGATCCGATGAATTGTGGGTTTATGATCAGATTATCTATGAATATTATTTGAATCTTCTCTGAATTCTTATATGCATGATTTCATATCTTTGCAAGTCTCTTCGAGTTATTGGTTTGGTTTGGCCAACTAGATTGGTAATTCTTGCAATGGGAGAAGTGCTTGGTTTTGGGTTCAATCTTGCGGTGTCCTCACCCAGTGACAAAGTAGGGGTAGCGAGGCACGTATTTGTATTGTTGCCATTGAGGATAAAAAGATGGGGTTTTCATCATATTGCTTGAGTTTATCCCTCTACATCATGTCATCTTACCTAATGCGTTACTCTGTTCTTCATGAACTTAATACTCTAGATGCAGGCAGGAGTCGGTCGATGTGTGGAGTAATAGTAGTAGATGCAGAATCGTTTCGGTCTACTTGACACGGACGTGATGCCTATATGCATAATCATTGCCTTGGATATCGTCATAACTATGTGCTTTTCTATCAATTGCTCGACAGTAATTTGTTCACCCACCGTATTATTTTCCTTCAAGAGAGAAGCCTCTAGTGAAACCTATGGCCCCCGGGTCTATTTTCCATATTATATTTTCAGATCTATAAACCAAAAATACCAAAAATACTTTGCTGCAATCTTTTTTACTTTTGTTTTACTTTTCGTTTTAGTAATCTTCTATATCTATCTCTATCAGATCTCACCCTTGCAAGTAACCGTGAAGGGATTGACAACCCCTTTATAGCGTTGGGTGCAAGTGTTTGACTGTTTGTGTAGGTGCAAAGATTGGGGACTTGCTTGTATCTCCTACTGGATTGATACCTTGGTTCTCAACAACTGAGGGAAATACTTATCTACTTTTCTGCATCACCCTTTCCTCTTCAAGGGAAAACTAACGCAAGCTCAAGAAATAGCAAGAAGGATTTCTGGCGCCGTTGCCGGGGAGATCTACATCAAGCCTACCAAGTACCCATCACAAACTCATCTCTTGCATTTACATTATTTGCCATTTGCCTCTCGTTTTCCTCTCCCCCACTTCTAAAACGATTTTCCAAAAAATACCAAAAAGATTTGCCTTTTTATTCGCCCTTCTTCTTGCCGGTTCTCTTGCTTGTTGCTATGGCTAGCGTTACTACCCCCTTTTTGACGGCAGACTTTGAAGTCCTATACTTCAAACAAAAACAAGGGGAAAATCTGAAGGATGCCTGGGATTGGCTAATGGAATCCTATCGTATTTCCAACCTAAAAGGAGACGCAAAAGTCTTGCTTAGAATTTTTTACATTGGATTGGCTTTGCATCATAGAAAGCTTTTGGATTTTGCCTCAAAGGGCGATTTTATCGAACTTGATGCAAAGGCCGCTTATGAAGTTTTGGAAGGGATTTTGGGGGTTCCCCCACATAAAAAAGGGCTTACCTTTTCACAAGAGGGAGTTCAAATCCTCGACAAATTGGATGACTTACATAAGCATTTAGTCGAGTTACAAAAACATCACGAACCCCTCAAACATATTAGTGGGAACCTCAGTCGCTTGAACACTTTGATTACCCTTTGCAACAAGCGTTTGGATATTTTGGATCTTAAGATGGTTTCTCCTCCTGAAAATTTGGGGAAGCGGAAAGAGCCCCCCGGATTCGAGAAGGCCCTCAAAAAAGTTGCCAATACCAAAGATGACAATACCTAGATCTATTGCATTATGCCTAGCTAAGGGCGTTAAACAATAGCGCTTGTTGGGAGGCAACCCAATTTTATTTTATGTTTCTGTTTTTTGCTTCTGTTCTTGAGTGTTTTGCACATTATTACCTCTGTATTAATTGTGTTTTATTGTTTTAATTAGTGTTTGTGCCAAGTAAGACCTTAGGGATGGTTTACGGTGATTGTTGATTTGGTTTTGCCGAAAAACAGAAACTTTTGCGCTCAGTCCAGGATTTTTATAAATTCACCAGAGAGTCAATTGCATCTGAATTTTTTACACAAGATTGATATACAAATTGCCCTGATTGTCCTAGTTTTTCAGAATTTTTGGAGTTACATAAGTATTCGAAGTTTAGAGATTGCTACAGACTGTTCTGTTTTTGATAGATTCTGTTATCTTTGTGTTGTTTGCTTATTTTGATGTATCTATGGGTTGTATCGGGGGGTATGAACCATGGAGAAGTTAGAATACAGTAGATATTACACCAATATAAATAAAGAATGAGTTCACAACAGTACCTAAAGTGGTGATTTATTTTTCTTATACTAACGGATCTCATGAGTTTTCTGTTGAGTTTTGTGTTGTGAAGTTTTCAAGTTTTGGGTAGAAATTTGATGGACTATGGAATAAGGAGTGGCAAGAGCCTAAGCTTGGGGATTCCCAAGGCACCCCAAGCCATATTCAAGGATACCAAAAAGCCTAAGCTTGGGGATTCCCCGGAAGGCATCCCCTCTTTCGTCTTCAATCCATCGGTAAATTTACTCGAGGCTATATTTTTATTCACCACATGATATGCGTTTTGCTTGGAGCGTCTTGTATGATATGAGTCTTTGCTTTTTAGTTTGCCACAATCATCCTTGCTGCACACATCTTTTGATAGGGACACACATTAATCATGAATTTATTAGAATACTCTATGTGCTTCACTTATATCTTTTGAGCTAGGCAATGTTGCTCTAGTACTTCACTTATATCTTTTTAGAGCACGGTGGTGTTTTATTTTATAGAAATAATTGAACTCTCGTACCTCACTTATATTATTTTGAGAGTATTTAAACAGCATGGTAATTGGTTTAGGTTATGAATTTAGTCCTAATATAATGGGCATCCAAGAGGGATATAATAAAAACTTTCATATAAAGTGCATTGAATACTATGATAAGTTGGATTCCTTGCACATAGTTTTGAGATATAAAGATGGTGATGTTAGAGTCATGCTAGTGAGTAATTGTGGAATGGTAAAAATACTTGTGTTAAAGTTTGTGACTCCCGTAGCATGCACGTATGGTGAACCGTTATGTAACGAAGTCGGAGCATGATTTGTTTAATGATTGTCATCCTTTGTGTGAGGGTCGGGAGCGCGCGATGGTTAACTCCTACCAACCTCTCCCCTAGGAGCATGCGTCTTATACTTTGCTTCAATAACTAATAGATTTTTGCAATAAGTATGTGAGTTCTTTATGACTAATGTGAGTCCATGGATTATACGCACTCTCACCCTTCCACCATTGCTAGCCGCTCTAGTACCGCGCAACTTTCGCCGGTGCATTAAACCCACCATATACCCTTCCTCAAAACAGTCACCATACCTACCTATTATGGCAATTCCAAAGCCATTCCGAGATATATTGCCATGCAACTTCCACCGTTCCGTTTTTTTATGACACGCACCATCATTGTCATATTGCTTTGCATGATAGTAAGACAGCTAGCATGATGTTTTCATGGCTTGTCCGTTTTTTGATGTCATTTGCTATGCTAGATCGTTGCACATCCCAGTACACCACCGGAAGCATTAATATAGAGTCATATCTTATTGTAGGTATCGAGTTGTAAGTAAGTAAAAGTGTGATGATCATCATTATTAGAGCATTGTCCCATAAGAGGAAAGGATGATGGAAGCTATGATTCCCTCACAAGTGGGGATGAGTCTCCGTACTTTACAAATAATAAAAGAGGACAATGAAGCCCAAATAAAAAAAAGGCGAAAGATGCCCACCAAAAAAAAAGAAAAAAGAAAAAAAATGTGAGAAAAGAGAGAAGGGACAATGCTACTATCTTTTTCCACACTTGTGCTTCAAAGTAGCAGCTTGATCTTCATGATAGAGAGTCTCCTATTTGTTGTCACTTTCATATACTAGTGGGAATTTTTCATTATATAACTTGGCTTGTATATTCCAATGATGGGCTTCCTCAAATTGCCCTAGGTCTTCGTGAGCAAGCAAGTTGGATGCACACCCACTTAGTTTCTTTTTGAGCTTTCATACACTTATAGCTCTAGTGCATCAGTTGCATGGCAATCCCTACTCACTCACATTGATATCTATTGATGGGCATCTCCATAGCCCGTTGATACGCCTAGTTGATGTGAGACTATCTTCTCCTTTTCCTCACAACCTCCACCATATTCTATTCCACCTATGGTGCTATATCCATGGCTCACGCTCATGTATTGCGTGAAAGTTGAAAAGGTTTGAGAACATAAAAGGTGTGAAACAATTGCTTGACTTGTCATCGGGGGTGTGCATGATTTAGATACTTTGTGTGGGGAAGATGGAGCATAGCCAGACCATATGATTTTGTAGGGATAACTTTCTAAGGCCATGTTATTTTGAAAGGACATAATTGCTTGTTACTATGCTTGAAGTATTACTGTTTTTATGTCAACGTTGAGGTTTTGTTTTGAATCTTATGGATCTGAACATTCATGCCACAATAAAGAATATTACATGGATAAATATGTTAGGTTGCATTCCACATCAAAAATTCTGTTTTTATCATTTACCTACTCGAGGACGAGCATGAATTAAGCTTGGGGATGCTTGATACGTCTCCAACGTATCTATAATTTTTGATTGTTCCATGCTATTATATTATCTATTTTGGATGTTTTATATGCATTAATATGCTATTTTATATTATTTTTGGGACTAACCTATTAACCTAGTGCCTAGTGCCAGTTTCTGTTTTTTCCTTGTTTTTGAGTATTGCAGATAAGGAATATTAAACGGAGTCCAAACGGAATAAAATCTTCGGGATGATTCTTCTTGGAGCAGAAGAAACCTACCAGATTTGGACAGGAGGTCAGGAGACCTGCTAGGAGGCGACAAGCCACCAGGGCGCGCCCCTAGGGGGGGGGGGCGCCCCCCCTGGCTTGTGGCACCCCTGCAGTTCCTCCAACCCTAATCTTCCGCCTATAAATTCCCAAATATTCCCCCAATACCAAAGAGAGCCACGAAAATACTTTTCCGCCGCCGGAAGCCTCTGTTCCCGTGAGATCCCATCTTGGAGCCTTTTCCGGTAATCTGCCGGAGGGGGATTCGATCACGGAGGGTATCTACATCAACTCCAATGCCCCTCCGATGATGCGTGAGTAGTTCACGTCAGACCTTCGGGTCCATAGCTAGTAGCTAGATGGCTTCTTCTCTCTCTATGTTCTTCAATACCATGTTCTTCATGGAGATCTATCCGATGTAATACTCTTTTGCCGTGTGTTTGTCGAGATCCGATGAATTGTGGGTTTATGATCAGATTATCTATGATTATTATTTGAATCTTCTCTGAATTCTTATATGCATGATTTCATATCTTTGCAAGTCTCTTCGAGTTATTGGTTTGGTTTGGCCAACTAGATTGGTAATTCTTGCAATGGGAGAAGTGCTTGGTTTTGGGTTCAATCTTGCGGTTTCCTCACCCGGTGACAAAGTAGGGGTAGCGAGGCACGTATTTGTATTGTTGCCATCGAGGATAAAAAGATGGGGTTTTCATCATATTGCTTGAGTTTATCCCTCTACATCATGTCATCTTACCTAATGCATTACTCTGTTCTTCATGAACTTAATACTCTAGATGCAGGCAGGAGTCGGTCGATGTGTGGAGTAATAGTAGTAGATGCAGAATCGTTTCAGTCTACTTGACACGGACGTGATGCCTATATGCATAATCATTGCCTTGGATATCGTCATAACTATGCGCTTTTCTATCAATTGCTCGACAGTAATTTGTTCACCCACCGTATTATTTTCCTTCAAGAGAGAAGCCTCTAGTGAAACCTATGGCCCCCGGGTCTATTTTCCATATTATATTTTCAGATCTATAAACCAAAAATACCAAATATACTTTGCTGCAATCTTTTTACTTTTGTTTTACTTTTAGTTTTAGTAATCTTCTATATCTATCTCTATCAGATCTCATCCTTGCAAGTAACCGTGAAGGGATTGACAACCCCTTTATAGTGTTGGGTGCAAGTGTTTGATTGTTTGTGTAGGTGCAAAGATTGGGGACTTGCTTGTATCTCCTACTGGATTGATACCTTGGTTCTCAACAACTGAGGGAAATACTTATCTACTTTGCTGCATCACCCTTTCCTCTTCAAGGGAAAACCAACGCAAGCTCAAGAAGTAGCAAGAAGGATTTCTGGCGCCGTTGCCGGGGAGATCTACATCAAGCCTACCAAGTACCCATCACAAACTCATCTCTTGCATTTACATTATTTGTCATTTGCCTCTCGTTTTCCTCTCCCCCACTTCTAAAATGATTTTCCGAAAAATACCAAAAAGATTTGCCTTTTTATTCGCCCTTCTTCTTGCCGGTTCTCTTGCTTGTTGCTATGGCTAGCGTTACTACCCCCTTTTTGACGGCAGACTTTGAAGTCCTATACTTCAAACAAAAACAAGGGGGAAATCTGAAGGATGCCTGGGATTGGCTAATGGAATCCTATTGTATTTCCAACCTAAAAGGAGACGCAAAAGTCTTGCTTAGAAATTTTTACATTGGATTGGCTTTGCATCATAGAAAGCTTTTGGATTTTGCCTCAAAGGGCGATTTTATCGAACTTGAGGCAAAGGCCGCTTATGAAGTTTTGGAAGGGATTTTGGGGGTTCCCCCACATAAAAAAGGGCTTACCTTTTCACAAGAGGGAGTTCAAATCCTCGACAAATTGGATGACTTACATAAGCATTTAGTCGAGTTACAAAAACATCACGAACCCCTCAAACATATTAGTGGGAACCTCAGTCGCTTGAACACTTTGATTACCCTTTGCAATAAGCGTTTGGATATTTTGGATCTTAAGATGGTTTCTCCTCCTGAAAATTTGGGGAAGCAGAAAGAGCCCTACGGATTCGAGAAGGCCCTCACAAAAGTTGCCAATACCAAAGATGCCAATACCTAGATCTATTGCGTTATGCCTAGCTAAGGGCGTTAAACAATAGCGCTTGTTGGGAGGCAACCCAATTTTATTTTATGTTTCTGTTTTTTGCTTCTGTTCTTGAGTGTTTTGCACATTATTACCTCTGTATTAATTGTGTTTTATTGTTTTAATTAGTGTTTGTGCCAAGTAAGACCTTAGGGATGGTTTACGGTGATTGTTGATTTGGTTTTGCTGAAAAACAGAAACTTTTGCGCTCAGTACAGGAATTTTATAAATTCGCCAGAGAGTCAATTGGATCTGAATTTTTAAAAAAAGATGTATATACAAAGTTCCCTTATTGTCCTAGTTTTTCATAATTTTTGGAGTTACATAAGTATTCTAAGTTTACAGATTGCTACAGACTGTTCTGTTTTTGACAGATTCTGTTTTTTTTTTGTGTTCTTTGCTTATTTTGATGTATCTATGGGTTGTATCGGGGGGTATGAACCATGGAGAAGTTAGAATACAGTAGATATTACACAAATATAAATAAAGAATGAGTTCACAACAGTACCTAAAGTGGTGATTTATTTTTCTTATACTAACGGATGTCACGAGTTTTCTGTTGAGTTTTGTGTTGTGAAGTTTTCAAGTTTTGGGTAGAAATTTGATGGACTATGGAATAAGGAGTGGCAAGAGCCTAAGCTTGGGGATGCCAAAGGCACCCCAAGCCATATTCAAGGATACCAAAGAGCCTAAGCTTGGGGATGCCCCGGAAGGCATCCCCTCTTTCGTCTTCAATCCATCGGTAAATTTACTTGAGGCTATATTTTTATTCACCACATGATATGCGTTTTGCTTGGAGCGTCTTGTATGATATGAGTCTTTGCTTTTTAGTTTTCCACAATCATCCTTTCTGCACACATATTTTGAGAGGGACACACATTAATCGTGAATTTATTAGAATACTCTATGTGCTTCACTTATATCTTCTGAGCTAGGCAATGTTGCTCTAGTACTTCACTTATATCTTTTTAGAGCATGGTGGTGTTTTATTTTATAGAAATAATTGAACTCTCGTACCTCACTTATATTATTTTGAGAGTCTTTAAACAACATGGTAATTGGTTTAGGTTATGAATTTAGTCCTAATATAATGGGCATCCAAGAGGGATATAATAAAAACTTTCATATAAAGTGCATTGAATACTATGAGAAGTTTGATTCCTTGCATATAGTTTTGAGATATAAAGATGGTGATGTTAGAGTCATTGTAGTGAGTAATTGTGGAATGGTAAAAATACTTGTGTTAAAGTTTGTGACTCCCATAGCATGCACGTATGGTGAAACGTTATGTAATGAAGTCGGAGCATGATTTGTTTAATGATTGTCATCCTTTGTGTGAGGGTCGGGAGCGCGCGATGGTTAACTCCTAGCAACCTCTCCCCTAGGAGCATGCGTCTATTACTTTGCTTCAATAACTAATAGATTTTTGCAATAAGTATGTGAGTTCTTTATGACTAATGTGAGTCCATGGATTATACGCACTCTCACCCTTCCACCATTGCTAGCCTCTCTAGTACCGCGCAACTTTCGCCGGTGCATTAAACCCACCATATACCCTTCCTCAAAACAGCCACCATACCTACCTATTATGGCATTTCCATAGCCATTCCGAGATATATTGCCATGCAACTTCCACCGTTCCGTTTTTTATGACACGCACCATCATTGTCATATTGCTTTGCATGATCGTAAGACAGCTAGCATGATGTTTTCATGGCTTGTCCGTTTTTTGATGTCATTTGCTATGCTAAATCGTTGCACATCCCGGTACACCACCGGAAGCATTCATATAGAGTCATATCTTGTTGTAGGTATCGAGTTGTAAGTAAATAAAAGTGTGATGATCATCATTATTAGAGCATTGTCCCATGAGAGGAAAGGATGATGGAAGCTATGATTCCCTCACAAGTGGGGATGAGTCTCCGTACTTTACAAATAATAAAAGAGGCCAATGAAGCCCAAATAAAAAAACAGGCCAAAGATGCCCACCAAAATAAAAGAAAAAAGAAAAAAATGAGAGAAAAGAGAGAAGGGACAATGCTACTATCTTTTTCCACACTTGTGCTTCAAAGTAGCACCTTGATCTTCATGATAGAGAGTCTCCTATTTTTTGTCACTTTCATATACTAGTGGGAATTTTTCATTATATAACTTGGCTTGTATATTCCAATGACGGGCTTCCTCAAATTGCCCTAGGTCTTCTGGAGCAAGCAAGTTGGATGCACACCCACTTAGTTTCTTTTTGAGCTTTCATACACTTATAGCTCTAGTGCATCCGTTGCATGGCAATCCCTACTCACTCACATTGATATCTATTGATGGGCATCTCCATAGCCCGTTGATACGCCTAGTTGATGTGAGACTATCTTCTCCTTTTCCTCACAACCTCCACCATATTCTATTCCACCTATAGTGCTATATCCATGGCTCACGCTCATGTATTGCGTGAAAGTTGAAAAGGTTTGAAAACATAAAAGGTGTGAAACAATTGCTTGACTTGTCATCGGGGGTGTGCATGATTTAGATACTTTGTGTGGGGAAGATGGAGCATAGCCCGACCATATGATTTTGTAGGGATAACTTTCTAAGGCCATGTTATTTTGAAAGGACACAATTGCTTGTTAGTATGCTTGAAGTATTACTGTTTTTATGTCAACATTGAGCTTTTGTTTTGAATCTTATGGATCTGAACATTCATGCCACAATAAAGAATATTACATGGATAAATATGTTAGGTAGCTTTCCACATCAAAAATTCTGTTTTTATCATTTACCTACTCGAGGACGAGCAGGAATTAAGCTTGGGGATGCTTGATACGTCTCCAACGTATCTTTAATTTTTGATTGTTCCTTGCTATTATATTATCTGTTTTGGATGTTTTATATGAATTAATATGCTATTTTATATTATTTTTGGGACTAACCTATTAACCTAGTGCCTAGTGCCAGTTTCTGCTTTTTCCTTGTTTTTGAATATTGCAGATAAGGAATATTAAACGGAGTCCAAACGGAATAAAATCTTCGGGATGATTTTTCTTAGACCAGAAGAAACCTACCAGACTTGGAGAGGAGGTCAGGAGACCTGTCGGGAGGCGACAAGCCACCAGGGTGCGCCCCTAGGGGGGGGGGCGCCCCCCCTGGCTTGTGGCCCCCCTGCAGGTCCTCCAACCCTAATCTTCCGCCTATAAATTCCCAAATATTCCCCCAATACCAAAGAGAGCCACGAAAATACTTTTCCGCCGCTGGAAGCCTCTGTTCCCGTGAGATCCCATCTTGGAGCCTTTTCCGGTAATCTGCCGGAGGAGGATTCGATCACGGAGGGCATCTACATCAACTCCAATGCCCCTCCGATGATGCGTGAGTAGTTCACCTCAGACCTTTGTGTCCATAACTAGTAGCTAGATGGCTTCTTCTCTCTCTATGTTCTTCAATACCATGTTCTTCATGGAGATCTATCCGATGTAATACTCTTTTGCGGTGTGTTTGTCGAGATCCGATGAATTGTGGGTTTATGATCAGATTATCTATGATTATTATTTGAATCTTCTCTGAATTCTTATATGCATGATTTCATATCTTTGCAAGTCTCTTCGAGTTATTGGTTTGGTTTGGCCAACTAGATTGGTAATTCTTGCAATGGGAGAAGTGCTTGGTTTTGGGTTCAATCTTGCGGTTTCCTCACCCGGTGACAAAGTAGGGGTAGCGAGGCACGTATTTGTATTGTTGCCATCGAGGATAAAAAGATGGGGTTTTCATCATATTGCTTGAGTTTATCCCTCTACATCATGTCATCTTACCTAATGCATTACTCTGTTCTTCATGAACTTAATACTCTAGATGCAGGCAGGAGTCGGTCGATGTGTGGAGTAATAGTAGTAGATGCAGAATCGTTTCGGTCTACTTGACACGGACGTGATGCCTATATGCATAATCATTGCCTTGGATATCGTCATAACTATGCGCTTTTCTATCAATTGCTCGACAGTAATTTGTTCACCCACCGTATTATTTTCCTTCAAGAGAGAAGCCTCTAGTGAAACCTATGGCCCCCGGGTCTATTTTCCATATTATATTTTCAGATCTATAAACCAAAAATACCAAAAATACTTTGCTGCAATCTTTTTACTTTTGTTTTACTTTTAGTTTTAGTAATCTTCTATATCTATCTCTATCAGATCTCATCCTTGCAAGTAACCGTGAAGGGATTGACAACCCCTTTATAGCGTTGGGTGCAAGTGTTTGATTGTTTGTGTAGGTGCAAAGATTGGGGACTTGCTTGTATCTCCCACTGGATTGATAGCTTGGTTCTCAACAACTGAGGGAAATACTTATCTACTTTTCTGCATCACCCTTTCCTCTTCAAGGGAAAACCAACGCAAGCTCAAGAAGTAGCACCGTCCGCCGCTCCGCTGCCTCGTCCTGCTACGCCCGAGCCCCGCCGGTGATGCCCCGTGGCTGTGTGTTGCTGCTGCAGCTGCCTAGCTCATGCGGGCAGCAACGTGCTTTTTTTTGTTTGCGTTTTTAGATAAATTTGGCATATGTTTGTATATATGATGGATATATGATGATATGCATGTTCTGTAGTTAAATATATTGTAGTTATGTAGCTTAATGTTGTTAAAAGTTGTTTGTTTTTTTCTTTTGCCTAGAATGGTGATGAATATATGACAATGATGAGTTGATTTTATGGTTCATTGAGATGAACTGATGGTGATGACGAATAGATGAACCGATGGTGATGACGAACAAATGGTGGTATCTAGTTTTTTTGTCTATATGATGAGGACGAATAGATGATGATGGTGATGATGAATATATGATGATAATGCATATATTGTTAATGTTGTTAGTTTTTTTGCCTACATGATGCAAAAATAGATGAATGTATGTTGTTAGATGTTGTTAATATGCTCTATGAGTTGTAATGGTATAATTTTTTTCTTTCGGTGGAATTTGCAGGTTTTGTGGTGTCGCATCTCCATGTAGTGACCGTCGTCAGAGTTGTTGGTCCCCCATCATCCCTCCGCTGATCGACTACATCCTCTACATTCGAGGGTGAGCTACAAATCCACCACCTCCTACTCCGCTCTTTTTTTGTGTCACTAGATTTCATTTGCATGTCAAGTCGCGTAACCTAGGCGTCTCCCGTCTGAAAGGGTTGCATCGATAAATATGCATTCAATTGCATATTTATCAGTGCAACTCTTTCGGATTGTCCAGCGTTTTCCACGGATAGCCCGAGAATGTGTAGATTGGGTAGGTTTTCCATGCTCTACCCTGTTTCGAGACAGGATTTCGGCGGCGCCTCCCCGTTCTTCTCGGGATGCACATTCTCTCAGCTTTTTGCTGAGACGTGTATCTAGAGAACAGCGGGGAGGTGCTGCTGAAATTTTGTCTCGGAGCGGGGTAGAGCATGGAGAACGTACTCAATCTACACATCCTTAGGTGGGATTAGGACCCTCTTTACCTATTAGAGATGTAGGCGGATTCAATGAAGTTTCTCGACAACCTGGTAGAAACTAAACCATTGATATATGTGATTAATTTCTCGACAGCCGTGATCACGAATTTTTGGGTATGTTCTCTTCAGAAATCATGAGTCTTGAGTTTTGTTCATAGTTTATCATCACTTAACTCATGCCTTGTTCCATGCAATCTGGTTTTATGCATGACTGTAGAAATTCTATAGGGTTCGTGAGCAAGAGAAGTCCAATGCTAACGTGATCTTAGTGGCGGCTACGAGGAACAAGGCTTGCCAGATGCAGTATGAGGCGAGATGGGTGGACATCTCGCACTACTACCACAACGCTCTTAATCAGAAGATGACCAAGAAAGAAGCGCATAGGCTGAGGATTACCTTGAGCAAGGAGCAGTACTTGTCTGTAAGTATTAAAGTCTTTTCGTTCCGTCGTTCGTGATCAGTTTCATTGTTTCGTGTTGACATGTCATGCTTCCATTATTTAGGTTAGTCCTTACTGGTGCTATGGAAAGCGTGACGGATGGGAGAGTTTGGTGGATAGGTGGCTCGGGTAGGATGAAGAGTTTGCTGCCAAGAGCAAGACAAACATGACTAATCGTGGAACCGACGGAATACACATGCAAGGAAACCGGAGCCACTGGCGATACAAGGAAGTCCAGGTATATCTATATACATGATACATTCCTTTTCTTCTATTTACCATCATGTTTCCCTGTATGACTAACTTCTGTTTCACATTGCAGGAGAAGAAGTTGAAGAAGCCGCTCACGGACTTGCAGACATGGAAGATGGCCCGTGAGCGGACTAACCGCAAGGAAGGCCAGGGCATGTACTATGGAAACACCGAGGAGAACCTGACGGCCTACACGGCGTCGTTTCGACACTTCAATCCCGACTCTGATGTTGCTGACCCCATCGAGTCGCAGACCGACGAGACGGCGGTGGTGGGTAGGCGGTATCAAGCCGAAGTACCATGGCTGCCACGCCTGCCTCATTGCTGTGATCACTCCTTCTGTCTCCTACACACGGCTCCGAGCTACCAACCCGAGTCCGAGCGGGACTACGACACGTTCGCAGCCGACCCTAGCCAACCAAAATATTGTAAGTATTTCCCCCTTGTCTTCAATCTTTCTCACTTTAATTTCAGCATTGCTATCATTTATGAGTTTCACCATGTCATATTATAGGCATACTCTAAGTATGTCGAGCTTAAGCGTGAGGAGTTGCGGGAGTACTGCAACAGAGTTCTGGCAAACGAGGAGTGCTACCGCAAGATGATGATGGTAATTAGTTCTGCTTAATTAGAAACAACCTAAATTTTGGACTTTCATTTCTTCTGACCTTCTTGTTTGCTTGGTCAACTAACATCTTCTTGTTTGCTTGGTCAACTAACATACATGCTATGTTTGCGGCTATGAGAAGCCAGACGACTCCACCAGATATGGGAGCCCCACCACCACCTGCTGGCTCTATGCCGCACTTGCAATCGTTCGAAGAATGGCTGGCACAAGGCCATGGGACTCCGGTTAGTACATTGTCAAACTATTCAACCATTACTTATCATTGATTCGACACTATCATATTTACCCTTACAATGCAATCTCTTTTCAAACATGTAGGGAACCGGTGGATCATCCTTTCCTGGTGGTGGTTCCACTCCTGCTTCACATAGCCCCGTCACTCCGGTTTGGCAAGGTGGTCTTGACAGTTTTTGCGGTCATGATGGTCTTGGTGGATTTGACGGTAGTGGTGGTGACGCCGGAGCTGGTGGCAGTGATGCAAGTTCTCTTTAGGCTTTCCATCATGCTTTCTATGTTTTATACTTTTATGTACTTGATGATGTTGAACTTTCGACGATGATGATGTTGATGAAGTTTCAACGATGCTGGTATTGATGAAGTTTCGACAATGATGATATTGATCTTTAGATGATGATGATGTGTAGATATTATTGATTATATGCTATATGATATTTTCTGTGATGTAATTGATTCAATTGGAACCAGGAAATAAAAAAATGGGCAAAACTATGCCTACGGCCAGGCCGTCGGCATATCCCACTGCCGGAGGAACCAGCGAGGGCCACGTAGCATGTATATGCCTACGGTCAGGCCGTAGGCATAAATGGAAATATATGCCCACGGCCTGACCGTAGGCATATCTCTTTGCCAGGGAGGAACCAGGGGCGCCACGTGGCACATCTATGCCTACGGTAAGGTCGTAGGCATAGATTTCAATCTATGCCTATGGCCAGACCGTAGGCATAGATATGCCACATGGCGATCAGCTATTGGACAAAGCGCACCGAGGGAACCGTCAGTTGCCGCCTCGCCGTTTTCTTTACCGACTGTGAATCTATGTCGATGACCGTACGGACGCCATCGGCATTGCGGTATATGCCGGCGGCCTGACAGGGCTAGCCCGACATAATCCTCACCGACGGTCCTATGCCGACGGCGGCCGTAGGTATAGGGCTATGCCGAGGGTTTTTGGCCTATGCCGACGGCAAAATGCCGTCGACATAGACAGTTATTCCGGTAGTGTCTACTGTAACACCTACAGCTCAGGGGTGCCTCCAGTTATGGAGAAGAATAATGTCGATCTGACTGATGAACTGGCCAATTTTGAACCTTACATGAGGTTTCCTTTGGGCGATGGCATGGATGAGTCGATTGATAAACCTTCTAAACCTTGATGTGCCTCATGGTGTCATCTTCAACATGGACCTTTGAGCTTTGACAACCTGCCCATCTCTGGTGAATTTTACTAATTGATTCAAACCCAATATATAGGGACAAAGGGTAAAGCCTTGGCAATTTGGATGTTCCAATCTGAGGAGCATAGTCTTTGATTACTCTAAACTTTGTGTTTTGTGTTCAAGGAATAAGTCTACGGGAGGTTGGGAAGTACCCTATTCTCACCTTCGGCTAGCATATGTACAAGCTTAGATTCAAAAAAGTTGCATCATGAGTCTCTTTTGCAATCGACCCCTTTCCTAGTTGGTTGTCTTTCTATGGCAGCCATTTATGAGACCCACTGTCTCTATATTTTGGCAACTTTTATGTTGTTGCTACCATTCCTGAATGTGAACAACATGAATGTGTGTCCGGTTTGCTTTAATCTGTACATTTAGTCGCTTTTTCCCTTTAGTTTTAGCAGTTTAATTGGTGATGAAAGTAATCCATATATTGTATTTCTGTACATAAATTTATCTATTAGATTCATAGGTTTAAATAGCCCGCTATAGCCCCGCTATAGCCTTGCTATAGCCTTTTCAGCAGGGTGCCGCTAAATGGTCTCATATACAAAAAACACGCTATAGCCCGCTATAGCTCCGCTATAGCCTATTTGGAGTTCCGCCACTATTTGCCATAGCCCGCTATTTAAAACATTGGATTCGGATTGTCGGTTGCTTGCACAATTTTTGTCGTATAGGGTGGTAAGCAAAACTTCTTCGATATTCTTGGGGATAATACTAATTATATCTCTTTGCTTCGGGCTCTGGCAAAATGCAAGTAGATACTAACTAATGTATTTCGTTTAATGCAACAAATTTCTCTGCCACATGTAGTGTGTTGTTCCGGACACCCCCCTGTGAAATTACTTTTAAAGATGTTAGGTGGTAACATACAGTTCAACATGTGAGTGGTGAAAAGGTTTGCCAGGCTATCCACATGGTTTGTTCGTGCATCGCTTGTCAACACATCTAATCACCTTGAGTGCCTCTCAGTTTCGGCTAAGTTTAAAGCTGGCATTCTGTTTCAAATGTGCTTGATCTCATTATTAGTAATCATTCTTCATTCTATTGCATCATCTGAAGCAACAGATCAAGATCATACCTCTCGGCTACTATTAAAGCAACAACAAACCTATGACATTTTACTTTCTAAATACAAATATTCTAAAAATGTACAAAAATATTTTGTCAGATATGTGAACAAAAATAATAAGTCTTCACTTTAATACAAAGCAAAATTGGGACCAAAATAGGATGAGTTTGGCATTGTTGGAGCCTTATTTGCATATAGGTACATCCGTTTAGGTCCCTTGTTTTTATTATTTACAGAGAATATGTTAAAATGATCATGCTGTAACTTTGCAACCGTAACTTGGATTATAATATTTATATATGTAATTTGACCAGAAAAATCCTTAGTTTCCAACCGTGCTATTAGTCATTCGTGTTAACTAATATAAAATTCTTTTTAGTGCATAAACTTAACTAACCTAATTAATTGCTATGAAATATTAAATGTTTTCCACCTCATTTAAATTGGCTACATATTTTAAATAAAGTATGTTAGAAGGACCTGCAGTGCACCTTTTTTTCCTACAGACTAAGGAGTAGCGAATATATATATATATATATATATATATATATATATATATATATATATATATATATATATATATATGACTTTGATAACTACCAAACGTTCGGATTTAAGCAATAGGCAAGAACGATTCTTACTTCTCTCTAATTATATACATGCATGCATTAGAATGACTAATTTTTCTTCCACGTGCCCTCCTCCCTCTAATTACATGCATATATGCACTAGAGGACGAAAATCTGATGTCACCCTAGATTCTTCTTTTTTCAAACTTTAAAATGTTTTGTAGCCCAAACCGTCGCTCCGATTGAAAAAGCGTCTTCACAAAAGAAATCCGTCTCGACGAGATCTTCAAAACTAGGTCCCATGTTGATATGTTTTGATAACTTTTTTTCCGGATAAAAAAGTTACCACATCTCTGCGACGTAAGTTATCACGTGGTTCATACATAAGTTACCATTTAATTTACACAGAAGTTACCGGGGTATGTATTCAAAAAACTTTTATCCTAGGGTCAAAAAGTGATTATGGTGTTTGAAGTGAGTTATCATCTTTGTTGTGTATATTACCATTTTGCACAAAAGTTATTGAATATGTTTTTCAACAATTTTCATTCCCTCGAAACAAAAAGTTACCGTGATATTTGTATATGAGTTATCAACTCTCATGGCCGTGTATTATCATGTTGTTTATGCATGAGTTATTGGGAGGTATTTTTTTGATAATGTTTTTCCCTGGTTAAAAAGTTATCACGTCTGGATTGAGTAAGTTATCAGCTCTGTTGTATGTATATATTACCATGCTATTTACACACAAGTTATGAGGGTATGGTTTTTAACAAACTTTTATCCCCGAGTCAAAAGTTGCCGTGGGGTTTGTAGCGAGTTATCAACTTTATTGTGTGTATAATACCGTGTTATTTGCACACAAAGTATCGGGAATATGTTTTTCAACAAACCCCCCCCCCCCTCCCGTCGCGGTTCACCTAAGTATCAGGTATGCATTGCTTATGTTACCATGATATTCACACAAACGTTACCGAGGTTAGATTTTTCAACAAATTTTCCTCGTGGTCCAAGTTATCATGATGTTTGTACGTAAGTTATCATGTATATGATGCGTTATCACCATAATATTTACACAAAATGTTACCGGGTATATTTTTGACAACTTTTTCCTTCGGGTCAAAGTTGTCGCGGTGTTTGGACCTAAGTTATCAGGTTTGCCATGCAGAAATTACCGTGTTGTTTACACATAAATTACCGGGGAGATGTTTTAATATTTTTTTCACCCCCGATCAAAGTTACCATGACATTTATACTTAATTTATCGGATCCCCAGTAAACAAATTACCATGACATTTGCATAGAAGTTACCGGGGCATGTTATTCAACAATCTTACACAACTCCCTCATTCATGGATGAAATTATCACGATGTTTGTACCTAAGTTAGCAGGTATGTGGTACGTAAGTTATCACTATACGTACACAAAACTTATTGAGGATATGTTTTCAACAGTTTTTTTTCCATTGTTTTATAAGCTATCATGATATTTATATGTAAGTTATCAGGTCCAAAACATTTATATTACCATGCTATTTGCACAGAAGTTATTGAGGGTGTTTTCAACAGTTTTTTCAGGTAAAAAAAGCTACCACGATGTTTGTACGTAAGCTAGTGGTGTGTAAATTATCACGCTTATTACAAAGAATTTATCGGCGATGTTTCAAAACAAGCTCTTTTTTTCTGACACATGAGAAAAGATTATTGTACACAGTAGAGTACTAGAACGACACATTTCAGTTGTACCTCAAAAAAACCTGCCGCTCCATTGTCAATATCACACATCTCTACGATTAAATCTCTTGGAGAGGCCTCGCCAACCCCATCATCAACGTCGTTCTCAACTTGTAAAAAAAGGGTTAGTTTTCATCTTCTAATAAAAAAGAAGGGTTAAACAAATCAAGATCTTTTTTGGTGTGAACAAGACGAAAAGATGGTTCACTTGGTTATCGACCTAGGTTAGTTGGGTTCGATCCTCACCTACATGCTTTATTTTTTCCACATGCTGGCTATATATTCAGCGTTCTATTTTTATATAGGAGTAGTTAAACAATGTCAAATACGTTTTATTTTGTGTAGTGGACAACAAGAATGAGGAGGTGAGTTGGTCAACGTGCATTGTATTAACAACCATGACCTGGGTTCGAATCCTAGCGTTTGGATCTATCGCTAAATTCCGATCGTTCGGAAGTTACAATTGTCAGGTTAAGTTTTAACAAGAGTTTTTTCTTGGGTTCAAAGTTATCTTGTTGTTTGCACGTAACCTATCAGGTCCATGGTGAGTTAAATACCATGTTATTTACACATCAGTTACGACTATATTTTCAACAACTCTTTTTCCTCGGGTCAAAATTTATCGTAATGTTTACGCTTTAGTTAGTCGATATATGATGCATAAATTATCATGCGCTATACAAACGAGGTATCGAGGTATGTTTCAACACTTATTTTCATCGGATGAGAAGTTACAATGGTCTTTAATTAACGGTTATTAACGCATAACTTTTATTGCGAGAATTTATTGGAAGACAAAATATTGACAGAATAGTGTCTTGCTCTAGCATGCATGCATGGGATAGGAAATGTTAATGTCTAAATTAGTGGAAGCAATTACTAGTGTATTTAGTATGTGCGTTTTGATTAGAAGGCCTTTTAAGCTAGAGTAGAAAAAGCAGTTATCTTGCATCTAGACATGGAAAAGAGCTAGCATGTGTCGCCCCCAAGGATCGAAATCTAATTGGCTAGATATGTTAAATAAAATATGTTAGGAGGGCTTGCATTGCACCCTTTTTTTTTCTGCAGACTAAGGAGTAGTGAAAAATATTTGTGCTTTGTGGGACTGGAACTCATGACCCCAAAGCCCCCAACTAGCTGACCTAGCATGTGTTTGTGCTAAAAAGTAGGTTCATTATTTAATTAAAAATTCCCACCTCGACTCTTTGCACGAGAGTACATCAAATTATATACATTTGTAAATTGTGTGAAAATCGGGAAGCCACTTCAAGAACCAAGGAATAGAGGGAGCGAAGGAATTAAATGGATTTGAGATAGCATGGCTGATTGGCTCTAAATAAATACAATTACTGGATTGGCATGGATGGTTGCATCAATATAAATTAAGCGGGTTTGTAAGTAAGACTAGATTTCAGGATTGTTGCTAGGAGGGGGAGACCCTATAATTAATGAATTAATCCTTTTGGAGCCCACCAATCTTGCGTTAATAGTCCATTTTTAAGACTTTCGCGAGATAACCATAACAAAGGAGGGAGTAGATTTCAACCTCGGCGAATTTGTTGTGTCGCATTGATATAGGACATGTCAATTACTTCTCCCATTGTAACGCACGGGCATATGTGCTAGTAGGTTACTTATATACATAAGTTTATCTGTTGAATTTGGATTATCTCGTCGCTTGCAGAACTTCTGTTGTGTATGCGAGGTAAAAAAAAATAGTTCTTCATATTTTTGGAGATGATAATACATCTCTGCACTTTGGCTATTGAAAAATCTAATGGATTAGTCACTGGTTGCATGGTCTCTGTTGGGGATATACCCCACATGATGACCCGCCAGGAAGATAAGCCGGCTACCAAGCGGTGGATCATAACACGGTCGTTACACAAACTGAGGCGCCTGGAGGCCTAAGACCAAGGGGGGCGGCTTGTCCAAGGAGGCCGGCTCATGGGTCGGACTTGGCAGGCCGGCTTGACGGTGTCATCATGAAGAACGTCGTGTGCTTGGAACATAAGGCAAGTAAAGGTAGATTAGGTCATGGGTCGTAGTACGACCCGGACTCTGTTGTAACCTTGGGTCTCAACCTGTATATATAAAGGTGTGCCCTTGAGATAGAAAGAGGAGATAAGAAAGAAACCCTCGAACTAGGTTTAGCGATTCCCCACCCTTGTAATCGAGATCATCATCAATATACACAAAAGCAGGACGTAGGATTTTACCTCCATCGAAGGGGCCGAACCTGGGTAAACCCTTGTCCCTCGTTCCCGATCAACCCCGTCCAAGTCGACACCTAGTTGCGATGGCCTCACACCTAAGTTCTCTCACGGGGACATCTGCAGTGACAAAACCACGATAGTTGGCGCCCACTCTGGGGCCACCGCATGGTGGAGTTGAGTTCTTGGAGGGAGCTCTCCCAGGGTTCAGGGGATACGCGGTTGGTCAGATGACCAAGAGTCGCCGTGGCAAGCTCTACATCGACGAATCAGGCTGGGGCCCCGAAGCCGACTCAATCGAGTACGGGTACAGGGCCCCCTTTGACAAGATCCACGTCTTCATTGGCAAGATCGACACATCAGGCCCCGAGCCGGACACCTGCACCGACATCGTCGAGCCGGCTCGGCGCGCTCAACCGGGCCGGCGTCAAGCCGGCCGGGACCACGTATTCATCGGCTTTACTCAAGGAGTCGATCTCACGGATGACGCGGCAGATAGCAGAGACACCTTCGTAAACTCCGATGGCGAGTCTTCGATGGGAGATACCGAGTCGATTTGCCCACTTTTTGATGGCAGGCTCGGGGGTTATTTAGAGGATAAGACCACCGAAGAGACCCACGAGCCGCCTCGTCAAGCCACTGTCTTCATGGCAGGAACAACGGCAGCCCATGTTTCAGCAACGACTGGGGCGACGATCGGGACTGGCCCAGTTTCAGGAACGGACGGGTCAAGGAGATCACCGGCTCAAGCCATGGCCGATCTGATGGCAGAGATGACAAAGCTCTTGGAGACGACGGTAACCGGGGAGAATCAGGCGGAACGCAACACGGCGTTAACCACGCTTCGCGAGCAGATGGCTAAAATCCAGGAGGAAATCGATGATGAAAATACTTGTATGACAGAGTTGCAAACTCATATCCATAGCGAAGCTGAGCGCTTGAAAGCAGGAGGTTGGCGGCTGGGCCTTTTCTAGACGCCTCTGATGCTGTCCACCAGAGGAGACATTTGAGCCGGCTTCCCCCTAATCTGGAGCCTGCACGCTTGTTCGTCACGCCTCAACCTACACCGGCGGCTGGTCAAACGCATTTGGATCAACAACATGAGCCGCCTTGCCAGACCCTGGCTCAATCACCGCCTCAACGCTTCCAGATACCCGTGGGTCATTTTTCTAACCCCGTGGATAACGTGTTAGCGGTGACTCGTAACCTCGAAGCAATTCTCATCCAAGGAAATACCCCAATAGAGATTGAGGCCAGGAACGCCATCGCGATGCTAAAAACAACGGTGACCCAGCAGGTGCAGTACTCTTACAACTACGATCGGATGCACTCTACGCCTCATGCGAGCCGCAGCAAGAGCCGACACGTAGAGTCCACGGCAGTTTCTAGCAGCGGGCGTAGACAGCGGGCCTAGAATTCTCCAACCCGGCCAGTGTTATCAGATGCACAGGCAGTCGTCGACGCGGCCCGAGCCATGCGACAAGCGCAGCCAGAAGCAGTGACGGCGAGGGCGGGTCAACCTCCCGCCAACCCTTAGCCAGCATCCGTGGGGGCTGGAGTTAGTAGCAGAACGATTGGGATTCCCTATCTAGCATCGGCTCTCCGTAGTGAGCGCATGCCCAAGGATTTTAAGGGTCCACGCAAAGTTACTAATTACATAGCTGATCTCGAGCCAACGGCGTGGATCGAAAGCTATGAGTTAGTTATGGACATGCTTGACGTCAGTGATGCTGTATGCGCTAAATATTTGACCATGATGCTGGAAGGACCGGGTTGCACATGGTTGAAAAATCTATCCCCCAATTCCATCGATACTTGGGCGGAGTTGAAGGAACATTTTATAAAGAATTTTCAAGGCACTTGCAAGCGCCCGATGACGATTGTTGATTTGCAGCATTGCATCCAGCGTACGGATGAATCTTCCCATCATTGGACTCGTCGGGTCTCAGAGATTATTCACTCTTCTGATAGCATCCATGCTGCCCAGGCCGTCTTGATTTTGGAGAAAAAATGTCCCTTCCAACGACTTGTTTAGAATCTAGGGTGCCGCAAGCGAAAGGTTCAAGATATGTGAGATCTCATGGATGTTCTCACTAGATACGCTGAGACGGACAATAGAAAGGATCCCGGCTCTGATGAGGACAAGACTGGTAAGAACAAGAAAACCGATAGTGGCAAGAGTCATCAACAAAACCCTAGACACAACGGAAATCATGGTAACCAAGGCAACAATGGTAAGCGCAAGCATTCCGAGGGCAGGTCAGATTTTGTCGCCAATATCAATAATGGCTTCAAGAATCAGCGACGGAATAACAACTCTGGCAGGTCTTACAACGGGAATAAGCCACGCAATTATGAGGAGGCGCTCAAAGCTCCCTGTCCCAAGCATAGTTTCCCAAATAAGCCGGCCACCCACTCATGGGAAAATTGTTACATTATGCAGGAGTTCCGCAATCAAGCATTCCAGAGTCATCAAGGAGGCAATGTTGGTGGAAATCCAGGTCATCCTGGCCCCGACGGGTCTGATGCCGGCTCGTCTGGCGGCTTTGCAGGATCAAGTTTCCACGGGCCGGGCGGCTCAAGAGCTGGTTTCCAGCATCACGACAATAATGGCAATGGACAACAACGCTCGGGACAAGGCAATCAGCAGCATAACAATCAAGCCGGGTTCCAGAGCAATCCTAAGCAATTGAACAACGGACAGTATCATGTGTTCACCACCAGCACTTGCAGGCGTGATCGTAAGCCTAAGCACAAGGCTATTAACATGGTCAAGCCGGCTATCCCTAGATATTTAAACCGGTCTAAGCACCCAATCACTTAGAGCAGAGGAGATCATCCCCCCCGGATGACAATCCAGGTGGTCTTGCTTTGGTGGTGGCACCTCAGGTTGGTGGTTATACTCTTACCAAGGTTCTCATGGATGGGGGGAGCAACATCAACATCTTGTACCATGACACTTTCCGGCGAATGAATCTCTCTGAGAGTAAGTTGCAACCCTCCTCCACGGTATTCCATGGAACCGTCCCCGGGAAGTCAGCATATCCAATTGGGCAGATCAAACTCGACGTTGCTTTCGATTCGGAATACAATTACATATGTGAGTCCCTGACCTATGAGGTGGTCAAGATCAAGAGCCCTTACCACGCCCTCTTTGGATGACCTGCTTATGCTCATTTTTTGGCTCGGCCTTGCTACGTTTACCTCAAACTCATGATGCCCGGGCCAAACGGCACCATCACTATGGACGGAAGCCGGAAAATAGCTCAGGAATGCGAGGAAGGAGATGCAGCTTATGCTGAGTCAGCCTGTGCAGCAGAAGAGTTGAAGTTTTATACAGCTAATGTTGACCCGGTAGATATGACCCCCCTCAAGAAATCCACCACTAAGTTTGAGCCTCTGCTCAAATTTAAGGCAGCTGAGGATACCAAGCAAATCGATTTTACCCTAGGCGACTCATCCCAACAGTTCACTGATACGTCTCCAACGTATCTATAATTTTTGCTTGTTCGATGCTGTTATATTATCACTCTTGGATGTTTTACAATCATTTTATTACAACTTTATATCATTTTTTGGGACTAACCTATTGACATAGTGCCAAAGTGCCAGTTGCTGTTTTTGCTTGTTTTTTACTTCGAAGGAAATCAGTACCATACAGAGATGAAACGCTGCGGGGATTTTTGTGGATTTTTTACGGACCAGAAGAAACCAGATGGGTCAAGGAACACCAGAAGAGGGGGCCCAGGGTGGCCAGCACCCACATGGGCGCGCTAGAGGCCCACTGGCGCGCCCTGGTGGGTGCTGGGCACCTCCGGCACCCCCTCAACCGACTATCGTGCCTATAAATTCCATGGAAATCCAAAAACCCTAGGGGAGTCGACGAAACACAATTCCAGCCGCCGCAAGTTCCAGAACCGCGAGATCCAATCTAAACACCATCACGGAGGGGTTCATCTTCCTCATAGGTGCCTCTCTGATGATGCATGAGTAGTCCACCATAGACCTACGGGTCCGTAGGCAGTAGCTAGATGGCTTCTTCTCTCTCTCTTATGATTGTCAATACAATGGTCTCTTGGAGATCTATTTGATGTAAACTGCGGTGTGTTTGTTGGGATCCGATGAATTTTGAGTTCATGATCAGTTTCTATCCATGAATATTATTTCAGTCTTCTTTGATCTCTTATATGCATGATTGCTTATAGCATCGTATTTCTTCTTCGAATCTTTGGTTTAGTTAGGCCGACTAGATCGATTTTTCTTGCCATGGGAAGAGGTGCTTTGTGATGGGTTCGATCTTGCGGTGTTCTTTCGCAGTGACAGAAGGGGCAACAAGACACGCATGTATCGTTGCTATTAAGGATAACAAGATGGGGTCTATTCCTACATGAATAGATCTTGTCTACATCATGTCATCGTTCTTATTGCATTACTCCGTTTTTCCATGAACTTAATACACTAGATGCATGCTGGATAGCGGTCGATGTGTGGAGTAATAGAGGTAGATGCAGGCAGGAGTCGGTCTATCTATCTTGGACGTGATGCCTATATAATGATCATCGCCTTGGATATCGCATGACTATTCGATTTTCTATCAATTGCCCAACAGTAATTTGTTCACCCACCGTGCGCTATACTCATGAGAGAAGCCACTCACTACTGGAATTCAGCAATTTGCCGTCTGCCAGCTCTTTGTCATCTGCTGGCAGATGGCAAAGAGAGCCTTTGCCGTCAGCTGAGCAGGAACGGATGGCAAAGAACAGGCTGACGGCAAAGAAACCATTTTCCATCTGCCAGCTGACGGCAAAGATCCGGAAGGCAGATGGCAAAGAACCCACCTGGGCCCCACTAGCCCCGTGGGGGTGGTGGGCCGTATGCTCGATCTTTGCCGTCTGCCTGGGGACTCTTTGCCGTCCACCAGCAGACGGCAAAGCTGACGGCTAGTAACGGCTATAGCCCGACCCCACCCCATCCCCTCTCACTCTCTTTCTTTGTCTCTCTCTCGCCCCGATTCCCCACCGCCGCCCCTCTCGCCTAGCCGCCGGCAGCCCCGCCGCTGGCCGCACTCGCCCCCGCCCCCGCACCCGCTGCCGGCCGCCCCGCACCCGCTGCCAGCCGCCCCAGCACCCGCCCCCGGCCACCCGAGCACCCGCCCCCGGCCGCCCCCGCACCCGCTGCCGGCCGCCCCGCAGCCGGTCGCCCCGCCGGCAGAAGCCCCGTCGCCGGCCGCCTCATCGCCAGACGCCCCCGCACCTGCCACCGGCCGCGCCAATGCCAGAAGCCCCCGTCCCCGCCACCGGCCGCTACGCCGCCCCGGCCGCACCCGGCCCCGCCGCCCCGCCGTCTCCGGTGAGTGCCGGGCCGCCCCCCCTCACATTTTTTCCTGTTTTTTAGTTAGTTTTTTCTATTTTTTTTCTGTTAAATTAGATAGTTAGTTTATTAGGTAGCAAAAACTTAGATAGAAAATAAAAAACTTAGAAGAAAAGTAGAAAGGAAAAAAACTAGAAGAAAAAAAAAGAAGAAGAAGAAGAAGAGGAAGAAGAAGAAAGAGGAGAGGAGTAGAAGGAGAAGAGGAAAAGGAAAAGAAGAAGAAAAAGAAGAGAAGAAGAATAAGAAGAAAGAAGAGAGGAGGAGAAGGAGAAGAGGAAAAAGGAAAGGAAGAAGAAAAAGAGGAGAAGAGGAGAAGAAGAAGAGGAAAAAGGAGGAGAAGAAGAAGAATAAGAAGAAGAAGAAGAAGAGAAGAAGAAGAAGAAAAAGGGGAGAAGAGGAGAAGAGGAGAAGAAGAAGAGGAAAAAGGAGGAGAAGAAGAAGAATAAGAAGAAGAAGCTGACCAGTATGCGTCTGACCCCCGCACTCCGCGCAACTGTTAATGCGCCGCCCCCGACGCCAGTGACCCCCGACCCCCGGCACCTCTTCGGCCTCCTGTTGACCGAAAAGGTGCTCTTCGTCCTTCCAGAGGGCGACGGGGTCATAGTTTTGTAAATCATGTGTTAGGTCATATATTTTCCGATTTTGTTATGGAAAACATCATATTTGTGTTGATCGGGTGGATTTCAATGTGCAGTTGTTTCGTCGCTGCGAGGGTCTGTTGTTCGACGACCTCCCAGTGCGTTGGACGAGCTCCGCCCCTGCATTCGTGGGTGAGCACAAATGACTTCTCCTCCTCCCCCCGTAATTTCCTTTGTTCCGGTCTTCGTGCCGATGAAACTTGCTAGCTATAGGTGTCTTCAATCATCAGTATGCGTGACCAGTATGCGTCTCCCGTTCGAAAGGACGACATCTATAAATATGCATGTCTTTGCATATTTATAACCGCCGTCCTTTCGGATTGTCCAACGTTATCCATGGACAGCCCGAGTATGTGTAGATTGGGTTCGTTTTCCCGTATGCTCTGGTCCGGATCCTATGCAGAATTTCGTCAGTGCCTCCCTGTTGTTCTCCGGGTACACATCCTCTCTGCTTATTGCCGAGACGTGTATCAGGAGAACAGCAGGGAGGTGCTGTCGAAATTCTGCGTCGGATCCGGAGCAGTGCATGGGAAAACGAACCCAATCTACACAAACTCGGGTGGGATTAGGACCTATCTTAACCTATTAGCGTGTAGGTTGCATGGACGTAATAAAACGGACAAACTTGATTAACTGATGAATATATATGCTGAAATATATATATATATTTCTTGTGTGTCCAGTAGCTAGGCAAGATGACTGATCGTGCGTGGATGTACACCGGTCACACCAGTCAGAAAGACATGACCAAAGAATGGTTAATAAATACCAAGGGGTTTGTGAGAGCCGCATTTGCAAATGGCCAGGAAAAAACATGGTGTCCCTGTCCCCTGTGCGACAACTATAAAAGGCAGACAGAGGGTGAAATGGTTAAACACCTGCAGAAGTGGGGTTTTAGGCCTAATTATACGGTGTGGACTTTTCATGGTGAGTCTGCCCAACGTGCCAGAGCTGAGGTGGTTTGTCATAGCACTGACGAGCATGGTACCGGGATCGAAGACATGGTGCAAGACTTTGATGATGCTCGGGATTCGGACGATGAGATGGAGAAATCTGCAAAGGCATTCTATGAAATGTTGGAGTCTTCAAAACGTCCTCTCCACGAGCACACCGAGCTTTGTCAGCTGGATGCCATCGCGCAAGTAATGGCTCTGAAGGCTCAATTCAACCTGGGCAGAGAATGCTACGACGCGATGATGACAATATTTGGACGCTTTCTACCCAAAGGCCATGTACTGCCTGCAAACCTGTACCAGTCGGACAAAATTCTCCGTGTACTTAAGATGCCCTATGAGAAGATAGATGCATGTGAGAGTGGATGTGCCTTATTTAGGCTTGAGTATGCGGACTTGAACTATTGTCCCATTTGCAAGTCTTCCAGGTATGTTGTCGTAGACAACGGTATGGGTGAGAAGATGTAGACAAAAATTCCTGTTAACGTTCTTCGCTATATGCCAATCGTACCAAGACTTCAACGTCTTTTCATGGTCGAAGAGACGGCCAGACAGATGACATGGCATAAATTGGGCAAAAGAACCGAACTAGATGCAGATGGGAATCAGATGTTGGTACACACTTCAGACGCTTTTGCGTGGAAGCACTTCGATGCATTACATAACGATAAAGCGGCAGATCCAAGGCATCCTCGAGTCGCCATCAGCACAGATGGGTTCAATGTGTTTGGTCTGACGGCAACCCAATATAGTTGTTGGCCTGTATTTGTCATTCCACTCAATCTCCCCCCCGGAGAGATTATGAAAAGAAAGAACATTTTCCTGACGTTGATAATTCCAGGGCCCAACTATCCGGGGAAGAATATGAATGTGTACATGCAGCCGCTTAAGGATGAATTGCAACAAGCTTGGGATAATGGGATCAAGACATACGACGCCGCTACCAAAAAAACCTTCAAAATGCATGTGTGGTACATGTACTCGACGCATGACTTGCCGGCGTATGCCCTATTCGTTGGCTGGTGTGTGCATGGAAGGTTCCCGTGCCCCACATGCAAGGCAGCTCTTCAGTTCCATTGGCTGCAGGCGGGTTGCAAGTATTCTTGCTTCGACATGCATAGACAGTTCCTGGATCCTCGCCATAAGTTTAGAAAAGACAAGAAGAATTTCATCAAAGGTAGAGTTGTCAAAAACTCTGCACCACCCGCGTTGACAGGCCAACAGCTCCTGGATCAGTTAAACGCTCTCGAGCCGGATCCAAAACGTCCTGGGTATTTCAAAGGGTATAATACGGAACACGCATGGACTCACAAGTCATGCTTATGGGATCTGCCTTACTTCAAAGACCTCCTTTGCCCACACAACATCGACGTGATGCACACTGAAAAGAATATCGCCGAGGCCATTTTTGGTACATTGTTCGGCACAGAGGGGAAGTCAAAGGATAATCCTAAGGCTAGAATCGATCAGGAGGCTCTATGTGACAGACCGTTGCAAAACATGCGACAAGGGAAAGGAAAGCAAAACTGGACTAAGCCAAAGGCATGGTTGAATCTTGGAAGGTCGGCTATGAGGGAAATGATCTTGTGGGTGAAAATGCAGTTGATGTTCCCCGATGGTTATGCAGCGAACCTAAAGAGGGGAGCGAGTCTTGACAAACTGAAGATATTTGGTCTCAAGAGTCATGATTGGCACATATGGCTTGAGCGGGTAATGCCGGTGATCCTGCGTGGCTTTATCCCTGAGGATGAATGGCTAGTACTGGCAGAGCTGAGCTATTTCTTCCGTTCTCTTTGTGCGAAAGAACTATCGCCTGGCGTGCTAGATGAAATGGAAGAGTTGGCATCGGAGTTGATATGCAAGTTAGAGAAGATCTTTCCACCGGGCTTCTTTAATCCAATGCAGCATTTGATTTTGCATCTCGTGACCGAGGCAAGATTGGGGGGGCCCGTGCAAAATCGTTGGTGCTTCGCAACTGAGAGGATGCAGAACACGCTTCGAGCAAAATGTAAAAATAAACGTAGAATTGAAGTATCGATGGCCGAGGCATTCATTACTGAGGAGGCGGCAAACTTCGTGACAGCACACAAGGAAGCCAAAAATCGTCATTTGCATAATACGAAGCCTCGGTACAATGATGGCGACCCAAAAAAAAGTCGATCCAACCTCAGCCTATTCAAAGGGAAGCTCGCACCAGCCGGTGCTTCTAAAGCAAAAGTGTTGGATGTCGATGAATGGCGGACCATTTCGTTGTATATCTTCAACAACCAAACAGAAGTGCGGCCGTACATCGAGTAAGTTGTCGGTACATTATTGTTTCGCAACTTGTAATTCCTTAGAACTGCTCTTATTCCCGGATATTTGATATAGTCGATACGTCGCCAAATTCTCGGATGGAGTGGTCATCCAAAAGGATTCCATCGAACAGTATGAGCTCCTGGCGAATCATGGAGGCGGCTATCCCGGTTTCATCTCTTGGTTCAGACAAACGGTAATTACCATTAATGGACCATTTCATTTTTTCGTCTTATTTGCGGCTAATGCAACAATCCTTTCGTATTAAACTTATAGGCTAATTCAGAGTCTATGGACGCACAGCTGAGACAAGTCGCTAATGGTTTTGACTATAAGGTCCGTTCATTTGACAGATACGACATCAACGTGTATCGCTTTCGTACCTTTGGCAAAGAGCTATCTATGCCCGACCTGAAGACTACAAATTGTTGTGTCTCTTCTATCGGCGAAGGAGGTACAGAGTACTATGGAAGAGTTGAAGCAATTTATGAACTTCTATCCTATGGTGAAAACCCACCGAACGTCGTAGTCTTCAAATGTCGTTGGTTCCAGCCGAAGGAGACTAGAAGGACTCATGAACATATAGGGCTAGTCGAAATCAAACAAAGCACCTATTTAGATGTGCCCGATGTCTATATTACGGCTCAACAGGCGACCCAAGTTTTGTATCTACCGTGGGCCTGCCAAACTGATCCAAATCTAAAAGGTTGGGATGTCGTTTATGAAGTGCCGCCACATTTTAGACTACCTCCCCTCAATGAAGAGGATTATGAACCTCACATTAACGAAGACACATATGAAGGAGAATTCTTCCAAGAAACACGTATTTCCAAAAAACGTTTCAAGAACCGCTCTACTTCACCCCGGAACATTGAAGTAGACAGCGACAATGAATCCGACTTAACCCCTGAGCCGGAACAGGAAGAGCCGGAACAAGAAGAGGTTACTGATGTGGATGACCTGTGAATGCTTAACCGATTACATGAAGGAGGCCTTCCACACGTTGTTCCTGATAGTGATGATGATCATGCATTTATTGATGATAGTGATGATGATGATGCATTTATTGATCCCGGAGAATATATAGACGATCAAGATTATTATTAATTCATGTCAGGTAATCAACTTTTAGTTCATGTTAGGTATATGATGATACACTTAAATTATATACATTTTATTATTCATGTCGGTATTCAATTTTATGTTGTACTAATTTCGTTTACTATTTGTCATGGCAGTTGTTGAAAGATGGTGGGAAAGGGTCGAGAGCACTCCGCGGCTCCTTCGTTGGAGGGTGGTGGGATGGGTACTTCCATTCCCGCTGACTCTCTCCGGAGAGCGTTGCTCTCTAGTCTGCATACACCGGTGGCCGCTTCTTCGTCGACCCCCGTGAGAGGAGGTCGGGGGAAGAAGAGAGGTAGTAGAGGAGGGAGAGGAGGCCACGGCAAAGGTAGGGTGGCTGGTATGCCTTCCTCGCCGCCACCCCCAGCTGATTCACTCGAGCATAGGACTGCTAGGGTGGACCCGTCTGAGGACGAGGCTATGCGGACTCCGGTCCATGAGCCTCGGGTCGACGAGCCTTCGACCTACACGACTCCTGTCCCAGAGGCTTCATCCCACGAGACTCCGGAGCAGAGTAGGGATGAGGGCACGTCCCGGCAGACCCCATGGGATACCTGGCCGGAGGAGCCTAGTGGCCATGTTGATGGTGGCGGGGATCATTTTTCTTATAGCGACGAGGAGCTGCCTGAGGGCGCCACCGTCTACCAGCGTGGTATGACACGGCTCCCACCTGTGCCGGCGACCCGCGAGCTGAGGTGGTTGATTAGGCCTGATGGGGAGAGGTAAGTGCATGTACTCTTTTTTAACCTTTTGCCTTCACATTTTTTCAAATATCTAATGTGTTGGCTTTGTCATACTGCAGGGGTTGGCATCATCCCAAGGATGCCCGCAGGCCCAACAGCAACCTTGTTGTCCTTGTCAGGCAAAACTTTCCGGGGTTTGTCACGTTGCCCGGTGAGGGTTAGGTTCGAGAGTTAGGACTGACCTGGGAGCACTACTTGGCTGCACCGGCCCCGCCTGAGGAGAGGATCGACGGTGTTTTGTGCCACACAAGGGCGGAGATGGTGATCAGGCATTTTTGGGTAATTTCTCCTTTACACAACTAAAAATCAACAATAGCTAGTTATTGTACTAATAAGTGTTGTGTCGTTTGATTGCAGACCTTCTACAGGTGTCAGGAGGGATACGAGGAGGCCGCGGCAAAGGTTATCGATCAGCAATGCAAGCGCCTACTGCAAAACTTTCGGCACGAGGCTCGGGTGCAGGCTGTTCGAGACTACTACGCCTCGCGGCGTATTAGGAAGGAGAAGTCGACGTGCCGCGGAAAGAAGGTGGAGAAGGAGCATTACATGAAGGTAATTACGTATTCTTAAGGCCTTGTACTTAGTTTCCTTCATTTGATTCCTACGCGTAGCGCTCAAATATCTCTTTATTAACTTAGGTGCCCCCAAGATGGTGTGCGGATATGATGGATTGTTGGGAGGCGTTGGTGGATGAGTGGTGCTCAGAACAATGGCTATCCGTCCACAACAAGGCCAAGGACCGGCGTAACAAAATGGTTGGTGTGCCACACCATCAAGGGAGCGCCAACTTAAATCAGTTTGGTCTGAACTGGGTATGTGGTTAGCTTCATGATTCATGCAATTCATTCTTGATTCTAGCTTGAGCCCTTTACTAATACTTTGTTCCTCTCTCTCTCTTTTAGGCGCATCACAATAAAACGGAGGTGCCACAGATGTACGACCTCTATGCGATGGCCCATACTGCCTCGTACAAGAAGGTCAAGGCATTCTCTGACTCTGACCTCGATGATCCCTTGAAGTTCATCACCATCTCCTCCCACAACAAGCTCGTGAGGTACAGAGATGAGGGGAAGGCGAGGAAAGGGGAGGACTTTAACCCGAGCCATGAGCCTATTGATCCAGAGCTGGTGATGATAGCTGGCGGAGGGAGGCCCCATGGCTCGATTGCCATTGGAGATGGCCTTATACGTTGTCCTAGCAACCTCCGGGAGATCAAGGCGCGCCAAACGAGCTCCTGTCCTGAGATAAGGCCTCGTCCATGGCCAGTCGAGCTCGCCATCGAGGTTAGTTATACGGACTCAGATATCTTTCCTCATTACGTTGTGTGTGTGAACAAAGATGATTACAATGCTAACGAGGAGTTGTGTTGCAGGCTGCTATTCTGAAAGAGAGAGAGGCAACACAGGCGCTTATGGCGGCAAAGGAGAAGGAGATGGAGGAGAGGACGGCAAGGTTGTTGGAGGAGGAGAGGGCACGGTCCGATGCGTCTTACCGAGCCATCTACGAGCTCTTCATGGTAAGATTCTTCTTCATATTTGTCAAATCTTGCATTTAATGTTTGTTTCATTAATAATGAATATCGTTGACTTGTGAAAACCAAATGTGCAGACTATGTGCGAGAAGACTGGCCAGGCCACTCTGTCGATGCCAGTCATTACCACGGCTGCAACGGTGAGTTTCATTTCAATGCAATGATCTTTTCAGTGTCATCATGCTAACGAGACATTGCAAATCATCTTTGGTGCAGCTTAACTCCAGAGTCACATCGCATGACCCTTCTCCAGGGAAGCCTTCTCCAGGTGAAACCGGTCCGAGCAACCGCGGTGCCTCTCCTCCGTGATGACGAGGATGGTAAGCCCCAAACTTAGCTCGTTTTCTCAAAGAAAGACAAACTTAGCACTTAGACAAACTTAGCTCCTTCCGAAATATTAGTGTTAGGGGAAACGACCATCACCAACTGTCGAAATATTAGTGTTAGGTACTGTCCACCAACATACACCACCATATAAGTGTGAGTGAGTGCGCACCATACACACCATGAGGCAAACCTCGAAAGACCTATCCTTCTTCCAATTTTGCCCGAATGACACAAATAAGCAATAAGAAGAAGAAAACAAGAGGAGAAAGATAGAGAGAAGAAAACCGCTTCTTCATCTTCTTCTTCTTATTCTAGTCTTCTTCATCTAACTTTTGTATTTCCCATTTTACAGATTAGAGTCACTTCACGGAAGCTTCCATTGATGGAGTGCTTGTGATTTTGTATCAATGAACAATGTTAAACTTGCTACATATGTGAAACTTGTTACTATTGTAATATGGTGAACAATGTGACATTTGTTTTGGTATGTTTGTTGGATACTTGTGCTTGTTGTTGGATGATCATCAGTAGGGTTATTGTGAAATATATACATATATAGCATATTTTGCCTGTGAAAATTGTTGGATATAAGAAAAAACTGGGCAATATTGCCACTTTGCCGACGGCCACCGTCGGCATAGCTTCTTTGCCGTCCGGCACCGAAGACAAAGGTGACACGTGGCACTCACCTATGCACCCTGGGATTGCCAGGCCTGCTATTTGGTACATTTGCCGTCCGGGGGCGGACGGCAAAGAAGCTATGCCGACGGTGGCCGTCGGCAAAGTGGCAATATTGCCCCAGTTTTTTCTGTGGACGGCAAATGAGGGGTGGCAGACGGCAAAGGCTGCGGACGGCAAAGGAGAGGGTGGTAGACGGCAAAGGAGAGGGTGGCAGACGGCAAAGGCTGCAGACGGCAAAGGAGAGGGTGGCAGACGGCAAAGGCTCCGTTAGCCACTAACGGGGCTAACTCAAGTTTACGCCATCCAGCCGCTTTGCCGTCTGCCGCCTGACGGCAAAAACACTTTGCCGTCCGCTGTACAAAGGCAGACGGCAAAGCACTCCTTTACCGGAGTTCCCAGTGCCGGAAATTTGGCCGTCTGCTGCTGGACGGCAAAGGCTTTGCCGTCGGTGGTCCTACCCTTTGCCGTCCGCTATGGCAGACGGCAAAGTACCTGATTCCAGTAGTGACTAGTGAACCCTACGGCCTGTAGGAGATATGCCCTAGAGGCAATAATACATGTTATTATTTATCCCCATGTTCCTAATTAAGTTTATATTCCATGCTATAAATGCTCTGGTTCTCGAGTCAACAATAACCACGAGGCTCGGAGGAAGACTCATATGCACATGTGGAATTATAAACGGTAAAATGTATTCCTAGTCTGGCCTCTAAGACTGGTTCAAGTGTTGCATGATGGTTCTGTTTTCCTGATCATAGGCATGGCTATGCCGGCAATTTTGAGGGCACAATATTAGAAGAATATTTGTGTTGAATTGACCCGATTTGATGTTATGCTATGAGATACATTCGTCACAAGTTAATGGTTAATAACACAGAGAAAGTTAACGTTTGCATGATTCCTTAGACCATGAAAGTATCAAGTTTCTTCATGCTTGCTTCATGAACTTTGGGGTTTGTTAAACGTCATCCGTAACTGGATGGCTATTACGGCGGCTTACGGGTTCACGGAAAAGTATGACAAGTAACTTGATAGCTCAAGATTGGGATTTGCTCTTCCGACGATGGAGAGATATTCTCGGGCCCTCTCGGTGTTACGGTATCCATCATCGTCTGGCCAGACACATTGTGATTTGATCACGGGGATGCCGGAACGCGGAAACGAGAAAAGAGAAAAAACCCGGCAATGAGGTAACTGGCATTGTGGACAAGTGTTGATCCACGGGGATGTCGATAAATCCTACCTCGGGTTTTGTAACATATTGCGAAGTAAAAGGAATAGCACACAACAACTGGAAAGTTCACTCGAATATTCATTCGTGTGGGTATAGGGGTCAATATGGGTGTCCACGGCTCCGATGTTGATCATTGATCGGAAGGTATTCCGGGTCATGTCTATACTTCACCGAACCTATAGGGTCACACACTTAAGGGTCATCTATCTGCTGAATACTAGACAGGGAGTCTGAGAGAAAATCACTGGAAAAGTTTCGGGGACAACGGAAGTGTTCCGGAGAGAGAACACCAGAAGAGTTTCGGTAAAACCCAAAAGTTGTTTCGGAGTATACCATTAAGTCAAATTGGTTTCGGCATATGCCTGGAAATTATTGGAGGGTGCCAGAATTATTCCGGTAACTTCTGGGATTTTTCGGAGACAAAAACTGGAAATGTTCTGGATTGTCGGAACCGCTTTGGTTTCTTTTCGCAGATGAAAATCATTGATCTAAAAATGTTTTGGAACGCGTCCAGAATTGTTTTAGTGGGTACTGGAATTATTCTAAGACCCACAGAAATATTTTCGGATTTAACGGCCGCGAAAAAATGGTTTCATGAATAGTGAACAACACTTTATGGGCTGGTTTTAATGGGGTTTTCTTCTAGGAGGAATTCCCTATTTTTGGAGTGAGGATAAGGTTGATGGAAGGTGGTGGGGCCCCCCCAAGGGGGCAGCCATTTTCATTCATGGGATTGGGGGGGCGGGGGCCCATGGGGCTTCCTTCCACCATTTGGTGGATAAGATCAAGCCCTCCTTATGTGGCATGGTGAAATATCCAAACCCCTTTTGGTCTTTTCACCCCTTGCCACTACCCCTTGCTCCTCCTATAAATAGAGGTGGAGATGCACTCTCCACACTAACTATCTCTCACATACCCATGCCATGCATGATCTGGCTTTCTCTCTCCCTCCCAGCGAAATAGTTTCGTAGAGCCGAAAGGCTGTCTGGGTTCCGACAGGAACTAGTTCTGGACGGCGAAGCCCAGCCGGATAGCTGACACCGTATGTGTGCAACCCCGTAGAGAGGTACTAGGTTTGATCTTTTGCCTGAGGGGCTGTTCGAGGGTCCTCCCGAAGGGCTGTCTGAGTTACCGTTCGAGCTTGGAGGGTCTTCCCAAAGGGCTGTCCGCGACATCGTCCGGGGGACAGTCCGACCACCTCCCGAAGGGCTGTCCGACGAGGGAGTACATCCTCGCGGTTGGGAGGTTGTAAATCCTAGCTGCGGGGATCTGCACCGACGATCAACATCAACTCTACTTCCACTGAGCTACGAGTCGGTAATGATCAGATCAAACCTTGTATGCATCTCCATAGTGATCCTGGGCGTGCTCGCAGTACCAATTTTTTTTGTTTTCTGTCGCGTTCCCCAACAGTGGCATCATGAGCCAGGCTATGCGTAGATGCAGTTTACGATCTAGAATACATGAGATGTATGGGTATTGCATAGTATAATTTTGTAGTAGATGAGATCTATTGCTGAAAATTATTTGTGCGGGTAGTAGATGAAATTTATTACCCGATATTCTTGTTGCTTCCCTTGAACTTGCGTAGTCCTGATCTTGACGGCATGGTGGAATCTGACAAAGTTCTGGCAATCCGCGATCCTTTCATGCTGCTCCTGAGTATGCTGATTGACAGATCAACGAAGTGCTTCAGTGTCTTTTGGTTCCGCCATAGTTGAGAAAGATGTATGTTTCGCAGACGGAAGGGCAATGCAGATATGATCTGCACGGGGGTCATGTGTTTGACGAAGTTTAGTATGGGGCTCGAGATTTTATTATCTCTTGTTTCATACGCCCCGCAAAGTTAATCTAGCAACTTGAATGATCATGCTTGATGATAAACGTTGGTAGCTGCGGTTTGGTTGAAACCTTAGAAGCCACGTAAAATAAAATTTTGCATAAACTGATTAGAGGCGTCTAACTTGGTTTTGCAGGATGACATGAGGTGTGCATGTGATGTGGTATAGTAGCTCTCATATTTAATTTGATTGTGTATGAGATGACTATACAATGTAAATTAACATGACCTGCATGTCATGATTCGGCATGATGGCTGGAGCCATATGATTGTCACTTTAATGACTTGCGTGTCAACCTTATGTAATGCACTTATTTTATTAGCTATAGAGATAGCAATATTATCTGGTGCATCGACAAGGTGGTGGCAAACTTCGCGAAGGTGAACACCGACGTGAATGCCGAAGACGAAGAAATTAATGACTTCTCCGTCAGAAAGGGCTATACCATATCATGCTATTATGAATTGCCTGAGATGTTTATCCCTCTTGATGCACCCTTCTTGATTGCGCGGTAGTCGCTTTTGTTAGGGTGATCTCACACAAAAATATCAAGTAGTTAGTGTTCTCCCAAGCGTAGCACCGTCACAGGATCTTTCCTTTTGAGGTGCGCCATGATCTACATGGGTATGAACGATAGTACGGGTGTAAGGCGGGTGAGGTCAGACCTCGCAGCAAGATCACTTGATTATCTTGACGTTCATGGTAGGATCGTCCTGAGCTCGGAACACACGCATCGAAAAATGAACAAAAGTCACATGGAGATGTGATTGGCAAGTTTGCCTACCAATTGAAGTTCGCGCCATCAGTGTTCATCTCGAACAATGGCGTTAAATGGAAATGTGGGTCTTGAATCACTCACAATCAATTATGAGAGATATTGATTTGAGTGGGAGCGCACTGTAGAATTAACTAGTTTAATTCTCGGTGCAATTAATTATGGACATCGTCTAAGTGAAATTTGCATAATAGTTGTAGAATAATGGCTCGCGTTTCCACCTTCCCTATTAAAATTGAGTAAGCTGTTATTTATCTGGTTAAAAATTTACGATTGGTAACGTAATGTGAGGATTGTCCTGAAGAGTGCCTAGAAGGACTTTGTCCTATCACATGCTTTCGGTATTCTCCCGCTGATGCTATGGATTATGTGACTCTCGTCCTTCGGTCCAAAAGCTAGAATTCCGTTACGGTCAAGTGTAATACGTTTGCTTCCATAAAACCCAAACTTCAAAAGTTTGGGATAGTTATGTGATACTCATGGAACTGAAAATTATTTTCAGATACAAACAAAGGCTAAAAGATATGAGATACCCAAAGCAATGTTTGTTTGCAAGGTATTAATAAATTGTTTACTGGTCATTTGACTGATAAGAGAGGGATCGAGGAGAACGCCTGTCATGTAAATGAAGGTGAATAAAACAAACAACTTAAAGAGAAAGGAAATGTCCAAAGGGTGTTAGTGTGACTTACACACCTAGGAAGTCCGGGGATAACGCCACTCTTAAGTTGGGTGCTTCTTCTGAGAGTAGGAGAAAGACTGAAAGTAAAACTGTTAGAAGTATAAAGGCAAAAGGAAAGAAGTCTGGAATGTCCAGCTCATGTATGAAAGTCATACAAGTTATTGATGTTGGAAGGCTGGTAAAAAAGAAATAGTTCTTGGGAATTGTGATTAAATTGTTAGTCACTGATTCTTGGGTATTGTGATTGACTTTTGATCACAGGAATACCCGTTCGATTGCATTCTCTTGCAACTAGATACAAGAACTACTATGGCCTAAAATACTTGCCAGTAATGAGGTTTAGATACGCGCTGGGAACATAGTAAAAGTTACTATACCTTCCATCTGTGTATTACCGTTTGTATTTATTTTCATAATTCATTTTAGAGTTTTACACACTTTAGCCCATTGCATAAAGTATATTGCAAGAAGGTTGTTCATAAGAGAACTTTTGATGTTCGGTGTTATGAATAAAGGCCATGCTTTCTTTATGAATGAGATGTATGTTATGAATATTGATAATAATACATTACCTCTGTATTTACTTTCATAATTCATTTAAGAGTTTTACACACTCTAGCCCATTTGCATAATGTTTGTTGCAAGAGTGTTATTCATAAAAGAACAATTGTTGTTCAGTATCATGAATAACATAAGGGCCATGCTTCCATCAAGGATGGGATGTATGTTATGAATATTGATGGTAATATGATACATCCGTAACACTGACACTAAATGTCGCAAGACTAAAAGAATACCACATATGTGTGGCACTGCATTTGGTCACATTGGAGAAACCCGCATGGAGAAATTCCATAATGATGGATTTTGAAGTCGTTTGATTATGAATAATCTGGCACTTGCAACTTTCCCCCGAAAAGTGAAGTGACTAAAATACCGTTCACAGGGCATAAGGAACGAGCAACAAACTTATTGGTGATCATACATCGTGATGTGTGTAGTCCGATAAATGTTGTTGCTAGCAGTGGATTTGTCTATCTTCTGAAATGACTCAAGTAGATATATGGATATTTACTTGATGAGACGTAAGTCTGGATCTTTTGAAATCATTCAAAAGGTTTTTCAAAAATGAAGTAGAAATTATTGTAACAAGAAAATTATGTTTCTACAATTAGATTGCGGAAAGGAATATTTTGAGTTACAAGTTTAGCGAATGTCTAATGAGTTGTGAAAAGAGTTTCATAACTTACACCTCCCGGAACACCACAGTAAGTGGAATGTCCATGAAGATGTAATCAAACCATTTATGACATGGTGAGATCAAAGATGACATAAATCAATTTGCCTTTATCCCTTTTAAGAGTAATGCTTTAGAGACTGCGGCTTTTACACTAAAAAGAGCTCCATCGGGTCTGTTGAAATGATGCCATGGTATGGTACGCCCAACCATGTTATATCTTTTTTTAACATTTGGAATATGGGGCTTGTGGAAAAGGTTACATATCTATTCCAAATCAGACAAGTGCTACTTTGTAGGTTATCCCATAATGTTGGGTATTCCCCCACCACTATACCGAGGCAAAGGATTTTGCCACAAAACGGTATGCTTTTAAAGAGAATAGTTCTTGTAAAAAGGTGAGTGGGAGGACAGTGCAACTCGACGAGAGAATAAGTATCTTCGTCATCAGATCAAAGGAAAGGAACCTTGGAAGTGATTCCAGAGTTTCCTACTGCGACTGATACGGAAGCCTCTACATGAGATGTATGGACTTCAGTCAAACTTGCAGCTGAACAACGTAGGCAAAGCTCGTGCAAACCTCTCAGGTGCGCAAACGAGATATTGTTGTTAGACAACCGTGTACCTACGATACACAAGGAAGCTTTGATGGGCCATGACTCCGGAATTGGCTAAATGCCAATACAATCTGAGATAGTTTCCATATAAGTGATTCAAGATGAAAACCTTGATACACCTTTCGGAAGACTTAGAGTCTAACAAATTTTTATGAAACTATAAACTGATGTGGATAAAATGTTTTATCCATAAAGCTCGACTTGTTGCAATAACAAGTTCAAGGAGTTGACTATGATGAGGTTGTTTCACCGTAGCGATGCTTAAAGTCGGTTCGGGTTAAACTAGCAATTAATACATATTTCAATCATGAGATATGAAACATGGATGGCGAAGGAATTTCCATGAAATGGGAATAAAAACTAGGATTTGTATGTGATGCAGTCTAAAGTATTTTGTCGATCCAAAGAATGCTAGTGAGTATGCAAACTTCAGAGTTCCAGCAATGGACAGAAGAGAGCAAAATGGAGTTGGAATCTTCGTTTTGATGAAATGATCAAAAGAGTTTGATTTCATCAATGGATAATGAAGATGCATGTGGTTTCAAGAAAGTAAGTGGGGGCATAATAATATTTGTAAAAACATTGTGTGCTTGACACATTTTTAATTGGAAATAAATTTCTTGACACGAATTAGGACTTCATTTGAAAATAGTTTTTCGATGAAGTGCTTAGGCTAAATAGCCTTGCTATTAGGCATAATGATCTATGGAGATAGATTTGCCTAATGGGGCTAAGCAAAAATACATATTGACAAGATGCTAAAACCATTTAGCACTAAAACCGCCAAGGAGTGATTCTTGCCGAAGTCACATGGAAAGAGTTTTTGCAAGACTTGGTGTCCTAAAAACATTGATGAGCAAAATACATGATGGATATTCCACACACTTCTGTGTTTGGATTAATCATGTATTCCATGGTATGTAAATCAACCAGATATGTCCGATACTACCAAACTGTTGCGATTATAGATACCAAAGTGATCAAAGTACTGATCATAGGACAACAGTGAAAAATGTCATTGAGTACTAAAGTAGCACTGATGACATGTTTTCTCGCCAGCAGAGATTATGAAGTGCTCGTTGTAAGTAATTACATCGATACAGTCTTCATCAATGCTCCATGCGATTTTCGATTTAAGTTAAGGTTTTGTCTAATACACAATACGGTGGCACGGTAAGTTGGAATTGTTCTAAACATGTTACTGTGGCGAATTATATAACAAAGGCTAAGTATGTTGACGTTTTGGAAGCAACAAAGAAGATGTTGAATCATATAGTTCATTCATGAACTTAGTATGGTTCCAAGATGGCTTTGGTCAATGGGACACTATTGCAGATAGTTGCTCCATAACTCAGTCTGAGGAATCAAGGTTTGACCCATGATTCACATATATACAAAGCCAAGTCCACACAAAATATGAATTTTGTGAAAGCGTGAAAACGCGAGGATATGCAAATATACACACGGAGCTGAAGTTGTCAGAACCGTTGGACATCAGGCTATACCACAAGCGAAGCATATTTTACACCAGTATGCCATAGGTGTAAAGTGCATTAGCATTGCCTAGATTATTGACTCTAGTGCAAGTGGGAGTCTGTAGGAGATATGCCCTAGAGGCAATAATACATGTTATTATTTATCCCCATGTTCATAATTAAGTTTATATTCCATGCTATAACTGCTATGGTTCTCGAGTCTACAATAACCACGAGGCTCGGAGGAAGACTCATATGCACGTGTGGAATTATAAACGGTAAAATGTATTCCTAGTCTAGCCTCTAAGACTGGCTCAAGTGTTGCATGATGGTTCTGTTTTCCTGATCATAGGCATGGCTATGCCGGCAATTTTGAGGGAACAATATTAGAAGAATATTTGTGTTGAATTGACCCGATTTGATGTTATGCTATGAGATACATTCGTCACAAGTTAATGGTTAATAACACAGAGAAAGTTAACGTTTGCATGATTCCTTAGACCATGAAAGTATCGAGTTTCTTCATGCTTGCTTCATGAACTTTGGGGTTTGTTAAACGTCATCCGTAACTGGATGGCTATTACGGCGGCTTACGGGTTCACGGAAAAGTATGACAAGTAACTTGATAGCTCAAGATTGGGATTTGCTCGTCCGACGATGGAGAGATATTCTCGGGCCCTCTCGGTGTTACGGTATCCATCATCGTCTGGCCAGACACATTGTGATTTGATCACGGGGATGCCGGAACGCGGAAACGAGAAAAGAGAACAAAACCGGCAACGAGGTAACTGGCATTGTGGACAAGTGTTGATCCACGGGGATGCCGATAAATCTCACCTCGGGTTTTGTAACATATTGCGAAGTAAAAGGAATAGCACACAACAACTGGAGGTTCACTCGAATATTCATTCGTGTGGGTATAGGGGTCAATATGGGTGTCCACGGCTCCGATGTTGATCATTGATCGGAAGGTGTTCCGGGTCATTTCTATACTTCACCGAGCCTATAGGGTCACACATTTAAGGGTCATCTATCTGCTGAATACTAGACAGGGAGTCTGAGAGAAAATCACCGGAAAAGTTTCGGGGACAACGAAAGAGTTCCGGAGAGAGAACACCGGAAGAGTTTCGGTAAAACCGAAAAGTTGTTTCGGAGTATACCATTAAGTCAAATTGGTTTCGGCATATGCCTGGAAATTATTGGAGGCTACCAGAATTGTTCCGGTAACTTCTGGGATTTTTCGGAGACAAAAACTGGAAATGTTCCGGACTGCCGGAACCGCTTTGGTTGCTTTTCGCAGATGAAAATCATTGATCTGAAAATGTTTCGGAACGCGTCCAGAATTGTTTTAGTGGGTACTGGAATTATTCTAAGACCCACAGAAATATTTTCGGATTTAACGGCCGCAAAAAAATGGTTTCATGAATAGTGAAAAGCATTTTATGGGCTGGTTTTAATGGGGTTTTCTTCTAGGAGGAATTCCCTATTTTTGGAGTGAGGATAAGGTGGATGGAAGGTGGTGGGGCCCCCCCAAGGGGGCAGCCATTTTCGTTCATGGGCTTGGGGGGCCCCATGGGGCTTCCTTCCACCATTTGGTGGATAAGATCAAGCCCTCCTTATGTGGCATGGTGAAATATCCAAACCCCTTTTGGTCTTTTCACCCCTTGCCACTACCCCTTGCTCCTCCTATAAATAGAGGTGGAGATGCACTCTCCACACTAACTCTCTCTCACATACACATGCCATGCATGATCTGGCTTTCGCTCTCCCTCCCAGCGAAATAGTTTCGTAGAGTCGAAAGGCTGTCTGGGTTCCGGCAAGAACTAGTTCTGGACGGCGAAGCCCTACCGGATAGCTGACACCGTATGTGTGCAACCCCGTAGAGAGGTCGTAGGTTCGATCTTTTGCCTGAGGGGCTGTTCGAGGGTCCTCCCGAAGGGCTGTCCGAGTTACCGTTCGAGCTTGGAGGGTCTTCCCGAAGGGCTGTCCGTGACATCATCCGGGGGACTGTCCGACCGCCTTCCGAAGGGCTGTCCGACGAGGGAGTACATCCTCGTGGTTGGGAGGTTGTAAATCCTAGCTGCGGGGATCTGCACCGACGATCAACATCGACTCTACTTCCGCTGCGCTATGACTCGGTAACGATCAGTTCAAACCTTGTATGCATCTCCATAGTGATCCTGGGCGTGCTCGCAGTACCGATTTTTTTGTTTTCTGTCGCGTTCCCCAACACAGCCCCCGGGTCTACTTTTCCTATCATATTGCTTTCCGATCTACGTTTTTTGCACTCTTTGTTTTCAGATCTACAAAACCAAAAACCCAAAAATAACTTGCTGCATATTTACTCTTTTTATTTGTGTTCTTGAGAGATCTATCTCTCCTATCCATCACTACCTAATCTATCTTATTACCGTAGAGAGATTGACAACCTCTCTTTCGCGTCGGGTTGCAAGTATTTGTTGTTTGTGTGCAGATGCTGCTTATTGGGTGGTGGTGATCCTCCTACTGGTTCGATAACCTTGGTTTCATAACTGAGGGAAATACTTACCGTCGCTGTGCTGCATCATCCCTTCCTCTTTGGGGAAATACCGACGCAGTCCAAGCCACTTCAAAGGAATTGCTGGTGCCGTTGTCGGGGAGGAATCGGTCTCTTCTACGTGCCCATCGTAGGCGCCGAGGGGACTCCACCATCATCTACCAGGTTCCTAATCACAAATCTCATCTCCTTGCAATTACATTATTTGCCATTTGCCTCTTGTTTTCCTCTCCCCCACTTCACCAATTTGCCGTTTTATTCGCCCTCTTTTTCGTTTGCCCTTCTTCTCGTCAGATCTCTTGTTTGCTTGTCACCATGAGTGATTTTGGTATGGCAGAAACGGATGACGGCAGGACTCCTAAAATTGGACGTTCTGCCAATCTTGATTCTAAAACTTTCGTTTTGGGGCAAGGGAACGTTATAGGAAAAGAAACTATTCAAGAGTTTTTTAATTGCATTGGGAATTTGACTCTCGATGATACCCCTATTTTGAAAAGAACTAAATCTTATGCGGAAGCTATCTCAGCGTTAGTTCTAAAACTTGAAAATAGATTTATTCATACCCATCCTACCTTGCAAAGATTGTTTTATGAGCTACCCTTCATTAAGAATCCTAAGGCTAAGAAGTTGGCTACCCTTGTTCTCATGCATGAATTTGATCATATAGTACGGGAAGCTAGGGAGATCTTTGACTTTTATGGTATGAGCTGTGAAAAACCGGTGATAGGAGAAATCCTTTACAATAGTGATTACATGATGAGATATTTGCTTGGAAACAATCAAATTTTTGATGAGAATCTCAAAAAGGAAGTCCCCATTTTAGACATGATCCAACATGTTTTCAATGATGTGAACCAACAATATCCGTGGATCGTAGTCGGTAATCAAAGGGGTTACGTAGAGGGACAACTTGATAGTGCTAAGGTTGCTATGGATGATGTGTTCCAAGTTTTATTTGCTAAACCTCTTGACAAAAGTTCCTCATCCAAAACCAAAGATGACAATACTTGAATCTATCCAATATGCCTAGCTAGGGGCGTAAAACGATAGCGCTTCTTGGGAGGCAACCCAATGAATAAATAAATTTTTGCTTTTTTCCTTTCTGTTTTTGAGTGTATACACAATTATGCCTTTGTTATGATTGTGTTTTTATGGTTTATTTAGTGTTTGTGCCAAGTAGAACCGTTAGGATGATTCATAGGATGAGTAGAAGTGATGCTGAATCTGAAACAGAAACTTTGCGTCCAGTATATGAATTTTATTTTTTTTCTGGAACGTTATCATGAGCTGGAATTTTAACAAAGTGTTTCTATACAAATTCCTTACGTTGTACTAATTTGTCAAAAATTTTAGAGTTACAGAAGTATGGGTATGGTACAGATTACTACGGACTGTTCTGTTTGAGACATATTCTGTTTTTGTTGCATTGTGTGCTTGTGTTGATGAATCTATGGTTTGTATTTGGAGGTATAAGCCATGGTAAAGTTAAAATACAGTAGGTATAATGCAATTATAAAATTTTAATGGGTTTACAACAGTACCTAAAGTAGTGATTTGCTTTCTTATACTAACGGATGTCACGAAGATTTTGTTAAGTTTTGTGTGATTGAAGTTTTCAAGTTTTGGGTGAGATCACGATGGATGAAGGAATAAGGAGTAGCAAGAACCTAAGCTTGGGGATGCTACCACACCCCCAAGATATATCCAAAGAGTAACAAGCAACTAATCTTGGGGATGCCCCCGAGTGGCATCCCCTCTTTCTTCTAACGACCATCAGTATTTTACTTGGAGCTATATTTTTATTCGTCACATATCATGTGTTTTGCTTGGAGCGTTGTGTATCTTTGCTTGCTTTGTTTGTTAATTTTTCCTTTGTATCCTTGCTGTACACACCTATTTGAGAGAGCCACAATCATGCTATGATTTGTTAGAATTGCTCTATGTGCTTCACTTAAACTTTTTGAGCTATAGGAATTGCTCTAGTGCTTCACTTATATCTTTTTGAGCACAGTGTGCTTGGAAACTTTTGTAGAAATACTCTCATGCTTCACTTAGATTAATTTGAGAGTTAGTAATTTTTTGAAGAAATCCTCTCATGCTTCACTTATACTTTTTGGGAGATGAAATCTTTATGCTCATGTGCTTCACTTAAATTTGTTTGAGCTTGCCAAAAAGCAATGTCAATATATGAAACTAGTCCCAAAGTGATAGATATCCAAGGAGGATATAATAAAAACTTTCATGTAGATCATTGGACAAATTAAACTTGATTCCTTGTAATAGTTTTGAAACATGATGATAGTAATATGTGAGTCATGTTAATGAGTAATTATGCTTAGTAGGAATATTGGTGTTAAGGTTTGTGATTCCCTATGCATGCACGAAAGTCAATAGTTATGCAATGAAGTTACATCCTACTTGTGGTGCATTATTCGGTGTTAGTTACGTTCAATGCTCACTTATGTGATTTTTCGTTTCTTGGTTTGGTTGCTTCCCAATCTATTTGCTAGCCTTGACTTGTACTAAGTAGAAATACTACTTGCGCATCCAAAATCCTTAAACCAAGTTTTGCCTTATGAGTCAACCATACCTACCTATATGCGGTATTTCCATGCCGTTCCAAGAAAATTTGTATGTGCCATCTCTAAATTTTCAAAATAAATTTTCTCTTTTGTGTGCCCGTACCGCTCATGAAACGGTGGGGAGTGTCCAATATTTTTCCATGCTAGATGTGTTATTCTCAAGATGAGTGTTTATTCACTTGTCATTGCACGAGAGTGCGGCGGTAATAGGGATGCCCATTCCCGAAATGAAAAAGAAAAAAAATATTTACTTTATGTTGTCAAATAATTTATTCCTTGGAAAGTGTTGGTATGGAAGGCAACCGTGGATACGACCCGCCATGGAAAGTGAAAGTTTGGTGGAAAAAGGAATAAACTTTATTTTCTGTTTGGGAACCGCCTATGATATATCTAGCATGGAAAGTGTTGGGGATATAACCCCGTAGTAAGACCTGCCCAGGAGGGGCCGGGTCATACCCGGCGGCTCATAAGCAAGACCCTTAAGGTGGGCCGGAAGATGAAGGCCAGGCCGCATGGCGGCTTACCAGGCGGGCCAAGACGAAGGCCCAGAGACAGAAGATGGTGTGAGACCCAGAGACGGCTTGCCCAAGATGGCAAGGCGGCTTAGAGGCAGGATAAACTACGTTGTGTGAGTCGGTTTGGGACTCGTGTAACCCAGGGCCTTGACCTCCTATATAAAGGCGAGACCCTGGGGCGGCTTAGACAAGAAAACCAATCAATCGAGAACTAGGTCAAGCGAATCCACTCCCTTGTAATCGACACTCCAATCAATACAGCACAAGCAGGACATAGGCTTTTACCTCTTCTTGAGGGGCCAAACCTGGGTAAACTCGTGTTCCTCGTCTCGACCAACCCCTTTGAGTCCACCGTCTTAGCGATGGCCTCGAACCTAAGTCTTCGGACATCTGCCATGACAAAACCACGACAGTTGGCGCCCACCGTGGGGCTAGCGCTCGGTGGTGTTGAGTTCTCAAAGGGCTCTCTCCCAGGGATCGAGGGGTACGCTGTTGGCCGGATGACCAAGAGTCGCCGCGGCCGGCTCTACATCGACGACGCCGGCTGGGGCCCCGAGGCCGACTCAATTGAGTACGGGTTCCGGGTCCCCTTCGGCGGAATCCACGTCTTCATCGGCAAGATCGGTGGATCTGAACCCGGGCCGGACATCTGCACCAACATCGTCGAGCCGGCCCGGCGCGAGCAACCCGCCCGACACGTGCGACCCACCCGTGCTAACCCGGGCAGGAAGCATATCTTCGTCGGCTTCACCCAGGGCATGGAGCTTGAAGGCTCTATGTCTCGGGAAGAAACTCTCATCTGCTCAGAGGATGGGTCCTTCAGCAGAGAGACGGAATCGATCTATCAGCTTCATAACGGTGGGCTCGGGGGCTACATCGAGCCTTACCCTGAGTCAGAGTATCATGAGCCGGAGGATTACGAGCTGCCGAGCCGCACTGCTGTATTCATGGCGGGTTCAGCGCCGGCCCCTACCAGCACAGCCGCCGCCTGCCGGATCAATATGAAGCCAGAAATCTTTTTAACACACCAGGGACGGGACGGAATGTGCCTTTGACCGTAACCCGGACGACGGAAGTACCTGGAAGCCGGGCGGCGGTTCAGCATCAGCAGCCAGACCCGCCCCGACGGAACCAAAACCCGCCACAGTTTTTTCCGACGCCACCGGGTCATTATTCTAACCCGGCGGAGAACATGGTGGCAGCGGCCACCAGGCTTGATACAATTCCCATCCCCGACGAGGCGCCTTTTGCAGAGGAGGTGCGGAACGCTATTGGATACTTGCGGACGGCGGTGGCCCAGCAGGAGAAATACACTTATAGCCGGAGCCGCTTGCATTCAACCCCCATCCCCAGTCGCAGCTATAGCCGGCGCTATGAGTCACCGGCGGTTTCTAGCAGTGAACGACATCGGTACCCGCCGCGAGTCGATCGGGCGGCTCTGGATGCTCAGGCGCTGGTGGATCGGGCAAGGGCACAGCGAGAAGCGGCGGCTCTGGCGGCGGCGGCGGCGGCTCATCAGGAACCCACAGTTGCACCTTCCGTCTCAGTTGGAGCAGGAGTAACCTCCAGGGCTGTGGGAGTGCCGTGCTTAGCGTCGGCTCTGAGGAACGAGCGTCTGCCAAAGGATTTTAAGGGCCCTCGCAAGGTGCCCAATTATACTGCTGACCTACCTCCAGAGGCTTGGATTGAAAGCTATGAGCTGGCCATTGAGATGTTAGACGTCAGTGATGCAGTATGTGCCAAATATTTCATCATGATGCTGGAAGGGCCGGCTCACACGTGGTTGAAGGGCTTGCCACCCAACACCATTAATTCTTGGTCTGAATTCGAAATTCATCAAAAATTTCCAAGGAACGTGCAAGCAGCCCATGACGATTGTGGATCTGGACCATTGTGTGCAGCGTGATGACGAGTCGGCTCATCACTGGGTCCGGCGGGTCTCAACCATCATCCACTCTTCTGAACAGATTACGGCGGCTCAAGCAGTTTTGATTCTAGAGAAGAATTGCCACTTCACACCTTTGAAGCAGAAGCTTGGCAGGCTCAAGCGCACGTGCCAGGATATGGGGGAGCTCATGGCGGCTCTCACCAAGTATGCAGACTCCGATAACACGAAGGACCCTGGCTCCGATGATGAGAAATCGGGTCAGGGTAAGAAAAACAACAATGGCAAGGTCAACAGCAAAACACGACCGGAAATAGCAACCCGGGCAAGCGGAAGAACCCGGACGGCGGGTCAGAATTGGTGGCGAACACCAACACTGGGAACAATCGTGCTAAGGGCAATGGGAATTTTAGGCCACCCTTTAACAAGGGCAAAGCTCCTTTCAACTTGGAAGAGATGCTCAATAAACCTTGTCCAGAGCATAGCCGGCCTGATAAGCCGACATGCCATACATGGAGGGATTGTAGTATTATGCGGCAGTTTCGGGATTACAGCCTTCAACAACATTGTAATAACGGTAATGGGCCATCAGGCGGCTCAGGGCCGGGCGGATCAGGAGCCGGCTTTGGTGCTGGCGGCTCAGGATCCGGATACCAGGGTCAAGGCAATCAAGGAGGTCATCATCAACAGTCTGGCGGTGGAGGCCAGCAGCAGAATAACCAATCGGGGTACCAGACTAACCCGAAATAGCTCAGTGGGGGTCAGTATCATGTTTTTACAACCAGCCTCGACAAGCGAGACCGGAAGGTGCGCAAGCGGGCGGTTAATGCAGTCATGACGGCTCTCCCGCAGTATTTGAAGTGGTCCGAGTATGACATAACTTGGAGTAGGGAGGATCACCCGCCGCGTGTTGATAACCCGGGGCAACTGGCTTTAGTAGTTGCCCCCCAAGTAGGAGGATATGTGTTCACTAAGGTGCTTATGGATGGTGGCAGCAGCATCAACATCCTGTATTATGACACTTTCAGCCGGATGGGTTTGCTTGATAAGGATCTTAAGCCCTCTTCAATAGTTTTTCACGGTGTGGTGCCCGGAAAATCGGCTTATATAGTGGGAAAAATTTCTTTGGAGGTAGCTTTTGGTGATGAATTCAACTACAGGGTGGAGTCTTTGTGGTTTGAAGTGGTCAAAATCAAGAGCCCATATCACGCTCTGTTTGGACGGCCGGCTTACGCCAAGTTCATGGCTAGGCCTTGCTATGTTTACTTACAGCTCAAGATGCCTGGGTTGAACGGGACGATTACCGTGCATGGTGATCGGAAGACGGATCTTGAGTGTGAGGAAGGTGACGCAGCTTACGCAGAGTCAAGTTGTGCTGAAGCGGAGCTCAAGTTCTATAAGGAGAATGTTGACCCGGAAGATATGACTCCACTGAAGAAGCCTAACACGGAATCTGAGCCGCCCCTCAAGTTTGTGGCAGAAGATACTAAGTTGGTGGACTTTACGCCGGGCGACTCATCACAGTAGTTCACTATTGGGGCTAACATGGACCCCGCATAGGAAAGCTCGCTCATCGAATTCATCCGTGAGAATCGGGACATCTTTGCATGGAAGCCTTCTGACTTGCCGGGTGTACCGAGAGAATTCGCTGAGCACCACCTTAATGTGGATCCTAAGTTTAATCCGGTCAAACAGTTCCTCCGGCGGTTCAATGAGGAGAGGCGCAAGGCTATTGGAGAAGAGGTGGCCCGGCTCTTAGCAGCAGGGTTCATCGTCGAAGTTTTTCACCCGGAGTGGTTAGCTAACCCGGTGCTAGTGCTTAAGAAGAATGGCACGTGGCGTATGTGTGTGGATTACACGGACCTTAACGAGGCATGTCCAGTTGACCCGTTTGCTCTCCCCCGTATCGACCAGATTATTGATGCAATGGCGGGTTGTGAGAGTTTATGCTTCCTGGACGCTTATTCAGGTTACCATCAGATAAAGATGGCAGTTAAAGACCAAGAGAAGACGGCTTTCATTACGCCTTTTGGTGCTTTATGCTATGTGTCTATGCCTTTTGGGCTCAAGAGTGCCCACGCGACTTACCAGCGTTGTGTGCAGAACTGTCTTCATGGTCAGATTGGGCGTAATGTTCATGCTTATGTGGATGATATTGTGGTCAAGTCCAGGAAGAAGGAGACTCTGCTTGGCGACCTGAAGGAAACGTTCGATAATTTACGGGTCTACAAGATGATGCTTAACCCGGCTAAGTGTGTCTTTGGAGTTCCTGCAGGCAAGCTCTTGGGATTTCTAGTCTCTGAGCATGGCATTGAAGCTAATCCGGACAAGATAAAGGCTATTACTTCCCTGTCTGAGCCGGCGTGCATCAACGACGTTCAGCGCCTGGCGGGTCGAATCGCTGCATTAAGCCGGTTCATAAGCCGCCTGGGTGAGAAGGCTATTCCTCTGTATCAAATGATGAAGAAAACAGACAATTTTGTCTGGAGTAAAGCGGCGGGTGAAGCGTTCGAGGCGCTCAAGAAGCAGCTGGTTGAGCCACCGGTCTTGGCCGCTCCGACTGAGAAGGAACCTTTGCTCCTCTATGTGGCGGCTAAGAACAGGGCAGTCAGCGCCGCGATTGTTGTGGAGCGTAAGGAGGCAGGGACGGAATACCCGGTTCAGAGGCCGGTTTACTATGTCAGTGAAGTCCTGATAGAATCCAAGCAAAGGTACCCACATTGGCAAAAATTAATATATGGGCTGTTCATGGCGAATCGCAAGTTGAAGCATTACTTCTTGGGACACCAGATCACCGTGGTTAGCTCTGCCCCGTTGGGTGACATAATTCAAAATAGAGAAGCCACTGGCAGGATTGCTAAGTGGGCATTGGAGCTTGGGCCTCTTAATCTAAAATATGTGCCTCGCACGGCTGTCAAGTCTCAAGCCTTGGTGGACTTTATAAACGACTAGACAGAGTGTCAGTCGCCCGAGGAGAAGCTGGATAACACATACTGGACAATTCACTTTGATGGATCCAGACAGTTAGAAGGGTCAGGGGCAGGAGTTGTCTTAACTTCCCCTAGAGGTGACAGGTTTTGTTATGTGTTACGGTTGATGTTTCCCTGTACTAACAATGCAGCTGAAGTATGAGGCTTTACTTCATGGCCTCCGTGTGGCTAAGGAGATGAATCTGAGCCGGGTTAGATGTCTTGGCGACTCAGACCTCGTGGCTCAGCAAGTTTCAGGCACGTGGGATTCCAAAGACCCACGGATGGCGGATTATCGTCAGGCGGTGGATATTATTGCTGGACACTTCAAGGGTTATCAGGTGGATCATATTGAGTGTCACAAGAACGAGGCATCCGATGCATTGTCATGGCTGTGCTCTCAGCGTAAGCCGGTGCCGCCTAACGTTTTCTTGGATGTGTTATATCATCCGTCTGTTAAGCTACCTTCAGAGGAGGATCTGGCCGTACCTGACCCGGAGGGGCAGCTGGGGGCGGCTCTGCATGCTATCCCTGACTGGACGCTTCCTTACTTAGCGTACTTGACTCGCGGCGAGTTACCCGAGGACGAGACCTTGGCAAGACAAATCATCAAGCGATCTAAATCCATGACTATCATCAATGGCGAGTTACACAAGCACAGTGTCACTGGTGTTTTCCAGCGTTGCATTTCTCCTGAAGAGGGTAAGGAGATCTTAAATGAAATTCACGCCGGTGATTGTGGTCATCACGCCGGCTCAAAATCTTTGGTGGCCAAGGGTTTCTGGCATGGTTTCTTCTGGCTGACGGCTCATAAGGACGCTGAAGACTTAGTCGTCAAGTGCGATGGATGTCAGAAGTTCGGGCGACGTGCTCACGTGCCGGCTCAGGACTTGCGGATGATTCCAATTACCTGGCCGTTTGTGGTTTGGGGGCATGATTTGGTCGGGCCCTTCAAGAGATCTAAAGACAAGAAGACCCACCTTTTGGTGGCGGTGGATAAGTTTACCAAGTGGGTTGAGGCTGAGCCGGTCGGCAAGTGTGACGCGGCTACGGCGGTTCAGTTTGTCAAAAAATTGATCTACCGTTTTGGTTACCCTCACAGTATCATCACGGACAATGGCACAAACCTATCCAAGGGGGCTATGCAGGCGTTCTGTGAAAGTGAGCACATCCGGCTTGACGTCTCTGCTGTTGCTCATCCACAATCCAATGGTCAGGCGGAGCGTGCTAACCAGGAGATCTTGAGAGGCATCAAGCCCCGGCTTATGGTTCCTCTACAGCGAACGTCAGGTTGTTGGGTAGAAGAGTTACCATCAGTTCTATGGAGCATCCGAACAACTCCCAACAGGTCAACAGGCTATACGCCTTTCTTCATGGTTTATGGCGCAGAAGCCGTGTTGCCAAGTGATATACGTCATGACTCGCCGAGGGTGGCGGCTTACATTGAGACAGATAATGAGACAGTGCGTCAGGACGCGTTAGATGCTTTGGATGAAGAGCGTGATCTGGCGGCGGCTCGATCGGCGATTTATCAACAAGACCTGTGTCGCTATCATAGCCGCAGAGTTAAGACCCGGACATTTCAGGAAGGCGACTTGGTGTTGCGTCTGATTCAAGATCAGACGGATGCGCACAAACTCTCTCCCCCATGGGAAGGACCCTTTGTCGTCAGCAGAAATCTCAACAATGGGTCATACTATCTCATTGACGTCCGAGACGAGTCATGCACTTCTGGGCAGGAGACCCACCGGCCGTGGAACATCGCTCACCTATGGCCTTACTACACCTGAGTCATCGACTCCCATCATTGTACATCATCATTATATATACCTTTATATATATATATAATAAAGTTGGCATCCCTGCAAGCCGGGGTCTCTGCCTGTTATATACTTCAGATTGTGCAAAAGTCGACTCAACCACAAGGTCATTTGGGGGCTTCTAACCCGCCTGGTTTAGCTTACACACCCTCTTGATCGACTCTTCAGCCACCGTCAGGCCGAGTTATATACCCAAAAAGTTGACTCCGTCAACAAGGTCATTTGGGGGCTTCCAACCTGCCGGGTTTAGCTTACACACCCTCTTGATCGGCTTCTCAGCCACTGCAAGTTTGAGTTAAACCTGCCTGTATGCTGCTGCTGCTCTGCTAGGTGACCCGCCGAACTCTTGCCAGTTAATCTCGATTAGAGACCCTGAGCTGTTCAAAGTACTTGACAGTCACTCTCGCTAGAGACCCTGTACTGGTCAAGGTTAAACCGGCGGCTCTTGTCACGTGAGGGCCGGCTTACGGAAAGCGAGGATAAACTCACCCATCTGCTGCATACTCTCCGCTCTGTGGCCCGTTCGTACTCTTAAACAGTTACTCTTTTAAAGACCCTGCACTATTTAAGGTTCAAACGACGGATTTACGTCACATGAGAAGTAGCTTATGGGCCCTGGGGGTACTCATGCCCTGCTGCGCCTCTTTATGGTTTGTTGTTGCTCTTACCAGTTAATCTCGCCTAGAGACCCTGAGCCGTTCAAAGGAGTTGACGGTCACTCTCACTAGAGACCCTGTACTGCTAAGAGTTCAAACAACAAGTTCATGCCATAAGAGCCGGCATATGAGTTTTCAAAAAAAGAAAGCAAGATTATACGAGATTTAACATCTCCGGATTGTGCTTTTCAAGCCGCCCTCACAACGGTACAAAACACTGTTGTTTTCTTTGCAGGGTTTGTCTCCTAAGATGAGCCGCCGTTAAAGTGAGACGAAAGATGTCTTGGGCAGACTACAAGACAGATAAAAGTGCATCAAGTTGTGCAAAGATTTATACGTGCGCGATGGCACGGCTCAGGCAATCAAGTTTTTCTCCCCCTATTACACAACTCCCCAGGGAGCACAAAATACAACGGACTTAAGTTTTTGTACAACTTCCAGTTTCGGCGGCTCAGAAAGCCGGGTTATCAGTTTCAGGAGCAAGTGTTCAGCTCGATGGCGGGTCATCCTGCGGCGGGTCTTCGACCTCTTCGATCTGAAGATTGTCCACATCCCAGTTGTAGTTTGTTAACGCTTCAAACTGAGCCTCCTCAAAGAGAGGAGATGGGTCAATTTCAGGAGCAAAGAGTGTCTTACGGCGGGCAGGAGTCAAGTCTCTAGCTTCAAACGTTGGGCATCGCACTCGTTTGTTATCCTCGCCATAAGCCGCCTGGTAGGAGGTCAGATCAATTTCATCGGCGAGTGTTGATGCGAGTACTCGAGAAGCCTTCATACACTTGGCATAGTCAGTTTCCGTAAATTCTGAGCCGTCATCTTTTTTGGATGGAAAGCCATCCATCATCTCTTCTGCAGTCAGTTCAGGAGCAAAGGCCAGAGACCGGCTTAGTGCGGCCATTGCTCCCTTTCTGTCGGCTGATCGTTTGAGCTCCTCAATTTTCTTGGGCAGAGTTGACAAGAGCTCTATCACTCCTTTCATGAATTTGGGGATGCTTTTTTCGTTCAGCATCGCTTTGATGGTGCAAAGGGCCCCGCAGTATAGCTGTTCTGTCAAGGTGTATACTGCTTTCAGCTTCAACAAGCTATCAGAAGATAGCTGGCGGCTTCTTTGACCTGCAAGGAAAGATTAGGCGTTATAAGCCGCCTGCGCAGTTTTTAAACAAGGCAAGGAAATTTGCTAAGTATTCAGTACTTACCAAAGATAGCAGAAGTCGTCCTAGAAATATGGCGCTTGAGGGTTTGCAGCTCATCCGACACAAGCTTGAGTTGCTGGTCAGCATCATCTGCACGCTTGGTCAGGGCGGTTCGTGTAGGCTCAGCACTCTTTTTGAAGGCATCAAAGTCAGCTTGAACCTTCTCAAGCTCCTTAACGGCAACCCGCCATTTTTCTTCCGCCTCAGACCGGGCGGTTTGTTGCGAAGCAAGGTTTTCTTTTACGCCGGTCAAATTAGACTCGGCCGCGTCCAAGGCGTCCTGTATTGCACAAAAACAAAACAGTTCAGGAGGTTTAAGTCGCCAGGCTGAGATATTCGTAGATGATTGATGAAGTTATTATGCTACAAGTCTCAAGTAGATTGCAAGCAATATACTTGACACTTGGGGGCTAGTGTTTGTGTTTTCTCTCCAAGTCTACAATGAAGTTTCGGCTCATCTTCGTAAAGTTAAGCCGGCACTTGGGGGCTACACATGGCGCTTTCCAAGTCTACAATGAAGTTCCGGATCATCTTCGTAAAGTTAAGCCGGCGCTTAGGGGCTATACACAGCGTTTTCCAAGTTTACAGTGAAGTTCCGGCTCCTCATTTTTATAATGACCCGGACTTGGGGGCTACAATTGGATCAACTCAGTACCGGCTTAAATATCTATATTAACCCGATATTTGGGGGCTACAAGCTAGGCCATTCGAATTATGACAAGGATTGGAAGACCCGGTCTACTATTTGCAATACTAAACCAGCTCTTGGGGGCTACATAAGGGTACAAGCAAACACAAGAGAGGAATACCTCATATTTCTTTTTCATCAGTCCAACAAGTTTCAGCTCCATATTACTGCTTGTGGAGAGGCGGTTCAGATAACCAGCATGTAACTCATCTGCAGTCAGCTTCTCCAACACGAGGAATTCAAAATCAAGTTTCTCAGGCGAGGAAGCTTCAGCCTTGCTGGTGTGTTTTGTCAGTACATGTGGTTCGGGAGGTTGATAACCCGTCCCAGTGATGATAACGTCTGGAAGAACTGTGTCTTCGACGGTGGTTGAAGGGCTGGACGGCTTAGGATCAGCCTTTGGAGTACTCTCCGGAGTGGCCATGTCATCATCAGCCGGCTCAAAGGGCTGAGGAACGTCAGCAGATGCATCTTTTCTAGCCTCAGTGGGCTCAGCATAAGGTGCAGGGGAATCCGGCTTAGTAGTCTCTGGTTCTTGGGCGGTAGGAGCAGCGGTAGACCCGCCTGTCTTCCCTGTTCTCCGGTGTTGCAAAGCTGGGTAGGACGGTAACCCGGCAGCGGATTCTCTTCTTCAGGAGAAGTGTCCTTGCAGTAAAACCAAGTCTTGTTCCAATCCTTGGGGTGACTTGGTAAGATAGCTGCTGGGTAGGGCAAATCTCTGCATCTCTGGATAGAGACGCCGCCAAGCTCTAAACTTGGTCCAGCCGCCACTTCAGTTTGGCGGTTGACGTAATGGTAATCACGGAAGAGGTCAACAGACGGCTCTTCTTGCAGGTAAACTTCACATAAGACCTGGAACTGACACATGTTGGTGACAGAGTTTGGACCTATGTCTTGAGGGTGAAGCTTGTAGAAATGAAGGACGTCCCGGAATTTTTTTGACCCGGGCGGGCTAAATCCGCGGAGGAGGTGATCAGTGAACACAACCACCTCTCCTTCTTTAGGAGTAGGTCTTATTTCTGGCCCTGGCACCCGCCAATGTATAACGTCCTTAGCCGGCAAAATACCCGATTCTATGAAGTCAAGTAGAAGTTGTTCGGTGACTCCAGAGCCGACCCAATCGCAAGACAAAGGTGCTCTCGACATAATGGCGGGTCAAACTGCGAGAAGGCGCAGAGTATGGCGGGTTAGAAAAACGTTAAATAGTTAAGGCAGCTATGGTCAGTATAATGGTGAGGTGTTAAGCCGCCGAAGTATTTTATCAGAGAACCGCCAATGCAATGGCGGGTTAGGTGGACAAGGCGATCCTGGAAAATACAGCTAAGTGCGGATAAACAGTTTTCGCATATTACAACTATAGCTGCAAGATCTACGGGCGAAGATAAAATGAAATATATTCATGACCTAAAAACGACAGAAGAAGAACAGGTGGACAGCACGCGGTGGAGATTGGTATGCAGATCTTAAATAAGCGGGCATTGACATTAAAAGGACGACCGCAATGGATAAACAGTGTTATGAGATTCAAGAGGATGCTTGGTGGTCTGCACTGCGGAGAACACTTTGACGAACAGCGAAGAACACTAGGGAAAACGATGAGCACGGGGGACCCTAATGGAGATGACTCCAAGTTCAATGGGAGCTAAGAATAGTACCTCGCGGATGCGGACGGGCTGGCGATGTTCTGGTCCAAGTCAGGTCGATGCAGCGGCCGGCGTTGAGGACGACGGCGAGGCCCGGTCAGGTGCGGCGGAGCTCCGGAGGTGCGGTTGTTTTGAAGGAGGAAGAAGAAGACGTGGCGGCAGAGAAGGAAAAAGGGGCCCCCCGGGTCCCTATTTATGAGATGGAATGGCAACAGTGCGCGCGAGAATCGAGGAAGCATAGTGATGATTGACCAAAGAGGGCGCCTCGATTTTCGGACCGACCATTCAATGAGAGGATCCGTTGCAAACGTCACAGAATCTTTTTAGCATATTCGACGTGACGTCACGGCGGGTTATGAGTTTTCTTTTTCAGGTGACAAAAGGTGAGACTCGCCGCCGAATGAGTTTGAAGATTGACATGAGCAGGCTCAAATCAACCTGGGGCCTAATGTTGGGGATGTAACCCCGTAGTAAGACCCGCCCAGGAGGGGCCGGGTCATACCCGCGGCTCATAAGCAAGACCCTTAAGGTGGGCCGGAAGATGAAGGCTAGGCCGCATGGCGGCTTACCAGGCGGGCCAAGACGAAGGCCCAGAGATAGAAGATGGTGTGAGACCCGGAGACGGCTTGCCCAAGATGGCAAGGCGGCTTAGAGGTAGGATAAACTACGTTGTGTAAGTTGGTTTGGGACTCGTGTAACCCAGGGCCTTGACCTCCTATATAAAGGCGAGACCCTGGGGCGGCTTAGACAAGAAAACCAATCAATCGAGAACTAGGTCAAGCGAATCCGCTCCCTTGTAATCGATACTCCAATGAATATAGCACAAGCAGGACGTAGGCTTTTACCTCTTCTTGAGGGGCCGAACCTGGGTAAACTCGTGTCCCTCGTCTCGACCAACCCCTTTGAGTCCACCGTCTTAGCGATGGCCTCGAACCTAAGTCTTCGGACATCTGCCGTGACAAAACCACGACAGAAAGTATTGTGAGCTACTTTGTCATTTTCGTTGACAGGAGAAGCATGCCACCCAAAATATTTTTCTCTCTCAATTTAAACCTTGAGCTTTGGCACCTCAACAAATCCCTACTTCCCTCTACGTAGGGTCTATCTATTTACTTTATGCAATTTTTTATTTTTGCTTTGAGTCTCCATCTTCTCTTATAAGCACCAACTAGGGGGCACTATGATCGTACTTGAGCATTGGGCATAGCTAATATTTGAGTGTGTTTCATGAATGGATCAATGATTGAGCTTGATGGTCTAGGGATAACTTTCTTTAGTGTTGATATTTTGAAAGACATGGTTGCTTGTTGACATGCTTGAGTATTGAAGTCATTATGTTAAAACTAGACTATTGCTTTGAATCATTTACAAGTCCAAATGTCCATGCTATACAAAGAAGAAAAGAATAAGATGAACATGTTAGGCAGCATTCCAATCAAAAATTCTGTTTTTATCATTTACCTACTCGAGGACGAGTAGGAATTAATCTTGGGGATGCTTGATACGTCTCCAATGTATCTATAATTTTTGCTTGTTCCATGTTGTTATATTATCACTCTTGGATGTTTTACAATCATTTTATTACAACTTTATATCATTTTTTGGGACTAACCTATTGACATAGTGCCAAAGTGTCAGTTGCTGTTTTTTCTTGTTTTTTACTTCGCAGGAAATCAGTACCATACAAAGATGAAACACTGCGGGGATTTTTGTGGATTTTTTACGGACCCGAAGAAACTAGATGGGCCAAGGAACACCAGAAGAGGGGGCCCAGGGTGGCTACCACCCACATGGGCGCGCCAGAGGCCCCCTGGCGCGCCCTGGTGGGTGCTGGGCACCTCCGGCACCCCCTCAACCGACTATCGTTCCTATAAATTCCCTGGAAATCCAAAAACCCTAGGGGAGTCAACAAAACACAATTCCAACCGCCTCAAGTTCCAGAACCGCGAGATCCAATCTAAACACCATCACGGAGGGGTTCATCTTCCTCATAGGTGCCTCTCCGATGATGCGTGAGTAGTCCACCATAGACCTACGGGTCTGTAGGCAGTAGCTAGATGGCTTCTTCTCTCTCTCTTATGATTCTCAATACAATGGTCTCTTGGAGATCTATTTGATATAAACTTTTGCGGTGTGTTTGTTGGGATCCGATGAATTTTGAGTTCATGATCAGTTTCTATCCATGAATATTATTTGAGTCGTCTTTGATCTCTTATATGCATGATTGTTTATAGCATCGTATTTCTTCTTCGAATCTTTGGTTTAGTTAGGACGACTAGATCGATTTTTCTTGCCATGGGAAGAGGTGCTTTGTGATGGGTTCGATCTTGCGGTGTTCTTTCCCAATGACAGAAGGGGTAGCAAGACACACATGTATCATTGCTATTAAGGATAACAAGATGGGGTCTATTCCTACATGAATAGATCTTGTCTACATCATGTCATCGTTCTTATTGCATTACTCCATTTTTCCATGAACTTAATACACTAGATGCATGCTGGATAGCGGTTGATGTGTGGAGTAATATAGGTAGATGCAGGCAGGAGTCAGTCTATCTATCTTGGACGTGATGCCTATATAATGATCATCGCCTTGGATATCGTCATGACTATTCGATTTTCTATCAATTGCCCAACAGTAATTTGTTCACCCACCGTGCGCTATACTCATGAGAGAAGCCACTAGTGAACCCTACGGCCCCCGGGTCTACTTTTCCTATCATATTGCTTTCCGATCTACGTTTTTTGCACTCTTTGTTTCCAGATCTACAAAACTAAAAACCCAAAAATATCTTGCTGCATATTTACTCTTTTTATTTGTGTTCTTGAGAGATCTATCTCTCCTATCCATCACTACCTAATCTATCTTATTACCGTAGAGAGATTGACAACCTCTCTTTCGCGTCGGGTTGCAAGTATTTGTTGTTTGTGTGCAGGTGCTGCTTATTGGGTGGTGGTGCTCCTCCTAGTGGTTCGATAACCTTGGTTTCATAACTGAGGGAAATAGTTACCGTCGCTGTGCTGCATCATCCCTTCCTCTTTGGGGAAATACCAACGCAGTCCAAGCCACTAGGGTTTTTGGAATATTTGGGAATTTATAGGCATCAGAGGCGGTGCGGAGGGGCCCCGTGGAGGGCACAACCCATCAGGGCGCGTCGGGGCCCCCTTGGCGCGCCCTGGTGGGTTGTGCTCTCCACAGCCCACCTTCCTGGCTCTTCTTTGGCCCACTGGGTGTCTTCTGGTCCAGAAAAAATCTCCAAAAAGTTTTGTCGCGATTGGACTCTGTTTGGTATTGATTTTCTGCGAAGTAAAAAACAAGCAAAAACAGCAACGGGCACTTTGGCACTATGTCAATAGGTTAGTCCCAAAAAATGATATAAAGTTGTTATAAAATGATTGTAAAACGTCCAAGAATGATAATATAACAGCATGGAACAAGCAAAAATTATAGATACGTTGGAGACGTATCAAACCCTTGCGGCAATACCTCCATCGTTTTAACGAGGAGAGACGAAAGGCTAGTGGAGAAGAGGCGGCCCGGCTCCTAGCCGTCGGGTTCATCATTGAAGTTTTTCACCCCGAGTGGTTGGCAAATCTAGTGCTTGTTCTGAAGAAGAATGGCACTTGGCGTATGTGTGTTGACTATACAGATCTCAACAAGGCTTTTCCCAAGGACCCGTTTGCTCTTCCTCGCACTGACCAGATTATTGATTCTATAGCTGGTTGTGAACGTTTGTGTTTCTTGGATGCCTACTCCGGCTATCATCAGATTAAGATGGCTATCGAGGATCAAGAGAAGACGGCTTTCATCACTCCCTTCGGAGCTTTTTGCTATGTTTCTATGCCTTTTGGGCTTAAGAGCGCGGGGGCTACTTATCAACGCTGTGTTCAGAGCTGTTTACACCAGCAGATTGGATGCAACGTTCTTGCCTATGTTGATGATATTGTGGTCAAATCGCAGAAAAAGGAGACTCTATTAGTTGATCTCAAGGAGACGTTTGATAACCTTCGGGTGTACACGATGAAGCTTAACCTGTCCAAATGTGTTTTTGGTGTTCCTGGAGGCATATTACTGGGATTCCTGGTTTCCGAGCGTGGTATTGAAGCCAACTCGGATAAGATCAAGGTGGTGACTTCACTTGCTAAGCCGGCTAACATCAATGAGGTTTAGCGCATGGCAGGTCGCGTAGCGGCCTTGAGCCAGTTTATAAACCGCGTGGGTGAAAAGGTGATTCCTCTGTACGAGTTATTGAAGAAGACAACCAATTTCGTCTGGACTGATGCTGCAAACAAAGCTTTTGAAGCCCTTAAGAAGCAGCTGGTTGAGCCGCCCGTCCTTGCCGCCCCGACTGACAAAGAGCCTATGCTCATGTACATTGCTGCAAATAACAAGGCAGTAAGTGTAGAAGTTGTTGTTGAGCGAAAGGAGACAGGAATGGAGTACCCAGTTCATCGGCCTGTTTATTTGTGAGTGAAGTTTTGACCTTATCAAAACATCGGTACCCACATTGGCAGAAGTTGGTATTTGGCGTCTTCATGGCCAGTCACAAGCTAATTACCGTGGTCAGTTCGGCTCCTTTTGGAGATATTATACAAAATCGAGAAGCTACTGCCCAGATCGCTAAATGGACAATTGAGCTTGGTCCCCACCAGGTGAAGTATGTATCGCTAACATCCATCAAATCTCAGGCGTTGGTGGATTTCATTAATGATTGGTCATAATTACAAGTCCCCGGGGACAGGCCAGATAACACGTACTGGACAATACACTTTGATGGATCCAGGAAATTGGAGGGCTCGGTGGCTGGAGTTATTCTAGCCTCTCCGCGAGGTGACAAATTTTGTTATGTCTTATGGCTCATGTTCCCTTGTACTAACAATGCAGCTGAGCATGAGGCTCTCCTGCATGGGCTCCGGATGGCTAAGGAAATGAATCTAAGTCGGGTCAGATGTTTAGGTGACTCAGATTTGGTGTCTCAAGAAGTTTTAGGAACTTGGGACTCTAAAGTCCCCCTGATGGCGGCTTATAGACGAGCAGTCACACCCATTGCAGGTCATTTTCAAGGTTATCGGGTTGATCATATTTGGTCGCCGGCTCAATGAGGCGGCCGATGCCTTGTCACGTCTCGGCTCCCAGTGTAAGCCGGTTCCTCCCAATGTGTTCCTTGATGTGCTTCATCTCCCTTCTGTCAAGCTACCATTAGAAGAGGACATAGCTGTTCCTAACTCGGAGGCACAATTGGTGGCGGCTCTTCATGCTATTCCTGATTGGACAGTACCATATTTGGTTTATCTCACTCGTGGCGAGCTCCCAGATGAGGAAATCATCGCTCGGCAGATCATCAGGTGATCCAAGTCTATGACTATTATTAATGGCGAGTTACACCGCTGAAGCAGCACTGGCGTGTTTCAACGATGTGTTTCTCCTGAGGAAGGCCAAGAGATTCTCAATGAAATCCACACAGGAGATTGTGGTCATCATGTCGGCTCAAGGTCCCTGGTAGCAAAGGCTTTTCGGCACGGTTTCTATTGGCTCATAGATCACGCAGATGCCAAAGATATTGTGCGAAAGTGTGATGGTTGACAAAAAATTGCACGAAAAGCTCATGTGCCGGCTCAAGAGTTACAGATGATTCCAATAACTTGGCCGTTTGCAGTTTGGGGGCTCGACATGGTAGGACCGTTCAAGCCGTCTTCAGACAAAAAGACTCACCTCCTATTGGGAGTTGATAAATTCACCAAGTGGGTTGAAGCCGAACCTATTAGCAATTGTGATGCTGAGACAACAGTCAAATTCTTGAAGAAGCTGATTTTTTTGGCTATCCGCATAGCATTATCACTGACAATGGAACCAATTTATCCAAGGGAGCAATGGAACAGTTTTGTCAGCGTGAGCACATCCGGCTTGATTTAGCCTCGGTTTCACATCCACAGTCTAATGGACAGGCTGAGTGAGCTAATCAGGAGATATTACGAGGCATCAAGCCCAGGCTCATGGTTCGAAGACTTAGGTTCGAGGCCATTGCTAAGGCAGTGGACTCAAAGGGGTTGGTCGAGACAAGGGACACGAGTTTACCCAGGTTCGGCCCCTCAAGAAGAGGTAAAAGCCTATGTCCTGCTTGTGTTGTATTGCTTGGAGTATCGATTACAAGGGAGCAGATTCGTTTGACCTAGTTCTCGATTGATTGTTTTCTGTCTAAGCCGCCCCAGGGCCTCACCTTTATATAGGAGGTCGAGGCTCTGGGTTACACGAGTCCTAAACCGACTCATACATCGTAGTTGATCCTGTCTCTAAGCCGCCTTGCTATCTTGGGCAAAGCCGTCTTCGGGCGGCTTAACCGCCCGGGTCTTCCCACCATCTTTTGTCTCTGGGCCTTCGTCGGGGCCCGTCAGGTAAGCCGCCACGCGGCTTGGCCTTCATCTTCCGGCCCACCTTATAGGTCTTGGCTATGAGCCGCCAGGTACGACCCGGCCCCTCCTGGGCGGGTCTTACCACGGGATTATATCGCCAACATTAGGCCCCAGGTTGATTTGAGCCTGCTCATATCAATCTTCAAACTCATTTGGCGGCGAGTCTCACATTTTTGCCACCTGAAAAAGAAAACTCATAACCCGCCGTGACGTCACATCGAATATGCTAAAAAGATTCTGTGATGTTTCCAACGGATCCTTTCATTAAAACGGTCGGCCCGAAAATCGAGGCGCCCCTTCCGGTCAATCATCACTGCACCCCTTCGATTTTCGCACGCACTGTTGCCATCCCATCTCATAAATAGGGACACGGGGGGGCCCCTTTCTTTTCTCCGCCGCCGCTGTCTTCTTCCTCCTTCAGACGCCCGCACCTCTAGCACTTCGCTGCACCGACCGGTCCTCGCCGTCCTCCCCTACGCCGGCCACTGCTTCAACCTGAGTTGGTCCGGAGCTTCGCCGGCCCGTCCGCATCCGCAAGGTACCGTTCTCGGCCCTTGTCCAATCTGTAGTTATCCCCATTAGGGTCTCCCCGAGTTCGTCGGAGTTCTTTGTGTTCTTCACCGTTCTTCGCTGTTTATCAGAGTGTTCTTCGTAGTGCAGACCACCGAGTATCCCCTTGAATGTCATAACGTTGTCTATCCATTGCAGTCGTCCTTTTGATGTCAATGCCCGCTTGTTTTAGATCTGCATACCAATCTTCTCCGCGTGCTGTCCGCCTGTTCTTCCACTCCCCCTTTCTAGGTTTTTAATATATTTCCTTTATCTTCGCCCGTATATCTTGCAGCCACGGTTGTAATATGTGAAACCTGTTTGTCCACACTTAACCTGCCGCTACATTGCCGGCTCTCTGATAAAATACGTCGGCGGCTTAACACCTTATGATCACGCCGACCATAGCTGCCTTAATTATTTGACGTTCTTCTAACCCGCCATATTCTGCGCCTTCTCACAGTTTGACCCGCCATCATGTCGAGAGCACCAGCATCTTGTGACTGGGTTGGCTCCAGAGTCACTGAGCAGCTTCTGCTTGATTTCGTAGAGTCGGGCATCTTGCCGGCTCAGGACGTTATACATTGGCAGGTGCCAGGGCCAGAAATAAGACCTACTCCTAAAGAAGGAGAGGTGGTTGTGTTCACTGATCACCTCCTCCGCGGTTTTAGCCCGCCCGGGTAGAAATTTTTCCGGGACGTTCTTCACTTCTTCAAGCTTCATCCTCAAGATATAGGTCCAAACTCTATCACCAACATGTGTCAGTTTCAAGTCTTATGCGAAGTTTACCTGCAAGAAGAGCCGTCGGTTGACCTCTTCCGAGATTACTTTTATGTCAACCGCCAAACTGAAGTGGCGGCTGGACCAAGTTTGGAGCTTGGCGGCGTTTCTATCCAGAGATGGAGAGATTTTCCCTATCCAGCAGCTATCCTACCAAGTCACCCCAAGGATTGGAACAAGACTTGGATTTGCTGCAAAGACACTTCTCCCGAAGGAGAGAATACGCTGCCGGGTTACCGTCCTACCTTGCTCTGCAACACTGGAGAACTCCCAGATCGGATGTCCACCGCGGAGCGAGCGAAATATGCTCCGGCTTTCGCGAAGATCAGGGCCTTAATGGCCAACGGTTTGACCGGTGTCGAATTAACCCGCTGCTGGGTTAGCTGGAAGATCCTACCGCTGAGCCGGCGTCACCGACTCATGCATCAATTCACAGGTGAACCCAATGACACCCTCTGCTTCAGTTCCACCCCACTGACAGAACAAGATATCAACTCCTCCGTCAAAGGACTTCTTGGCGAAAAGCAAGCGGTTTGCAACAAAGTTGGGCTGAAACCGTTCTGTGTCAAGAACCCGGCTCCAGCTGTAAGACACTTTTCCACAAATTTGGTCAAACTTTAACTTTGTCTTGCTCCTTCTAACCTTTGTTGGCGGCTTATGCACAGGCCGACTCTTCTTTCTGGAAGAAGAAGTATAACCCTCCTGTGAGGAAACCTAAAGTGGGTAAAACCCGCGTCCAGAAGAAGAAAACTGTCGCTCAGGAACCGCCTGAGCTTGACGACTCAGAGGTAGAACTTGACTCCCTTGGCCGTCTCTTTATGCAACCTATTGACAACAATTATTCACAGGAGGAAACGGAAACCAGCCATGCAGATGCCCCTGAGGTAACTTACATCTCCTCTGACTCAGAAAACTTTCTACCAGAGAAAGTACGGCGGGTCATCCGGAAAGTCCCATTTTCTCATCCTCTTGCTTATTTAGACCCCAATTTTCTTTTGAAAAAGCAACAGCATACCTCCAGACGTCAGACCCGGAGCACCGGCTCTGAAGAGCTTTTAACCAGCTTGCCAAACTCTCCGGCTCCTCGGAAACGGCCTGCTGAGGTACTCTTTTATCTAAATCCAATTTTAATTTTCTTGCATTGTAACCTTACTCTGTTTTTCATCGTCTTAACTTTTCTAGGAGTCACCTCCTTCATCTGGCGACTCTACTGCATCCAAGCTGCCTCCTCTGAAGATCAACCCGGAGTACGTACCTTTGAATTTGCATCATACGTTTTTACCATCCTTGTCCTTTATGTGGCAATCTTTTGTTTTCCAGGGCTCAAGCAAAATGAAGGAAGACCGGCGGGTCTACCGCTGCCCCCGCTGCTCAAGAGCCGGAAACTGCTAAGCCGGATTCCCCTGCACCTCATGTTGAGCCCACTGAGGCTAGAGCAGATGCATCTGCCGACATTCTTCAGCCTTCTGAGCCGGCTGATGATGATATGGTCACTCCTGAGAGTCCTCCGAAGGCTGATCCTAAGCCGCCGAGCCCTTCAACAGCCGCTGAAGACACAGCTCATCTAGACGTTGTTGTCACTGGGACGGGTTATCAATTCCCTGATCCCCATGTATTAACCAAGCACACCTGCCAGGCTGATACAGGCTCACCAGAAAAGCTTGAGTTTGAATTCCCCGTGTTGGAAAAAATGACTGCAGATGAACTTCATGCTGGTTATCTGAATCTCCTCTCCACAAGCCGCAATCTGGAGTTGAAGCTTGTTGGACTGATGAAAAAGAAATACGAGGTACTCCTCCTCTCTTGCTTTTCCTTATACCCTTATGTAGCCCCCAAGAGCTGGTTTAGTATTGCAAATAGTAGACCGGGTCTTCCAATCCTTATCATAATTCAAATTGCCTAACTTGTAGCCCCCAAGTATCGGGTTAATATATATATTAAGCCGGTACTTAGTTGAAGAGTAGATCAAGGGTAGCCCCCAAGTCCGGGTCAGTATGAAAATGATGAGCCGGAACTTCACTGTAAACTTGGAAAGCGCCGTGTGTAGCCCCCAAGTGTCGGCTTAACTTTACGAAGATAAGCCGGAACTTCACTGTAAACTTGGAGAGTGCCGTGTGTAGCCCCCAAGTGCCGGCTTAACTTTACGAAGATGAGCCGGAACTTCACTGTAAACTTGGAGAGCGCCGTCTGTAGCCCCCAAGTGCCGGCTTAACTTTACGAAGATGAGCCGGAACTTCATTGTAGACTTGGAGAGCGAACACAGACATTAGCCCCCAAGTGTCAAGTATATTGCTTGCAATCTGCTTGAGACTTGTAGCATAGCAGCTTCATCAACCATGTACGAATATCTTATCCGGGAGATTTAAACCTCCTGAACTGTGTTATTTCTGTTTTTGTGCAACACAGGAAGCCTTGGACCTGGCCGAATCTAATATGACCGGCGTGAAAGAAAGCCTTGCTTCGCAAAAAACCGCCCAGTCTGAGGCGGAAGAAAAATGGCGGGTTGCTGTTAAGGAGCTTAAGAAGGTTCAAGCTGACTTTGATGCCTTCAAAAAGAGTGCGGAATCTACCCAAGCCGCCCTGACCAAGCGCGCAGATGATGCTGACCAGCAACTTAAGCTTGTGTCAGATGAGCTGCAAACCCTCAAGCATCATATCTCTAGGATGACTTCTGCTATCTTTGGTAAGCACTGAATACTTAGCAAATTTCCTTGCCTTGTTTAAAAACTGTGTGGGCGGCTTATAACACCAAATCTTTCCTTGCAGGCCAAAGAAGCCGCCAGCTATCTTCTGACAGCTTGTTGAAGCTGAAAGCAGTATACACCTTGACAGAACAGCTATACTGCGGGACCCTTTGCACCATCAAAGCAATGCTGGATGAAAGAAGCATCCCCAAATTCATGAAGGGAGTGATAGAACACCTGTCAACTCTGCCGAAGCAAATCGAAGAGCTCAAATGATCAGCCGCCAGGAAGGGAGCAATGGCCGCGCTAAGCCGGTCTTTGTCCTTTGCCCCTGAACTGACTGCAGTAGAGATGATGGATGGCTTTCCGTCCAAGAAAGACGACGGCTCAGATTTCACAGAAGCTGACTATGCCAAGTGTATGAAGGCCTCCAGAGTACTCGCATCAACACTGGCGGATGAAGTTGATCTGACTACCTACCAGGCGGCTTACAGCGCGGATAGCAAACGAGTACGCTGCCCAACCTTTGAGGCCAGGGATTTGACTCCTGCACGCTGTAAGCAACTCTTTGCTCCTGAAATTGACCCGTCCCCCCTCTTTGACGAGGCTCAGTTTGAAGCTTTAACAAACTGCAACTGGGATGTGGACAATCTTCAGATCGAAGAGGTCGAAGACCCGGCTCAGGATGACCCGCCATCGAGCTGATCACTTGCTTCTGAAACTTACAACCCGGCTTATTGACCCGCCAATGCTAGCAGTGTACAAATTTTTTAAGTCCGTGGTATTTTGGGCTCCCTAGAGAGTTTGTAATAGGCATAGAAAAACTTTTTTTATTTGAGCCGTGCCATCGCACACGTATGAACCTTTGCACAACTTGATGCATGCTTATCTGTCTTGTGTTCCGCTCATAATATCAGATTTCACGGCGGCTCATCTTAGGAGATAAACCCTGCAAAAACAAACAATACAGAATATGTTCTGTATTGCGGTGAGGGCGGCTTGAAAAAGCACAACCCGGAGATGTTAAATCTTTCATGACCTTGCCTTTCTTTTCAAAAACTCATATGCCGGTTCTTCTGGGTGGACTCGCTACTTGAACTCTTATCAGTACAGGGTCTCTAGTGAGAGTGACCATCAATTCCTTTGAACGGCTCGGGGTCTCTAGGCGAGATTAACTGATAAGAGCGCAACGAACCAGAGAGAGACACAGGAGGGCATGAGAACCCTTAGGGCCCATAAGCTACCTCTCACGTGACATAAATCCGTCGTTTGAACCTTAAACAGTGCAGGGTCTTTAAAAGAGTAACTGTTTAAGAGTACGAACGGGCCACATAGCGGAGAGTCGGCAGCAGATGGGTGAGCTTATCCTCGCTTTCCGTAAGCCGGCCCTCATGTGACAAGAGCCGCCGGTTTAACCTTGACCAGTACAAGGTCTCTAGCGAGAGTGACTGTCAAATATGTTTGAACAGCTTAGGGTCTCTAATCGAGATTAACTGGTAAGAGTTCGGCGGGTCACCTAGCAAAGTAGCAGCATACAGGCAGGTTTAACTCAAACTTGCGGTGGCTGAAGAGCCGATCAAGAGGGTGTGTAAGCTAAACCCGGCTGGTTAGAAGCCCCCAAATGACCTTGTTGACGGAGTCAACTTTTTGAGTATATAACCCGGCCTTACGGTGGCTGAAGAACCGATCAAGAGGGTGTGTAAGCTAAACCCGGCGGGTTGGAAGCCCCCAAATGACCTTGTGGTTGTATCCATCTTTGCACAATCTGAGATACGTAAAATGGCAGAGGCCCCGGCTTGCAGGGATGCCAACTTTATTATATATATATAAGTGATATATACAATGATGTTGTACAATGGGGGGAGTCGATGACTCAAGTATAGTACGGTCGCAGATGAGCGATATTCCACGGCCGGTGGGTCTCCTGCCCAGAAGTGCGTGACTCGTCTCGTACGTCAATGAGATAGTATGACCCATTGTTGAGGTTTCTGCTAACCACAAAAGGTCCTTCCCATGGAGGAGATAACTTGTGCGCATCCGTCTGATCTTGAATTAGACGTAACACCAAGTCGCCTTGTTGAAACATCCGGGTCTTAACCCTGCGGCTATGATAGCGACGCAGGTCTTGTTGATAAATCGCCGATCGAGCCGCCGCCAGATCACGCTCTTCATCCAAAGCATCTAACGCGTCCTGACGCGCTGTCTCATTGTCTGTCTCAACGTAAGCCGCCACCTGCGGCGAGTCATGACGTATATCACTTGGTAACACGGCTTCTGCGCCATAAACCATGAAGAAAGGCATATAGCCTGTTGACCTGTTGGGAGTGGTTCTGATGCTCCATAAAACTGATGGCAACTCTTCTACCCAACAACCCGGCGTTCGCTGCAGAGGAACCATTAGCCGGGGCTTGATACCTCTCAAGATCTCCTGGTTAGCTCGCTCCGCCTGACCATTGGATTGTGGATGAGTAACAGCAGAGACGTCGAGCCGGATGTGCTCACTTTCACAGAACGCCTGCATAGCCCCCTTGGATAGGTTTGTGCCATTATCTGTGATGATACTATGAGGGTAACCAAAGCGGTAGATCAATTTTTTGACAAACTGAACCGCCGTAGCCGCGTCACACTTGCCGACCGGCTCAGCCTCCACCCACTTGGTAAACTTATCCACCGCCACCAAAAGGTGGGTCTTCTTGTCTTTAGATCTCTTGAAGGGCCCGACCATATCAAGCCCCCAGACCGCAAACGGCCAGGTAATTGAAATCATACGCAACTCCTGAGCCGGCACGTGAGCACATCGCCCGAACTTCTGACATCCATCGCACTTGAGAACCAAGTCTTTCGCGTCCTTATGAGCCGTCAGCTAGAAGAAACCATGCCGAAAAGCCTTGGCCACCAGATATTTTGAGCCGGCGTGATGACCACAATCGCCAGCGTGAATCTCATTTAAGATTTCCTTACCTTCTTCAGGTGAAACACAACGTTGAAAAACGCCGGTGACACTGTGCTTATGTAACTCGCCATTGACGATCGTCATGGACTTAGATCGCCTTATGATTTGCCTTGCCAAGGTCTCGTCCTCGGGTAACTCGCCGCAAGTCAAGTACGCTAGGTAAGGCAACGTCCAGTCAGGGATTGCATGCAGAGCCACCACCAGCTGCCCCTCTGGGTCAGGTATAGCCAGGTCCTCCTTTGAAGGTAGCTTAACTGACGGGTGATATAGCACATCCAAGAAAACGTTAGGCGGCACCGGGTTACGCTGAGAGCCAAGTCTTGATAATGCATCAGCCGCCTCGTTCTTGCGACGGTCAATATGATCCACCTGATAACCCTTGAAGTGACCAGCAATGATATCCACCACCTGACGATAAGCCGCCATCCGTGGGTCCTTGGAATCCCACGTGCCTGAAACTTGCTGAGCCACGAGGTCTGAGTCGCCAAGACATCTAACCCGGCTCAGGTTCATCTCCTTAGCTACACGGAGGCCGTGGAGTAAAGCCTCATACTCAACTGCATTGTTAGTATAGGGAAACATCAACCTTAACACATAACAAAACTTGTCACCTCTAGGGGAAGTTAAGACAACTCCAGCCCCTGATCCTTCCAATTGTCTAGATCCATCAAAGTGAATTGCCCAGTATGTGTTATCCGGCTTCTCCTCAGGCGACTGACACTCTGTCCAGTCGTTAATAAAGTCCACCAAGGCTTTAGACTTGACAGCCGTGCGGGGCACATATTTTAGATTTAGAGGCCCAAGCTCCAATGCCCACTTAGCAATCCTGCCAGTCGCTTCTCTGTTTTGAATTATGTCTCCCAACGGAGCAGAGCTAACCACAGTGATCTGGTGTCCCAAGAAGTAGTGCTTCAACTTACGATTCGCCATGAACACCCAGTATATCAGTTTCTGCCAATGTGGGTACCTCTGCTTGGACTCTATCAGAACTTCACTGACGTAGTAAACCGGCCTCTGAACCGGGTATTCTTTCCCTGCCTCCTTATGCTCCACAACAATGACGGCGCTGACTGCCCTATTGTTAGCCGCCATGTAGAGGAGTAAAGGTTCCTTCTCAGCCGGAGCAGCCAAGACCGGCGGGTCAGACAGCTGTTTCTTCAGCGCCTCAAACAGTTCACCCGCCGCCTTACTCCAAACAAAGTTGTCTGTTTTCTTCATCATTTGATACAGAGGAATAGCCTTCTCACCCAGGCGGCTTATGAACCGGCTTAACACAGCGATTCGACCCGCCAGGCGCTGAACGTCGTTGATGCACGCCAGCTCAGACAAGGAGGTGATAGCCTTTATCTTGTCCGGATTAGCTTCAATGCCACGCTCAGAGACTAGAAATCCCAAGAGCTTGCCTGCAGGAACTCCAAAGACGCACTTAGCCGGGTTAAGCATCATCTTGTAGACCCATAAATTATTAAATGTTTCTCTCAGGTCGTTAAGTAGAGTCTCCTTCTTTCTTGACTTGACCACGATATCATCCACATAAGCATGAACATTGCGCCCAATTTGACTATGAAGACAGTTCTGCACACAACGCTGGTAAGTCGCCTGGGCACTCTTGAGCCCGAAAGGCATAGACACAAAGCAGAAGGCACCAAAAGGCGTAATAAAAGCCGTCTTCTCTTGGTCTTTAGCTGCCATCTTGATCTGGTGATAACCTGAATAAGCATCCAGGAAGCATAAACTCTCACAACCCGCCGTTGCATCAATAATCTGGTCGATACGGGGGAGAGCAAACGGGTTAACTAGACCGGCCTTGTTAAGATCCGTGTAATCCACACACATACGCCACGTGCCGTTCTTCTTAAGCACCAACACCGGGTTAGCTAACCACTCCGGGTGAAAAACCTCCACGATGAACCCTGCTGCTAAGAGCTGGGCCACCTCTTCCCCAATTGCTTTATGCCGCTCTTCATTGAAACGGCGAAGGAACTGCTTGATCGGCTTGAACTTAGGATCCACATTAAGGTGGTGCTCAGCAAATTCTCTCGGTACACCTGGCATGTCAGACGGCTTGCATGCAAAGATGTCCCGATTCTCACGGATGAATTCGATGAGCGCGCTTTCCTATGCGGGGTCCATGTTAGACCCGATAGTGAACTGTTGTGATGATTCGCCCGGAGTGAAATCTACCTGTTTGGTATCATCCGCCGCAAACTTGAGGGGCGGTTCAGATTCCGTGCTAGGCTTCTTGAGTGGAGTCATGTCTTCCGGGTCAACATTTTCCTTATAAAACTTGAGCTCTGCCTCCGCACAACTTGACTCTGCGTAAGCTGCGTCACCTTCCTCACACTCAAGAGCTGTCTTCCGATCACCATGCACGGTAATCGTCCCGTTCAACCCGGGCATCTTGAGCTGTAAGTAAACATAGCAAGGCCTAGCCATGAACTTGGCGTAAGCCGGCCGTCCAAACAGAGCATGATATGGGCTTTTGATTTTGACCACTTCAAACCACAAAGACTCCACCCTGTAGTTAAATTCATCACCAAAAGCTACCTCCAAAGAAATCTTCCCCACTGGATAAGCCGATTTTCCAGGCACCACACCGTGAAAAACTGTTGAAGAGGGCTTAAGATCCTTATCAAGCAAACCCATCCGGCTGAAAGTGTCATAATACAGGATGTTGATGCTGCTGCCACCATCCATAAGCACTTTAGTAAACACATATCCTCCTACTTGGGGGGCAACTACCAAAGCCAGTTGCCCCGGGTTATCAACACGCGGCGGGTGATCCTTCCTACTCCAAGTTATGTCATACTCGGACCACTTCAAATACTGTGGGAGAGCCGGCATGACCGTGTTAACCGCCCGCTTGCGTACCTTCCGGTCTCGCTTGTCGAGGCTGGTTGTAAAAACATGATACTGACCTCCACTGAGCTATTTCGGGTTAGTCTGATACCCCGATTGGTTATTCTGCTGCTGGCCTCCATCGCCAGGCTGTTGATGATGACCTCCGTGATTGCCTTGACCCTGGTAACCGGATCCTGAGCCGCCAGCACCAAAGCCGGCTACTGACCCGCCCGGCCCTGAGCCGCCTGACGGACCATTACCGTTATTACGGTGCTGTTGAAGGTTGTAATCCCTAAACTGCCGCATAATACTGCAATCCCTCCAAGTGTGATCGGCCGGCTTATCAGGCCGGCTGTGCTCCGGACAAGGTTTATTGAGCATCTCCTCCAAGTTGAAAGGAGCTTTACCCTTGTTAAAGGGTGCCCTGAAGTTCCCATTGCCCTTAGCACGATTGTTCCCAGTGCTGGTGTTCGCCACCAATTCTGACCCGCCGTCCGGGTTCTTCCGTTTGCCCGGGTTGCTGTTTCCAGCCGCGTTTTGCTGTTGACCCTTGCCATTGTTACCTTTCTTCCCGTGACCTGATTTCTCATCATTAGAGCCTGGGTCTTTCGTGTTATCAGAGTCTGCATACTTGGTGAGGGCCGCCATGAGCTCCCTCATGTCTTGGCATGAGCGTTTAAGCCGGCCAAGCTTCTGCTTCAGTGGTGTAAAATGGCAATTCTTCTCCAGAATCAACACTGCTTGAGCCGCCGTAATCTGTTCCGAAGAGTGGATGATGGTTGAGACCCGCCGGACCCAGTGATGAGCCGACTCGTCATTATGCTGCACGCAATAGTCCAGATCCACAATCGTCATGGGCTGCTTGCATGTTCCTTGGAAATTTTTGATGAATTTTGCCTTCAACTCGGCCCAGGAATTAATGGTATTGGGTGGCAAGCCCTTTAACCACGTGCGAGCCGGCCCTTCCAGCATCATGATGAAGTATTTGGCACATACTGCATCACTGACGTCCAACATCTCCATGGCCAGCTCATAGCTTTCGATCCAAGCCTCTGGAGGTAGGTCTGCAGTATAATTGGGCACCTTGCGGGGACCTTTGAAATCCTTTGGCAGACGCTCATTCCGTAGAGCCGGCGCTAAGCACGGCACTCCCACAGCCCTGGAGGTTACTCCTGCCCCTACTGAGACGGAAGGTGCAACTGTGGGATCTTGATGAGCCGCCGCCGCCGCCAGAGCCGCCGCCTCCCGCTGTGCACTCGCCCGATCCACCAGCGCCTGAGCATCCAGAGCCGCCCGATCGACTCGCGGCGGGTTCCGATGTCGTTCACTGCTAGAAACCGCCGGCGACTCATAACGCCGGCTGTAGCTGCGGCTGGGGATGGGAGTTGAATGCACGCGGCTCCGGCTGTAAGTGTACTTCTCCTGCTGGGCCACCGCCGTCTGCAGGTATCCAATAGCGTTCCGCACCTCTTCTGCAAAAGGCGCCTCATCGGGGATGGGGATTGTACCAAGCCGGGTTGCCGCCACCACCATGTTCTCAGCCGGGTTATAATAATGACCCGGCGGCATTGGAAAAGGTTGTGGTGGGGTCGGGTTCCGGCGGGGCGGGTCTGGCCGCTGATGCTGAACCGCCGTCCGGCTTCCAGGTACTTCCGCCGTCCGGGTCACGGTCAAAGGTACGTTTCGTCCCGTCCCTGGCGTGTTGAAAAGATTTCTGGCTTCATACTGATCTGGCAAGCGGGATTGATGCCTCATCCGCTGAACCGCCGCCGCAGACAGTTGCTCTAACTCGAAACGGAAAGCGTCCGCCCTAAGGTGCTCCGCCTCAGCATCCATCTGAGCCTTCAGCGCATTGATTTCCTGTTGGACTCCGGTCATCTGGTTCTTCAACCTCGCGATCTCCGCATTACGGGCCGCTTGGTTTTCAGTAGTGACCTCAGTTGCCATCAGGGTTGTAAGCTCATTCATCAGATCCAGAAGAACTTGAGCCGGCGGCCTGCCAGCTCCAGACCCAGCCGCACCGGCGGCTGAGCTGCCAGGAGCCGCCGCTGAACCCGCCATGAAGACGGCAACGCAGTTCGGCGGCTCATAATCCTCCGGCTCATGATACTCCGACTCGGGGTAAGGCTCGACGTAGCCCCCGAGCCCACCATTGTGAAGCTGATAGATTCATTCCGTCTCTCCGGTCGAGGATCCACCCTCTGAACAGATGAGAGTTTCTTCCTGTGACATAGAACCTTCAAGCTCCATGCCCTGGGTGAAGCCGACAAAGACATGCTTCCTTCCCGGGTCGGCATGGGCGGGTTGCATGCGTCGGGCGGGTTGCTCGCGCCGGGCCGGCTCGACGATGTCGGTGCAGATGTCCGGCCCGGGTTCGGATCCGCCGATCTTGCCGATGAAGACGTGGATTCCGCCGAAGGGGACCCGGAAACCGTACTCAATTGACTCGGCCTTGGGGCCCCAGCCGGCGTCGTCGATGTAGAGCCGGCCGCGGCGACTCTTGGTCATCCTACCAACAGCGTACCCCTCAATCCCTGGGAGAGAGCCCTTTGAGAACTCAACACCACCGAGCGCTTGCCCCACGGTGGGTGCCTACTGTCGTGGTTTTGTCACAGCAGATGTCCGAAGACTTAGGTTCTAGGCCATTGCTAAGGCAGTGGACTCAAAGGGGTTGGTCGAGACAAGGGACACGAGTTTAGCCAGGTTCGGCCCCTCAAGAAGAGGTAAAAGCCTACGTCCTGCTTGTGTTGTATTGCTTTGAGTATCGATTACAAGGGAGCGGATTCGCTTGACCTAGTTCTCGATTGATTGTTTTCTGTCTAAGCCGCCCCAGGGCCTCACCTTTATATAGGAGGTCGAGGCTCTGGGTTACACGAGTCCTAAATCGACTCATACATCATAGTTGATCCTGTCTCTAAGCCGCCTTGCTATCTTGGGCAAAGCCGTCTTCGGGCGGCTTAACCGTCCGGGTCTTCACACCATCTTTTGTCTCTGGGCCTTCGTCGTGGCCCGTCAGGTAAGCCGCCACGTGGCCTGGCCTTCATCTTCCGGCCCACCTTACAGGTCTTGGCTACGAGCCACCCGGTATGACCCGGCTCCTCCTGGGCGGGTCTTACCACGGGGTTATATCCCCAACAGTTCCATTGTAGAAAACCCCTGGATGTTGGGTTGAGGAACTCCCCGTAGTCCTTTGGAGCATACGAACTACTCCCAAAAGATCCATGATGACCCACAAGTATAGGGGTCAATCTTAGTCCTTGTGATAAGTAAGAGTGTCGAACCCAACGAGGAGCAGAAGGAAATGACAAGCGGTTTTCAGCAAGGTAATTTCTGCAAGCACTGAAATTGTAGGTAACAGGTAGTTTGATAGCAAGATAATTGGTAACGAGCAAGTAACCTTAACGGTAAATAAAGTGCAGCAAGATATCCCAATCCTTTTGTGGAAAAGGACAGGCCAAAACCGTCTCTTATAATAAGCAAAGCATTCTTGAGGGTACATGGGAATTTCATCTAGTCACTTTCATCATGTTGGTTTGATTTGCGTTCGCTTCTTTGATAATTTGATATGTGGGTGGACCGGTGCTTAGGTGCTGTTCTTACTTGAACAAACCTCCCACTTATGATTAACCCCCTCACAAGCATCCGCAACTACGAGAAAAGTATTAAGATAAAATCTAACCATATCATTAAACATTTGGATCCAAATCAGCCCCTTACGAAGTAGCGCATAAACTAGGGTTTAAGCTTCTGTCACTCTAGCAACCCATCATCTAATAACTACTCCACAATGCATTCCCTTAGGCCCAAAGATGGTGAAGTGCCATGTAGTCAACGTTCACATGAACCACTAAGGGAATCACAACATTCATATCATGAAAATATCGAACACATATCAACTTCACATGATTACTTGCAACATGACTTCTCCCGTGACCTCAAGAACAAAGGTAACTACTCACAAATGATATTCATGCTCAAGATCAGAGGGGTATTAAATAGCATAATGGATCTGAACATATAATCTTCCACCAAATAAACCATATAGTAATCAAGTCCAAGATGTAATCAACACTACTAGGCACCCACATGTACCAATCTGAGGTTTCGGTACAAAGATTGAACACAAGAGATGAACTAGGGTTTGAGATGAGATGGTGCTATTGAAGATGTTGTTGAAGATTGGCCTCCCAAAGATGAGAGGGTTGTTGGTGATGACGATGGCTTCGATTTCCCCCTCCGGGAGGGAAGTTCCCCCGGCGGTATCGCTCCGCTGGAGGGCAAAAGTGCTCCTGCCCAAGTTCCGCCTCAAGACGGCGGCGTTCCGTCTCGAAAGTCCTCTCTTGATTTTTTCCAGGTCAAAAGACCTTAAGTACCAGAAGAGGGGCACCGGAGGTGGGCTGGGCTGAGAACAACCCACCAGGGCGTGCCTGGGGGGCCTGGCGCGCCCTGGTGTCTTGTGGTCACCTGGTGGCCCCCCTCCGTTAGTTATTTGCTCCAGTATTTTTTATACATTCCAAAATAATTCTCCGTAAAGTTTCAGCTTATTTGGAGATGTGCAGAATAGGTGTCTCTGATATGCTTTTTCAGGTCCAGAATTCCAGCTGCCGGCATTCTCCCTCTTTGTGTAAACCTTGCATATTATGAGAGAAAAGGCATTAGAATTACTCCAGAAAGCATTATTATGCATAAAAACATTATAAATAACAGTAGGAAATCATGATGCAAAATGGACGTATCAACTCCCCCAAGCTTAGACCTTGCTTGTCCTCAAGCGAAAGCCGATATCGAAAAACATGTCCACATGGTTTGAGAGAGAGGTGGTGATAAAAACAAAATACAGACATAGTAGCATCATGCTTATTATCATAGCAGCAACAAACTTTCTCATAGGACTTTTTCATATAACTTTTATTATATAACTTCATCACATAACCTCTCATGAACAAGTAACAATTCATCACAACATAGAAGTATAAAGCATAAACCTTATTGAAAACCAACAAACTATGTTCTCAGTTAACTTCGCAACTACAATTCATCATATTTTCAGGAAGGGTCTCGTGTCGGAGCCTTTTGGCAAGTCCACATACTCAACCATCATTTAATCTTCTATGATTGCTAACACTCACAGCATACCCATGAGCAAAAAGTTTCAACCAGACACATAGAAAGATAGGGGCTTATAGTTTCGCCTCCCAACGTATTCACCTCAAGGGTGATGTCAACAATAATAACTCATGCTCACTCATATCCAACTGGATATATGTGCCTAGATCTTTCCTCACCACATGATGCTTGCAAAAATAAAAAGTAAAAAGGAATAGCGAAGAATACTTTGACCCTTGCATAAAAGTAAATACATAAAAGTAAAAGATAGGCCCTTCGCAGAGGGAAGGAGAGGTTTTGATGCGCTTTTTGGTTTGTATGCCAAATCCCTTAATGCAAAATAACGTCACATTATATTGCCCCTTATGATAGCAACCTTTATTATGCAATCCGTCGCTTTTATTACATTGCCATGACAAGTTTGTACAACGCTCTATTTTCTCTTACACTAATTGATCAAACACATTTAGAAGAAATTTTATTGCCTTAGTGCACCGATGACAACTTACTTGAAGTATCTTACTCAATCCATAGGTAGGTATGGTGGACTCTCAAAACATGAGTTTGGGTTTAGGGTTTTTGGATGCACAAGTAGTAGCTCTACTTAGTGCGGAATTTTCGGCTAGCAAAGATATTGAGCAAGCATCACATGTTGAAGGATCTATGACAATATAACTTCTATGAGAATATTAACAAACATAAATAATTACGTTGTATTCCTTGTGCAACGTCAACAATTTTGGCATATAATATTTAATGGGGGCTCACAATCATAAAAGATGTCCAAGATAGTGTATTTGCATGTGAATCTTATCTTCCCTTATTAATTCTTTCATGAATTGCATCATTGACCAATGCTGTGTTTGTCAATCTCCAATACATTTTACCACTTATACTTTTCTTTATGTGATGTCATTACTTACCATAAGATTAGCATATGATCCTTTTCATTTATTTCTTTTTTATTTTGATTGCAACAAGAAGGTAAAGAAGCAAAATCTCAAACTAAACTTTATTATATAACTCTCACTCAATTACATGGATAGATAGATCACGAAACTATCACTCGAAAATAGATCATACTAAACTTTTATTCAACTAAATCATGAAATAGCTAAGGATCAAACTAAAATAGGTAAAGGTAAATAAAAGTGATGGTGATACGATACCGGGGCATCTCCCCCAATCTTGGCTTAAGCCAAGGGGAGTGCCCATACCCATGTAATCAAGTCTCCTTTGGTGGTGAAGATGATGAAGGCAGTGATGAAGTGTCACACTTTAGCCTCAATAGGTACTCCAATTTACGGATGATGCTCTGAAGGGTGATGATGTGCTCCTCTAGCAAAATATTTTCACGAGTGAGAAATTTATTCTGAACATGAACCGCTTCGAAAGCCCTAAAAGCTTCAATTTCAGTGGGGGTGAGATGATTGTAATAAGGTCGAAGGATATCTTCTTCTTCCTCCTCTTCTATTGGCATGGATTGCTCTCCTACTTCAGCTTGATCCCTCATAGCTTCCTTGCCCTTGTCTTCATTGTTGGCTTTTTTTGGCTCCTATCTCTTCAGCTCCATCTTCATCAACCAAGCAGCTTCTTCTATGTTATTGGAGGAGGGAGAAGACATGATGCCTGGCTTGATAGATCTGATAGGAAAACATCACGAACCAAGAACAGGGGATTTTTCTGCGATGCGGTGGTCGAAACAATCGGGGGTATATATAAAGAATTTTTTATCTTGGGAAGCAAGAATATGGAAGGAAAACGGAGTCGGGAAGGTGCCCGAGGGGAGCACAACCCACCAGGGCGCGCCAGGTAGGGCAGGCGCACCCTGGTGTATCATGCTCACCTCGGTTGCTTTCCTGTTTATTTCTTATTTTCCTAATTTTTATAATATTCCAAAACTAACAGAAAATATTTTTGCGGATTTTTCAGAGTCCGTTTACTTACCGTATCATGCACCTCCTCTTTTTCATGATTCTGGAGTGTTCCGGAAGGTTTCTTTTATGTGTTCCTCCGGTGTCATGGTTTGGATAATATTGCTTTCAACATTAATAAGCATACCTGAGATATAGTGTTTAATTCGTTGTCCATTGACCACCTTCGGCATAATTAATCTTGATAGCTCCAGAACGATAAACCTCTTCGATAATATATGGTCCTTTCCATTTGGAAAGAAGCTTTCCTGCAAAAAATTTAAAATGAGAGTTGTACAAAAGAACATATTCTCCAACTTTGAATTCCCACTTTTGGATTCTTTTGTCATGCCATCTTTTAACTTTTTCTTTGAATAGTTTGGCATTTTCATAAGCTTGAGTTCTCCATTCATCTAGTGAGCTAATATCAATTAACCTCTTTTCGCCGGCAAGTTTGAAATCATAATTGAGTTCTGTAATTGCCCAAAATGCTTTATGTTCTAACTCTAGAGGCAAATGACAATCTTTTCCATATACCATTTTGTATGGAGACATACCCATAGGATTTCTATAAGCTTTTCTATAGGCCCAAAGTGCATCATCTAGTTTCTTAGACCAATTCTTTCGGGACTGATAACCCACAAGTATAGGGGATCGCAACAGTTTTCGAGGGTAGAGTATTCAACCCAAATTTATTGATTCGACACAAGGGGAGCCAAAGAATATTGTCGAGTATTAGCAGCTGAGTTGTCAATTCAACCACACCTGAAAGACTTAATATCTGCAGAAAAGTATTTAGTAGCAAAGTAGTATGGGAGTAATGGTAACGGTGGCAGAAGTAACAGTAGCAGTTTCGTAGTGATTGTAATAGTAGCAACGGAAAAGTAACTTAGCAAAGATCAATATGTGAAAAGCTCGTAGGCAATGGATCAGTGATGGATAATTATGTCGGATAACATTCATCAGGCAATAGTTATAACATAGGGTGACACAGAACTAGCTCCAATTCATCAATGTAATGTAGGCTTGTATTCCATATATAGTCATACGTGCTTATGGAAAAGAACTTGCATGGCATCTTTTGTCCTACCCTCCCGTGGCAGCGGGGTCCTAATGGAAACTAAGGGATATTAAGGCCTCCTTTTAATAGAGAACCAGACCAAAGCATTAGCACTTAGTGAATACATGAACTCCTCAAACTACGGTAATCACCGGAAAGAATCCCAGTTATTGTCACCCTGGGGGATGTGGATCATAACTCGTAATAGGTGTCTACAACTTGCAAGATAGGATCAAGAACACATATATATTCATGAAAACATAATAGGTTCAGATCTAAAATCATGGCACTCGGGCCCTAGTGACAAGCATTAAGCATAGCAAAGTCATAGCAACATCAATCTCAGAACATAGTGGATACTAGGGATCAAACCCTAACAAAACTAACTCGATTACATGATAAATCTCATCCAACCCATCACCGTCCAGCAAGCCTACAATGGGATTACTCACGCACGGCGGAGAGCATCATGAAATTGGTGATGAAGGATGGTTGGTGATGACGACGGCGTCGATTTCCCCTCTCCAGAGCCCAAATCAGACTCCAGATCTGCCCTCCCGAGGAAGAATAGGAGGTGGCGGCGGCTCCGTATCGTGAAACGTGATGAACTATTCTCTTTGATTTTTTTCTCCCCGAATAGGAATATATAGAGTTGGAGTTGAGGTCGGTGGAGCTCCAGGGGGCCCACAAGACAGGGGGGCGTGCCCTAGGGGGGGCCCCCCCTGGCTTGTGGCCAGGTGGTGGCCCCCTCCGGTTGATTCTTTCGCCAGTATTTTTTATTAATTCCAAAAATATTCTCCGTAAATTTTTAGGTCAATCCGAGAACTTTTATTTCTGCACAAAAATAACACCAAGGCAATTCTGCTGAAAACAGCGTCAGTCCAGGTTAGTTCCATTCAAATCATGCAAATTAGAGGCCAAAACAAGGGCAAAAGTATTTGGAAAAGTAGATACGTTGGAGACGTATCAAGTCCCCCAAGCTTAACCCATTGCTTGTCCTCAAGCAATTCAGTTGACAAACTGAAAGTGACAAAGAAAAACTTTTACAAACTCTGTTTGATCTTGTTGTTGTAAATATGCCTAACTGATGTTCTGATTTTCAGCAAAGATTATAGACTAACAACATTCACAATAACATTTAGGTCTCACATTTACTCATATCAATGGCATAACCAACTAGCGAGCAATAATAAAAATCTCAAATGACAACAATTTTATCAAAACAATTATGATACAATATGATATAATGGTATCTCGCTAGCCCTTTCTGAGACCGCAAAACATAAATGCAGAGAACCTCTGAAGAACAAGGACTGACTAGACATTGTAATTCATGGTAAAAGAGATCCAGTCACAATCATACTCAATATCAATTAATAGCAAAGCATACAAATGACGGTGGTGCTTTCTAACTGGTGCTCTTTATAAGAGGATGATGAATCAACAGTAAAGTAAAGTAGATAGGCCCTTCGCAGAGGGAAGCATTGATTTACAGAGGTGCCAGAACTCGAGCTTTTAAAATAAGGATGAATAATAATTTTGAGCGGTATGCTTTCATTGTCAACAAAACAACCGAGAGATCTCGGTATCTTCCATGCTAGATACATTATAGGCGGTACCCAAACAGAATAGTAAAGTTTTTACTCCCCCTCCACCAATCAACCACACTGCACGGCGGGCCGAATCCACGGGTACCGTCCATACAAACAACAATCCTGGGGGAGTTTTGTTTCATTATATTTTGATTTGAATTTTGAACATGGAACTGGGCATCCCGAATACCAGCCACTTTCTCGTGAATGATAGTGAATCAACACATATCGTGAGAATAACCCACCTAGCATGGAAGATACTGATAGCCCCTAGTCACTACATGAGCGATTCGGGCATACAAAACAGAATACTATTTGAAGGTTTAGAGTTTGGCACATGAAAATTTACTTGGAACGGCAGGTAAATACCGCATATAGGTATGTATGGTGGACTCATATGGAACAACTTTGGGTTTATGGAAATGGATGCACAAGCAGTATTCCCGCTAAGTACAAGTGAAGGCTAGCAAGAGACTGGGAAGCGACCAACTAGAGAGCGACAACAGTCATAAACATGCATTGAGATTAACCAACATTGAATGCAAGCATGAGTAGGATATAAATCACCATGAACATAAATATCGTGGAGGCTATATATGTTGATTTTGTTTCAACTACATGCGTGAACATGTGCCAAGTCAAGCCACTTGAATCATTCAGAGGAGGATACCATTCTATCATACTACATCACAACCATTTTAAAATGCATGTTGGCACTCAAGACAAACCATTATACACTCTTAGCTAATTAAGCATGGCATGAGTAACTATAATCTCTAATTGTCATTGCAAACATGTTTCATCCATAATGAGCTAAATCCAGACGACGAGATAGTCATATTTACAAAAACAAAATAGGTCGAGTTCATACCAGCTTTTCTCCATCTCAATCACTTCATAATATGTCATCATTATTGCCTTTCACTTGCACGACCGAACGGCGTGAATAATAATAAGAGTGCACGTGCATTGGACTAAGCTGGAATCTGCAAACAATAACTCAAAGGAGAAGGCAAGGTAATACGGGCTCTCTATAAGATAAAAAATAATGCATATGAGAGCCACTCAACATTTTAATTGTGGTCTTCTCCTTACGACCCAAAGAAAAGAAATTTCAAAACAAGAACGAGAAAAACTATTTACACGGGAAAGCTCCCAACAAGCAAAAGAAGAACGAGAAATCTTTTTGGGTTTTTTCTTTTAATGATACAACTAAACAAACTAAAAGGTAAAGTTAGAACTAATTTTTTTTGGATTTTTCTCAAGGTTAATTAAACACACAAGAAGAAAATGGAAGGAAGAAATAAAATGCCATGGATGGTACAATGAAAACGTATAAGCACCGACTACTAAGATGAGTGTGTGAACATGAATGTAATGTCGGTGAGAAATACGTACTCCCCCAAGCTTTGGCTTTTGGCCTAAGTTGGTATTGTGCCATAGCTGGCCCGGATAATATCCAAAGTCATAGTTGGGGTTGTACTGGGCTGCGGCGGCTACCGCCTGAACGGCTACAACGCGGAGGCGAGCGGGTTCCGCCTCTCTCTCGTACTTGTTTGCCTCCTCTCTGGTTATAACGTGTCTCCGTTTTTCCTGAAAGTTGAAGAAGGCAGGAGCAGGAAGGGTAATATGAGTCGGCACAGGAGGGACTGTTCGTTTCTCTGAAGAAACTGGTAGCGCACCATAGCCTCATAATCAAGAAAAGTAGGTGGTAACTCAATATCATTCCCCCTTATGGGTACCCCAAGATAATTAGCTACACGGGTGGCATAAATCCCGCCAAAGAAATCTCCGTCCTTAGCATTTTTATGTAGTCTCCTGGCAATAATAGCCCCCAAGTTATATCGTCTATCTCCCATTACCGCACTCTTAAGAATACTGAGATCAGGTACGCAAAGGTGGCTACGTTCATGTTTACCATTAATACATCTACCTATGAAAAGAGCAAAATAGTGTATAGCAGGAAAGTGAATGCTCCCCAAGGTGGCCTGTGTAATGTTTCTAGTTTCTCCCACAGTGATGCTAGCAAGGAAATCATTATATTCAGTTTTGTGAGGATCACTATGGCTGCCCCATTGTGGAATTTTGCATGCACAGTTAAAGTTTTCTAGGTCCATAGTATAAGATTCATCATAAAGATTAAATAGAACCGAATGCGTATTACGCCTGGATGAAAATTCAAACCTCCGCACAAAGGAGTCAGTGAGTTGATAATATTGCTTGCATTGGTCTGAAACGAAATCTTCAAGGCCAGCATTTCGTATGTACGCGTAAAATTCTTCCTTGAAACCTGCATGAACCATGAATTGATCTGACGGTCATTCACAGGGCCGCACTTGAGCTTCCCTCGGTGGTTCAAAGTCGGGCTCACGTATCGCGAGTCTCGGGGTCTTTTTGCTCGAGGAATCACCTTGGTATATTCTCCTCAACATCTTTCTTTCTCTGAAAAATTCCTGAAATTTTTAGTGACTCAAAATAAAGGTGAACAAAACTTATAGCAACTACTCCCACAAGTTCCTAGAGGCTATATCATGCATCAAAACTACTTGGGACCTTACAAATTTGACATGCAAGCTCAAGAACAAGGTCACCACAGCAGCAAAAATTTGCAATATATAATGCACTAGAACAAAAACTAATTGGACCATTGGAGGAGTCACATACCAATGAACAATCCCCCAAAACAATTTTTTTGCAAATGGAGCTTTGCACAAGGAGATCGAAAATGGCAGCAAAATGAGCTAGAACACGGGTTTGAGCAATGGTGGGATTTTTTCTAGAGGAAGACGAAGTGGATGGTGGCTGGAATAAGTGAGGGGGGCCTACGTGGGACCCACAAGCCAGGGGGGCGCGCCCAGGGGGGTGGGCGCGCCCTGTAGGCTTGTGGCCCACTGGTGCACCCCCCCTGATGTGTTCTCAGTGCCAAAAATTCTTAAATATTCCAGAAAAAATCATACTACATTTTCAGGGCATTTGGAGAACTTTTATTTTCAGGTCACTTTTTTATTGCACGGATAAATCAGAAAACAGAAAAATAATAGCATTTTTACTTTATTTAATCTAAATAACAAAAAGTAAAAGTTGGGTACAGAAAGTTGTGCTTTCTAAATTCATCCATCTCATGCCCGTCAAAAAGAATCCATCAATAAGGTTGATCAAGTCTTATTGCCAAACTTTTTTCGAATGACACGGAACCGGAGAATTTTCGAATAACACTAGGTTACCTCAATGGGGATATGCATGTCCCCAACAATAAGTATATCATATTTCTTTTTGGCAGTAGGGAGAGGGAATTCAAAATCTCCAATAATAATCGTTGAAATTTTTCCAATGGAGTTGATACTATGAACTTGAGGTTGTTTCTTCGGAAAGTGTACCGTATGCTCATTACCATTTACATGAAAAGTGACATTGCCCTTGTTGCAATCAGTAACAGCCCCTGCAGTATTCAAAAAAGGTCTACCAAGGATGATCGACATACTGTCGTCCTCGGGAATATCAAGAATAACAAAGTCCGTTAGGATAGTAACATTTGCAACTACGACAGGCACATCCTCGCAAATATCGATGGGTAAAGCAGTTGATTTATCAGCCATTTGCAAAGAGATTTCAGTAGGTGTCAACTTATTCAAATCAAGTCTACGATACAAAGAGAAAGGCATAACACTAACACCAGCTCCAAGGTCACATAAAGCAGTTTTAACATAGAGCATGGTATAGTAGGTACTCCGGGATCTCCTAGTTTCTTTGGTATTCCACCCTTAAAAGTATAATTAGCAAGCATGGTGGAAATCTCAGCTTCCGGTATCTTCCTTTTATTAGTCACAATATCTTTCATATACTTAGCATAAGGAGACATTTTCAGAATATCAGTCAAGCGCATACGCAAAAAGACAGATCTAAGCATTTCAACAAAGCGCTCAAAATCCTCATCATCCTTTTTCTTGGATGGCTTAGGAGGAAAGGGCATGGGTTTCTGAACCCAAGGCTCTCTTTCTTTACCATGCTTCCTAGCAACAAAGTCTCTTTTGTCATATCTTTTATTCTTAGGTTGTGGGTTATCAAGATCAACAGCGGGTTCAATCTCCACATCATTATCATTACTAGGTTGAGCATCAACATGAACATCATCATTAATATTATCACTAGGCTCATGTTCATTACCAGATTGTGTCTCAGCATCAGAAATAGAAATATCATTTGGGTTTTCATGAGTACCTATAATAGGTTCACTAGCAGCATGCAAAGTCCTATCGTCATTCTTTTTCCCTTTATTACTAGGACGATTAGGTGCATCAGAATTAATTCTCTGAGAATCTTGCTCAATTCTCTTAGGGTGGCCCTGAGGATACAAAGGTTCTAGAGTCATTTTACCACCTCTAGTCACAACTCTAACAGAATGATCATTGTTCTTACCATTCATCTCATTAAGCAAATCATTTTGTGCCTTAAGTACTTGTTCTACTTGAGTAGTTACCATGGAAGCATGTTTACTAATAAGCTTAAGATCATTGATAGTTCTACTCATATAATCACCTAAGCGATCAAGCATGTAAGCATTATGTTTCAATTGTCTACTAACATAAGCATTGAAATTTTCTTGCTTAACAATAAAGTTATCAAACTCATCCAAGCATTGGCTAGCAGACTTATTATAAGGAATATCACCTTCATCAAATCTACGGAGAGAATTTACCTCTACTACTTGTGTCGGGGTATCAAGACCATGTATTTCTTCAATAGGTGGTAGAATTTTAACATCTTCAGCTTTAATACCTTTTTCTTTCATAGATTTCTTTACCTCTTGCATATCTTCAGGACTGAGAAATAGAATACCTCTTTTCTTCGGAATTGGCTTTGGAGGTGGTTCGGGTATAGTCCATTCATTATCATTGCTCAATATATTATTCAATAGTAGTTCAGCTTGTTCAACGGTTCGTTCGCTGAAAACACAACCAGCACAACTATCTAGGTGGTCCCTAGAAGCATCGGTTAGTCCATTATAAAAGATAGCAAGTATTTCGTTTTTCTTGAGAGGATGATCGGGCAAAGCATTGAGTAATTGGAGAAGCGTCCCCCAAGCTTGTGGGAGACTCTCTTCTTCAATTTGCACAAAGTTAAATATGTCCTGCAAGGCAGCTTGTTTCTCATGGGCAGGAAAATATTTTTCAGAGAAGTAATAAATCATATCCTTGGGACTATGCACACAACCAGGAGCAAGAGAATTGAACCATATCTTAGCATCACCCTTTAATGAGAAAGGAAACAACTTCAGAATATAGTAATAGCGAATTTTTTCCTCATGAGTAAATAGGGTGGATATATCATTCAATTTAGTAAGATGTGCCACAACAGTTTCAGATTCATAACCATGGAAAGGATCAGATTCAACCAAAGTAATTAACTCAGGATCGACAGAGAATTCATAATCCTTATCAGTAAGAAAGATAGGTGAAGTAGCAAACTTAGGATCATATTGCATTCTAGCATTCAATGATTTTTCCTTCCACTTGCATAGCAATTTCTTAAGATCATCTCTATCCTTACAAGCAAGAAAGTCCCTAGCTACCTCTCCTTCCATAACATAACCCTTAGGTATATTAGGCAATTCATATCTAGGAGAGCTAGGTCTAGCAGGTGTCTCATAGTGTTTAGTTTCAATAATTTCATCAGATTCAGAAATATCATGAGTTTCAGCATTCACTCTAGCAATTTGTTCATCAAGAAATTCACCCAGTGGCACAGTATTATCAAGCAAAGTATCATCATAAGCATCATGCATAGCAGAAGTGGCATCATCAATTACTTGCGACATATCAGAATTACTAGCAGGTGGTGGTGTCGCAAATTTACTCATAACAGAAGGTGAATCAAGTGCAGAGCTAGATGGCAGTTCCTTACCTCCCCTCGTAGTAGAGTGATAGATCTTGCTTTTTGGGTCTTTCAAATTCTTCATAGTGATCAACAGATATAAATCCCAAGTGACTCGGAGAATAGAGCTATGGTCCCCGGTAACGGCGCCAGAAAAAGGTCTTGATAACCCACAAGTATAGGGGATCGCAACAGTTTTCGAGGGTAGAGTATTCAACCCAAATTTATTGATTCGACACAAGGGGAGCCAAAGAATATTCTCGAGTATTAGCAGCTGAGTTGTCAATTCAACCACACCTGAAATACTTAATATCTGCAGCAAAGTATTTAGTAGCAAAGTAGTATGGGAGTAACGGTAACGGTAGCAGAAGTAACAGTAGCAGTTTCGTAGTGATTGTAACAGTAGCAACAGAAAAGTAACTTAGCAAAGATCAATATGTGAAAAGCTCATAGGCAATGGATCAGTGATGGATAATTATGTCGGATAGCATTCATCATGCAACAGTTATAACATAGGGTGACACAGAACTAGCTCCAATTCATCAATGTAATGTAGGCATGTATTCCATATATAGTCATACGTGCTTATGGAAAAGAACTTATATGCCATCTTTTGTCCTACCCTCCCGTGGCAGCGGGGTCCTAATGGAAACTAAGGGATATTAAGGCCTCCTTTTAATAGAGAACCGGACCAAAGCATTAGCACTTAGTGAATACATGAACTTCTCAAACTATGGTAATCACCGGAAAGAATCCCAGTTATTGTCACCCTGGGGGATGCGGATCATAACTCGTAATAGGTGTCTACAACTTGCAAGATAGGATCAAGAACACATATATATTCATGAAAACATAATAGGTTCAGATCTGAAATCATGGCACTCGGGCCCTAGTGACAAGCATTAAGCATAGCAAAGTCATAGCAACATCAATCTCAGAACATAGTGGATACTAGGGATCAAACCCTAACAAAACTAACTCGATTACATGATAAATCTCATCCAACCCATCACCGTCCAGCAAGCCTACAATGGGATTACTCACGCACGGCGGAGAGCATCATGAAATTGGTGATGAAGGATGGTTGGTGATGACGACGGCGTCGATTTCCCCTCTCCAGAGCCCAAATCAGACTCCAGATCTGTCCTCCCGAGGAAGAACAGGAGGTGGCGGCGGCTCCGTATCGTGAAACGTGATGAACTCTTCTCTCTGATTTTTTCTCCCCGAATAGGAATATATAGAGTTGGAGTTGAGGTCGGAGGAGCTCCAGGGGGCCCACAAGACAGGGGGGCGCACCCTAGGGGGGGGCTGGCTTCTGGACAGGTGGTGGACCCCCTCCGGTTGATTCTTTCGCCAGTATTTTTTATTAATTCCAAAAATATTCTCCGTAAATTTTCAGGTCAATCCGAGAACTTTTATTTCTGCACAAAAATAACACCAAAGCAATTCTGCTGAAAACAGCGTCAGTCCGGGTTAGTTCCATTCAAATCATGCAAATTAGAGTCCAAAACAAGGGCAAAAGAGTTTGGAAAAGTAGATATGTTGGAGACGTATCAGGGACCAATTGACAATTTTTTGTAATATTAATTTTATTTCTCTATTGCTAAGTTCAACTCGACCACTAGATTGAGGATGATAGGGTGATGCAATTCTATGGTTAACATCATATTTAACAAGCATCTTACGGAAAGCACCATGAATAAAGTGTGAACCACCATCAGTAATTAAATATCCAGGGACTCCAAACCTCTGGAAAATAACTTCTTTAAGCATTTTAATGGAGGTGTTATGATCAGCACTACTAGTTGGAATAACTTCTACTCACTTAGTAACATAATCAACAACAACCAAAATATGTGTATACCCATTAGAGGAAGGAAAAGGTACCATATAGTCAAAACCCCAAACATCAAATAGTTCAACAACAAGTGAATAATTCATAGGCATTTCCTGATGCTTCCCGATATTACCAATTCTTTGACATTCATCACAGGATAAGACAAACTTACGGGCATCCTTGAAGAGAGTAGGGCAATCACAACTAGATTGCAATACCTTGTGAGCAGTTCTATCTCCCGCATGATGTCCTCCATAGGCTTCGGAATGACATTTCCGTAGGATTTGTTCCTGTTCGTGCTCAGGTACACAACGTCTACTAATACCATCTACCCCTTCTTTATAAATATGTGGGTCATCCCAAAAGTAATGTCTTAAATCATAGAAGAATTTTTTCTTTTGTTGGTATGTGAAACTAGGTGGTATATATTTAGCAACAATGTAGTTAGCATAATCAGCATACCAAGGAGTGTTTTGAGAAACATTTATTGCAGCTAACTGTTCATCAGGAAAACTATCATCAATAGGTAGTGGGTCATCAAGAATATTTTCTAACCTAGACAAGTTATCGGCTACGGGGTTCTCAGCTCCTTTCCTATCAGTGATATGTAAATCAAATTCTCGAAGCAAGAGAACCCACCTAATGAGTCTAGGTTTAGCATCTTTCTTTTCCATAAGATATTTTATAGCAGCATGATCAGTGTGAACAATAACTTTGGAATCAACAATGTAAGATCTAAATTTATCACAAGCAAACACAACTGCTAAAAATTCTTTTTCAGTAGTCGCATAATTTCTTTGGGCACTATCTAGAGTTTTGCTAGCATAATGGATAACATTTAATTTCTTATCAACTCTTTATCCTATAATAGCACCAATAACATAATCACTAGCATCACACATAATTTCAAAAGGCAAGTTCCAATCAGGTGGTTGAACAATAGGTGTTGAAGTTATGGCTTTCTTGAGTGTTTCAAAGGCTTCTACACAATCATCATCAAAAACAAATGGAATATCCTTTAGTAAAAGATTATTAAGAGGCCTAGAAATTTTAGAGAAGTCTTTAATAAACCTCCTATAGAAACCAGCATGACCAAGGAAACTCCGAATACCTTTAATATCTTTAGGACATGGCATTTTCTCAATTGCCTCAACTATAGCTTTATCCACCTCAATACCCCGTTCAGATATTTTATGTCCCAAGACAATACCTTCATTAACCATAAAGTGGCACTTCTCCCAATTCAAGACGAGATTAGTTTGTTCACATCTCTGCAAAACTCTATCAATGTTGCTTAAGCAATCATCAAAAGAAGTTCCGTAAATGGAAAAATCATCCATGAAAACCTCCACAATCTTTTCACAAAAATCAGAGAATACAACTGTCATACATCTTTGAAAGGTAGCAGGTGCATTGCATAAACCAAAAGGCATATGTCTATAAGCATAGGTTCCAATAGGGCAAGTAAAGGTGGTTTTCTCTTGATCAGGTTGTGATACAGGTATTTGAGAGAAACCAGAATATCCATCCAGAAAACAAAAGTGTGTGTGCTTAGATAATCTTTCTAGCATTTGAACAATGAAAGGCAAAGGGTAATGATCTTTTCTAGTAGCTTTATTTAATTTTCTAAAATCAATTACCATTCTATAGCCAGTGACAATTCTCTGTGGGATAAGTTCATTTTTATCATTAGGAACAACAGTAATACCTCCCTTCTTAGGGACACAATGAACGGGACTTACCCATCTACTATCAGCTATGGGATAAATTATACCTGCTTCGAGAAGCTTTAATATTTCAGTTCTTACCACTTTTTCATCTTAGGATTCAATCGTCGTTGGTGATCAACAACGGGTTTAGCATCAGCTTCCATATTGATCTTGTGTTGACATAGAGTGGGACTAATGCCCTTAAGATTATCAAAAGTATATCCAATAGCAGCCCGGTGCTTCCTCAAGAAATTTAATAATCTTTCTTCTTCATGTTCTGAAAGGTTAGCAATAATAATAATAGGATATTTTTTTCTCATCAAGATAAGCATACTTCAAAGTGTTAGGCAATTGTTTTAATTCAAACACAGGATCACCTTTAAGTGGAGGAGGACCTCCTAGAGTTTCAATAGGCAAATTGTGTTTTAGGAGAGGTTGTTGTTCAAAGAATTTTTTATCTATTTCATTTCTTTCATGCAAGTGCATATCATTTTCATGGTCTAGCAAATATTGTTCTAGTGGATCAGTAGGAGGTACGGCAATGGAAGCAAGACCAATTATTTCATCCGTACTAGATAATTCTTTATTACGGGGTTGTCTATGAAACTTGGAGAAATTAAATTCATGAGACACATCACCAAAATTAACACTGACGGTTTCTCTCTTGCAATCTATCTTAGCATTAACAATGTTCAAGAAAGGTCTACCAAAGATAATAGGACAAAAGTCATCTTGTGGGGAACCAAGAACTAGAAAATCAGTAGGATATTTTATTTTACCACACAAGACTTCAACTTCTCTAACAATCCCAAGTGGTGCGATGGTGTCTCTATTAGCAAGTTTAATAGTAACATCTATGTCTTCTATTTCGGCGAGTGCTATGTCATTCATAATTTCTTGGTATAAGATAAAAGGAATAGCACTTACACTAGCACCCATATCACATAGACCATGATAGCAACGATCTCCTATTTTAACTGAGACAACATGCATGCCAACTACGGGTCTATGTTTATCTTTTTCATCGGGTTTGGCAATTCTAGCAGCTTTATCACAGAAGTAAATAACATGCCCATCAATATTTTCTACCAAGAGATCTTTAACCATAGCAACGCTAGGTTCTACTTTAATTTGTTCAAAGGGCTTAGGTGCTTTAATATTACTTTTGTGAACCACAGTTGATACCTTAGCACATTCCTTTATCCTAACAGGGAAAGGTGGTTTTTCAATATAAGCAGTAGGCACAACTGGATCAACTTTGTAAATGATAGTTTCATCTTTAGCTTTTACCGGTTCTTTAATTTCTTCTTTAATAGGGGGATGATATTTAAACCACTTCTCCTTAGGGAGGTCAACATGAGTAGCAAATGATTCATAGAAAGAGGCTACTATCTCAGAGTCAAGTCCATATTTAGTGGTAAACTTGTGAAAATAATCGGTATTCATAAAAGGTTTAACACAATCAAACTTAAGCTTAATACCTAACTCATTACCTTCTTCAAGTTCCCAATCTTCAGAGTTGCGTTTAATTATTTCTAAGAGATCCCACTTGAATTCAATAGTCTTCTTCATAAAAGAACTGGTACAAAAAGTATCGAGCATAGATCGATCATTATTAGAAAGCCGAGCATAAAAATTCTAAATAATAATTTCTCTTGGGAGCTCATGATTGGGGCATGAATATAACATTGACTTAAGCCTCCCCCAAGCTAGAGCGATGCTTTATCCTTCACGAGGCCAAAAATTATATATATAATTCCGATCACGATGAACAAGATGCATAGGATAAAACTTTTGGTGGAATTCTAATTGCAATCGATTCCAGTTCCATGATAGAATATCATCACATAGCCTATACCATGTCAATGATTTTCCCTTAAAAGATAAAGGGAAAACCTTCTTCTTAACTTCATCTCCAGATAAACCTGCAAGCTTGAATAATCCAGAAATTTCATTCACATGTATTAGATGCATATTAGGATGTTCAGTTCAATCTCCTGCATAAGGATTAGCTAGCAGTTGTTCTATCATACCCGAAGGAATTTCATAACCAATATTTTCAGTAGGTGCAGTAGGTTGAGGGGCAAAAAATTGTGGTTCCGGTCGAGGTGAAGATACCCCGAACAAACCCCTCAAAGGATTGTTTTCCATAGTAGCAAGTGACAATAAATTTCAGCATGTAGTATAAGTTTTTACTTACCGATTTCCACTTACCAAGAGCGCTTCACTCCCCGGCAACGGCGCCAGAAAAGAGTCTTGATGACCCACCCACAAGTATAGGGGGTCAATCGTAGTCCTTTCGATAAGTAAGAGTGTCGAACCCAACAAGGAGCAGAAGGAAATGACAAGCGGTTTTCAGCAATGTAATTTCTGGAAGCACTGAAATTGTAGGTAATAGGTAGTTTGATAGCTAGATAATTGGTAACGAGAAAGTAATGGAACGGTAAATAAAGTGCAGCAAGATAGCTCAATACTTTTGTGGCAAAGGACAGACCAAAACAGTCTCTTATAATAACCAAAGCATTCTTGAGGGTACACGGGGATTTCATCTAGTCACTTTCATCATGTTGGTTTGATTTGCGTTCGCTACTTTGATAACTTGATATGTGGGTGGACCGGTGCTTGGGTGCTTTTATTACTTGAACAAACCTCCCACTTAAGATTATCCCCCTCACAAGCATCCGCAACTACGAGAAAAGTATTAGGATAAAATCTAACCATAGCAGTAAACATTTGGATCCAAATAAGCCCCTTACGAAGTAGCGCATAAACTAGGGTTTAAGCTTCTGTCACTCTAGCAACCCATCATCTAATAACTACTCCACAATGCATTCCCTTAGGCCCAAATATGGTGAAGTGCCATGTAGTCGATGTTCACATGACACCACTAAGGGAATCACAACATTCATATCATCAAAATATCGAACACATATCAACTTCACATGATTACTTGCAACATGACTTCTCCCGTGACCTCAAGAACAAAGGTAACTACTCACAAATGATATTCATCCTCAAGATCAGAGGGGTATTAAATAGCATAATGGATCTTAACATATAATCTTCCACCAAATAAACCATATAGTAATCAACTACAAGATGTAATCAACATTACTAGTCACCCACAAGTACCAATCTGAGGTTCCGGTACAAAGATTGAACACAAGAGATGAACTAGGGTTTGAGAGGAGATGGTACTGTTGAAGGTGTTGATGAAAATTGGCCTCCCAAAGATGAGAGGGTTGTTGGTGATGACGATGGCTTCGATTTCCCCCTCCGGGAGGGAAGTTCCCCCGGCGGAATCGCTCCGCCGGAGGGCAAAAGTGCTCCTGCCCAAGTTCTGCCTCGAGACGGCAGTGTTCCGTCCCGAAAGTCCTTTCTTGATTTTTTTCTAGGTCAAAAGACCTTAATTACCAGAAGATGGGCACCGGAGGTGGGCTGGGCTGACCACAACCCACTAGGGCATGCCAATAATTCTCCGTAAAGTTTCAGCTTATTTGGAGATGTGCAAAATAGGTGTCGCTGATATGCTTTTTCAGGTCCAGAATTCCAGCTGCCGGCATTCTCCCTCTTTGTGTAAACCTTGCATATTATGAGAGAAAAGTCATTAGAATTACTCCATAAAGCATTATTATGCATAAAAACATTATTAATAATAGTAGGAAATCATGATGCAAAATGGACTTATCAATCCACAGGGTATACACCGTTCTTTCTGGTTTATGGAGCAGAGGTTGTGTTGCCAAGCGATATTCACCACGACTCCCCCGGGGTTACTGCATATGTTGAAGTAGACAATGAACATGCGCGTCAAGATTCCTTGGATGCCTTAGAAGAAGAGCGTGACCTGGCAGCAGCTCGGCCAGCCATATATCAGCAAGACCTACATCGCTATCACAACCATAGAGTTCGCAGCCGAACTTTCCAAGAAGACGACTTAGTGCTTCGTTTGATTCAATACCAAACAAGAATGCCTAAGCTTTCACCACCTTGGGAAGGGCCTTTTGTCATCAGCAAGAACCTCAACAATGGGCCGTACTACCTGATTGACATACGTGAAGGATCATACACCTGTGAAAAGGAAACCACTCGGCCATGGAACATTGCTCATCTTCGGTCTTATTATACCTAGAGCCACAGGATCCAAATCAATGTACATACCTATGTATCTACTTTCTGTGTTCAATATAATAAAGCCGGCACCCCCGAAACTCGGGGTCTCTGTCGTTTCATCTCAAAAATTGTGCATGAGTCTTTATTCTTTGAACATAAGTCACTTGGGGGCTCCCGACTCAACGAGTTAGCCGTTAATATCCCTCTTGAGCCGGCTAAAAAGCCATTACAAACTTGGTTAAACCTGCCTGTTTGCAAGATGCTACTCCCAAAAGGTGACCCCGTGTACTCTCGATAAGTCAATCCATATGGACCCTGAACTTATCTAGGTTAAAACACCAGCTTGATTCACGAGAGTGCAGGCTTACAGAAAGCGAGGATAAACTATGGGCTATCATGCCAGCTTCATTGAAGCAAGACTTGAGCCTCGAAAGCCAGTCTCAATGCTGAGCCTTAAAGGCTGACTTGTCAATTTTTTGCACTTTACTTTTGCCAACTTATATCTTTTCCTATATATATATATATATATATATATATATATATATATATATATATATATATATGTCCTAGGTCACAAGTACAAATTTTATCTTGTTTTTACAGGGTCAACATTAGACATCCGGGTTATGACACTGGATCATACAATGACCAGTTATTTTCTGTGATAAATCTATCAAAACTAATTTGAATAGCCATGAATGACGTCATCTTGCCGGCTCGTAATATACAGAAGAAAAGCGTCTCATTGGATAAAAGGAGTTGCTATGCAAAGCAAACACATTGATAAGTTGCCACAAGAATATAACAAGTCAATGAAGTGTTACGTGCATGATGGCACGACAGATGGATCAAGTTTGCTACTCCTATTACAGGCTCATATCCGAAGCCACAAATAAATCCGTAGTTTTTCTGACAAATACCAAAGAACTACTCCTGCAGGCCGACTCGTACGTCCTTCTCCGCAGCATCCTTATCTTGGCCTTCTACGCCCGTGGCTTCTGGATCCGCCTAGGCCGGCTCATCTTATTGGATCTGGAGGTCCCTTTGAATCCATAGGATTGTGGACAGAGCTTTGAAGTTTGAGTCGCCAGGTACGATAACAGATGAGTTAACATCAGAAGCAAAAGTTTGCTTACAGCGAGGAGGCACAAGCTCAAAGGGTTTGTCCTTTGGCGGGTTTATGCGCTTGTTCTCCAGCGAATAGGTGGGTTGATACTTCACTAGATCCAGCTTGTCAGCAATGAGAGTTTACAGCAGGCAGGTCTTCTTTACGCACTTGGCATAGTCTTCCTCCGAAAACTGTGAGCCGTCAATTTTAAATTCCGGAAACCCGCCTTGCATGGCCACAAGATCCAACTCAGGAAAATATGCCTTTGCGCGAGCAAGTGCCATATTTGCTCCAATGCGAGCCGCCAATCTCCTGAACTCTTCAACCCATTGAGGGACGGTAGACAACTGACTTAGCATGTCTTTGAGTCTTTTAGGGGGCTGCTCAAGATTTTTTACTGCCATGATGGCGAAAACAGATCCCGTGAACATCTGCTCCACATATGTGAAGATCGCCTTCAGCTTGACTATTGGCTCTTGCAAGAGATTGTGACTTTTTCGTCCTGCACAAAGAAGACAAGCATAAACATAAGCCGGAAAATATGATGACCCGGAATATAATAGTAGAAAGATCAAAGATTGTACCAAAGATGGCAGCAGTCATGTCAGTAATTTGTTTCTTCAGTGTCTTCAATTCATCAGCCACATGCCCAAGCTTATTTTCGGCATCTTCTGCACGCTTGAGTAAGGCGGCTCTTTCTATGTCAAAATTGGCCTTGGCTTGACCCAGGAGATCGTTTGCTTAGCATGTAGAAACTCGCAGGTCAGCCGCCATAAGTTCTGCATCAGTCCTGAGCTTTTTCTCTTGTTTAAGCCGCCTCTGTAGGCCGACCGCAACAGACTCACTTTCATTCAATGATTCCTGCACATAGAAAGTATGAGAGCAAGTATACAAGCCTTGAGCCGCCGCAAGCAGGCGACCCGGCCCTTGGGGGCTACAACATTCAAAGATTGGTTTATCTTACAAGTCCCATGTAGTTACAAGCAATCCACATGGCACTTGGGGGATAATGTAAGTTACTTCTTTTCTAAACAATAGGAAGACCCGGATATCTCAATGAGATAAGCCGGCCCTTGGGGGCTACAGTTTGGAATTTTTTATACTCAGGTAATTCAAAAAGTACCGACCCATTATTATCATAATAACCCGGCCCTTGGGGGCTACGATTGGTTCTTGAGACAAAAATAAAGACCTATCTCACTACCTACTGTACTAAGCTGGCCCTTGGGGGCTACAAGAGTATGCATGAATGACAAGGGATAAATTTTCTACCTTATATTTTCAAATCAAAGTTTTGACCAAGTTCATCTCAATGTCCCGGCTCTCAGACAGCCGGGTCAGATATTGTTGATACATGCCATCAGTATCAAGAGCAGAAAATTCCGAAAGCTCCAACTTGGCTTTTCCTTTCTACACCATCACTAGTAGAAAACAGGCCATTAGTGCCGGTTGGGAAGGGCCTTTAGTCCCGGTTCCCCAACCGGGACTAAAGCATAGAGACTAAAGGGTCCAAGCCTTTAGTCTCGGTTGGCTACGAACCGGGACTAAACCCTGGCCACGTGGTCGGCAGCGCGCGCCAGGGCATGGGGACCTTTGGTCTTGGTTGGTAACACCAACCGGGACTAAAGGTTTAGGGGTTTAGGGGTTTAGATGTTTAGGGGTTTAGGGTTTATTGTTTATTTTTCCTTTTCATTTTGTGTTTTCCATTTAATTCTTTTTCATTTCAAACATATTTTACGCTACTAAATACTGTACACTTTATGCATATATAATAGAATTTCTCGTAGAACCGATCATATATCATAAAATTTCTTGTACAAGCAATCATATATCATAGAATTTCTCGTACGACCACATGCATACACACACACACACAGATATATATATATATATATATATATATATATATGCAATTTCTCGTACAATTTGCAGATCATTTGCGGATCGTATAATGGTATTCTCCGTCGGGAGATATGACCTGCTGAAGCAAAAATCCCGCAATTTCCTCTTGAATTGCTCGTATGCGGTCCGTTGGTAGGAGTTGATCCCGCATCTGCGTCATCTATATATAAAGAAGGAGATCAATATGAATATGCATGTTAGTTGTGTGTATATGTATTAGATCATGATAAAAAAATATGAATGGTGTTTATGTACCCAAAGATCTCTTGCACTCTTGCTGCTTTCGGTCATAAAGTGAATGTTCTCGCAAACGTAATATGCACATAGATTAGTCCCCTGTGCCTGCCTCATGCACTTTAAGACAATAGAATTCAATCAGATAATATTGAAGCATGGCAATGGTATTGAAACTAGAATTAAAGAGATGCGCGGACGTAGCTAGTACTACTTAATTACCCTGGGCTTTCGCCATCTCAACTCTGGTTTCCATTCACCGGTGACCTCTTTGATGAAACATTTCCAAACCCTGCCCGGCTAACAAAATGAATAAAGGAGTTATTAATTACTTGATATCAGGAAATCAACTAATAAAGAAGCCGACATAGTGCGTCAATGATTGAAATTACCTTTCGAGTAACGAATGCAAGCTTATGTAATCTTGAGGGTCTTTACTTAGCGAGTCCAATACTTCAACAGTTCCATCGTCAACTCTAATGATTAGAAGGATCCAGTGGTAGCTGCGCACACGATTTGTATAGGCGGGCATGCATAACTCATCAACTACACTTAACATCGAGTATATATATATATAAGCAAAAATAGAATTTGTAGTACAAGACAGTAACACTCGCTGGAAGTTCCAAGGTTAAAGTATTTCTGGTTTGTACTTTAGGGCCTTGAAAAACCTTAGAAGCATTTTCTCCGTGTCTTTAGGGTTCCTTCTCAACACTTCTTCATTAACGGTATTTGGGTCAATGAATCCAATGCCATAGACTCCAGCTCTTTTCAATTCAAAAATCATCATTCTGCATAATACCACACAAAAGAATATAGTGAGTATAATAACAGGCAATGAACGAGCTGAGCTAGAGACTTAAATTACAGAAAGAAATCACTTACAGACAATAGCAACTGACGATAGATTTGTCGAGTGCTTTTTGATTGAATAACTTAAAAAATTCTTCATTTTCAATCCACAAATCTTTTTCATGGATGTAATGCTCTTTCTCGACTTTCACCATGAGGCTCTCTCGCCCGTCCTTTACTTCTCTCATGTACCAGTCATGCAAGTTGTACATTTGCGTTGTTAGAAGCTACTCGTCGTCAGGACTGACCAGAGGTTTCCCGGGGACATATTGCCATGCTATTTCCTTCGGATCCAACGGTGGAAATTCCTCGATCTCTAGGAGTTGTTCAACGGTGATACCGAGCAATCTAGCATTCTCTCTATCAGTGTCGGTTATTACCACGTTATTGGCACTCACCTTGAGCGGGCTGATCGATTGGACTGCCTGTTCTCCTAGCAGGGGAACAGTTTTCCCGCATTTACTGCTACCGCTCGACTTCTGTCTTTTGTGGGATTCATAGGACTTGGTAATCCAGCGTTCATAGTCTGATACCAGCCTTTTCTCCGCCGGTTTAGCTACATCAATAAAGTGTTGTACGACCTCGTCGGGTACTTTCTCCTTTGGCGGCAGGGGCGGTTTCGGTGCAAAATGGGCCTGCAATTCGCTAGCCACTTGTACATCGAGTTCCTCGTCAGTCATATCGTAAGCTAACTTCTTTTTGGCAGGAGGCTCGGGTTTCTTCTTTTGTGTTCTCTTCCGCTTTGGAGACGGCGGATATCGATATCGCGGACGACTCGCGCTAGGCTCCGTCTCGGGGTGGGATGGACTATGCTGATGTGGCGGAGCTTGATATCGCGGACTCGCCATGCGCTCCGTCTCAGGGAGGGTTGGAGTCTGCTGACGCGGCGGACTTGGAGGAGTGGTCGGTGGCCTTGGCACCGAGTTTGCAAACACGATGCATTCCTTTTTTTCACACAATGATACCACGTATGGCTTCTCCTAGTGTCAGCTCCCCTTGACCTCCAGTGTGATCAAGCTCTAGTGTATCATATCCCGACAGCACTTGATCCACCCCAACACGAGGATAGCCAGGTGGAATCGGATTGCCGTGGAGGAGTGCTTCAGGTGCATTCGGTAAAGCAAAGCCGTGCGCCACCTTCATGGATTTGTTCTTGAGTTTCATGTGTAGCTCACAAGGTGTCGACTCTAGGATATCATGCACGGGGTAGCGAGCCAGCAGTGCATCATCGGCCGGGACCCCCGTGGAACCTACGCTACTTTTCGGCATAGATGATGGAATGGTACCATCCAATGCTGGATCTGGTTGCTGCTACTGCTGAGACGCGCCTTGCTGGCTAAGTTTGTCGATTTGCTCCTGCTGCATGTTATATTTGCATTCCAAGTCCTGAATCCGATCTACTTCATGCTTCTTCTTTCTGTCACGACTTCTGTAGCTGTCGTTCCAATCCGCAAACCCCAGAAGCCACGGAACCATGCCTTTGCCTCGTGTTCGTCCCGGGTGTTCAGGATTCTTGAGGGCGTGCGAAAGCTCGTCCTTCTCTCTCTCGGGCTCGTACACACCCGCTCGAGGTTCTGCTATTGCTTTAAGTAACTCGTCCGTGGCTTCTTTAAGACTTGCCTGTTCAAGAACCTCCCCTGTCTTTGGGTCCAACTTCCCCCCATGTGCATAAAACCAAGTCCTGCACCTCCCGGGCCAAGTCTCTATTACTGGAGTGAGCCCTGCAGCCTTCATGTTTCTCTCAGATTCATCCCACTTAGGCAACCCAGACTTGTAGCCGCCTGGCCCCAGACGATGGTGCCACGTTTTTTTGTCGGCATTTATCTTGTTTATTCACGACCGTTCCTTAGCTACTTGTGATTCCTTGAACTTCACAAATTCGTCCCAGTCATCTGCTAACTTCACATATTCTCCTTTGAATTCTGGAGTCTTCCTTCCGTCTTTCATGTAACTTTTCCATAAACTTTTCTTCCAAGACTGGAATTGTGTGGCCATCTTCTTAAGAGCACACTTCTTGACTTTCTCCCGTTGGACATCTGTGAGACCCTCTGGTAGGGTGAAATGTTTCATGAGCGTCTCCCAAAGCAGATTTTTTGCTCTTTCGCTGACAAAAGAAACTGCTTGGGTATCTTTTGGCTGATTCCATTCTTGAATGGTGATCGGGATTTGGTCACTAACGATAACTCCGCATTGACGTATAAATTTGTCCGCATTCTCTTTAGGAGCAATCGGTTCGCCATCTGCTCTGATTTGATCGATGTTAACCTTTACGCCTTGTTTCAACTTTTTTGTCGGGCCACGTTTAACCCTTGTCGAAGATTTGCTCGATCCGGAGGGCTAAAAGGAAGAAAGATTCTTTAATATATACAAATCAATCAATACATATGATGATCACCAGAGGGCAAATTAATACCTCATCGGACTCTATTAAATGGACAAAAATTTCTTCGCCATCGTCATTGTCAGCTGGTTCGCCTTCGTCTCTTGGTTGTTCTTCCTCAATTCCCTCACCGGATGGGTTAAGGTATTGTGAGCCATCATCTACTTCATTCTCTTCGTTTCCGGAGCGTATCAGGTCGTACATGGCATTCTCTTAATCATGATCTCTGTCTCTACCGTCCATGGCTTAACTAATCCAGAACAAATATAAAACAATTAGAATGCATTCAATAAGCAGAACCGGAGATATGCAAATCAATACAAGGCAATGCAACAATACGATCATATAATATCACTAATACATCATCGAATAGTATCACTAATACATCGTCGAATATAATATCACTAATACAAATCTAGTTGACGTCTCGCGGCACAGGCGGTGGGCACCCAAAGATAAGGAACTATGACAGGATCATAGCTCGGGTGTGATCCCTGAAGAACCTGTCAGGTATTGGAGAACCTGGCGTCCAACGCAGCCATGTAGCATCGGACGTGCTAGTCCTCCTCCCTGACACGGCGACGTACCACCTCCGTGGGGGCCGGCTCCCTCTGCACCGACAGTGGTCCACGCGACCGCCACCAAGTAACCTCCGGGTCAACGACGGGACCCTCATTCCTCACCAAGCTCCGCGCCCCGGAAGGCAGCACCTCCCAGTGCCAGCCCGGCGGAGCCCAGTCCCGGACATGGCGCCTGTCAAGCAGGCTGTTGCCACCGAGTCGACGACGAGGATGCTGGCCGGGCATCGACGACTCAACGGCTACGCTATGCAACTAAACATTTAAACATGTAAACATCATATATATGCCTAATATAAAATAGGTAATGCCTAATAAAAAGTCTCATTTACTAGAACATATTAACATCTAAACTCCTCACCGGCGATCGTCGGGGACTCCTCCGGCGATCGACGACGAGGATGCGGGCCGGGACTCCTCCGGCGATCGTCCAGGACTCCTTCGGCGATCGTCCGGGGCTCCTCACCGGCGATCGCCGGGGACTCCTCCGGCGATCGACAACTAAAACAACCAAAAACAACTAAAACAACTACAACTAAAACAACCTAACTAACAACTAAAATAACTACAACTAAAAAAACCTAACTAAAACAACTACAACTACATGCGACCATACTAAGTATAAAAGATGAAATTTATATGCACACGGCGACAAATTCATATTCACACGGCGACAAATTCATACAAGCAACAATACTAAGTAAAAGACGAAATTTAACAGACAAATTGGAACGGCCAGCGGCTCCACGGCGGCTCCATGGCTGGCAACGGTGGCTCCACGGCGGCGGCAGTGCGCGCGCGTGAAGGGAACGCGGGGAGGAGAGGGGGTCGGCCGGATGGTTCCAGAGGGGAAGAGGAGCTCACAACGCCGGCAGGAGTTCGCCGACGGAGCTGGGCGTGGTAGGAAGACGACGATGACGACGCGAGGTGAACGGCGGTGGCGCTCTCTGGCAGCCTGGCGGCGTCGTCGAGGGAGGGAGGAGAACGCGCGGTGTCGACGGCGAGGTCGGGGTCCGGCAGCCTGGCGGCGGCGTCGAGGGAAGAAGGAGACGATGTGATTTGGAGAGGAAGAAGGCGGGGTTATATAGAAAGGACCTTTAGTCCCGGTTGGTGGCTCCAACCGGGACTAAAGCCCCTTTAGTGCCGGTTGGTGATACCAACTGGGACTAAAGGACCTCCCTTTAGTCCTGGTTGGTGATACCAACCGGGCCTAAAGAGGCCTTTTCGGCGGCCCAAATTCGCGCAGGAAGGGACCTTTAGTCCCGGTTTGTGATACCAACCGGTACTAAATGTCTATTTTCTCTTTTTTTTGTTTTTTTGTTTTTATATTTGGAATAATTGTTAGATTATTTATAGTTTTTAATGAATCTTTTTGCTTTAGGTCAAAACAATTACAAACTTTCTGTTAGTGCCAGTAGTTTTCAAATTTAAATAGTTTAAATTTGAATTCTTTTGAAATTTTTGTGAATCCCTAGTTTGTGAATAACTTTAGTTTAAAAATAGATTTTTGAGTGATTGTTTTTGCTGTTATTTAATATTAGTATGTTTTATCATTATGTTAAATTTTGGAATTTTTATGATATTTTAAATAGGTGTTTTAATCAAAACAAGATTCTGTTTAACTCTTTTTAGTTTTATATATACCTTCATTTGTTTTAATCAAAATTAGTGTTAATGAACTCTGAAAAGGTTGAAACTTGGCATGGTATCATCATTTCACCCACATATCAAGTGGTAAAAAGTTGAGAGGGTTACGGCAAAAACTGGATGCTCTTCGTGTACAAACTGGACCATCTCCTTCGAAGTATGAGGGTTTCGGACGAAAACTCATATGTTACAAAGGCATTTCATTTTTTTAAACTTATTTCAACTCCAGACTTTTTGTGCATTCAATATGAACCATTCTAAGCCACATCCTCAAATTTCAACCCTTTCTAACTTCATTTGCTATTTTTCATCCATTTAATGAATTGTTTTGAGCTAAATGGCCCTGAAATTAAAATGCACCACAAATGAACTCTGAAAAGGTTGAAACTTGGCATGGTATCATCATTTCACCCACATAGCATGTGCTAAAAATTTGAGAGGGTTACGGAAAAAACTGGATGCACTTCGTGTACAAACTGGACCATCTCCTTGGAAGTATGAGGGTTTCGGACGAAAACTCATCTGTTACAAAGGCATTTCATTTTTTAACTTATTTCAACTCCAGACTTTTTGTTCATTCAATATGAACCATACTAAGCCACATCCTCAAATTTCAACCCTTTCTAACTTCATTTGCTATTTTTCATCCATTTAATGAATTGTTTTGAGCTAAATGGCCCTGAAATTAAAAAGAACTACAAATAAACTATGAAAAGGTTGAAACTTGGCATGGTATCATCATTTCACCCACATAGCATGTGCTAAAAAGTTGAGACGGTTACGGAAAAAACTGGATGCACTTCATGTACAAACTGGACCATCTCCTTCGAAGTATGAGGGTTTCGGACAAAAACTCATCTGTTACAAAGGCATTTCATTTTTTTAACTTATTTCAACTCCAGACTTTTTGTGCATTCAATGTGCACCATTCTAAGCCACATCCTCAAATTTCAACCCTTTCTAACTTCATTTTCTATTTTTCATCCATTTAATGAATTGTTTTGAGCTAAATGACCCTGAAATTAAAAAGCACTACAAATGAAGTCTGAAAAGGTTGAAACTTGGCATGGTGTCATCATTTCACCCACATAGCATGTGCTAAAAAGTTGAGAGGGTTAAAACAAAACTGGATGCACTTCGTGTACAAAACTGGACCATCCCGGCTACTCACTAGAGAAGAAAAGTGATGACGGTGCAGCCAATTACATCCCAGAGTGGGATCTTGGGGTATAAAACTTTTTCTTCGCGTGTGTCCCTTGATTATTGCGCCGTAACCATGGACAATCTTCATCATTTAACAGGATGCTTGGGTCAGTCTTCACTGTGAAGGGAGGAATTTCATCAAACTTTTCATAATCTTTTGACATGTCTGTCTTGTCCTCCACTCCCACGATGTTTATTTTCCCAGAAAGAACTATGTGGCGCTTTGGCTCATCGTATGATGTATCCGCTTTCTTATCTTTCCTTTTTCTCGGTTTGGTAGACATGTCCTTAACATAGAAAACTTGCGCCACATCATTGGCTAGAATGAATGGTTCGTCCGTGTGCCCAAGATTGTTGAGATCCACTATTGTCATTCCGCACTGCAGGTCTACCATTACCCCTCCTCCAGTCAGATTGGCCCATTTGCATCGGAACAAAGGGACCTTCAAATCACCTCCATAGTCAAGTTCCCATATCTACTCTATGTAACCATAATATGTGTCCTTTTCCTTGGTGTTTGCCGCATCGTCAAAGCAGACACCACTGTTTTGGTTGGTGCTCTTTTTATCTTGGGAGATCGTGTAAAATGTATTCCCATTTATC